>OZ037994.1:33350839-33443339 GCA_964035705.1 Porites rus
CAGCGGCACATACCCATATAGCCCATATATGGCAGTACCCCCCCCCCCCCCCCCAGACTCTTGGCTTAATGTGGTTGTCTGTTGACCTGAAATCCAATGTCCAAGCCGTGCGGACAGGTCCACCTGACCTCTACTCTTTACTTGAAGTTGCAATATTCACATATTTTGGGAAAGTTTCTGTATCAATGCCGCCTTGTACACTTCAGATGATAAACTGTTAATTGCCATCCTCAATCGTTCACTGGTGCAGGACACTAAGGGTCTGGAGACTAAATCCAGACACAATACAAACAACTGATCCGTGCAGTCAGCGGGCACAAAAGTCATCACGCGACAAACATGCGCAAACACAAGGGCAGCTGTTGGAGGATCAGTCTGAAGAAACAAAAACAAAAACAAAATAAAAAACAAGGGGGGAGACAATCAGCTTTGATTACACTAGGAACTAATACGTGAAAGGTAAAGAGTCCAACAATAAAAATCGGACAAGAATACTTAAACCTCCATAGATTAATTAAAAATAAAGAAAACTTACGAGAAACCAAAAATAGCATTTAATAGCTGGCGAGTGAAGTGACGTAAACTTGAACCACAGGCAGCCCAAGCTCAGTAGGAGAGTTACGAGTGGTCAGGGGCAAAAAACGGAGCCGACGTTTAGAATTTCTATAGTTCTTGCTACCGGAAATGTAATTTTAAAAAAACTCACAGTCTGGTCTACCATCTCCTTTACGGCTGTGATGTAATGCTTAATGACGTAAATCCACAAATACAGGGTGGCCCACGAGGAACACAAGGGGCTGCAAAAGACTTCCATTACATTTACCAACAAGAGAGAGAGCTGACAGACGCCTGAAAGCAAAACAAAACAATTATAGGTACAGACATTCAACAAACTGCTGATTTAGTTTTAAATCAGTTAACCAAAACGCTGTTGTCTCTGAAAGGTCAAGAACTAATTTTGATGTGGGAGAACTTACATTCGGACATATGATTCGGAACATTGTGGTTAAAGTGAAAACACATTTCAGTAAGGTGAATGAAATCAGTTTTCTCGAATCCTTGTCTTCCACCTACACTGCATACAGTGCACCAATTTACCTTGATGATCATCGCTTGCATCGAGGCACGGGATGTCTTCGGTGCCGCTAACCTGTGATACACAAAATGAAAACAAGATAAATCGTTTAACTTTTGTTGTCAGAGGAGCTTTGAAAAACAGTCATAGCTCTGGATTGAAACAATGGTGATTATTGTGGGATAGATGTGAAATGCTGCCAATTGATAAACTGAGTCCAAAATTGCATCGTCGTTTCGGCGCAATTTACACCCTAATAAACCCTATCACACAGGTTGACTAGTGAAAACCTATTTTTAAAAATGGTCTTGTTCTCTACGTGTATCTCCGTAGCTTAGTCGAGCACCCGCTCAGTGCCCGGTTTCTGGAATGTCGTGGTTCGTGTGTCGTCTTTTCATTACGTCCACAACAAAAAGTAGTTTCACGCCAGTTTTATCCATAAGAATTGGTTTACACAGTTTTAAATATGCTAATTTCCTATTTTGAAAAACTGTCAAATTGAATTTAACGTCTGCCGTTTGATGCTAAAACCTTTCCGATCTCTCTTGGTTTAGGCGCCTATATTTCCCTGTACAAATTTCTTAGGAGACAAGGCGAGGCCACTCATATACATGAGTAAATACTGAGAGATCCTAAGAGATTGAAACATAGTTTTTTGAATATCCCGGTTTAGATTTCGATACTTCTATTGTGACTTTTTCAGTAGTTATTTAAGGTGATGTTATACGAGACGACTCACAACCACAAGTCCACGATTTTTAGCGCAACGCAGTGACACAATGTTGGAACAGTGTTGAAAGCATTCCAAACAATATCGCAACAATGTTGTGATGCTGCTAAAAACCGTCGTTGCGAATCGTCTCGTGTAAAATCACCTCTAGGCATTTAGGCTATTCATGGGCATATTTTAAACTTAACGATTAGAAGGTTCTTCACATTCATAAAGACGTTTACTACTGCTCCTATATGCTTATCCCAAAAATACGATAAATAGAAAGCAGGTGAGGACGGCCGCTCAGTACCCTGCGAGCAGAGGCTACTCTTCGCACGCTTGTTCACACCGCCAAAATGCAGCTATCTGTTCGCCGGGTAGCCGCTCAGATGATGAAAAAACGGATCGATCAAAGCTAACGAATGGAAAAATCATTACCTTTAAAATATTTTTCCAAATAAGATGTCGGCATACGTGAAGAATCCGTGTCCATTCTTTCCAGGTACTATGTGGAAGGATCTGAAACAACAACAACTTAATTTTAGGCACCGACACTCAAAAAAATCCCTAGACATTGATGTGGTAACACCAGTTAACTATGTGCAACAACTGCAGCAAAAAGAGCGATTTTTGCTTTCTAAAGAAACTGTTATCACGATCGCTTTATAATGTAAGTAATGTGTCATTTTCTCAAGACGCCACATCAGCTGTTTTCTCAGGCTATTTCTCAAGCAGTCAGTAATAAAACAAAACCAAATGTGTAGCTCGTATCAGTTTTCCCGCGCTTGATACCGGATTCACCATTTTCTTTGAGTTGTGATTGGTTTATTTGATTGTATACGACTGTTATGATTGATTAATTTTGGCTTTAAGACACGTGAATACTTAATTTTGCAAACATTAATAATACAAAAACCATTCTCTCTCTAAAAACATTGGCTTTCCTATATATAACTTCATCACCTGGACCAAGCTGGTCACTACTGGTTTCTTGATGTCTTCAAATCTGTCTGTGAGTTTGCTTGGAATGAAACTTTCCAAGATCCTTCGCAGGGCTGTCTCAGACACACGACAGTACTCAAACAGCACTGTGAACACATCCTCTGGGGCTTTAGAAACAAAAAAATGTATTAGAAGAAAACAGTAGGTATATTTTTATATTTGTACGTGAAGTATACTGAATAACATTTGCAAACATAAAGAAAGTCAGCTTTAAAGCGTGCCATCCGGATAAGCTGCAGCTAGCATCTGCTAGCCTAAAAGTCATTTCAACTAGCCAGAAAAAACAATTTGGTAAGTGCTGATCACAGTTCTGAACTGTAATTTGAATTCCCCAAAAGAAAGAGCAGAATTCACTGGCCCAATAGAAAAATCTATGAACCCCAGGCTATTACACACCACTTTCTTTGCACACTGCCTGGGACCTGGCTCCTTGTTGGGCAAAACCGGAAAATTATGTAGTGAAAAGCACAAAAAAATCGGCCACCGAATCTAGCCAAGCAGGGCCTGGGGAGAGGAAAAGGTCGGCAACTCTGCCTTCCCACCCAAGTCTCCTGCCTGCTTACCCTTTTTTATCACACTTGTCCAGTTATTTGCCCTTTTACACACTAAGGAGTCTAGTCCCAGGCTATCAAATGCTAGGAAGAGAATACAAGCTAATTTCTAAAAAAAATTCACATTGACTTTAATTTCAGCAGACAAAAAATATATATAATAAATATTAAAATAAAAGACAAAATGTGACCAAACTGGATCAATAGTTTTAATGGGTACCTACCATAATCCAAGTCTTTATCAGCTACCCACTCCTCCCCCAAGTCTTCACATACACTCAACAAACAGTGAGGGACTGGGAGTTTGTACTTGATACAAGATGTACTGAAGAAGTGCTGTAGGTGAAGAGGAACAGTCCAGTCTGTTGAAAGAAAACACAGTAAAGTTTTAAAATGACAGTAATCCAAGATTTCATAGTGCACTACACCAATCTCAGTCCCAGGCTCTCACTCTTTGGCAAGTTGGTGATGATGTCATTTACTCTTAAAAACCTAGAAGGATGTATGGCATAGTGCATTTTCCTTTGTTAAATGCTTTTTCTTTGTAGAGGCCCCTTATATGTTTTTACAGACCTTGCCCTGATAGTTAAGATGGTACTTGCTTTGTTGGTTTGCATACAACCTATGCATCATCAAAAAACCCTGAGAAATATTGGTGTTTTAGGGATGGTGCCTTGTAACTCAAAAGTATCTTTTTATAAGTAGCTTTTGACTACATAAGAAAGCAAATCCTGGGCAAGGCTGGTGAAAGCCAAAAATAAAACGTGAAGGAATCCATTAAATGGCAGACCTAGGAGAGCAATCTCTCCTAATTTTTAGACCAAAAGTGATACCCTAAGAGATTCTTCATTTCACTCAGGCAGTCCGCATACCTCAAGCTCCGGATCGACCACCGGCAGTCTTCAGATATAATTAAGGCAAAGAATCAAGCTTTGAAAATCACCATTTTTATTGTTATTCACTTAAAGGTTATGGTATTCAATCTTCTCTTATACCCTTTAAAATCTTCGTTTCCCCTAGTTTTGTTTGTGAATTTTAGTAGCATGCTCCAAGATCTCAGGGATGGTGGCACATTGGTCACAATTGACTTTAAGTGCAGAGGCTGAAAAGGCTCTCCTCTTAGCTCTGCAATCTCTGGATCCACTTTTCTTAAATATTTATGAATAACATAAATATTTTCAGCTAAAGCGGCACTGTTTACAATACCTTATAAATTTTAATTCATTTAAGAAAATAATGATATAATTTGGCTTGTATTTACCAAAGCCACTCTTCAACCTTCTAAACAGCCACTCAATAGCCCTGGAAAAAGAAGAATTTGTCTGCACCATGTCACAACACAACTTGACCTCCATATCAAGAGCCTTGAGCACAAGTTCTTTGAGTTCTTCCCTCTCTGAAAGAGAATTTACGGGTGCCAAGCCATCCCAGAATAGAATGGATTCATTTAACAGCTCACACAGGCAAAAGATGATGGGCACCAAATGTTTCTTGAGAAATTGATCATCGATTGGAAGAGATACTGTTGCCATAGCCATGTTGAGAAGCTTAAGGGAAAGTACTGTAGGTATGTTGCCTTGCATGCTTGTGTTGTTGAGAAAAGGAAGTACAGCAGCTTCTATGAACTCCTGGACGGTGAGAAGTGGAGAGGGCTCAGAGGGACCTGACTGTATGAATAGTTGGGTAGGAAGGAGAACAAGTTGTTAAGCAAAAATTATTTTCATTTTAAGAAGCTTAGTCCAAGATATGTTATAGAAATAAATTTTATTATGAAAGGAATGTGGTCTAAGAAAGGTGTTGTTCATAAGATTAACGTTCTTTTATTCAGGAGAAGCACCACCCTCGTTTTTAAAGAAAGTCACAGAAGGAATTGAAATGTTATTCTCCATATACACGAATCCATTATTTGAAAAGCATAAGTACTGAACATGTAACTATTTATTAAGTAGCCAGCAACTTGTTTTAGGCACTGAAAACTTTTAAAAGCTTTAAGTACAGAAGGCTAACAAGTCACCAAACAGAAGAGGTTACAAAGAGTTAAGAATAATAACTCTATTTACAGTCATTTATCTATTAACTTCCTCTATTTAGCCCCCTCTTTCTCCCTAGTCATTACTCAGTCTTCAAAAAAACACCCCCAAAATAGGTCCTTAAAATAATGAAAATGGCAGAACAATGGCCAGGGGCTATTTACTTATTAAGATTTTAAGGACAATTAAGTGTTGAATCAAGAGTCACTTGGCCTTATTCCATGCACCCAATCAATTTCTTTATGTTGACCACTGTTAGAAGTGAAAGAGTTAAAAGGGAAAATACGGTACTTACAGATAAAAACAAGGTGAGCATGTTTAGTAGATTGTTCTCTTGTTGTCTTGATGACACACTCATTATTACTGGGTTGACTGTTTTGCAGAGCAATGTTCTTGAGGATAATGATTCAGTGCATCGTAACCTACACACAGCACGAAACTTCTGCAACACCTATAGCAGACAATGAAATCCTTAGGGACCAGTCATTGTTTATGTAGAGGGTGGGCAGGGAAAAATATGTTGGAAAGATCAAAATTTCTGTAAGGCGCCCTCTACAGACCATGTAATTAACAAGTGACCCCCCTTCTTTATTCAATATTTATGTGATGACCCCCACCCCTCCCCCCACCTCATATCTCCTCTTATATGCTCTACAAAGTAAATATTAAAATGCGTGTAACATACTAATCATAAGATGATTAGTTACTTTGCATGGTGAACAAAAATGTAATAACTATGCAAAATATAATATTATAATTTATTCTTTTCAAAGGATTTTCCTACCATTGACTGTCTGCCAAAAAAGTGGCCATTGTGGAGAGGTTGCCGTTAGTGGAGGTTTGACTGTACACACTTACACAACAGATAGACTTTGAATGTCCTGCACTCTTCACTCCTTCATACACTGCCTTTGTTAGAGCAAGATGCGGTGATATTAGTGCCACTCTAGCCATGTCTTTAGCAGCTGACTGCAGCTCATCTTCACTGCTGATATCAATGATTTTATTGAAGATCATCACAAGTTCCTGCTGCAAATCAGCCCTCTCTTGTTCAACAAAGTAAGGATGGAAGAAAAGTGAGTTCTCTTCAGGGTTTTCTAATGTATGACCCATGAGGAGAGCATATTCTATGACCTGTTCCTGGGTGGCACTGGGAAAGGTGGAATACAAACTCAGCAAAATCTGTAGTAAAAATGGAAATCACCTTTAAATAGGTTTTACGTAAACCTTTTTTATATTGATCATAGGTAATTTTCTTAAACTTTTCAAAGGGTTGACAGACGACAACAAATATAGACTAATATTATTATTATTTGCAGCAAGGGAGATTACTTCCCTTACAAAATTATTTTGATTTTTGTCTTGTTTTGCTTTGTTTTCATTCCCAGGTTTCAAATCGTTAAAAAGGAGAAAATGAATGAGAGACTGATTAACTGACTGTGAAAACTATGTGTACAAACCCCAAGATGTTTTTGAGATGTTGCCCATATTATATAACCACAACTACACTGGAAGCATCTTTGAACTGTCAGGACCACCACTAAAGAGTTTGTCTAACAAACCTCTTCAAATTGTTATAATCTGTATGACAAAGAAAGTTCACAGTGACTAAATAACAACAAAGACCAGCTCTAGGTGCTCATTTTAGGGAGGTGGTCATATCAAAGAGATGGTGACTGTATTCTTTTAAGGGGCTTTATCACCCTATTTACTACCTTTTTGAAAAGCTAAATCACGTCTTGCCATTAACTGAATTCTAAAATAAATGGTCCAGTTTTGCTATTTAAGATTATATATAGGCATTGAATCTGTTATCTTTTGTGTCTTGGTACAGATACCAAGGATGGACATTGATTGAACTTGGAAAAGTTGGGCCAACTCTTACAAGTGTTAATGCTATGGTTGTAAAAATTGCCTAAAATTTTATTACAGTTGGTGCTCCCTAATGAAATTTGTACAATATCTTTTTCCTAACTCGACAGGAGCATTTTGAGTATAATGTAAATGCACTGAGCAATGACTTCAGCACAGGATTGACCTAAAACAGCAATATCCTTGTGACATAGTTCTTTAAGGAAGTTTTACCTCTCTCACACCTCTGTAAGTATTATCAGTTGACCCTTCATCACAGGAGAGAAGCTGCCTCTGCATACAGATGATATCAATCATTTTAAATGCATGCTCAATGTCACTCAATTGAACTGCATTATTCCTCATGCATTGCAACCACTCAGATTCCCCGTGAAATTCCTCTGCATTTAGTAACCAATCAAAACACTCTTTATAGCCTTCTAATCTTCCATTAACTCTACGCAAGTAGAATTGAAACTGTTCCTCAGAAGTCTCTGGTTGAAACAGCAACAAATCCACAGATTCTGAGACAAGAAGATAAATAAATGTCAGAGACTGAAACGTAGTTTTAAGATACTGTGCTTATACACAGTATATGAATTGGTATCTCTCAAGAAGCAGGTTATATCGTCGGCAAAAAGGGTCTCTTTGATTTCTTCTCCATTCACTAGGAAACCTTTCATATTTTTATCATCTTTGAATTTGACATACCAGCATTTCCAATGCAGGGATGACAATAAGGGTGAAAGAGGGTCACCCAGTGAGTCTTACCCCACATCTGACAAAAAATATATCAGTTGTAAAGCCATTATTCTGTACACAGGTTGACAAGTTCCTATCGAAAATCCTAATCCATTGAACAAAATTTGGCCCAAAACAAACAAGGAAAAAAGGAGGTGATGACATAATTACAAAAATTAAATATGTGAAACTAAGAGATATTCAAAAGGAAGAATATCAAAAATGCCTCCTTACCAAATCTCAGTGGGTTAGTGCTAATAGATGTTAAGATATTAGAAGTACCTTAAGGCTCTGATAACTTCAAACAAATCCTTTTAAAACTAGAATGAATCATTAATTTTTGTAAAATGAAAGACACATGCTGATTTTTGGTGAACAGGCATTTTTAGTTCTTCAAAATTCAAAGAAATAGAATGATTTTTGCCTACCAGGTAAAATTAATGGTTTTTTTCAAGAGAGATAAAAGTTTCCATTATAACTGATACTCACCAGTTGGTGGATTGAACTCTTCTTCAATGTGACATTTGCTCAAAGCCATTAGCTCACCCTTTTTAAAACCATCAATCCAAAGAAGCTCTTTGTTTGTACAATATTTCATTATGTATTGTGTAAGACCTGGCTGTAATGTCGAAGCTGCATCCACAATTCTGCTGTCATGGGAATGAGAAGCTAGCCAGCAAACTACAGCATAAAGTTTTATAAGCCATTTATGCAAAGTATTCCATGAACTCCAGTCCAACTCGCCACTAATTCCATTGGTTTTCTCCCTGCTAATCCACTGAAATGTTTCTCTCCAATCCTTTACAATAACTTGACATAAAATATCAATACAAGCTGTAGCTTCATAAGAAACATTACAGTTGTTTTTATCATGGGCATTAATCTTTTCATGATTGTCATGTTCTAGTTCCATACAAACAGGTGTGATAGAAACATTATCCTGTGACCATCTTTGATTGTTGAGTTCTCTTAAGTTTAAATCGATAAGAGCTGTAAACATTAAGTCAATAACACCTTTGATAATATCCATCTGTGCTTCTGGCCAGCAAGCATAATCCTTTGTTAGGCTTGCCACACCTTGTAACAATAATAACAACCATGATTGAGTCCTGGGTATGTCACCAATTTCCATTTTTTCCTTGTTTGGAAATGAACTTTCCTCTCCAGGTATAAGCAACGAGTTAAAAAGACAAAGAAACAGAGAAAGATCTTTGTATCTTGGCTCTTGAATGAGACACTTGATTACATCCTTCAGAAGGGCTGTAATATTGGTTAAACCAACTGAAAAAAGACACTGTGAAAAAAAATAAAGGGATAAACATACTGATGTAGCATTTCGTCATGTAAATTGGAAGGATTTCCAAGAAAGTTTAATATGGGCTCTGATTGGTGGAAATCAACAAGGTTCATTAGAAGGAGAGATCATATTAAGGAAGTTTGAGCAAGCATCCTGGGAGCCATCTGAGAATCTAGCTACTCCTTTACTTGAAAAAACTGCATCTTTTTAAGCAATGTTTGGAAGCAGTTGGATTTAAGGATGATTAAAGGCTTCTTTGCGTCACCTACTTCTCAGATCCAGAGATTTCCCTTGGTGGGTTTTAATACGTTAACTAACAGGACAACAATTTAAATAACTGGCTAAAAACGAGACTCTAGGGCACAACAGAATAAAATGCTGGGCCCCTTTTGCGCATTTTGTTTATTCCCTATACATGATGGACATGATTTACAACTACTCAAATCAAATAATATTTTCTCATAACATTTTGCCTTGTCAGAACCTGAGAAATGTTGGGAAGATAAGAGATCTTTGATAGAATTTTCACGTACCTGCACCAGCAGTTCACCCCACTCTAACTCTTGCACCAGTTCCAGATAAAAGTTAATCCCAAATTGCGGCAAGGGAGGAAAGCTGTCAAAATAATCTTCTTCCTCAAGTGACTCGCCAAGATCATGACAGTCAGATCTTTTCAGTAACGAATAAAAAAACCAGGAGTGAATCTTAAACTCGATTTCTCTGACTGCGATTTGACGTAACTTGCGAGTATTGTCGTGAAGCACTTCTCTTGTAACTTCCCTGACTGTCCCAGTCACGATTTTTACCACTTGACTGCACTTGTCTTTCTCTATCTCGTCCAATTTTTGAACACTTTCGGCTAGTAAGAATGCAGAGTGTACAAGAACAGTTTCTGGACAATAATTCATCTCTGTAAAGCCCGCCGTACTACCTCTTCTTTTAACACTGTTTTCACGTACATAGGATGCAAAAACTTTCAAGAGGGCCGCCATTTTGACTCAAAGGGAGCCCGCAATACATCCCGCTGACCAATGGGTATCCAGCGGGGTGGGTGTATGTCTGATGACCTCAGGAGTGGACATAAAAATACAGGGTTCAGTTGTTCGAAGGGCGAATAAAGCTATCCACTCTCTATCCAGTGAATTCCTCTTCCCGACTTATCTAGGAAGATCGAATGATGGAGACTCTGTTCGCAGCCTAGATAGCGCTATACGACGTTTGAACAACCGCCAGGACTTTTTTAGAGGAAGTACCAGTACCTGTTTTAGACATTCTCCAGCCAGTAAGCCTATCTGTTTTAGAAGTCTCGTAAATGCAACGTTATTTGAATTCTTTAGGGTATGAAGAAACGAAAGAGGTAACTCCTCAAAGGTGAGCCATTGGAAATAACCACAGGTGGGGTGACAATTCCCAAAAACAGGAGCAGGGAAACTTGTCTAAAAAAAATCCTACAAGCCGTGATACCTAAAAACAATAAGTTATATGCCCTAGAAAAAAATTCCTGCAGACAAGCGGGCTTTTAAAAAAAATTCATCCCCCCCCCGCCTTCCGGTTATTTCTAATGGTCCGTCCCTCAAGAAGACTTGATCAAAACCGGAAAAAACACATGCGATTTCTCTGGTAGTCTGCTACACAGCCGTTTTTAGAGTCGTCACGCAACCCTCCTCCTGGGGAGGAGCGTTGCGTGACGACTCTAAAAACGGCTGTGTAGCAGACTATTTCTCTGGCAACCAGGGTACGGGTGAGTGAATAAGCAAAGCAATATGCCTCAAGCCTCTGTTTTAAAGTGAGGCTAAGTGCGAATCCATTGACATGAAAATGATTTTTTCCCAGATTTTTTTTTATACTCATACAAATTTTTAAAAGTCTTTTTACACAAGAAAGGCTTTGCACTTAACCTCGTTTTAAAGCAAGAGTTTTTGGAACTTGGAAATAACCTACCTTATTGGTACTTAATTTCGCGATTTTTGCGAGACAGTATTTTGCGGGGTTTTATTTTCGCGGTTAAGCGTTTTCAGCTTTATGGAGATCAAGATGAGCTGATCTCGATCTTACAGTAAACTTTCACCACAAACACTAACTGCCCCTGGGTCTCTGAGGATGACAAGTGTACAGAAGTGTTCATGTTATGCAACATTGTTCATTTTAAAAAAAATGAGGGGAGGTCAAAATCTAAACGTGTTAATAGTCAGCAGTTTCACTGGAGTTGAATTTCCTCCTAGCATTAATTTGTTGAGAAAGGAATACAACCCCGCTAAAAGTGCTTGCATGATAGGCTAACACAAGAGGAACTGCTGGGGCATGACAAGACAGCAGTGAGGAAGCCGGATTTGTAATCCAAAGATACCTGTTTTAATCACTGCTTTGACTGCTGGCTGGAGTTTTGTTTAACTGGAGTGCCCAAGGAGGACACAACTGATTGCAATTCCACTCACTGAATTTTTTGAAAAGTAAAAAAAAAAACACAAGATTTGTAAGGATCTAACAGCGCAAATTTTATTACATTCTGGAAGGAGTTTGTACAAGTTAGACTTTCATCTCCTTGATCTTGGCCTTTTCAAGCTTAAGCTGGGCTGCCTGTGATTTCTGTCCCATGATTCCTCCTCCCCAATGTTTTCGGATCTCATCAAATCTCTCATTGTAGTTTGTTTTAACAGCTTCACAGAGGTTGGCAAAGTTATTCTTGTCCTCTGGCCGCACAGCTGTGAAACAAAGTGCTGTGGCTGTCTTCTTGTGAACCACCTTACCCAATCTAGTGATTCAAATAATAAGTTAGATGAGAACTGACCCTCAACAACTCACCAAGTATAAAAGCACATTCTTCCCAGCCTACTTTAAGCAAGTGAACTGGAGCAATTTGTATAAAACACATTTCTGGACATAACTGCGAACATTTGATGCTAAAATCAATAGATTGAGTGGATAAATGCCAGATGCTAGTTGTTATAATCTAGGTTAAGTTTAAAAAAAACTTGATCCAGATCATCACTTCTGGGAAGTTACCACTAACTGGAAAGTGCTTTAGAATTTATGATTCCAACCTAGAAACAACAGATACAATCCTGGCATTTCCCATGGACATGAAGTGTTTTCTTTCCTAAGTGCTTAAGCGTTACGAGCGTTTTGCAGTGACAATAACAGGATTACAAAATGCATCATAACAACTAACCAAGCACTCAGCTTGCTATGAAAGCTTAAGTATGTAAGATACAAAAGTTGCATGGTAAATTAAATGTGTATTTCCCTCCTGAAATGGTGTGCTGCATTCTCTCCCAGTCATTACACCAACAGAAAACAACAAGAAGGCTAGGCCCCAGTTGATGTCTGAACAGAAAACTAACACTGCAACAGATACTTAAATTCAAAAGCATACTAGAACAGACCACAACCAACACCATCACTGACCTTGCTTTGCCCTTCACGATGCAGTATGGAACACCCATCTTTCTGCACAGAGCTGGAAGCCATACAACAAGCTGCAAAATAGAATCAATATAATTATTTACTGTTAACCGAAGACAAAAAAATTGAGGGTCGCCTCGTTCACTACTTTATACAACACAAGATGTTTTAACTACTAACCAACTTTAGTGAATACACTATTTTGACTGTACCTCAATTGGGTCAACATCATGAGCAATGACGACCAGTTGTGCTTTCTTGTTTTCCACAAGAGCAGTGACATGGTTAAGACCATACTTAATCACAACTGGCTTCTTGCCAGCGGGTTCTTCCTTTCCCTCGGCTTTCTTTTCGGCTTTAGCAGTGAGGCGTGCTTTTTTCTCAGCCTTTGTCTCTGGACGGTATTTGTGCATCAGTTTGAAAAGCTGAGTGGCTACAAGACAACAATAAACATCATGGGTGAAAAGTCATTGTATGATGAAAGGTTTACTGAAAACCTTCAGTATAAGGCTGTGCTCTGGAATTACCTGGTGACCTGTGGAGCTAAACTTTTGCTCGCGGGCAACTAGAAAATCTTAGACTTTTCATAGAAATCATAAACTGGGTACCCTGGATTTCACAGGTTAAGAGCACTGGACTCCCTTCAATTTTTCTTAGAGCACAGTTTTGCAGTAGAAATATCAAAACTAATACTGTCAAACATTTCAATAACACTACAAAATATCATTTTTAGTTTCAAAATAGAATGTAACTGAAACAATCCACTCCAGCAGATAGCCATTTACAAAGGCAAAGGAGTTAAAGTTGAGCCTACCACAAAATTTGGTGGTTGACAACTTGAGATTTCAAGTTAGTGTATACATACAGTCAAAAATGACATACAGATGGATTCATTTTTCATTTGCATTTATAAGCTGACAAGATACGAGCTGCCAAATGTCTGATTTACATACATGTACAAGGAGACGCGTACTGTATTTGGTTATGTAATTTACTTCCCCTTAACTCCAATTTAGCGCCATTTAGAGCACCTTCATTTCCGTTTTGAGGTATTTTTTATTGCATAAAGTACTTCATAAGTGTCTGTTGTCTGTCTTAGAGAGGTGTCCATCTTATAAGGAGTACAGTTACAGTAAAATGACAGCAAAACAGCAGGGACCACCACTAGGTGTCCATCAAGAGAGAGTTGACTGTATGCCCATAACTACTACAGTGTACTGCTTTGTAACTTGGTTTTTGTAGAAAACAAATGTGACAAATATCCGTAAGTGCATTATCATCAAAAGACAATGAGGATTTCTGAAAAAAAAGAGTTCTATTTGGCTAGTCGCCAACATACCAGTCTGTTTGTCCAGTGTCTGTGTAAACTGGTTAATTGAAGGTGGAACTTTCAAACGTTGGTAAAGAATGGTCTTCTGCCTTTGCAATCTGATGTACTTTGGCCATTTGACAAATCTGCTTAAGTCACGTTTTGGCTGAATATCACCACCTAAATGTCAAGGAGGAAATAAATAACGTTTAGCAGTTATTTTGCCTCAAGGAACAAAAAAATGAATCTTTTTCACATGCTTTTTTCACAAGACTTTAAAAAAAATTTCAAACATAAACAGCACAAACTGGGCTTTAAATTTTATGCAATGGAGAGAATTCACACAACTTGATGAAAATACATAATTCATAAAAAATACCATCAACGTCAGTAAAGATTTTCCAGATATTAAAAGTTATCTTTAGGTGATTTACCACTAACCAAAACCTTACAAGACATCTATAACCTTTGATTGCCAATGTTATTTTATTCTTCTAGGATCAACTTATCTGTTAACCAAAACTTTGAAACCCAGTTTTAAAAGACTAAATGACTCTGAAGAAATTACACAATTTGCATATTTCCGTGGGATGCCTGTGGCACTCCAACGGTAAAAATCCGGTTCGGTTGTACCCAAAATTGCAAAGCCAGCCAATAGGATTGCCTAAAATCTTTATTGATTATCTCTTCTTCCAAGCCGACCAATCAGATTGTACAAAATCTGTATTGATTTTAATCGATTTGCTTCCTCTGAAGAACGTTGAAATCAGAACATTCCTTGCCAAATTTGTCGCGCTTGAGTTTTCCCACTCGTGGTTTAGGATGGCTTGTTCACCAGCAAAATCCTTCGGGATACTGGCAAGTCACGAAAGGCGACCTAAGCCAAATTATTTCTTTCCTTCATGATTCTTTTTTGTTTAGGTCTAGCTTTTTCATAAGGTTTTAGTAGCGTCTGGTTGCGGGCTGTGATTTCTGATAGATTTTTCTAATCAGAGTTCGCCAGTTTTTGCCAAGCACACCTAAAGTTCAGTTATTTTCTTTTCTTATCGAAAACACCTTGACGATGGGAGGTTAATCGCGTAAATTTCAACTCGTACCCTTGACGATTGGCGGTGAAATTGCGAAAATATTGTCCTCGTCGATCGACGACTCTCTTTTAGCATGGATTGGACTTCTGGATGGGACACGGATCTGGACCTTAGTAAACTTATTATACCTTGGAATCAGGGATAATCATTGGAACTATGTTAACTTTGAGACCTTGGAAACACATTGCAACTAATTTTTAACCGTATCAAGAGCATCTTGGAATATTAAACTTTCATCTTGGATTAAAACATTGGAACTTTATCGAACTTTGTAACCCTGGGTTCGACCCTGGATAAAGCAAGCGGATGTTTTGTTTTCTTTTGTTCCATTAACCTAAAACTACAATGTTTATTTCTCTTTGAAAAAGTTACCTGTGGCTACTTACTACCAAGATATGACGTATCTTTATACATATAGTTCCTGTTCAGGTTAATCAGAGAGCATTATGCGCATGTTCTCCATTTCTTGTTTCCATTAACATTCCAATTTAAGTTACACGGGTAAACCTTGTTTTGATGCAAATAACTTCTTTTTCTTATCCAAATCGTGCTATGAAAAAAACTACATAGCGATAGATCAAAACAAGATCAATTCCATCCTTGCGACCAGTGACAGGAGGAAGGGAGGAAGCAAAAAGGGGATGTAGATTGGCGAGAAATAGTAGCCTGTCACGTAGGCTACTATAAATTCAGTCATAAGCACATTAAACCAGCCCATACAGGTAACCTACTCATCAATGCTCATAACATGACACATCTTTCCGGTTTCCCTAATTTTCCCAAATTCAGATAGAACGCCATTATGCTTCCATAGACCAACGCATCCCACGGAAACGGCTTTAGGCATCTTGTTATTGCATAATACGGCTCTCTTACGGCACAATCTGCCCTGAAGGCACTGCTCCATGATGTACATTTTTCTATTGCACTCCATCAGACAGCCTGCACCAAGAGCGAACATACACAAATACATACATACACCACATAAACTTGCTCACACACTCTCACTATCACTCAAACTCAATCTCTCTCTCTCTCAGACACACACACACACACACACACACAAACATGCATCTAAACATTACCCCTGCGCTGACCAAGCTCAGGGCTATTACATCTGGGTTAGTAACTGTTTCCTAGCAACATGTGGCACATGCTCAACAAAGATGTTCCTCAATTCTCGAGCCTTTTTCAAGTGCCCCAAAACTGAGCTGGCAAAAGAAAGCCTCTTCTGGTAGAATGAGGAAAAACTTAGTCATGTGGTAAGATTTGATGTTTGCTGTTTGCAATAAACATGATTCTTTATCTCTCCATTAAAAAATGATACAATCATATGCACCCACACAAGTCTTGAAACAAGAATAACCTGAACAATTTTTTTCTGCAACCTCGGTAGACCAGGCAGCATTTTAGCCTGCAGCCTCAGCTCAGCAACCTACTCAATTAGTTAACCAGGCAGCATTTGGTTATGTATGACCAGGCATTTCACACTATCAAATATTTAAAATCACAACTCACCGATTCCAAAATTCCTGGGTCTCTTTTCAATAAGAGGGTTGACAACCTTTTTAGGGGCAGGTTTGGAGGTGGTATAAGGGGCAGGAGCCACCTTCTTAACCTTCCTAGTAACTTTAGGCTGAAAATAAAATAAACCAAGGCACAAGGCAAGTCAGATAATACTGTAAAACTTGCAGTACTGTATACTTCAACTACTGCGATCATCAGTTAATTCACTATCTACAAAGCCTTGTTTATTCACATCATAGTTCTTGTCTTTTTCCTACAATTTAAATTTGACACATATGACATCAATAGACGTATTCGGCTAACTCAATGTTGTACCCAATTCAAACCGTTTGGGAATAAATGTTTTGTTTCAGAAATTTCCATATCATTTAAATGTGAATGCCACATTACAAAGCAAATACAATACACAAAGAATCTTAACCCCGCGAGATTTGAATTGGGTACAACATTGAGTTAGCTGAATACGTCTATTCACCTCAATTTACTTGTCACATGAACACAATACACAGAAGAAGTTAGAATATTTTCAGCTAAATTCCCTTTGAAAACAAGAAATTATCAACAGCAATATCACTACCAAAGTCTGTGATGACTTTGTCACTTCATGGAAGTCTTGAAAATAAATAGGAAGCAACTCTGTGCTGTCCTCTCTTATAGAATAAATTATATTAGCATGGGTGCCCTTTTGAAGAAAAAAAAATGAAGTATTGCTAGCCCTTTAATTACATATCGCAACCTAGTACAAGTCCTTTAAAAGTGGAACATCCGCAGGTGAGTCCACAGGAAAATAAATGTTTCACCAAAATCAATAGAGATATTTACTACAAGACATATCTTTAAAATCTGGAACACAGTGAATTCACGGTAAAACCCCGAGATTTTCTAATCAACATATAACCATGTGTACAAAACCCACGTGAAAAGTGATGTTCTACAAATCATGAAACATGTACTGTCTATGCCACTATGACCATAACAAAATGGGATTCACGTCCAACAATCTACACATGGGCCAGACCCAGTGAAAGCTTAAGCTAAATGTTTTGTTTTTCCGAGAATGACACCAAATCGTAATGAGATAAAAACCAATTGCGAGGTAATTTCTTATCGCAAAACTAAACAAATGCACACACACTCGCTCGAATGTCGAGGGGTAAGCAGCAAACGCAGCCCCCAATGGATTATCATTTAACCCATAAATTCAAAAATACTTCACAACAGATATAATTCATACACCACTCTTCAGGTTATTGGTAGTTAATGTAAGGGACAACGTCGGATGGACAAGATAGAAGATAGGTTGTATTTCTACTTTTCCTCAGAACTTACCATCTTTTTGATGGCGGAAAAAGAGAGGGGCCGTAAGGTCTGCCGGGAACTTTATAAGATACCCACAATGCTATGCGGCCCCTGTTCAACTCAAAATGGCGGAATTGTAGTGATCGTTGGTGATCAAATTGATGCATGTTCTTTTACTCGAAATAAAAGGTATGATGAGGACATTTTTCTATTTTAGCAAAATTAAGCTTTAGTCTGATTGATAGCAATTAAACTGACAGCATTGTAGTCATTTCTGAATATTATTTCAGGGAATATTTAATTCCCTTTCTTAGGACGTACGTCTTTCGCCAGCTTTTGATTATTTTTCAGGTTTTTAATTATTTTGGGGGGAAGCCATACATTTATTGTGCAAGCATGTTTGGAGTCTGTTCATATAAACTGTTTGTGTGAGATATGTATATCACTGAGTATGAGATTGCTGCTGCATGCATGTAAATAATATATGGGCGCCAGGCAGGGCGGAAATCTTACCATTATTTGTTATGTTTGGTCGTGTTATTTTATATTTACTTAAATTCTATGAGATTATAAAGATCATTGTTTATGATCAGTTTCATAAATTCTGAAAGAAAACTCCATTTTTCTTTCTTATGGAAGTTTCCCATCAAAATTGTGACCATCATAACTGATAAGCTGCCTTCTTTGTTTCTGTTTGACGCTTTCTGATTTTCTAGAGAACGCAGTGTTAGGCAATTACCTCAGGTATCCCTCTAAGTAACTATTGTAAGTCACATCATGGATGGTGTAATAATCTTGTAAGAGTTCAGTGTGAGAACAGTGTATCTCATAGTTGTGTGATTAAAATTGTGATTCTTTCAATGCCATATTTACTTAAGATCCTGGCATTACTATGTGTAATCAAACGGAGATGAGTGACATTATTCCAGTCTTATCTATTAATATCATGGGTGATGAATTACATTCGCATTCATGGATTTTTCGACACGTTTATCCTGGTTTTATTATCAGTTGAGAACTCCACGCTCTCAAAAGTTTAGAGCTTAAATTTGGCTTAAGTTCCAAATTTTCAGATTTTTTTGACAAAATACCTGTTAGAATCCCTCTTGATTTGCTCTTTCATGTGTTTCGGTTTTCTAAAGCATCTTTAGATGCCCTGACATCTTCATTCACAAAAATGAATGTGCATTGTTTTGTTGCAGCAAAATGTCACAACCAAACAGAATTTTACCTCAAAGTAAAGAGACACTACTCAAGTCCTACACCAAACGTTTGAAAGATGACGTGAAGTCGATACTGGATAACTTTACAGAAATTGTCAAATCTTCAAAGGTAATGAACTTGACAGAGATCTGAGGTCTCAAACCTGCATGGAGGCTTTCCCTTTTGCACTGGGCATTACCCAGTCAGCAAACCATCCACCTTACTTCAATTTTCACTCAAGATTATTTTGAAGCTAATGGTGTAAATTGCTCTCTTGTGTATTGCATCCCACTTCGCCGACATGTTTACTTCAGTCTTCTTTGTGGGTCAGAAATGTGTTTCTGTTCAGCTTTTCACCATCAAAACTTTGCCTGCTTCACTAGAGGACTGATATTCTTACCATATTTTGACCCTACTTGCCTCATACAAATGTTTGAGGATTTGTTCCAGTCTAGGCATTTTTGGAGTCACCATAAGCGCACTTCTTGTCTCTTCTTTTCCTTTCTTATTTGTTTTGCATGTAAACTTCTCCTAAAATTTTTCTGAGGTCTCTACTTGTTCAAAGCAGGATGATTGTGTAAACTGTGACTTAAGTCTCATAGTGATGACAACTGTTTAATAGATTTGTTCCAGTTAAGACTTTATTAAGGTCACCTTTAGTCTCAGTTTCAACAGCTTCTGACAAACTTTTTTCGAGGCTTTGCTTGCTCAATTCGAAATAATCTCGCAAACATTCTTAAAACTATGCGCTATGTTGGACAAAACAAAGAAAACAATTTTCCTGTGACATCATCTGTGTGTCTGTGCTCTATGAGATCATGGACAATGACCAATCAAACCACACATAGCATCCATTCATTACATAATTAATATAATCTTTTGACAATAAGTAAGTGAATGTGTTTCCTCAAAGGTGGAAAGTGAAACTCAAGTATCAAGATTAACACAATCAGCACAAGATCAGTATGAAGTAAACGTGAGAGCTGCCAACATTGTAAGTTATAAAATATTGGGTGGAGGGATACAAAAAATCGCTTGGCTTTTCCGTAGTAAGTTTCTTTCTTAAGTATAGGAATATGTTGTGCATTTTGATCATCTTCTGGAAAGCATCAAAAGAGGTTTCAGTCTTGAATCTAGGGTGATTAAGTGTATGGCCGAAATAAAGGGCTTTTTAGAGCCTTTTAGAATTTTTGAAAAAGTCCTGAGTCTTGAAAATTAAGATAAATTCTAGAGAAATAGGAAATGTTCTTTTTTTTTAAAATTTTTTTTTCAAAAGAGGAGCAAATGCTAAAATTTTTTTTTCAAAAGAGGAGCTAATACTAAATATTTATGTCAAGTGCATTTTTTCCCATAGTCAAATTTTATTTAATCTTGACTTTAGCCAGAACATTTCAATCACAGAATGAGAATTTTAGAACTCTCTTGTGTCACTTTGCACTAATGATGGTGGTTTCTGTATGTTTGCAGTGCATCATGGGAAAGCTTGCTTCTGTTGCTCTTCTCTGTTCTTTTTTTGTAGGTAAGAGCTGGCGAGTCTCTGCAGAAACTTGTGTCAGATATGAAAGAGTTTCTCATCTTGAATGATTTTCCATCAGTGAATACCAGCATCACTGAAAGAAGTAAAGCTCTTCAGGAAATCAGCAATCAGACAGATCAACAACTTTTAGCTCTCAAACAAGAACTGGTTGTTAATTTATCTGAACTGGAACAAGCATACTACTCTTCTAGTTACAGATAACATTTGTATCTAGTTGCATATTGCTGATGTCCATGAACTTGAAGGTTGTAAAGAAGGTCTCCCAAAAACTCTTTTAACTGTTAGCCAATAATGGAATACCACTTCACCAACACACTACTGACCGTGGACTGATTGCTGACCTACAGTGCACCATTATTTCACCTTTTTACTGTTTTGTTTTTTGGTTCAACTTTTGACATGAACCAATTAGGAAACACTAGAAAGAGTGCCTTTAAATAATAATAATTATTACAATAATTACTGAGTTTGAAAGCTATTTGTCAAAAACTAATGAAGATAGTATCTCAAAGTCCAGAAATTTCCCAGACATTCATATGGTAGGGGATACAAACTTACCCCCCACCATACAACACCTATGGATTTTCACAACTTTGCAGAGCTATATCTTTGCTCACCTAAAACAGATTATTTTCCATTTTGGCAAGTTATTTTAAGGTGCACTTTCCAGTGGCATTGAAGCTTTTGCCAACTGATTCTTATGAAAACCTGAAAATAACACATGGAAGGGTGCATTGCCTAGTGTGACAGTTGGCTGAAAGATTGTTTGAGAACTGTTCTTCACAACTGCCAGAACTTTTCATGTCTATATAATAATAATAATCCTAATCATAATAATAATATCATTTTGTCAACTAATTTTCTGCGTTAACTCAGTCAGTAATAGCATTTTTTGCCGACACAGTACAGCAGATCAAGCTTGATTATTCAGCCACTTTCAACCACTTAGAACTGGTAATTACTTATGTAGAGAGGGGGTGGAAGAAGGGGGGTCAAGGCTATTTCAGATTGGCTAGAGGGGGGGGGCTAAACTTTTTTATAAAGAAGTTTAGGGGTCAGCAGTTTGATCGCGAGGTATATTTTAAGAGGGGTTCATTGGCCAACATGGTTAAAGCAGTTACAGTAGAGTACAAACAACATACAGTATGTGAAACAGTAATGCTAAATTGTACAATTTTATGCTAATCCTATTGCGTTTTATTTATTTAAAACACCACTATTTTGTATACAACTTACTCATTTGTATTTGACAGAAATTTTGTTTGCACTCTAAACTTCACTGTTATTTCAAATTTTAGCTAATAACGAATCCAGACCTATCTGCTTTAATATTTGGTTTGAATGAATTTTCTTTTAACAAAATGCTTGTCACTTCAAATACCAGTCCAAGAGAAACATGATAAAACAACAATGATATGACAAGAATTATATTTTGCATGGTTGTTTCAACCGGCTACTTACGTTGCTTCTTGTTTCAAACAAACGAATCGACGTTTACTTGAACTTCCCAAAATGCCCCTTCCTTTGTTCGTTTGTGCATGCGAACGTCTTGGCGCTCGCGGCAGCCGCGGTCCTTTCTTTTTTACAATACAGGTAAGCCTAGCAACGAAAATGCGAAAGAAAAAAGCCTCCCTTCTCCCGCTCGTTTCCAAGCTCCCCATTCTTTTCAGGGCACTATTTCGCTCGTGATTTATTTGAAGAGCCTGTAGAGGAGGCGGGTTACGTACTTACCAATAGTTATGACGAGTACTTTCGAATTTACTGACAGGGCTGTCAACGACCCACGATAGGGAAGGGATGATAGATGACGTCATAACGTACCACACATGACGTCATTTACGCAAAAAATACTCGTTGACTCCGATCATCACAAATTTGCGACGACACAAAACGCGCGAAAAATATGTTGTTGGTATTATAACATTTGAACTGATTGGTTTCCTTCCCACCAATCACGTTATTGCTTATATTACAATGGCATACCGGAGTTTATGAGGAAACCTTTGATTTTAACAGTTAAATAGCTCAAACAACTCATAATATTTGAAATCTTATTGTCGGAAAGTCGAGTCTACAAGAAATGGCAAACTTCGGTGATTATCCTTGAGATTTCGGGAGACTAAAGACATCATTGAAACGAAGAAGGATGAATATTGAAGACGTATTTTACTTCCGCGTTTGAGATACGAATCATTGAAAATCTATTCAAATCTTTACTCAAAAAAAGGTTTAAAACTTAAAATGGCTTGGATTCCATTAACGTAAAGCCATTTGAGGCGAAAAAAGAACCATCATTGCTTAACACTTTTGGTGGTTGTTGACATAATTTGAATCGTTACAGCCTTGTGTGTATAATAATTTTACTCAAGCACTCTGAAAGAGCCTATGGAGGAGATGGTTTACATAGATACCAATGACGTGTACTTCTGATCAAACCTTTTGATTCTAATTTATGAAAAACGGCGGAGTGATGTCAAACTGAATTGTTTCTGATCAGGTATATCGAAAAAGAAATTTGTTATATTTTTTCGGGTGACTAAAGACATCACTGGAACGAAGAAGGATGAATATTAAAGACGTATTTTACTTCCGCGTTTGAGATACGAATCATTAAAAATTTATTCAAATCTTTACTGAAACAAAGGTTTAAAACTTAAAATTACTTGGATTTCATTCAACGTAAAGCCATTTGAGGCGAAAAAAGAACCATTTTTGCTTAACACGTTTGGTGGTTGTTGACATAATTTGAATAGTCGCAGCCTTGTGTATAATAATACTATTACAATCAACTCAGTGTATAGATTAATTGCCAGATAAGTTTACGAAACCAGTGATTATGTTGTTTGAGTTAGTAAAGCAGCAATTTTGAGAATCGTGTGCGGCTCTTAGGAAGTTAGTTTTTGCCTGAGAGAACAAATATTTCTGCCAGACTAAAAACAAACAGACTCTTGTTTAGTTATACAAAAGAATGTCAAAGTTCGGTGATTATCCTTGAGATTTCAGACTCTAATCTGGAGTCCGGGAGATGCGGTCCAAACTCTGGAGTCTCCCAGATTATCCCGGAGAGTTGAAAGCCCGGAACTGAGTATTGTAAAAGTGAATTATTGTCTATAATGAAAAAGAAATTTCGTATATTTTTTTCTTACTAATATCAATCATGAAATGGTCGAGAAGAGTAAGCTAGGGGCATGGAAAGGTGCAAGGTGAGTATTAAAACAATATTTTATGTTCGAAGCTAGCGCCTTAGTTTTTGATAGCAGAGACAAATAAGTAAATATTCACTCCCAGTGTTGAAAATCTGTTCAAATAGTTACTGAACAAAGCCGTAAAATAACCTTTTGCGATGGCCGTTTTATTCTAAGGAAAGGCAATTGAGGAAAAACACAATTTTTGCTTAAAACCTTAAATTTTACTCAAGCACTCTGAAAGAGCCTATAGAGGAGATGGTTTTCATTTAGATACCAATGACGTGTACTTCTGATCAAACCTTTTGATTCTAATTTATGAAAAACGGCGGAGTGATGTCAAACTGAATTGTTTCTGATCAGGTATATCGAAAAAGAAATTTGTTATATTTTTTCGGGTGACTAAAGACATCACTGGAACGAAGAAGGATGAATATTAAAGACGTATTTTACTTCCGCGTTTGAGATACGAGTCATTAAAAATCTATTCAAATCTTTACTGAAACAAAGGTTTAAAACTTAAAATTACTTGGATTTCATTCAACGTAAAGCCATTTGAGGCAAAAACAGAACCATTTTTGCTTAACACTTTTGGTGGTTCAATTGACATAATTTGAATAGTTACAGCCTTGTGTGTATAATAATACTATTACAATCAACTCAGTGTGTAGATTAATTGCCAGGTAAGTTTACTAAACCAGTGATTATGTTGTTTGAGTTAGTAAAGCAGCAATTTTGAGACTCATGTGCGGCTCTTAGGAAGTTAGTTTTTGCTCGACAGAACAAATATCTCTACCAGACTAAAAACAAACAGACTCTTGTTAAGTTATACAAAGGGAAGTTGGATCAATTATTCTTCTGCGAAAAGCTTCAATTACACTTTGTCTTTGTTTGCAGAGAAGCAGCAAATTTCTGTTGTAGATTTTGCATTTCTGACTGAATGAAAATCTTCAAGGAGGGTAGTTGATGTTAAATTTTTGATGACATTTGGTTGCTTGTAATCTTCTTATGAATTTGATCAGTACTGTGACAAGATACATTCTACAAAACATCAAGTAACAAGTGAAAGGCACAACGTAATTACCCCATAAGTCCAGTTTATCAGACAAAATTAAGACACATTTGTGCTCCATGTGCTATTTTCTGTCTGACTGGTGTCTTGCGTCCGATTAGACACCAAGAAAGAGTGATTCTCTCTTATTGTTGGAACCCGCCTAATGGTTTACAGCGCGTGCCAGTTTGCTGAGTTGACTTTTATCTCTGTTTCTATGAACCCAATTCGAAAAAGCTGGGAAAAGAAAATTCCGTTTACAACGTGTGCTAATCGCCACGCAGAATTTTTTGGACTGTTTGTAGAGCTAAGTTCGGCATGGAATTTGAGAGTGCTGCAGTTAATAAATGCCATTGATGAAAGTTTAAAACGTTATTATACACATCATGAAGATTACATGATGTTTTTTTTTAAAAAGAATTCTGTCGAGCGCTTCCTGTGATACACAAGGGTATCATGTAACCTTAATGAAATTTACCTTGTGACAAACGATTATCTCTTCATGATGTGACCGAAACTGGTCAAGACTTTCTGGCAATGAAACCTCCGAACTCACTCCTCCTGGAACTAAGATGATAATCTTTTTCAAGTAGTTATCACTTCTCTGTTGGATTGCGAGAAGTGGACTACAGGAGAAAGAGATGGACGCTCGACTGTCTTAAAGAAGTTTATTTTTAAAATTTAGTTTTGGAATAATATCTGTGTGAAAAGTTTCTAAGCAGTACCGAATAAATAAAGGTTAGAGGAATTAAAGAGGGACAGGCCTAACCAACCCGGCTATCCATTGTATCTAGAATATTGGCAAAGAGAGTCTTTTTTAATTAAAGGCTGAGTCGGTGTCATTGTGCCTACCCAGCTAAGAATAACTAAAGAAATCCTGACCAGCCTAAAGAGATCACCACCGCAATATTTCCCGGTGAAATTAGACGGCTTGAAGTTTGAAAAAGTCTCGTCAGCTTAATTCTTGTTGTTAAGATAAGAAACGACTTTGAATGGAACGAGTACATAAATAATTACCACTAAGGATGCCAGAAGCTTGTTCCTCTTTTAAAAGAGGAAGGGCTGGAATTAGCTCTACTAATATAATATTACTGTTGTGTTAACAGTTCAGTTCTTGAAGACTCGTATCAGTTGTTTTACCGAAGTCTTTCTAAGTACTTACGCACGAAGCGAAATCCATTGGAAAAGGCTGGTATCCTTATATTTTCTGCCAGGTGTGAACCACTATCTGTAATGTCTATAAACTATTAACTCTTGCATTATGAGTCCTTCAGTATACAACATGCCCAAAAAATCTTTACTTAGTAAGACCACTGAGAAACATTATTTCGGGTATTATTTCAACATAATGAGTGCAAGCCCATCTTGCTTTTGAACGAGACGGCATTTGTTTCAAGAGACGAAACTTAATCAATGGTGTTACGAGCGCTCAAGCACGCATCTGATTGTATTGAAAAACAAGTTAGAAGCTGAAATACAAGACAATATGATGTTAACCATTTTTTGTTCAGAAGCACCCAACGACTGTTTACTGTAAAATATCGTTCGGAGAAGCAAATATTACCTAGAGTTTTCTATTACTTGAGGACCGTGGGCTAAAAATTTCTAGACTGTTCCATTCAAGTACAATTTTCGAAGCTTACATGATCGAATAAATTCCCTATGATTTTCTGAAGTTTAATTTTTAACAAGTCACTCCCTATAGGTTAGGCTAGTTTTCGTAGTGAAAAGGAAACCTAACATTTTCGGATTCAAAAACATGATGGAGGAAGAAATCAGAAAAATTCTCACTTCCCTAATACGTTATATTGCCTCTAAAATTTTCGGGAAAATAAAACTGAGGCCCTAGTAATTTCGAAAAGACTCAAGTTCCCCTAGGATGACCGAACAGATACAAATTATATATCCCCACTGAACATGCATTTCCAAAGATATAAAAGTACTCTTGATAGCCTAAAAAGTGCCAGTTTTCAATGAATTTGGGAGCTAGAAACCGTTGTTGGGTGCCCCTGTTTACTTTAGCATCACCGCTACTACTTCAGTGTTTTTAAAAAAACGCTCTTTAAGAAGCTACGTTTTCGTCAATTCGAGGGTGTATGTTTTTGATTCTGTTTACTATCGTATTGTGGTAAAGACATTGCACTATATCAAATGTTTGGTGTGAGATAAAGGGATATTTTAAGCTTTTATGCCTTAAGAAAACAATTACCTTGCAGAAACCTTCAATTTTTTTTAAAAGCTGCCTTCCAATTTTTTCGATATACAAAATCACCCGGCAATAATGTTTTTGGGACAATCTAACAATTTATTCTACTTTCTCTGTGAGTATTATGCTTTTCGTTTCGTATGTTCCTCTTTACTGGTATTTCTGTTTGGTGTGTTTCAGCCTCAACAGGAAGTCCTAAAAACAACCATTTCACAGGAGTGAAACTCTTCCGCTTGTTCATCGGTCCAGTTTCACGATTTTATCGTGTTTATACTAAAAAAGTTCTTCGATCAATATTTACTATGGAATTAATGACGCCCCCACTAGCCAATAAATTGCCGTGATTGCAGCTGCTTAATCCATTAACCTTTTTGGCGTTCACGGTAACATTTCAGTTTACCAAGCAAGCAATATCATTACAGTTTGTTGAAGATTCCTAAGCTGATACAGCACTGACTGCCTAAAGATGACGATGCGTCCAGCCTTGCCGTTTACAGCCTTGCTGATTTCGTTTTTCTTTTCGACGGCTGTCGGTATATACCTTACCGATTTTCCTCTAGTGATAATAATATGTTTCTCTTTTTAATGTTATTCTTTCGACAGAAATCGATGGATTTCCTTATCATGCCTGTAAACGTCGAGTAATCAATTCTAATACTGTTATACTTTTCAGTTGCGGCGCTGCTTAAATATAGCTTTTTTTGCCATTTTAACAGATGCCAATGTAAAAGAATCCATCGAAATGAAAGTTTTTGACCCGGACTTTCAAATGTCGGATCAGCAGATGCTGGATCTCCTCAAGAGGGTGGACCTCGAGAGCCATGGTTACAAGAAGGAGGTCACCACGAAGCTAGTGAGCGAGCCAGCGAGTGACAAACCACTCTACGAGAAATCGTACTTCTACTTCAAGGAAGTTGCTTGCTCAAAGATGCGGGAGATCGACCAAGAGTTACAGACCTTATTACCAGGTAACTTTGAGCACCTTATCTCCCTTCACGAAAAAAGGAAAAGTAAAAAAAAATTGTAGTTGAATAACAGAATTTTAATTCTAGTTCTCTCCTGCTGTTTCAGGTGTCTTTGGGACGGAGATGGTAATGAAAATCAACAGCGAGATAAAAACTAAGAATCTGACCAAGATGAAGCGCTGTAAAGTAGGGCTGCAGGTTCACTTCAAGGAAGCAGAGGGCTGCAATGCCTCCGAAAAATCTACTAGGCGTCGTAAAAAGCGCGGCTGCTCCTGGTGCGGAGCTTGCTTAAACGCTGTTCTTTACAATTAAAGGAACAGTTTCAGTGTGTTGAGGAAACTAGCCAAAGCAACAAGACAAGCAACGTAAAATTTCAAATGCTTTGTTAAGGGAAGTAATTAAAACAAAACTTTTTTTGCCATGAGATCTAAAAGCTGCTTTTTAAAAGTCGAGCATCCTAAAGGAACACTGTTTCTAAACTTTGGCAAGTACAAGGCCTTGAATGTTCAAAATTGTTGATATTTCAAACAGTACTTCAGTTTATGCCACTATGTTCCGGGGCAGAATATAAGTTAATTGGGTTAAAAGCTGGAATAAACAAAAGTAACGCTGATGGAAAGTGTGTCTGTCTAGTTATTTATTCCACAAATTATTAAGTTGGCGGTTTCCATTGGCGCAGTGAATATAAAAAGCCAAACGAATAAAGCGGCGAATTTGTGGTCTTTCAGACTTTATCGCCTTCATTGCAATGCGCGTGATTTGTTTCATGTATTCAAATTTTCCGGGAAATTAATTCTTAAGGACAGAATACAAGTTTAGAGAGAGCGGAAAGGAACTTTTGCCGTCGTGCGTTTATGTACTCCATAAATCGTCCCAAAGAGAAATTTCACTTAGTACAATGCAGTCGTGCTATGACGGCAAACAAATGCATTAAGGGCCTGTTTTTATAGGTGAGGTACCCCGCTTAGATGGGGTAACCCGCCTGTCCATATAATAGGGAGCTTTACCATCGACGACGGCAACGACAGCGAAAACGTCAGTTTTAAAAGGAATTCCCGTTTTTTCAATCTTTGTTGCCTTTATTCCAATTTGCTGAAAATGGCAAGTGCAGGCGAATTTCCCTGGAGTTGATTTCTTGAGGACCGCACTTAAGTTTAGAGAGAGAAAAAGAGATTCGTCGTCGCTTGTTCACGTCCTCCATAAAACTTGCAATTAGGCATTTTCACGTCGTAGTCGTGCAAGGACGGTAAAGAAATGTACAAAAAAGCGTGATGCACGTGCAAAGTTGTTGTTTTGCGTAATAAACCTATTGCTTTTTTGACGTTCTCTTTGCCGTCGCCGTCGTCGTCGTCGTTGCTAAAGCTCCCTAATCTGTCATTTAAATTTGATCACGTTTACATGATAGGTGAGGTGACCCGCCACATGTTACCTCACCTATCTGCGGTCCCCCACATCCATGTGAACAGGCCCTAAGTGAAATGTTGTCGCTTTGCTTACGAAACCAGACTGATTGCTTTTTTTGACGTTCATTCCCATCACCTTAGTCGTTGATTTAAGGTCGAGTAATATGGGCAACATTTTTATTCTACTCGATTGTCGGGCAAAAATGTGCATTTCAATTTGAAAAGTATCGCTTCCCGCACCACCACCTGACTTCAACTTATCACGCATCTCGGCAAATTTCAGTATTGCTCAAACAAAGGACACTTTAGCCTTCACATAGGCTTTGACAGCTTGTGCTGACAAAAGTAGCCCAATATGCTACTAGCAATGCTCGTATATTTTGAAATTATGCCTATAATTATACTAGTTTTACGCTCTTTTTAGCAAAATTGCTGGAATTTTGCTTGTAAATTTTACCTCAATAACTATGTACAAGAGCTCTTGCTACGCAACGAACAAGTAATCAGCCTATTTAAATCTAGAAACTTTAAGAGTGCATAATTCATTGTCTGACGACTATAAAAACTCCAACACCCGAACGCCATCGTAAGTAACCGAGCTAGTTATGCGCATGCGTTGAGTCCTCCGGAAAGAGGTCACCTGTGGGACCCTGGCAACAAGCAGACAAAAAAATGATTTTGTTACTTTAAGCCCATGCTTAAATTTGCTTAGAACACTAATATCGCGCTAAAAAAGAATTGGTTGCATGATCACTAAATGACAACTTTCTGCTGCAAAACTAGCCAAGAAGTGCTTATTTTGTTAGCAGTGCTTTTTTGGAAAAATAAATAAAAATTTTGCTCGTAGTGACGAATTATGCCAAAAATTATGCCAGCACAATCCGTTAATTTAACCCTTTGCCGTCAGCCAATTTTTAGGGGAAAAACCGCATTTTGGACCAAATCCACCTTTTCGAACCGTTTTTCGGCCAGTTAGCATGGAAATAGCTAGAAAAGAGATTCCAGACACTCCAGACTTAAATTTCTGTTAATTGGATGTAATTAAGCAGCTTTTTCGCCTTTTGGGCATGCCATAAGCCAAAATATGCACATTTTTTTGCGAATCTGTTTCCATTTTTTTTCGCTCTCTCCTTTTTCTCTTTGCCTTTCTTGTTATAGGTAGTTTTGTTGCCCATTTTATCGTCTTTCTTTTGCATGACTGGCTGGCGTTCTTTATAAGAAAGGACGAAATTTAATCTGTAAAAAGTAGTAGGTAAATAGCAAAATTTGTAGTGGATTTTTCCCCCCAAATGTTGCTTGTTTTTTTGTCTGTTAACTGTCAGGATTGGTCAGAATTTACCAAATGAGATACCAAGGGAGAGCTCTATCCCCGCAAAATTTGCTAATTATCATTGTTAAGGCTTAAATGGAAATTTAATAGGTCCAGGAAGAACAATATGCATTGGTCCATATGGACCAAAACGGCAAAAGCGGACGACAACCTGCGCAGGCGCAAAAAATTTCCATTTTTTTAATAAAGCGCGGGGAAACTGGTCAATCAGAAGCGTTGATTTACTTTGCAAGCTACAACACAGGCGATAAAGGTGTGATGAAATGGGCAACAAATTCATGCACCTTTTTCCGCAACATTGTTGGTAATCAGCAACAACTAAGTTGTCACGCAACAATATTTCTTTGTTTCTGGTTGCAATGTCTGTTGCGTAACAAGTTGAACACGTAAAACAACAGTGTTGTGCAAGAAGTTGCATAAGTTTCCCCTCTCGCTCACCCATTCACCATTTTCACATAGACCATAATGCATCTTGTTTACCCCCGAAAAGTTTGCATAACCATTGTTTTCAATTTTTGTTTGGTATTACAGTCGTCTCAAGAGAAATCCAAGACAATATTTATGCAAAATTTTTTTGGGGGGGTAAACAAGGTGCATTTTGGTCTATGTGAAAATGGTGAACTACGCTTGGGCAATCTCGTTCCCAGAGCCTTCGTACTCTCTTGTCCAGCGGAACAGGCAAAGGACAGCAGTGAATCACGTCTTAAGGAGGACCTATTTCATACGCATACTTGGTTAAACGCAAACAAACTTACTCTAAATGTAACCAAAAAACGAATTTATGGGGACATGGAACGGTACATGGTGAGTACTAAAACAATATTTTATGTTCGAGGCTAAAGCCTTAGCTTTTGATAGCAGAGACAAATAAGTAAATATTCACTTCAAGTCTTGAAAATCTGTTCAAATAGTTACTGAAGCAAAGCCTTAAAATAAACTTGTGCGATGGCCGTTTTATTCTAAGGAAAGGCAATTGAGGAAAAACACAATTTTTGCTTGAAACCTTAAATTTTACTCAAGCATTCTGAAAGAGCCTGTGGAGGAGATGGTTTACAGTTAGATAGCAATGACGTGTACTTCTGATCAAACTTTTTGGTTCTAATTTATGAAAAACGGCGGAGTGATGTCAAACTGAATTGTTTCTGATCAGGTATATCGAAAAAGAAATTTGTTATATATTTTCGGGTGACTAAAGACATCATTGGAACGAAGAAGGATAAATATTAAAGGCGTATTTTACTTCCGCGTTTGAGATACGAGTCATTGAAAATCTATTCAAATTTTTACTGAAACAAAGGTTTAGAACTTAAAATCGCTTGGATTTCATTCAACGTAAAGTCATTTGAGGCGAAACTTAGGAACCATTTTTGCTTAACACTTTTGGTGGTTGTGACATAATTTAAATAGATACAGCTTTGTGTGTATAAAAATACTATTACAATCAACTCTGTTTGTAGATTAATTGCCAGGTAAGTTTACTAAACCAGTGATTATGTTGTTTGAGTTAGTAAAGCAGCAATTTTGAGAATCGAGTGCAGCTCTTAGGTAGTTAGTTTTTTTGCTCGACAGAACAAATATTTCTGCCAGACTAAAAACAAACAGACTCTTGTTAAGTTATACAAAGGGAAGTCGGATCAATTATTCTTCTGCGAAAAGCCGCAGTTACACTCTGACATTGTTTGCAGAGAAGCAGCAAATTTCTGTTGTAGATTTGCATTTCTGGCTAAATGAAAATCTTCAAGGAGGGTAGTCGGTGTTAATTTTTTGATGATATTTGGTTGCTTGTAATCTTCTTATGAATTTGATCAGTACTGTGACACGATACATTGTACAAAACATCAAGTAACAAATGAAAGGCACAATGTAATTACCCCGTAAGTCCAGTTTATCAGGCAAAATTAAGACACGTTAGGGCTCCACGTGCTAGTTTCTGTCTGACTGGTGTCTTGCGTCCGATTTGACACCAAGAAAGAGTGATTCTCTCTTGTTGGAACCCGCCTAATAGTTTACAGCGCGTGCCAGTTTGCTGAGTTGACTTTTATCTCTGTTTCTATAAACCCAATTCGAAAAAGCTGGGAAAAGAATCGCCACGCAGAATTTTTTGGATTGTTTGTAGAGCTAGGTTCGGCGTGGAATTTGAGAGTGCTGCTGTTAATAAATGCCATTAATGAAAGTTTGAAACGTTATTATACACATCATGAGGATTACGTTATGATTTTTTAAAAAAGAATTCTATCGAGCCCTTCCTGTGGTATACAAGGGTATCATGTGACCTTAATGAAATTTACCTTGTGACAAACTGTTATCTCTTCATGATGTGACCGAAACTGGTCAAGACTTTCTGGCAATGAAACCTGCGAACTCACTTCACCTGGAACTAAGATGATAATCTTTTTCAAGTAGTTATCACTACTCTGTTGGATTGCGAGGAGTGGACTGGACTACAGGAGAAAGAGATGGACGCTCGACTGTCTTAAAGAAGCCATTTTTAAAATTCATCTTTGGAATAATATCTGTATGACAAGTTTCTAAGCAGTACCGAACAAATAAAGGTTAGAGGAATTAAAGAGGGACAGGCCTAACCAACCTATCCATTCTATCTAGAATATTGGCAAAGGTGAGTCTTTTTTAATTAAAGGCTGAGTCGGTGTCATTGTGCCTACCCAGCTAAGAATAACTAAAGAAATCCTGACCAGCCCAAAGAGATCAGCTGCGTCATATTTCCCGGTGAAATTAGACGGCTTGAAGTTTGAAAAAGTCTCGTCAGCTTAATTCTTGTTGTTAAGATAAGAAACGACTTTGAATGGAACGAGTACATAAATAATTACCACTAAGGATGCCAGAAGCTTGTTCCTCTTTTAAAAGAGGAAGGGCTGGAATTAGCTCTACTAATGTAATTTTACTGTTGTGTTAACAGATCAGTTCTTGAAGACTCGTATCAGTTGTTTTACCGAAGTCTTTCTAATTACTTACGCACGAAGCGAAATCCATTGGAAAAGGCTGGTATCCTTATATTTTCTGCCAGGCGTGAACCACTATCTGTAATGTCTATAAACTATTAACTCTTGCATTATGAGTCCTTCAGTATACAACATGCCAAAAAAATCTTTACTTAGTAAGACCACTGAGAAACATTATTTCGGGTATTATTTCAACATAATGAGTGCAAGCCCATCTTGCTTTTGAACGAGACGGCATTTGTTTCAAGAGACGAAACTTAATCAATGGTGTTACGAGCCCTCAAGCACGCATCTGATTGTATTGAAAAGCAAGTTAGAGGCTGAAATACAAGACAACATGATTTGAAATTTTAGACTTCCTACCACATGGGAACACTTTACTCAGGGGCACCCAACGACTGTTTTCTGTAAAATATCATTCGGAAAAGCAAATATTACCTCGAATTTTTTACTACTTGAGGACCGGGGGCTAAAAATTTCTAGACTGTTCCATTCAAGTGCAATTTTCGAAGCTTGCATGATCTAATAAATTCCCTATGATTTTCTGAAGTTTAAGTTTTAACATTTTACTCCCTATAGGTTAGGCTATTTTTCGTAGAGAAAAGGAAACCTAAAATTTTCGGATTCCAAAATATGATGGAGAAAGAAATCAGAAAAATTCTCACTTTCGTAATACGTTATATTACCTCTAAAATTTTCGAGAAAATAAAACTGAGGCCCTAGTAATTTTATATCCCCACTGAACATGCATTTCTAGAGATTTAAAAGTACTCTGGATAGCCTAAAAAGGTGCCAGTTTTCAATGTAGTTGGGAGCTAGAAACCGTTGTTGGGTGCCCCTGTTTACTTTAGCATCACCGCTACTAGTTCAGTGTTTAAAAAAAACACTCTTTAAGAAGCTACGTTTTCGTCAATTCGAGCGTGTATGATTTTGATTCTGGTTACTATCTTACTGTGGTAAAGACATTGCACTATATCAAATGTTTGGTGTGAGATAAAGGGATATTTTAAGCTTTTACGCCTTAAGAAAACAATTACCTTGTAGAAACCTTCAATGTTTTTTAAAAACTGCCTTCCAATTTTTTCGATATACAAAATCACCCGGCAATAATGTTTTTGAGACGATCTAACAGTTTATTCTACTTTCGCTGTGCGTATTATGCTTTTCCTGTCGTATCTTCCTCTTTACTGGTATTTCTGTTTGGTGTGTTTCAGTCTCAACAGGAAGTCCTAAAAACAACCATTTCACAGGAGTGAAACTCTTCCGCTTAGTCATCGGTCCAGTTTCACGACTTTATCGTGTTTATACTAAAAAGAATTCTTCGATCAATATTTACTATGGAATTAATGACGCCCCCACTAGCCAATAAATTGCCGTGATTGCAGCTGCTTAATCCATTAACCTTTTTGGTGTTCACGGTAACATTTCAGTCTACCAAGCAAGCAATATCATTACAGTTTGCTGAAGATTCCTAAGCTGACACAGCACTGACTGCCTACAGATGACGATGCGTCCAGCTTTGCCGTTTACAGCCTTGCTGATTTCGTTTTTCTTTTCGACGGCTGTCGGTATATACCTTACTAATTTTCCTCTAGTGATACGGCTCATCAAATAATACCAAATATGTTTCTCTTTTTAATGTTATTCTTTCGACAGAAAATGCCTGTAAACGTCGAGTAATCAATTCTAATACTGTTATACTTTTCAGTTGCGGCGCTGCTGAAATATAGCTTTTTTTGCCATTTTAACAGATGCCAATGTAAAAGAATCCATCGATGTGAAAGTGTTTGATCCGGACTTTCAAATGTCGGATCAGCAGATGCTGGATCTTCTCAAGAGGGTGGACCTCGAGAGCCATGGTTACAAGAAGGAGGTCACTACGAAGCTAGTGAGCGAGCCAGGGAGTGACAAACCACTCTACGAGAAATCGTACTTCTACTTCAAGGAAGTTGCTTGCTCAAAGATGCGGGAGATCGACCAAGAGTTACAGACCTTATTACCAGGTAACTTTGAGTACCTTATCTCCCTTCACGAAAAAAGGAAAAGTAAAAGAAAAAATTGTAGTTGAATAACAGAATTTTAATTCTAGTTCTCTCCTGCTGTTTCAGGTGTCTTTGGGACGGAGATGGTAATGAAAATCAACAGCGAGATAAAAACTAAGAATCTGACCAAGATGAAGCGCTGTAAAGTAGGGTTGCAGGTTCACTTCAAGGAAGCAGAGGGCTGCAATGCCTCCGAAAGATCTACTAGGCGTCGTAAAAAGCGCGGCTGCAACTGGTGCGGAGTTTGCGCTAGAGCTGTTCTTTACAATTAAAGGGACAGTTTCAGTCTGTTGAGGAAACTACCCAAAGCAACAAGACAAGCAACGTAAAATTTCAAATGCTTTGTTAAGGGAAGTAATTAAAACAAAACTTTTTTTGCCATGAGATCTAAAAGCTGCTTTTTAAAAGTCGAGCGTCCTAAAGGAACACTGTTTCTAAACTTTGGCAAGTACAAGGCCTTGAATGTTCAAAATTTTATCAATCAAAATTTTTGATATTTCAAACGGTACTTCAGTTTATGCCACTATGTTCCGGGGCAGAATATAAGTTAATTGGGTTAAAAGCTGGAATAAACAAAAGTAACGCTGATGGAAAGTGTGTCCGTCTAGTTATTTATTCCACAAATTATTAAGTTGGCGGTTTCCATTGGTGCAGTGAATATAAAAAGCCAAACGAATAAAGCGGCGAATTTGTGGTCTTTCAGACTTTATCGCGTTCATTGCAATGCGCGTGATTTGTTTCATGTATTCAAATTTTCCGGGAAATTAATTCTTAAGGACAGAATACAAGTTTAGAGAGAGCGGAAATGAACTTTTGCCGTTGTCCATTTACGTACTCCATAAATCGTCTCAAAGAGAAATTTCACAATGCAGTCGTGCTATGACGGCAAACAAATGCATTAAGGGCCTGTTTACATAGCCGAGGTACCCCGCTTAGGTGGGGTAACCCGCCTGTCCATATAATCTCTCTTTTAACTTTGATCACGTTTACATGATAGGTGAGGTGACCCTCCACATGTTACCTTACCTATCTGCGGTCCCCCACATCCATGTGAACAGGCCCTAAGTGAAATGTTGTCGCTTTGCTTACGAAACCAGACTGATTGCTTTTTTTGACGTTCATTCCCATCACCTTAGTCGTTGATTTAAGGTCGAGTAATATGGGCAACATTTTTATTCTACTCGATTGTCGGGCAAAAATGTGCATTTCAATTTGAAAAGTATCGCTTCCCGCACCATCACCTGACTTCAACTTATCACGCATCTCGGCAAATTTCAGTATTGCTCAAACAAAGGACACTTTAGCCTGCACATAGGCTTTGACAGCTTGGCTGACAAAAGTAGCCCAATATGCTACTAGCAATGCTCGTATATTTTGAAATTATGCCTATAATTATACTAGTTTTACGCTCTTTTTAGCAAAAATGCAGGAATTTTGCTTGTAAATTTTACATTTTACCTCAATAACTATGCACAAGAGCTCTTGCTATGCAACGAACAAGTAATCAGCCTATTTAAATCTAGAAACTTTAAGAGTGCATAATTCATTGTCTGACGACATTAAAAAATCAAACACCCGAACGCCATCGTAAGTAACCGAGCTAGTTATGCGCATGCGTTGAGTCCCCTGGAAAGAGGTCACCTGTGGGACCCTGGTAAGAAGCAGACAAAAAAATGATTTGGTCACCTTAAGCCTATGCTTAAATTTGCTAAGAACACCAATATCGGGCTAAAAAAAGATTTGTTGCATGATCACTACATGACAACTTTCTGCTGCAAAACTAGCCAAAAAGTGCTTATTTTGTTAGCAGTGCTTTTTTGGAAAAATAAATAAAAATTTTGCTCGTAGTGACGAATTATGCCAAAAATTATGCCAGTACAATCCGTTAATTTAACCCTTTGCCGTCAGCCAATTTTTAGGGGAAAAACCGCATTTTGGACCAAATCCATCTTTTCGAACCGTTTCTCGGCCAGTTAGCATGAAAATAGCTAGAGAAGAGATTCCAGACACTCCAGACTTAAATTTCTGTTAATTGGATGTAATTAAGCAGCTTTTTTGCTTTTTGGGCATGCGCATAAGCCAAAATTTAAACATGTTTTTGCGAATCTGTTTCCATTTTTTTTCGCTCTCTTCTTTTTCCCTTTGCCTTTCTTTTTATAGGTAGTTTTGTTGTCCATTTTATCGTCTTTCTTTTGCATTACTGGCGGAGTTTGGCTGGCTGGCTTTCTTTATAACAAAGGAAGAAATTTAACGGTAAAAAGTAGTAGGTAAATAGCAAAATTTGTAGTGGATTTTTTTCCCCAAATGTTGCTTATTTTTTTGTCTGTTAACTGTCAGGATTGGTCAGAATTTACCAAATGAGATACCAAGAGAGAGCTCTATCCTCGCAAATTTTGCTAATTATCATTGTTAAAGCTTAAATGGAAATTTAATAGGTCCAGGTAGAACAACATGCATTGGTCCATATGGACCAAAACGGCAAAAGCGGACGACGACCTGCGCAGGCGCAAAAAATTGCCATTTTTTAATAAAGCGCGGGGAAATTGGTCAGTTGATTTGCTTTGCAAGCTGTAACGCAGGCGATAAAGGTGTGATAAAATGGGCAACAAATTCATGCAACTTTTTCCGCAACATTGTTGGTAATCAGCACATCTAAGTTTTGACGCAACAATATTTCTTTGTTTCTGGTTGCAATGTTTGTTGCGTAACAAGTTGAACACGTAAACAACAACGTTGTGCAAAAAGTTGCATAATTTGCCCTTCTCACTCCACCATTCACCATTTTCACATAGACCATAATACACCTTGTTTACCCCAAAATTTTGCATAACCATTGTTTCCAATTTCTCCTGTGTATTACAGTCGTTCCAAGAGAAATCGAAGACTATGGTTGTGCAAAATTTTGGGAGGTAAACAAGGTGCATTATGGTCTATGTGAAAATGGTGAGCTGTGCTTGGGCAATCTCATTACCAGAGCCTTCGTACTCTCTTGTCCAGCGGAACGGGCAAGGGACAGCGTTGAATTACGTCTTAAGGAGGACCTATTTCATGCGCATACTTGGTTAAACGCAAACAAACTTACTCTAAATGCAACCAAAAAACGAATTTAAGGGGATAAAATCTGGCTAAAGGCTAAATACCCTTGCTGCTTCCGGTCTTTACTTGTTTCCATCCTCCAAACTGACGTGACGTCACAACTCATTACGCGAATCTTCGATTTGTGGTCTGGCGGGTGCCCATGACCCGGAGCGAGCAACTTCCATGCACTTGTTACCGCCTTTTTTACGGACCAGTTTAATTTTAAAGCGGTTTTGCTGCGAATTTTGAATATCTTTTAAATACCAAAAACCGGTCGTCAAAACCTACAGACCTAAAAATGATATTTTTTGCCTTTAATAACGTTTAGTTTTCCTTTTTGATATCTATTACTTCGAATGCGCTGATTGACATGGTGGAGATTCTATTTTCGCGGGAAAAAGTGTCCTAAAATGTGTCTAAAAATAAACTGGTCCGTTAAAACGCCTTTGCATAGGACAAGTATGGGAGTAGCTCGCTCCGGATAATGGGCTCCTAGGTCGGGTAATTTTGTCTCGCATCTCTTCGGGAAATAAACATGGCGTAAATAGGCCTACAAATATCACGTAAAATCGCCTAAATATGCTTGCGGAAATTCCCGACTTTTTTCTAAATATCTCAAAAATATCTGAATAGCCGACAGAACAGACAGAAACATAAAACCTTTATTTTTGAGGAAGATTGTCAATAAAAACGTAAAATTTCGACAACTTCTAGCTTTCACTATCGATATCCATAGTACAATTCATTTAACTTACGCAGCCGAAAAAAAAATAAAGTTCATGTTTTGCACCGATAAAAAAAAAATGGTGTCGATACTGATAACCTCTTTTTCAATTCTTCGTGATGATGACGACAACGAGACTGACTTTTCATCAAATGTTTGATACCTTTTTGAATCATGATGAAATCACTTCTTGAGGAAATCAGTTATTTTCCTTGACTTTTTACTGGGTGAGGCTTGCTTGCTGATCTTCCTTTTCACAGGTTTGCTTTGGCTTTCTTCATCAGAACCTTAAAAGGATTGAACAATCAGGCCTTTTGTCCTTTCCTAAATAAACCTGTCAATTTGCTGTTGTCGAGATTCATCGCAACGAGGTAAGGAATGCCGTGCTCTCATTAAAACGTTGACATATCTGCCAATTTCGCATTGCCCATAGTACACCGTCTTTTCTCCCCCCTCCTCCACAACAGCTTGCCTTTTATGTTTGCAAAATCGTCGATTCGTAAGCTCTCATAAGAGCAATGCTTACGCAAGATTAGTGGGTGCAGGTGTATTATGGGCAATACTAACTTGGAGAACTGAAGGAGGCGTCGGAATATGTCTTGATCCAGGCTGCCCCCCACCTGCTCTTATGCAGCGTTCCTAGGGTGTTGGGAAGGACGCACTGATTTTCGTGCAACAGTTGTTCCTGGCAACTTGGAGTGGGGTCTCATTATGTATTTTCTATAGCAAATTCCTTCACCCTCATCTCTTTCGAACCACACCTCCCTCTTGATGCCAAATATGAATAATTCCGAAGACCGAATGCAATGTTGCGAAAACAGGACAACGTGTAACTATAAAATCGGCCGAGAGATTTCCTCATCGGACGCGTTCTTCCTTCCACGTTAGCAAGCACAACATGACAAATAAACTAGCCATTATTTGATGTTATCCAATACTGACTGTACCTTGATCGTCTGCAGCGCCGCCATACTGTTTTGCTCTCGCCTTTTTCATCCTTTCAATGTTGGTTTTCATGGCCACTTTATGATCCACGATTGGTTTAGGATAGTCTCTACCGATCATACATCCAGCTGCTTTCTGCACACTAAGAGGAGCAGTCCAAGGTTCATAGATGTATTTTGGTGGATACTTCTTTAGAACAGGCAAATATTTCCTGAAGACGAAAGGAAGTTACATTAGAGATTATACCAAATGTTCTGTAAATTAACACCGCATGTCTATAATCCACTACACCAGTAGTCTGCTACACAGTAGTTTTTTAGTGTCGTCACGCAAGGGGAGGAGCGTTGCGTGACGACACTAAAAACGGCTGTGTAGCAGACTACTACACTAGGAATCAGAGGATTTTTTCTCGCGTACGACGGGGTGCTTCGTTGACGGCGACACAACTTCGGCTTCGGCCAAAGGGCGAAGCCACGAGCGGCAGATCACTATAAAGACTTGACAACAGCTGTTATCGCGCATGAAAAGTCTCTGGCACCCAGGGTTATAGTCCACCTTACTAGCCTGCGTAGCTGGCGGTACTCGACTATATTACAACGGCTCCGCCTCCAAATCTCACTCGACTACTACACAATACCGCTAGCTACGCAGGCTACACCTTACTTGATATATTCTCCATTAGGATCTGTTTTCTTGCCAAACGCTACCGGACTGTAGACTCTGAAATAAGCGTGAAAAAACGCACTTGCAGATAGCCACATCCAGTTGCCAGCGTTTAAACTCCAGTCATGATCAAGAAGAAGCTTTTCAAACACCTGAAAAATAAAATATATACAATAGAAGTAAGGACTTAACGTCCACAATTCTTTTCCTGAAGACCCTGCCTTAGTTCCTAACTGTACGTTTAAAATAAAGCATGCTTCGAGCAAGGAATTTAACTGGTGCTGAGCATCACAACATTCACAACCAGTCGTTTTGCGGCGAAAGGGGGGAGAGGACATATCATTTTGCTATAATACAGCTTTAGTTTTAACTCTACTGTTAGACTTTTTGCTGATGATGCATTGTTATATGGGACAATTTGTTGTGATGAAGACACAGCCGATCTCCAAGAGGACTTGTATAGATTAGAAGATTGGCAACAAAAGTGGAAGATGGAATTTAATCCTTCAAAGTGCAAGATCATGTGTTTTACAACCAAGAGAGATCCACCAAAGCGGGAATACGTATTCTGTGGACAAATCCTAGAAGAAGTGGAATCTCACCCTTATCTGGGGGTAGTCCTCGATAACAAAATGAGGTGGTCACCACACATTGAAACAATCACATCTAGGGCAAATAAGGTCTTGGGACTTATCAAGCGAAACCTGTGGAATTGTCCAAAGTCAGTGAAAGAAACCGTGTATATGACACTTGTGAGGCCAAAACTCCAGTATGCCTGTAGCGCATGGGACCCACATTACCAGAAAGATAACGCCGCTCTAGAAAGGGTACAGCGGAAAGCAGCCCGCTTTGTCACTGGAAATTACGATCGAACAACGAGCATGACGGAAATGCTGCAAGACCTACAGTGGGACACACTTGAAACAATGAGAAGACACGCAAGGCTCTCCACTATATACAAGATGTGCCACGGCCTCCTAGATGGGGATTGGGGGGATTATTTGATAACAAGCAAAGAAAGGAGAACCCGGGGAAGCCATGATTTTAAATTTATTGTACCGAAAGGACATAAAGATATTTTTAGATTTTCTTTTTTTCCCAGGACAATAACTGAATGGAACAAACTTCCAGAAGAAACTGTTTCCAGCCAATCCCTCTGTATTTTTAAAAGCAAACTAATTTAGTTTTATTTTTTATCAGTAGTTTTTAATAGTTTTTAATAGTTTTGTATATTTTAGTATAGTTTTATTTATTATTATCTTAGAGTTGGCGTGATGTTCCAAACGATTTTGCCGACATAACGATATTTAGATTTAGATTTAGATTTAGTGATTCACTGCAATCTCAAATTGACATGTTTGTTACAGATCAAGGTTGATTCTCTGTTGCCCTTGTCTTCTGGCCATAACTATTCATGAATAATCAACCTGGGTTAAAAAATTTAACCTGAGTAAAATTTTGAACTGTAACATATAAAATAATATTCCAGCTTATAAATTTACTCTAACGAAAATTATGATACAACGACGAGACTAGAATAACTTTTTTAGCCTACTTCACTTTTAGGTTGAAAATTTGTGACAGTTTTATAGTTAAGGGTAACATAAAACCGAGAGAAGGGCCACTAATGATGTGGGCCGATGGCCAGGTATCTTACCTGCGTGCAGACGACTCCCATTTCCTTTGTTGCACACGTGCAAAGGAAATAGAAGACGTCTGCACGCAGGCAACAGATATCCTGCAAACCAGGAACCTGGGCAAAAGTGTAGCAATGCCATGACCGGATACAGTTTAAAAAGGAGTAACAGGGTTCTATCTTGGATTTACCGTTTGAATGAGAAATCCCGAGTGGCCGAGGACTACGAGTTTCCTAGGGGGATCCGGGGGCATGCCCCCCGGAATTGTTTTGAAATGAATATGCGCTGAGATGCAATCTGGTGCATTTTGAGACACAAATTTGAGAAATGTTACAGTGGTATTTTATTTTAAAATAATACTCCATGTTCCTTGTCATATATTGTCCTTAGATACGGAATACTAATACATGTGCACTGACCTTGTTGCGTCTGGATCATTTTTTCAAGATAGTTACTTATATCCTGTAATGATAACAATATATTTGAGGGGAAAGCTGGGCAATTTGGGGGAAGCTTCTACCCCAAAAATACCCTAGATAGAACCGTGAGTAAGTAGCAAATACTGTGGCCATAAGTCCGCAAGAAAGAAAGTTTTTTCTAGTACAGTCTGACATTTTTGTAGAGCGTCGGACAGGCGCAAACTGGAAAGGTTACAGGAGAGAGCTCAGCGCACTGTATTTAACAACAGACCGGACTCACGACAATTTACCCTGGCAGGCCAATCTAACGACTCTTTATACACATAGCAATTCTTACGTTTAAAGCTAAGAACAATCTATTACCAAAGTAACTGCAGGACCTTTTCAACCTTCAAGGAGAGGGAGAAAAACGATATTATCTAAGGAACTCTGATTTTATCGAGCCATGCTTTAACACTATAAAGTATGGAAAACATTCTCTGTCATATTTAGGACCTTTTCTGAGGTCCAAGTTGACTAACAAGGAACGTGATATGAATAGACTGAGCGCTTTTCAATGTTCGATAAGGAAAAGAGACTTGTCAGAGGAAATGGAACAGAGGGGTTGTAAAGGCTGCTATTTATGAACTAGTTGATTTTAATTTTTTTTAGAGTGATTTTACTTCACCCATGAAATAGGTAGTGGAGTACTATGTACTATTATGCACTAATTCCGTTGTCTTCCTTTGTTTACTAGTGGCTATTTTGCACAAGTTGTGTGTATCCGTTTCACGGGTCAAGTAAAACCACTCTAATGTTCGTATATACGTCATATTTTTTAATGCCACCGGGCAATATAGTTTTTTATATCATATTTTTTAATAGTTTTTAAAGCCACATTTTTTTAATGTCACTGGGCAATAGCTTATTTTAATATTTATGTTGTACATGTAATATGAAAATAGGGTATATTATTTTACAATACAGTGTCTCCAATTAGTGTGTGACTGCTAGAATGACTGACACTTTACTAAAGTCACTACAACCACTACTACCATTCTCTTCGGCGGGGATTTAGCCGCTATACGCACTACCAAGGTGTACAGCGTGTCAAGCGCGATTCAGCTATCAGAGTAACTTAATACACCCTTTCTTCACCTCTTTGAAGTCTGCTAACTGTTGAAATAAGTTAACATGGGGCTGTTTAACAAGGGATATGACTTACCTTTAAACCTTCCTCCCAGCTGATCCATAAGTCTCCTCTGGTCAAGAAACAAGCCACGGCGTGACGTGCAAGATGATGAATCCACCCCTCCCTCCTCAGTTGCGTCATGATGGCATCGATAAAGGGATATCCAGTTCGTGCCTTCAAATAATACGAACAACAAAACAATAGACATCCAATCATCCCAAGCACAGTCGAAAAAAAAAAACTCAAGGCAGGTTACGAACAAAAAATTACTTTGACTTAGTATTGGAGGCAGAAATTTACGGTCGATTCACCAACTTCCTGTTCGCCAACGTCTTAAGCCATTTGGCTAATGTGTTAGGTTAGTTCCCTAACTTCTGTCGCGTTATCAATGGCTGATGGAGCAGATGGAGAGAGACAAACTTTCTTTAACTGGGGATAAGGACCTAAGTAAGTAATTTAAATTGAAGCTCGAATAACAAGGATGCATTCCTAGTTCTTTGTAAAATTTGTTTCGGCCTGTGAAAAAGTTGCACTACCCAAAAGAAATATGACTGGGAAAATATGACCAAACGATTCCTCTCATGTGAATGTTGTTTTCAATCAGTCTGACAGCAGGCTAATAACAGATTACAAGAGTTGTTACCATTGGCTCGGCTGTAGGGAGAAAGAAACTTTTTAAAACAACATACTCATTACGCCCCATGTAAGGTCATCCAGATCCCAGAATTTGGCAAATTTTGGTCCCTGGAATCTGAAACTCTGTGCTTTGGAATCCGGAATTCAGCCCTATGAACCCAGAATCCCACTTACGATGGAATCCGGAGTCCAAAGTCCACTGACAACTAATCTGGAATCCGGAATCCACAGTATGGAATCCAGAATCCAAGACTGTCTTGGCTTCCCTTACATGAGGTGAACGTATTGCTTTTTTCATCACTAGACCCATACTGTACACACCTCAGCCCAAGCTTGGACAAACTCTGGATTGTTGTCCCATGGTACTTGCAGGCAGACACGATTACCCTCCATCTTGTTAAAGTTAGGAGTTCCATATGCTGCAGTGAAAAAAAATTCTCTCCACAGAAGCTGCCCATGCAAAGAAACTGGTGGGTTAGAGTGCTTTTTAGCCTGTAAAATATGCAGCAGTTAGAAACAATGTAAGTATAGGTATAGACAGGAAAGACACAAGACTTAAATGGCTATGGTTGGTTACCAAAAAGTCGAGGTGAGATGTATATAAGCAGTGCCATTTTTAACTGGGCTTGAAAGAAATGCCTAAATGTAAAACTAATCAGTAAAATTATTCTGATTACTTACCCTTGAGTAAATATCAGACAATCGATGATAAAAAAGTCTGGCTGAGAGGCATCCAAACATCACATATGGACTAAGAACAGTGGTGCTTGGTTGGAGTGAGTTTGGTGCTGTGTTGGGTTTTTCAAACTTGTTTACCCAATCCTAAAGAGAAAGAAAAACTATGTTAAGACACTGACCCGGTAAACTTCTGCTTTTAAAAAAACTTTGCGCAAGGTTGATACCTCAGTGCATAAATCTGAATATTACCTTAAATTCACAAAAGAATTAAAAATTTTTGGTTCTGATTACAAATAAAGTTTTAAAGTTAGTTCCCGTCACAACTATCAGTTAATATTTGGGTTTTAATACAATGATCCCACCCCCAAGTGTTGCCAAAAAGCACTGGCATGGTTGCCACAACCCTAAATTCCCTAACTTTTTCCTGGCCAACTAAATTAACAATTTTTACAATAATGGCCTCCATCCTTACCCACTGCCACCCTAGTTTATGGTCAAGTTGCCAAAAATCAGAGTTGTGTCACTCAAAATGTTTAGTCAAGTCACCCAAAATGCAGGTTGAGGCTCAAGATTTTACCATGCTTAACAATATCCTAGCATCCCTATTACCATTTGCCGCTCCCGTTTTGTCTCATTGAAATTTATAGAACAAGATCTATTACTCATTTATCGCGCTTGTTTCAATTGTTAATCACAGGTTAAAGAGTGAGATATATTACACATTCATACCACTTGTTTCGTCTCATCATTGCTTAAAGAATGAGGTACGTTACACATTCATTCCGCTTGTTTTGTCTCATGATGGTTTAAAGAGCAAGATACATTAACACACACTCTCTATTTAACAAAAATTAGCTATGTTTCTCTGTGCACTTCACTTGATAAAATTGGGGCAACACGACTCCGCATTTTGGGCAACTTAACTCTGGTTTTGGGTGAGATTACTTCGGGCGTCTTGACCAGTTATTGCCACCCTCTACAACCATTTATTTATGCTTTCAGAAAGTCACTTGCAATAATTGCAGTGCCAATGAATTGATAGTTCCTTAACATAACACGCAAAAAGAATTGATTTTCTTGAAAACCCAACATCACAGGGCTGTCAACTCTCCCGGATAATCCGGGAGACTCCAGATTTTGAACTGTTTCTCCTGGTCTCTAGATTAGAGTCTGAAATCTCCCGGATAAGCGTTGAAGTTTGCCATTTCTTGTAGATTCGACTTACTGACAATGAAATTTCAAACATTTTCTGTTGTTTGAGCTATTTTACTGTTAACTCCAACGTTTTCCTCACAAACTCCGAAATGCCATTCTTGTAATAGGAGAAGAAATAATGTGATTGGTGGGAAGCAAACCAATTAGGTCAAATGTTTAATACAACTCCAACAACATCTTTTTCACGCCTTTTTTTTTACAAATGATGTCATGTGCTGGTGCATTATGATGTCCTTTACATTCCCTTCCCCATCAATTCTCATTATTTAAAGACGTGGGGCGTTGACAGCCTAGCATCAGCCTGTCATTCAATTTTGTGATCAATATCCTACCAATACAACATTATTCATATGGCCGTAAAATGTACGAAGGAATTTTAAATGTTAGAAAACAACAAAAGTAGCAGGTAAAGAATAAATATTTACTCTTAAAATTTCACTTTTCCCGACTTACATTTCAGTTTCTCAGCTATGTGCAATATTTTGGGCAGAGAATTGAACAACTAAGAAAGTTCTTGTGGTGCTATCTTCCTCTTGCTTCCAATGAAAGTAGCCAGGAGTGTCCAATCATAGTAGCTGGGGAGAGGGGGGCGGGGGGCCTCCACCCAAAGTACATGCGGCAGAGCACCATGGGTAATAAAATTTGGTCATCTGTGCATTCAGGAAATTTTGGTTGTGATAAAATCGCCCATCTGTCCGTCCATATATCCCCCATACCAACATACATAACTTTGGATTTAAGATATTTTTTCGGATTTTCTCGTTAGCGGATGTGAAATGTTACTATCACAAGCTTGGTGTCCATGGCGTAAACAATCTTGATACTGGACATCTATGTTATGGTCAATATTATTGCCAACTATCAAAATAGGGTATCTGCTAATCAGTGTCACATGACTGTATCATGGGCTCAGGTAAATACTTCATTGAGGTGACATGTTTATTTAAATTGTCCACTGACCAATTATTATTAGTGGTCATAGGCACAGGTCATTTTTCAGGAAGGTTTCAGTTTTCTCATTGCTTTTGTCAAAAGTTAAATTACTTTAGAACAACATTACTTAAAAGATCCCACAAGAGCTTTGCTTTTGGCCTTGGTTAAATCTATATAAAATCTATAAAAAGTGCATACACCTCTCTTTCCATGTGTTCATCAAGTCTTCTGAGAGCTTCAGTTTCACCACCAGGAAATAGGACACTGCTTGATTCTTCTGGCATTTTAATTCCAAGTTCTTCAAGTGTAGGGACTTGATACTTTCCATCTTCATCATCCCCCAATGGAGTAGTGCAGCCATCAAATGTTTTCTTGTCTATGGTGGGAATTGGCTTTGAGGGTGTCCCCATTGATGACACAATAGAACAAAGTTTTTTATAGGTTAGTGGGGGTGTGCCACCATTTTTCTCAATTATCCTACAGGTGTGCAATAATATTAAGAAAAAAAAAAAGGAAAGCAATAAAACAAATGAAAGCTTGAAAGAGAAATAGGGACTTCACGAAATGTGCCCTTGCTCAGACTTATCTCAGACAACTTGGGAAGCAAGGGTGGTGCAGTGATGACAGCACACCCTCCCGCCAATGTGGCCTGGGTTTGAATCCCGGAGGTGATGCCATAATATGTGGCTTGAATTTGTTGTTGGTTCTCTCCCTTGCTCTGAGAGGTTTTTCTCCAGGTACTCTGGTTTTCCCCTCAGCCTTCTTAAAACCCCACACTTTCAAATCCAAATTCGATCTGGAACACACAGACACGTCACAAAGAGTTCTTATGAACTCCCAAGTGGGTAAACAGATTACACAATTACCACCAAGAGCAGGAAGACGAGAGATTAATCAGGTACTGTTCATTTAGTACCCTTTAAAGAAACAATGTATTATTAGCTAGACAACTTACTTGTCTAACTCATAAAGTGAATGACAGACTTTTGTTTCCACTTCAATTCCGTCCTTTGTAGCTAATTCAGAAATCTTTGAATCTCTTGCTCGTCCATCTGGTTCATGATCAAACTCAAACGTTAATTGACTGATTTTCCACTTTTTAAACAGTTGTGGTAATTCTTCTTCAGGCTTCCCTTGAATGACAAATAACCTAAAAAAAAATAAATGTGCCAAGGCATTTCAGATAGTTACATGTGTGTTAAATAAAAGAAAAAATTGCCATAAAATATCTGTACAGTCAAAACTCCTTGATATGAAAAGAGAGGGACAGATCTAAGTGTCCGCATAACAGAGACGTATATGTAATGCAAAATTGAGATTGGTTAAAATTTTTTATCACTAGAGACTAAGAAACTGTTCATTTTTATTTCAATTTTTTTTCTTAATTATTTTTCTTTCATTTCACATTACATTACATTACATTACAATATCAACTCATTAATAAATTACTAATAGTACATGCAATGACAAATACCAGACTAATTACGAATTCAAAATACAAATTATAAACACAAAAAGAAAACATAGAACATAAAACATAAGCTACTAAATTATTTATAACAAAAGAGAGCTAGGCCAAAGATGAGAATTACTGGGAATATAATGTATTTTTGCATTTGGGCATGGCATAAGCGTGTTGGTCAAGTGATGTGTTGGAAAGAGGGATTAAGAAACCATTAAGATATTAAATGCATCTCATTTAGCTTAAAAAACTGTTCACAATAAAAAGGTGTGAGGTTTGGCTGTATAGTGGACTGTTTATCTGAAAAGGGCTAAATTACTATGATTCATATTGAAGGAGGCAGCCTGGCTGAGCAGATGTGGTGCTGGATTTGTTCTTGGTAGTCCCAAGTTCAAATCCTCGACAACACTTGCAAAATAGCCAGTTGGTTTGTCTCCTACCAATTAGGATTCTGAACATTGCTATGTTCCGTTTGAATTATTTGTTTCATTATCCCTGAAAAGCCCCATAAGGGGAGAGGATAAGTAAGTATTTAATATTATATTATTTTATTATTATTGTGTCATTCCAGAAAATATTCATATCCCCTCCCCCCCCCCGTCATGGATGGTCTTTCAGATTAGACCACCCCACCCCTTCAGAATTTCTGTTCTGAAGGGGTCTTATACAGTCCTCCAGGTAAAAGGTATGTAAAGGTGCACACAAGTCAAAGGCCCTCATGCCAGAGCTTATACCGGTTTCGGTAGCAATAAGCATGCCTAGGAGTATTGCTACTCCCCCCTGGACGGGATGCTAGTCCATCGCAGGGTTATCCCCCAGCAATATGTTGCTGGTACCCATTTATACACCTAAGTGAAGAGAAACAAAGTGGAGTAAAGTTTCTTGTCTAAGGAAACAATGCGACGGGAGAGGCTTGAACCCTGGACCTCCAGATCTGGAGTTCTAGGTGTTAACTGCTTGGCTACACATGCCTCCACATATACTGATAACCCCTCCAACCCCTTGGAATTTCCTATTTTCTTTTAGTGGCCTAAATCTGCTGTATTTAGAGCTTATCAACTGTTTACTGCTTAAAAACATTCTTCACATCTTTAGACACACCTTTTTATTATCACTGATACATTTTCTTCGTTTTTTTTTTAAGGCATCTATGGAACAATCTTAGTTTTTGTTTGCCAACACAACATAATATGCATTTTCAATCACTGTCAATTATAATATTACGAGTTTTGCATGACCCTCTGGAAAACTTACTTCACACGGACACCCACTTTCCTTTGGAAATTTTGGGCTTTTAAACCCCTTCCCCCTTGGAAATTCCATTGACCATCCACGAGGGATGTATTTTCAAATGGCTGGATATGATATGCAAATGACCTTTCATTCCTGGCCGCCATTATTTAACCTTTATTTTAAATCAACTATTGGGTTTCTTCATTTTAAAAATATCAAAATACCTCCCCCCACCCCTCCCCGACTAAATACTCCCTGCAATTAGTCTCCCTGAAAGTCTTTAAAAGTAATTTCAAAATAGGTAGCTATATCGGAACCTCTGATCTTCCTTCCTCCTTCTTGTTGTTATTGTTTTCTTTAAGAGGCGAACTTCATTTATTTGTCCTTTTTTGTGGGGCGAGGATACGTTATACTACAGCTGAGATTGACTGTCTTGTATTCATGTAAATTAGACTGTAGATATGAAAAACCCTTAATTTTTTTTAAAAAAAAGGGTGGGGGGGGGGGGGGGAGCAGAAAAACGTCTCTCACCTGGAGCCTAACGTTTTCAAACTGTTGTCCAGATCGTTGAGTGACTGGATCAGAAATCGCCAGCGATTGAAACCCATGTTGCCATGCTTTACATAATCTGGGTCGATAAAGTAGATTGGTCGTAGTGTTAAACTTGTTTCACATGCTTCCTTGAGAGACTGGTTATCGTGTAGTCGGAGGCCTTTACGAAACCAGTGAATAGTGTGGTGGACTCGAGAAGTTTTCGCGGCCATTTTGAAATAACCGCGGACTTACGTAACTTCTAGATGGTTTGGTGGGGTTTATACGAAGTAATGGTAGGTATATGGGAATCATATATGAAGTACCTACCGAAGAAATTGAAACTACCGCTACTCCTTCGCGGGCGCAGAAATGTGCCAAAAACAAAAATGGCCGTCAGAGAGAAAGGAGCGGTCGTAGATGTTCTTGATAAACGGATATCAGACCTAGAAAGACGTATTCTGACCAGCGAAGAAGATGTCTTGGGTCTTAAGGGTTCATCGGTAATTCCTCTGATAGATTTTTTGTCAATCAACCCTATTGCAGAGAGACAATATTTGTCTCCTCAAGTTCTGTGTGGTTTAACTGTTTTGGGCTGTGATAAACATCTCAAGATTGTAAAGTGTATGGATTTTAAAATTATCAGCTTAATAAGTCACATGTTTTTGTTTTAGTGCTTAGGAACCTTGAACAATGTACAGAAAAATCTTGATAAAATCGGCACCAAATACAAAAGAATTGCAGCAGTCTGGAAGAACGGTATATGAAATAAATATTTTAATTTAAGCTTACCTTTGTTATTATTAAGCAACACGTTTTTATTTTATTTTAATTGTTTCTGAAGATATTGATTCGTTTTTCTTGGAAATAGTTTTTAGGGTAAGGTTTTAACAAGTTGAGGGATAAACGAGTTTTGTATGGTCCAAATCCCTTGAAGTCCTTGAAATTGCATATTTGGCTTGAAAGTGCTTGAAGATGAGAAATTAAGACAACTCAGTAAACCCAAAACTTGTAAGACATTATGCACATAGCATTCATTTAGCTGTTTTTTCTGAAACAATTAATAAACAGATGCACAGCAGACTAACTGGTCTCAAATTGACAATATTAATTTTGGTTTTTGTTTTCAGTGAAAGAGCTGGAAACATTTCTTTCTCCTGAGTTCATGGAGAAAGCTTCTCTTTCAGATGATGCCAAAGCTGATATCATTGTGGCAGGTTAGCAAAAATTAGACAATAATACTGATAATGATGATGATAGCAGTTTCTCAGGATTGTCGTGAGGGCAAGCATGTTACATTCAAGTAAATAAAGCAAACACGTAAGAGAAGATAAAAGAGAAGGAAAGACTGTAATCTCTTTTGTCACTGATGCACTCAAATTCTTTGTAGTTCCATCAATTGGATTGGTTCATAAATAATGGAGTGCTATTAACACACTGTCATACAAGTTTGAATTCTACTTATTGTCACCCGAACTATGGTCAAATGTAACAAGAAATTCCTATCCCCATGATAAGATTGCAAATAACAAAATAGCTAACTTTACATGTGCTCTTAGCAATGTACAATTGCCTATGTACATCATCTAACTGATTCATTAAAAAACGTGAATTACAAAGAGCATGTAATTCTTCGGCAACCAAATTTGAATGTTGCTTGGGCAAACCGTGATTCCTTATTTTTTTTTATCTTAAGCCCTGATAGTTAAAAACTCTATCCAAAAAAATGTTTTTTTAGCAATCAGCCAGTGTAACAGTAAAAATCATGATAGTTATATAAAAGACTTTGCAATTGATTCTTAGGTGAAAGCCAACTGAGATCCTGTGCTGAGCAGCTTAGACAAGTTGAAGATTTGAAAAAAGTGGTTACAACAGAGCCCCTCAAAGGTTTGTGATAGTACTGTTCAACATCTCTTTGCCTGAAAAAATTGGTTCAATTCTGACTTCACTGTAAGCAGATTATGGTCATGATAATTGGTTTACAGTGAATGTACTGGTGTGTAACAGTGTTTGTTGTGCTTAAACTGCCTCGCATTACTACTTGGCCTAAGGAACTACCGTAAAATTCCGAAAATAAGCCCTGGGGTTTATATTTTTCAAAGGCCGTTTTTGAGGGGCTTATTTTTGGAGGAGCTTATACTCGGAGGGGCTTATCTTCGGAGGGAAATTTGCATTTCAAAATCAATCAGGCTAGCCTTATAGGTGGAAGTAAATTTGCCATTTTTGCTTTGTTTTACTTTGTATTTGAGAGCAATTTCCAAGTACAAGCCCCTGGAGGGGCGATTTAACGGAGCCACCCACTTATTCATTTTCATGTTGTATATCATCATTACCTTTCATATGTGCATTTAACATTGTTGTGTATTATTTTTTTATGTATCCATTTCGTGTTGCTTTGAAACTAGATTTACCAACTTGGTCTGCCAAACTTCAACCACTGGTAGAAATTCATATCCAGCAAAAGGTAGGGCTGGTGCAGAGAGTCTTCTAGATCATGAAAGTAAATGTCACAAAATGTTCTTATTGTCATTTACACTGACCCATTTTGTTGGAAATCTTGTGCACAACTATTAAATAATTAACATTGTGGGAGAAGGACTCACTACAAAGGGTGTCCAAATCAGCTGAAGAGACTAAAAAGTAGAAAAATTGCTGGACCTCAAGTCCACAGCTCATATGTTCGGAAGCTTCCTGTACATATTAACATCTGTGAAGCAGTCGCCAGTGCTAATATCTTTGTTATAGGTGGCCCTCAGTGTACTCAACAAAGTTGCATTTCAAAATTCCCTTCAATGTGATTGGCAAATTGTAAATAACATTTTTAACAGGCCAATCCTGGTGCAAACTCAAATCCTGCAACATGGGTGGAGGCACAGAACAAGGATTTCTGTGCTGTTTCACAGACATTACTAACTGGGATTAGATGACATCTGAGACAGAGGCTACGTTCAGGAAGCTTCAGAAAATATGGGCTGTGACGTGAAAATTATCAAGAAATTTGATTTTGGACACTCTCAGTTATTTTGTCACAAAATAGTTATGGTGAGTCCTGGAACTCATCTTGTGAAACATCATGAGTCCCTGTCTATAAGCAGTGAGTCCCAGTTAAAAAAATAAATAAATAAGGAGTCCTAAATTGAAAATGCTTGGGCCTTTATGTAACCAGGCAGTTAATCTGAAGACTGACTTCAAAACTCTGTATTACAGTATACTGAAATTATAATATAGTCCTTCTATTTTAAAGCACAACAAATGCTAAAAGTAATGTGCATCGTGAAATGACAGCTTTAATAACTGCCTCAGAAATTACACAAACACATGTTGAGATCAAAATTTGATCAATCTTTGTGTCCTATGGGATGCATGCTATGAATTATTATTTTGCATCTTTGGGGATTTCTATGCATCAGGGACACAGGGCACAGAGGTAACAAAATCACTGCACCCTTGGGACTCAAAGAATTAAAATAAGTTTTATTTGAAATGCATATTAAATGCAAAGTATTGATTTTTCTTTGTTTTCTTATAGGAGGAATTCAGTGCAGGCAGTGAGAGACTCCATAATCTGCTTTCAGCCTACAACAATATAGTATCCTTTTCAATAGGCTTTACTGTTGTTGTTTTCCCATTTGTTGGTTGGTAGATGTAACAAAGTTTGCGTGGAACAAATATTGTACATGACTTGTGATCTTATTTCAAATTCTCCATTTGATTCATAAGTATATATTAGGGAAATGAAAGGAGAATTTATCATGTAATCAGAACTGCTTCTTTGAGTGCTCAGAAAAGGCAAGAGACAATTTCATGGGCATGATCTTTCCAACGTTAGGAAAGTCTGTGTGAGGTGGAGATATGAGTGTGTGGTGCATGTCAATCTCTCCCTCTCTACAGTATTTTTAAGATCTTGATAATGCATGCTTTATTTTTTTTGGTAAATGGAAGATTTCAAATGCCGGTAATTGGGGAAATGTAACTTTGAGAAGATTTCTGTCAAAGAAGACAGACAATCACAAGTAGTATTCAACTGAAGTAGGCAAGGCCCTGTTCATACTATGTAAAATTTTGTTTGTCTAGCAAAAATATTTCTCAACAGGAAGCCACTTCTAGCGTGAAGTGTTTTTCAGATATCAGAATCTTCAAAGATGCCATCAAGTAGATTTGGAGGCATACAATTTTTTTAGGTGACAAAATTCTTCGTTCCTTGACACCTATCCTTCGACGAGTCATCATATTTAACCAATAAAGTTCCTTTAATTTAATATTGATGTTTCTGGTCACACAAAAAATTTCATGTCTCAGGTGAAAACAAGGTTACAAAAACCGAAAAAAATTGTGCAACCAAAATTTTCAAATTGTTTGCAAACACGAAAATTATTTTATTTTTTGTTGTAGTGCAAGCAGGGCATACTTCTTTAGGTTCCAGATGTGTAGATTTTCTTTATTGAATCCAATTGTAGCATTTGCAATAGTGTAAACAGCACACATATTGTAAATGGCTTTCCTCACTCTAATAATAGATTAAAATTATAATCATTGTAAATTCAGACAAGCATACAAATTCCTTGATGGTTTGAAGATAAATCTCCTGTCAAAACAGTTTGTTGAGTGGGACGTGTTGTTAACACAGATTGAACAAGCTATGGAAGTTAAACCAGCGGACTAGTTGAACAGTTATAAGAATAAACGTGAAAAATATTTAAGAACTTGATGAAGGGTCATCTAGTAGAATCTGTATGATATGAAATTAAAGTGTATTCAATATAACAGTGACTCACAATGCGCTACAATTTCACTGAACGCTCTTTTAGTGGACACCTGTCGAAAACGAACGCCTAGGGGTGGGTCCAACTGCTGCTTTTTTATTCAATGGCGGCATTTATTTTAGTCTTCTTCGTTTTTTTAGTGTCGTAAGTCAACTCTCCTTCCCACAATGAAATTTAACTCCAAAAAGGTTTTTTTTTTTGCGTAGATTTACTTTGTTGTTTAACAGCAAATTAGATAATTGAAAGGAAAGAAAGAGATTTAACGGGGAATATCACAGGCAGCTAAAGCTCAGTATGAGAGTTCATATCATATTGTGTAATCCTCAAAATGGCCGTGAGCCTCTGCTGTGAACCCGAACATATTAAAGGATTTTTTTTTTTTTTTTTTAAAGGATTTATATGGGAAGCCAGGTAATAGGTTCAAGATGATAAATGCTCGCTCGGATTTCAATAAAAAACGCTTTACAATGTTTTACTGGTGTGGTCTTGCTCCTTGTGTGGGTATTTTCCGATCAGCTGCGACTAAAGCGATTTTCTTTACCACCGAGTTTCCACTCTCTAATCTTCGATTTTTTTTGCTGCTACAGAGAGCTTGGGTTGCCTGTGAAATGATTTAAATCTGTGATAAATAAACATTTCCTGCAAGCGACCGCAAACGAATTTGCCGTAGAACGTAGGTTCTAAAGAAAACCTGATCAGCAGAAATATACCGTTGTCCATATTCGCTTGTAAACAAGGACAGCCAAGCCAGGGGAGGGTCGAAATTTGCATGCTTATTCTGTTTTCGGACCAGGGTAGGCAGTCTAAATCTGCTTTAACTCGTTCCAACGGACACACCTCTGAGCAATGTCTTTTCCTGGAAAACATTTATTCACTTTGCTCATTTTTGTGGACTTGGTGCTTTAAGGCGGAAGACGAATATTTAGCCCACAAGTCACAAGTCTGAATAATACCGACCAAGCTCATAGGCCTCGCCTTAATACATGTCGACTAAAAACTCTAGTCAAAATTTCCAGCCGTTATTTTTTTGCGTAGCGCAAGCGTCTGATTTCAGACATGAACAAACCGAAGCTTCTGGAAACATGCTGTACTTGTTTCTCGGTCATTCCCCGGATCATCAAGTTCGATTGGTTAGGCCATCCTCGTTTTTTTCTCCGTTTAGCGTCGTCCGACCGACCTAAATTTTTTGGCATTTTCAAAAAAAACAAAGTAACGACGTAGTGAAACCAATTTTCACTTGAAATAATTCTTTTAATCTGAAAAATGAACATAGTAACAGCATAGAGAAAAACAGGAACAACAACAGGAACATTTTTTACACTATATTGTGCAATTTGTTAATCCAAATATGTGAATGTTTAATAACTTTTACCTTCGTCCTGGGGTACCAGGGCCTCCTATTCCGAGACTTCTAGTAATTTTTTCTAGGTTTTTTTTTTTCAATCCGACCCAATATCAGGAAACGCATTCGACGCTAAACGAAAAAAAAACGGGGATGGCCTTACAGACAGCAGCAGACAGTAGAAGCTAAAGGTATCCCTGTACCCTTCTTTTTTAGTTTTTTTCCTCGTAGAGAAGAGTTCGCACTTATATACGTTTACACACTGAAGGGATATGCAAGTTTCGGAGTAGAAAGCAAATTTTTTTAAAACCCGTAGACACACGGCCAAAGTGCCTATTTCAAGCTATTTTTCTTTATCGTTCCGGCTATCGTTCCTCGTAGCAAACTGGCGGGAAACTATTGCGTAATTTCGCGCGCGGTACATGTTTTCATGAATGAAGAAGGGCGAAAGTGTAACAGATCGGCATGCCCACTGGACATATTTTCGTTCCGATTCATGACAGTTTTGAAACTTTCGAGACGTAACGTGCTTTAGCAAACATTAGATCACCAGAATATTCCAAATCATGTCCCACGAACAGGGATCGCCAGTCGTTTTGCCCAAGAAGACACCGCTTTGTGCTCGATGCAAACATCATGGATTCCGTACCGCTTTGAAGGGGCATAAAAGATTTTGTAAATGGAAAGATTGTGAGTGTCAAAAGTGTATTTTGATCTGTGCAAGGAGAAAAATCATGGCTGCACAAGTTGCTATACGACGAAAGATGGATGACTGTTCATTGATGGACAGTTCTAAAGTCGAATCTTGTGAAGTGGAAAACAGGTCCACAACTGATCAACATGGCGCTCGTTCAACTTCAACAGGTGAGGAATTTTATGAGCTTATAACTTGAGGGCAGAACCTTTCAAGAAAAAATGTTAAATAAAAAGCAGTGAAACATTTGCCTTTCATCAATTAATAGGGTTAATCATTATCCGATCGATCTCGAACTTGAAGCTATCGGGATAGACAAAACCCTTGGTATGGCAATCTTTTATTAGACAGAAACAGCAAATGACTTTTTTTTCAAAATTTCCACTGGTCCACGGTGAAAATTATAAGGTGCGGGAGGGAAGGGTTTGAAAAAATTTTTACGTCACGAGTTATATGTTTACGTTAATCATATTAAGATTTTATAATTTGAAATTCTGCTAAAAATGCACGTTGCACAACATTAAACTCGGGCGAAAAGAACTACCTATCATGATACTTCCAGTCATTATAGAGACATAATTAGTTAAACCTAAAAATCTGGAAACATATTGGTCTTAAAACAAGAAAACAACGCAAAGAAGAAAAGGATTTAATGTTTCAGTTGGTGGATTAATTTAAAACTTCGTATTCATTTGAATGTATTTGCCGATTGGACTCAAAGGTAACGTCATTTCTAGCATTTTTGGTGGTACTTTATTTTTACGGGAACTCAACATTTTTGTGATCGGTCTAGTTCGGTTTTTTTCACTGAGAACTTATTTTGCGAGTCTAATTAGCAACCACCCTTAAGATTCTTGTGTTTGAAAAACAGACGAAGGAATTATATTCCAAAACAAAATAAAGCTGTTATCCTGCGACGGAAGAAACATCTGGTCGATTGTTCTAATTCAGGGTTTGATTCATGCTACAAAATTAACATTTCTCGTGAATGTCTGTGAAACCGCGTGCCAGTTTGCGATCGTGGATTTACTTTTTATTTGACTTAAATTTTTCTGAGTAAATGGCAGACCATAAAAAACGCAATAATTTATAGATCCACAAAGGGTATGATAGTGCTTAACAGTACCTATGAAAAGGCTTCATTTTAAAGTTAAAAATATGAATTTCTCAGCATTGCCTGAACCGTCAAGAAAACGTCCCTTTGACAGCCCACCTGACCCCACCAGGGTAGCAAGATGCTCATGGCTTCTGAAAAGGCTCTTTCCAGCTTTTTCTCAAATATTCCTACATACACTGCTGGAAGCACGTGACTTCGACCTGCTGTCAACATTGGAAACTTTGGTTGATCTGTTGCAGAATCGAAGCTTTAATGTGCCATATCCAGGGGCAATTCCAACCAATAGCGTTTATTCATCAGGTATGACAACAAGGCCGGCGTTGGTCAATGATATACGTATGCTAGCACTAGCAGTATTTTCTCTTCTAAATGAGCAAAAGGCAGTTTGATTTTTTCCTGTCTGATTGTTACAACTACATAAAAAACCTCTATTTAGAAGTGCCCGCTTTTGAAGCCAACGTTCATTTAAATTCAATTCAAATCAAATATATATTTAACCGTGAAACACTATCCAGATCGACAGAGAAAGTGTTCTTAATGATGTGGATTGTGGAGTTTGTAGAGTGGTACTGGTCAAATTAAAACTGAGCACATGACTGGTAGAAAAACCAATAGAGACTGGAGAAGTCGTTACGTCAGGTCACCATGATAGAAAATTTCTGAACAACAAACCGAAAACGTCACTCAAAAAGTGAATTTCCCGGGGGGGGGGGGTACTGCCATATATGGGCTATATAGGCATGTGCCGCTGTGAAGGGTATGGTTTTCAAGCAGTTTACTCTAGGATAGGGTATATAAATCAGAGCGTTTGGGTCTAGAATAGGGTATCATTTTTCAGGAAACTGATCAGTTGGTTGAAGATTTCTTCTAGACTAGGTAAACAGCTACTCTAGGATAGGGGGATCCGGGGAGTTTACTCTAGTATAGGGTAGCAAAATTCAGCTGAACTAGCTCTGGTATAGGTTAAGGGTTCCAGGGTCCCAGCGGAACATCCCCACCCAGAAATTCCTAAAGTACCCCCCCCCCCCCCGGGGTGAATTTGCACTGTTTCAAACTTCATCGATTTTATTCGTTTTCATTTAATTTGTCAAATGTTGGCAAAATTTCTGGGGTTGTCAAAAGGGCGGTATCTAAGTTTACAAAAAAGAAAAGAAAATTTTTGTGTTGTGTTCACCAACTCCATAAGCAAGTGCATGAAATTTAGCCTGTTCCAGGCTCTCAGATAGCGAGGAAGAAGCAAAAGTAAAAGGCACGCGAAAAGTTGGCGTGTTCTCGCTTTTTCAATTCAGCGGGCCCAACTATCTCGGAGCCTGGAGCAGGCTACGTGAAATTAGGAAGTTCATGTCACCTAAGAAATGTACAAAAAAGCGTGATGCACATGGAAAGTTGTTGTTTTGCTAATCTTAACTGATTGCTTTTCCTAATTGCCATGTTCCCTATTGTTGTCATCCAAAGATTTTGCTACCATGGCAACATGACATCACATTTCTCCTCTCTATAAGGGAGTAACAATTTAGCAACAGATGACCTGCACCGTTCTAAACCTCTTATTTCACTGGTCCCCTATAATCTGCACTTCCATTGTTTTCAGGGATAGGGGCATTATTATGTCACAATCCCTATTGTTTTCCCAGCCAATCACAAACAGTCTTTCAAATAGGTGCACATCACCTGGCAACAGTGCCACAACACCCCAAAACCTTAAAATTATCATCTCCAACTGAGTTCTTTACTTCAGTTTTTTCATTTATTCTGTCAGGTGCTCCAGTCACTGCTTGCATCAAGCTGTGGAATGACCAGGCAACAGCAGCTCAAGCACTCATATTACTGGCTGCACAAAAAAACTAACCTAACATTTGACTGGCACATGTAATCTGCTGCTCATTGCACTAAAATGTGATAATATTATTGCTAATGGATGGTTATTAGAATGTTGTTCTTTTGTTTTACGTATTCTGTTTTCCATGCTTTCAAAATCATAAGGAGCAAGCTTGGTGTAGTTGTGTTGTACATTATGAAAAGATTCATCCAATGCCTGATTACAATTTTTTTGAAATTATATTACAAAGTGTGGCAGGGCCATTAAAACTGCATCTGGTATGTATTATACAATGTATGAATTATTATAATGCATGCTTGCTGGCAAGTCAAACTTTAATTATGCTTCTCTAGGCTTTCAACAAATTAATGGTAACACTTGCTATAGTTAACTAGCAGAGCAATGTTGGAATAAAATACTTGCAATTTCCGCTGTTGCTTTTACTGTCCGTCTTCTTTTTAGCACGTAATTACAGCCAAGGAGCTATTTTGCTGTTGGGGCTGCAGGGATCATGTGACATAATAGGAATATGTTGACGTCCTGGATGTCAAAAATGGCAACTGGAAGTTGATATTTTCACTCTTTCAGTGCTCTGACTCGACAAGTTCGCACAGGGGGATAAACAAAGGCATTCAGATAATATTTCATTGTCTGAGACAAAAGTGTTCCATCAAGCAAGACATCAAGTTTCCGGTTGCTATTCATGACGTCTCTGATGGTCAAATTTGAAAGTTAGGGTATTGAAATGTTTGAGTGAAAATGACATGTTGGACCATAATAAGGCAAAATTTTCAGGAAGTATAACACATACTCCCTGTTTGCTTGGTATGGCATGAAAAATCTTTTGCCAAATGCTGCCTATGAACCGAGTGAAGCCATATCACAAAAAATAAACCAGGTCTAAACTGAAATGTTACCCTGAACCCAGGATTATAATCAGCTCCCTACTATTCACCAATCTCGTACCCAGATCTCCCGCTTCAGCATAAGAAAAAGTGAGATCTGGGAACGAGATTAACTATTCACAGGATCAAATGGGCCAGTTTTGAATTATTAAAATTCACACTTGGCTACATTGTGAGAGGATTAAAACAAAAGAAAATGAAAAAAAGAGATTGAGATTCAGTGCAAAATAATTCATAATTATTTTGTTTAATTTCTCTCAACCTCAGAACCAAGTGTGAAAACTGACCTATTTTGGAGCAAATTCTTTGCATTGTTCCTATAAATTAAACATGTATGTATAACAGACATCCTTTAAGGAAAACAATATCACTCTTCGTAGGCCATTCTTACACTTTCTTTTAATATATTTATGATTCCACAGCATAACAATTTTACTTAAGCATGATGGTGTATTAAATTTACATACTTTTTACATTCCATCAATACCAAATTTACTGCAAGTTTAATTTGTTATTGTTCTAGTTCAAGTCCATACAAAGTTTATTATAACTCTGCTTGACTTTTTGAGTGTGCAAGATGAAGTGAATCCTGTTATCTGATAGGCTACCTGAGCCGGCACAGGATACCCACTATGTTCACACAAGAAAAGCTTTCCTTTTGCCCAGGGTACCAGAGGTTTTTCTCGCATGCAGCAAGAATTTTTGGTGTTGACCGAAGGCCGACACATCTTCAGCCCAAGCCATGCGAAAAAACCTCTGGCACGGACCGTTGCTTTATATTGTCGCCGTTGACTTTTAAGCTTTTTTATCAGATTACATCTCTGGCACCCAGGGTTCTTTTTTTTGGCCATGCAATAGGTCCTTTATTGCCTAATGTTGTTTGGTCAAGATTGCTGAACACTGGCCTCATTCCTTTTTGTGTTTTTCATGGACCTCGACAAATTAGAACTAACCTGGCCAATACACAGCAGTCAAGTTTACTTCAGGCTCAGTCAATAAACCATAAGTGCTACACCTTCACTAAGCTATCAGCGTTTCAAGTAATAATAATTATTATTACATGCATAAGATAAGTAAATAATGTCTTCATAATTTATGCTTCATTTGTCAACAATTCTCACATGTTTCTGGCAGTTATATTTTTACAACAACTACTGATAAAGTATGTTTTAAAAAAGACTCAGCAAGCTTTCCCTCCTGCACTTCCCATGAGCGATGTGGTAGCACTGGTCAAGTTGCCTATTATGGAACAACAAACAAGCCAGAGTTCCTGAAATTTACTCCATTTATGTCTTAACAATTTGCCCTGATTTTAGTTTAATAGTACACTAGATGAGCAGAGGATAACAAAATTATTAATGTCTTAAATGTTTACAGGTAACTACAACTTTACCATTTCTTTATTTCCATAGTCAATCAAGACCACTAACTCACCAAAAATAAATACTTTTTATAATTGTCTTGTTCTGAAATAAATTTTCACAAGTACCCAAAACAAGAAAAACATTGTAAAACTCTTTGTATCCTAAAGTTTACTTTTATAACATTTCAGTCCTTTCCTGTCACCACTGTATAGTCTCAGAAATTGTAATTCATACTTTCCACCAGGGAGGGGTTTTCAAGGACCAAAAAATTACAGCAAATGTAAGAAAACTAATAATTGGAATTTCAAAAGAACTGGAATTTTTCGGGAATTACACAATATGATTAATTTACTTCAGAATGAGACTATGGATGTGTACTTCGGTAAATAGACCCGTTAATGTTTGTATTCAGTCGATATTATAACTTGACTCTCAGAGGATTATTCAAAAATATATATAATATAGCCACTTATTTTATTATAATACAATATTTGCATGGATTTTTTTCTTACTTCCTGGTAATCAATTTCTGGAAAAGAAACTAATAAATTACAGTATAAGAAAAAGGTGAAAAATGTTTTTTCACACCAATTTTTTTACATTACCAGTGAATACGCTCTACTGCTCTAGCTTTCAACATAAATGATTTGCAAAACAATTATTAAATAATACTAATAAATGAATGAAGCATAAGGATGAATTGCAAACAGATGGCTTTGTCACTAAAAAGTACAAGTATGCTTTAAATACAAGAGTCATCATCAATAACAACAATCAAGTTGAAAACACAGGTGATGGTGCACAGATGATCGCGATGTTGGTGGTTATTATCATTGCAATGGTGACATTGACAATGGTGATGGTAATGCTGACAATGATGATGGTTTAGCACGAAAATGAAGATAGTGAGCATCACAACAATCTTACAAGTAAGTCATCTTATAGCTACTGACATGGATTCCAAGGTGACATTAGTCTGGATTATCACCCCTTCCTAGTGGGAGAAGACAGAGGGGTGGAGAATGGGGGGCAGCAGGTGGGAGTTCTAAAACGGTCAAAGTGGGAAAAATAGAGGGACATAAGACTAAAGGGAGGTTAAGCCAAGAAAGAAGGGACAGGCACTGGGAATGCATGGTACTAGCGGTGGGAAGTTTGGATCCCCATTCATCCACCCACTTCCTATATCACATATTGTGTAAGCAGCTGCAAACTGAAGTTTCAGTCTTGTTAGGCTTCATCACCACAGCAAAGCTGACAACCAGCTCAGTGACATGATTGCAAGCAACTGCAAGAATGTGATACAATGTCGCTATAAAGATTGGTCAACGGTACTTTGCTATGGTGATCAGGAGTTGACAATCACAGAAATGGCATTGAAGAGGGAGGTTATGATGACGATGAGGTTTAACAGCTTAATTCTTTCAGAGGCCAGCTCTGAATAAATGACCCAGCAGCCACCTAGGAGAAGAGGGCCCACTTCAAGGATGGACATACCCCGCAGTGCATAGAACACCGAATACCTTTCCCTGGGCTGTACAGTCCATGGAGCGTATACCACTTGTGTTATATCACATTTATGTTCTAGTCTACACTTCTCCAACAATTTCAGGTCCCAGTACTTTCATGGCTGTTCCTACAAGATGTATACTACCAGTTATCAGGACTTGAAGTCTTGTGGCGTTTGATATGAAATCAGGTAATGCAAAACCACCAGGAGACAATGGTGCAATGTGAGGATCCCTTCCAGACAAGAGCCATCTAATGGCTTGAGATACACAGGGAAAAATTGTGGAATACAGCCCATCATCATGGCCATTCTTTATCACATGATCAGTGTCAGAAGAGTATTGTAATGGGTCAGCATGAGGTTGGAAACCTGCACCTCTCAAAGCCATCCACACCCGTTGATTTTCAACACACCAACGCAGCTGGCTGTCTTGAGTTACTGTAAAATTTGTCAAATCTGGGAAGAAAAAAAAAATAATGGTAAAAAAATGGTAGACCATTTCTAGCTTGACAACAGACTTTCCTATCATGGACCAACAATTTGAATTTTCACTGGAGGTACCTGGTTTTCCATACAAAAGAAAGCGTTCACAAACTCGACAATAGAAGATATACCATAAAATTCCAAAAATAAGCCCTTTTTGAGGGGCTTATGTATGGAGGGAAATTTGCATTTCCAAATCGATTGAAATAGCTTGTAGTGGGAAGGAGATTTATCATTTTTTGCTTTGTTTCACTTTGTATTCGAGAGCAAATTCCAATTACAAGCCCCCCCAGGGGGCTTGTATTAGGATGGGTAATTTAAAAAAGGGGTTTTTTGCAGGCTTATTTTTGGAATTTTATGGTATTTGAAGAGAACAGCTTACTTTCAACACATGCAGCATACCTGCATCGTTACCTGTAGGATCCACATTTGCTGTATTAGGTGAGAACATTGCATGATCAAATTTGCATTCCTGAAATAAATTAAAGTGACATGAACATTAAAACTACTGATGCACTGACAAAGGCTAAATTAAAATAAGCACAGCTGAGCACAATCCACTAAATTGTTAGAAACACTATTTCCTGTGTGTCAAAAGTATAAGACAAAACATTGCAAAGATCCTGAAAGAAGTTTGCAGAAAACACAACATATAACAGATTCATTATCTTTGCTTTTGTCCCTAATTTTTAACTATATAGTTACTTTTTTTACACACCATAATTGGTTTAAGAAGACTGTTAGGATCCCGGCCACCAGTCAAATTAAAAAGCAAGACACGTATGACACTCCCACTGAAAATAAGAAAAATTATAAAACAGCTATCAAAATGTTTTCTATATGGTCATTCATAATGACTTGTGAGCCCTTCCGTTTTCATTGATCAATAGTTTTGACGCTTTTCAGTTGATACATGTAGTACAGAAATAGTATACCAAAAAGATGTCAGTGACTATGAAACATGATACATTTAGCAGCGTTGTGGCTTTATGTAAAATAAAACCGGGAAATCGGAATTGATCCTTAAAAGTCAAAACACTGAAAAATACTGTCATACAAAGCATTGTGAGTCACCATAGTATTGCGTGGTTCCAGAAAATATCCTTACCCAGGCCATGGAGTGTCACTGGAAATTCTGACGGGGGAGGTGGTGGAGGTGGGTGGTATTAAAAGGCCAAAATTTGCAAAAGAAAGTATAAGGCTAAAAATGTAATTTTTAGAGGGGTGGGGGGTTCAAATCAAAAAACTCTCCAAGGGGAGAGTATGGAGGTCTAAGATGGGTGGGGCTGCCAACACCTTCCTTTCATACAGGTGGTAGTGTTTATGGCAATGGCTGACGTCAGTTATTTGTAACAAGGACAGGGCAGAATGATTAAATGAGCCAAAAAGATGCCTATTCACTCTGACAAAGGAATAGTTCTCAAAACATCAGCTTGTCTGTCTCCCTATAGATGGCCAATCTACATTGCCAACTCCAGTTGATAAAACCAATTTATGTATAAAATTATTTTACAATAAAACATTTAAAGGTCACCTTTCTTTCTCCTTCTCTTCATCTGCTCTCTTTTTAAACCATTTCACACAAGCCTGGCAAAAACATTAATAAGTTTCAAAGAACAAAAAACTTAGAGCAGGTATGTACAACATTTCTTCTCTTTAGAACGGTGACTGCTCAGGATAACTTTTAAGTTGTATTCTATAAGGCACAGACTCTGGCCATTGCAAGTAACACTTTGACTCCCATCTTTACCAACAGTGTTAATAGGAGCTGGTCAAGGAGTTTTCTTTTTTTTTTTTTTCATGGGTGGGGGGGAAGAGTGGAGGGATCAAGCTTGCATGTGCTATTGAAACTGTTTCAGGGTTAACTACTTTCATCTTGGTACACCATTGATATTTAAATTTTAATAATGGTCTATTAAAAAAAGAAGTATATTTTATGCTTACTCTAAATCTGTTGTCTTAGATTATGGTAATGCCACTGACACAAAACAAAGTAGAAACTAAACTGACTCCAGATTTACAAAGGAAGCATGGTGTCCTAAAAAGTCATCTCATAAGAATTGCTTCTTTAACAACAGCTTATTGCTAAATGAAAATACTTCATAAATCTTAGCTTAAGATGGCTTTCCAAATCCAGGCCTGGTTCAACAGGGAGATTAATAAGATAACACAACTGCAATGGCGTCTCCTATTAAAAATGAATTTGCTGTCTTTCAATCTTAATCATGATTACTCCATATCGCTTTTTTACATTTTGTCAAATGTAAGCAACTTCTTTGGGAATTGAATTCTTAATATACGAACCACATCCAATTTCAGACAGAGAAAATTTTGTTTTTGCTTGTTTCCTTTTCCAAAAAACATGAAATCAGACATTTATACAAAGGAATGGAAGGCAAAGGAATGTACAAAAACAGTGTGTTGCACATGCAGAGTTGTTGTTTTTCTAGTTAAACTGACCAGTATTGCTTTTTGACATTCTTGTTGCTGTCTTTGTTATTCTTAAATTTCCTATTATTACTTTTGTTTTAACAAATGAAAAATTTGAACCACAACATATTATAACTGTGTTCATTCAGCAGCAAAAATTAAAGTTTCAGAACACTATTATGTGAGCAAATGCAGCATTTCTATTTCCTAAACAAACCTCTATACTCCTTGGTGTATGAGCACCATCCAGAAAGAAGGTAACGCTTGGTCTTACAATGACTTGATTTCGTCCACACCATTTTGTATTCTTTAAGCCTTGATTATCAAAAGATGGGAACAAGAAAATTAAACTGTGTCACCCAAAAATATTCTGCTTTCAGTAAAAATCTAAAAAATAATCACTACTTCTAGATCCACCCCAAACAGTACAATCATGCACAAAAAGTATAACAACACAGAAAACTTTGTTGCACTTTAATATTGAAAATAGTGGCTTTTTTATTAGGACCATTAGTGTTAAGGTTACTGCAGCTGCTATATGTAAATTTGAAATTCTAAGGTGCAAAGATTAATAAAGGCAAGGCTGTGCTCCAAGAAAAATTGAAGGGATGAGCCCAATATTAAAGCTCTAAACCTGGGAAATACAGGGTACCCAGCATATGATTTGTATGAAAAAATAAAGATCTCCTAGTCACCGAAGAGCCAAAGTGAGGTGCCAGGAGCCACTGGGTGATGCTAGAGAAGAGCTGCCCTAGAAGACCTTAATATCATTGAAGACAACATGTCAATGACTGTGAAATACCTATGCAGTAAACGTTCTAATGAGAGAAGGGGTTCACTTACAGCCCTAGCAGAAAACTAAACAGCCCCTTTTGAAAACATACCTAGCTACACTGTAGCTAGTACATATTTTTACAAGACATGGCAGTTGAACTTGGCCTCCTATGCAGGCCCTAAAATGTCTCTGATTAACCACTGCAGCATTTATGTTTTCATATTCATTTTAAAATTTGAAATTACTTGGATAGTAAAACGTTTTGATCCTTACCATTCCTCAAAGCATCAGAAACATTAAATGTTTTAGCCACAGGAACATCAAGTTTTTGTTTTTTTGATGAAGGCTCATCTGCAGTCTCTTCTCTACTTGATGAGTTGGTTGTGGTTGTTTGTTTGCCAACATCTGCAATTTAAAACAGTAGAAATAAATATTACATATTATCATTATGACGATGCAAATTTTTCTTTCTTTCTATTGGCCAAGAGCCCACCACATGACCTGCAAATAACTGCCTACAAATAACAGTCTGCTAAAGCACGATGTTGTCCAACTAGCTGTGTTTGGCTGTAAATAATATTCTGCTCTTGCATTTAATGAAACCATATTTTTCTCCTTCTTGGGATTACTCTTGTGTAAAAATGGCAGTTCCCTTCGCTTCCCAGAAATGTTCAAACTCGGTGATCAAATGATAAAACAATTATTGAACTTTAAGTTATTGCAAAATATCATGATTTGTCAGTGTCTTGCAGCCTCTCTTTGGCTTTGGCAAAAAAACTGATCTGCTTGCCACAGACAAATCACAACATTTTACTCAGCCTTGTCCAATAATATTATTGTTAATTAGCGTAATGTTAAAAAATGATACAACACTGAAGAAATAAAAGAAAATTAGACCTTCAATAGTTTTGCCTTTCTCAAGTGACCTGTTTAACCATGTTGTGCAAAGTTGAAGTGCCAGTGATGCATTCAAGTATTGATGCTCTCCTTCCAGACCAAGTTCTAGATAAAGGTACAATAACAAATTAAAAAAAGAAGTGAATTTGGAATAGGTCCTAATGAGGATGCCTTACATTTTCTTTAAGTTCAACCCGCTTTATACAGACACTTTCTTTGGCCTCGTCAGTGTCCGTATTAATGGGGACTGACTGTAACTCCATAACCCTTTAAGTCCCAATAGTGACTAACATCACTTTTCTCCTAACGATATCCATACAATGTCAAGAGATTAGGTTATGGGAATTAATAAAATGATCACCTAAGGGAAAATGCCTTGATCTTTTATCAAATTCTCTCAACCCATTCATGAAGGAAATGTATAGAGATCACTTTGGAGAATTTGTATGTGGATATTGGAGCTTAAAGGGATAACTAAATGCATGACCAGCCCTGCAACTGGCGTTGCAATCACTTATTATGATTAATTTTTTATGGCCTGTGTGATAATAATAATAGTAATGCTATATACACTATCCTAATAATATACACAACACGACAGCTTGAAAAAATTACCAGGCATATCTCCAGGGTAATGTTCTAATGATGGAACCACATGGAGCGGGACCTTTAAAAAAAATAAGAAATTACATTTAATAACTGAGGCTTTTAACAAATCATATGCAGTATAAACAAGAAATGCAAGCAGAAGTGTTTAGACATGTAAAGATGTTTGTGAATGAAAATACCTGAATTTCTCTAGCTCTGTCAGCTATGACCGCCATAGCATTATCTGGTTGGGGGACAGTGAATGCTGGTACTCCAGGCTAAAAGGAGAAATTAACAAATTTATACACAACCCAAAGATGGAGCAAGCAGATAGCCAGGGTCTGAGAATAGAGAACTTACAAAAAAAACAACTATTAGATAGAGGCTATAGTAAGTGTATGCTCTGTCAAAAATAAAAATATTATACCACTATTCCCTGAATCAAAGGGGAGGTGAATAGTGGTGAATATACACGGAGAACCAAAGTGTCGAGGTTTATATCTAGAACTGTTCACCTACCCTGAGGGGGACAGTTGTTTTAGTATTTACCAAATCAGTTAGACAAAAATGAAAAAAGTAACTTTTTGTAAATTAAAAACATCACTTAGCAGGAACTTTGTTTGTAATTTTAATACTAACATTTCAGGGATTTCGTCAAGTGCATTTTTATGATTTGTTTGTAAATTCAGCATGAAAATAATTCTCTGTCTACCACTAAACACTGACAAGCCAAAGTTCATCACTTTCTTGGTATTTGTTTGTAAAACTGCTTCATTTACCGCGCAAATTTCCTATTCCGAAAATATCTTGAAACGAGATGCCATCTTGGCTCTGGTCGCAAAACAGTGAATAGCCAAGGATATTCTGAGTTATGGGAGCCAATCAAAATGCTGAAACTTGCCATTCACTGATTTGGTAAATACTAAATATATTTATCCTTTACTTTGTACCCTAACTCTAATTGCCATCTGTATTGCTAGTTTAGGAGATAAGTGTATGTGTTACCAGTCAAATTTGATTTCAGGTTAAATTTTTTTAACGTAGGTTGATTCTCAATTTCCTTTGTCTCCTAGCCCTAATATTCATGAGTAAGGGCTAGGAAACAATTGAAAGGAAATTGAGAATCAACCTAGGTTAACCCATTCGCCCCTGAACCACCCGTAACCGCCCGTGCGGATCCAGGTCCTTTCTACCCATTGTGACGTCATCAGTTTTAACGGTCAAGGATAACTTTCTTCGCTAACTTGTGCAGAGTGAAGAGATCTTTCAAACCATACTAGAATGAGCACAATTCAGTCAAGGACACCAGAGAAACAAGCAAAAAACCACGTGACATTGACCTGAAAATCTCCATGAAAATCTTGTTCCATTACCCACCTACCTTTCCTTTCACCTAATCCTAAGATCCTAAAAGCTTTCCTAAAAACTCTTCCCACCAAAATGAAGCCCACTAAATGCCCAGCAAGAGAAAAAAAAAATGAGGCAAGAAAAGCGAAAAAAGAAGGGAGGAGAGAAAGCAAAAAGTCAAAGTCAAGACTGCTGTGTCACTTTTAAACCCAAAAACTATCTCGAAATTTTGCTTTCTGCACATGCCCGAACTTCGCAAGCTGATATTTTGCATCTGGATCAGAAGGCCGCGAAGTGTTCAACCTGTAAACCAGTTTGTGGTAAGTTTTAGCTCTTTATAGCACGACAGTGACCAGAAAACCACTCGACTAGCTTCAAAACGCGTTTTTCGGCAAAATCTCCAGGAGCGAATGGGTTAAACAATTTAACCTGAATAAAATTTTGAACTGTAACATATAAAACAATAAATTCCAGCCTATAAATTTACTCTGACAAACATTATGATACACTGACAAAACTCGAATAACTTTTTAAGCCTACTTCACTTTTAAGATGATTTTACATGGGACAATTCGCAACAACAATTTTTAGCGCAACACAGCATTGCAACATCATTGTGACATTGTCTTGAATGGTTACAACCTGACCTGTAACATAAGCATCACTAGCATGGGATCAATGTGTACACATGACAATGCTACTAAGTGTGGGTTACCACTTTCTTAAAACGTTCCAAAGGCCATTTATTTCTATAAATACCTTGAATATTCCAGCCTTTTGCCAGGCAATACTTTCCAATGTTCCACCTAGCATTTTGACGTGGTCCATCCCTAGTGATGTTACTCCACAGGCCACAGGCTTCCTGTGGGAAAGCACATTGGCATAAGGCAGTTAAGGCACAAGATGGTCCATGGAGATAGGGTGCTGGTAGGAAAGTTTACTTGTTTATTAGGGAAGACAAAAGAAATAGCTTTTAAAGTTATGTTTTCAAGGGATTCAGAGTGTAAAATGCTTTACTCATACAGTGAAACATGGATATAACAAAGTTCAAAATTAATATAACCTTGACGTAGGAATACCAGTCACACTTTACCTTACCTCTTTTAACAAACACATTTCACAATTCCTTTGGCACATTATGTTTCTAACTGGTTAATCACATTATAATCCAATGATAATCATTGGATTATTTGTAGCTTGTTTGAGGTCGGCATTTCTTAACCCTGTTGGATATCATGAGAGGCAGACTGGAGGGTACTAAATTACTACTATTCATTTATAGCATTTACCGAATAATATTTGTAGAGTCATAAGCACCTCCAATCCCAACCTCTACAATGGCAACATCAACCTTTTAAGCAAAGAGAACAATATTAACGGTGTAACTTTTATATGCTAAGCTGTTAAATCATGCCATACTTGACTGAACTCCTTTCGAGAAAAAACGAGAGCAGGGACCTTATTAGTCCCAAGACAAACCAACATCAATTTTCTCCTAAAAATATAGTAATATAGTAATGAGGCAGCGTGGCTGAGTGGTCAGTGCACCAGGCTTGCAATCGGAAGGTCCCAAGTTGGAGTCCGCTGCAGCTACTTGCTGGATTTGTTCTCAGTTGTCCTAAGTTGAAATCCTCGGCCATGCTTGTAAACAGCCAAATGGTTGCCTCCTGCCAGTTCAGGTTTTTAATCCTGTTATGTTGTATTTGAATTATTTGTTTCTAAGCATTTGAGAGGAGTGCCTGTAAACTAGCTGGATAAGCTAAATGCACTTTCCACTATAAACAAGCCTTTAATTAATTAAACCTTTTTTAATGAAAAAATGTTGGGAGAATGAATAAAATGACTATTAAAAGAAAATGCTTTGATCTTTAATTAAATTCTCTTAACTGTTCTTCAAGGAAATGTATGAAGATCAGTCAGGAGAATTAGTATGCATATAATAGGGATTCCCTTAAAGAGTTAAATAAAAATACTCACCAATGAAAGTTAATTAAAATTAATGTTAACATTCAAATATTAAAATTAACCCATTATATAATGTAAGCAAATTAGTTCTAGCAAATCATAATAATTCCATTAATCACCCTCAGCAAAATTTATGGTAGTTATGCTAGTGGGGCGAGCAAATGCCTGAAACAAAATGATAATCTGAACCAAATTTAACAGGGTTAAGAATCCCAACTGGCCAGAGGCAAACCAAGTGTGGATGAGGAGTTAAACTCGGGACTACTGAAAAGAAATCTAGCTGGGTGTTAGAGCAGGACTTGAATTCAGGGCTTGAAATTGCAAGTCCAGCACTTTGTTCTCTAGCCACTCAGCCAGACTGACTCCATCAAACAGCGTGCTTACCATCTCTTGGAGGAAGACATGAAAGGACACTAGTGTCAAGAATCTAAAGTATGCTGGCATAGTGGTGTTCCCTTGATCCTACAAAATGAGTATAAATTAAAATTACCTGATAAGTTAACAGTTCCAGTATCATGTTATCTCAAATGAGCTCAGATATAAAACTATGTTGCTCTGTGACTCATAGGGTTTATTTTTGCAGTATATAAAAAAAATTAATTCAAGGATTCCTAAATCATAGAACAACCTTGATTAATTCTAGAGCAGGCCTCCCACACCTACTCTGAATTCCATTGCATTTTAAAATGAAAGAAGGCCAAAATAAATAATTTCATTACCCTTCAAAGAAGCTTAACCTGCATCCTTGGAGACCCAGGGGCAGTCAGTCAGTTGTAGTGTTTATATCAAACTGAAAGTTTCCTGACTGCGTGCATTTGTTTGGTGCATGAGTCAGACAAGCCGTGATCGAGTCAATAGCTGTCGCGTCGTGTACAAACTCACGAAAAGAACTCACGAGAAAAATGTTCGCCGATTGGGCACAATAATACAAAGCATTTTTTGTGCCCAATCAGGAGCCAGCATTCACTTGACCGTTTGGAAATGGTCCGGTGAGAGTCTGTTCCCAGGGGCTCTTCCGCCTGTGCTTGAAAACTTTCGTTGCGCCTTTTCTCCCGGCCCGACTGACTGCCCCTGGGTCTCCAAGGATGCTTAACCTGCAGATCGCAGATTACAAAGGTATTTTTGGAAATTCAGGCTATTGCATGTGCAGTTTGTGCAACGAACAAACAGCAGTTTTAAAAACATAATGGTATTTTCCACATTGACCTATATTTTGATTAAGCTGTTGAGTATAAGTTGCATTTTGACTTTCTGGTGGTTTTTACTCTACTAAGGCCTTGTCAACTCCTCTACCATGTATGTCATGATTATTGTATTATTAGAGCCTGCATTTCTTTTTTTTGTACTAACGAGTGGTAGGCCATTACCGGTAACAACATTCTTTGTCTTTTACGAATTTTCCGCACCGCTGCAAAAGCGCTGTTTATCGCTGTCAAGGGCTTTCCACTGCAGCCAAAATTTGCGGCTGCTGCAGCCCAGCGCTTTTCCAGCTCTTTTGTAGTGCTTCTTGAAGCCATTCTGCAGTGCTGCAGCAGCACTTCTCGTTTCGTACGGGTTGTAAATCGAAAGAAATGACTGTTGGAATTCTCTGCCATGTTGAATTTCTCAAGCTCAACAAAGAGGCAATAGTCTGGAAAATAATATTACCAGATTATTTGGCAGGCATCCGTCACTACACGTGACCCGATTGGCTACAGCGTTTATCAGGACAAGTTATACCATCTTGCGAGTTAGCATGACTCTGCGTGAATTTCTGCTCGTAAAGGCAAGAAAATCCCTTGTTTTTGCTTGTGAAAACAGCTTGCATTTTTTAACTGGCTAAAACCAAGACGAGGTGTTTTCACTTTATTTCTGGACTTTTCCGGCTTTATCTAGTTAAAAAGTGAAAACACAGCCTATATGAACCAAAAACAAAGGATTCCCTGTATACTAAGGGTGAACTTCCCAAAAGCAAATTTCATAGAAGTGCACAAGATAGGACCCCTCCAATGTAACAGGATAAATGTGTGACCCTGGGCTTGTATGATTATGTGGACGGTGGATAAGAGCTTTTGGCCACTTACATCACCATTATTATGAAGATTATCCCAGCAGTCAAAAAAGTATTTTGCAAATTTGTCTTTGGCAAGTGGTTTGCCATTTATTCTGATCCTCTCTCTGACTTCCATCAAATGTGGTGAGCTACAACACACAGAGACAAGAAACAAAAACAGTACATGGTCAGTGCCTCTTAGGGCAGGCGTACTATGAAGGAGTTATAGGGATACACTTGCCTGTTTAAGTTAGGTTCTTTTGACAGGGGATAATTTGTGCTGTTGGGACCCTCAGCAGCTTATACCACACCTGGTTCAGCTGAATTTTGCTACCCTATACCAGACTAACTTCCAAAATCCCTTCCCTATCCTAGAGTCACTATCTTTCAAAACTATTGAGATTAATGCTTTCATTGTTATTAAACTGGGTTGTGGGTAAATTTGCTAATTTGCTGAGTGTCAATTCCCAGTTTCCCTAGTCTAAACTAAAACCCTCAACCAACTAACCAATTTCCTGGAAAATGGAAAAATGATACAACATGTATGCTATTCTAGATCAAGACTCACTGATTTCTGTATCCTATCCCAGACTAACTACTTGAAAACCAAACCCTTCACCGCAGCACATACCTATACAGCCCATATTTGGTGTTACTCACCCCCCCCACCCCACCTGGTTACACATAATCGGAAAACAACCTGTTTGAACAAAAGTCGACCAGTGGGAAAAGGAAGACAAAAAGCAAAACTGCAAGTTAGTTCTGGCATTATGCCACAATATCCACATTCTAGACAGCTTTCCAACTATTTTCATTAAGAATAATTATTATTATTATTTAAGGTATCATCCAGGGTAAAAACCCATCGTTTTTCGAAATTTTCAATTTTTAGATGATTAAGTAGAGCTCATCAAGAGCTTTCTTTTAAAAAAAATTCCAGAAAAAAATTTTTTTTCTGTGCAGACTTATGGAGCGCAAAAGTTTTTTCTATGCTAATTATTTTAATTGATTGTTGACAAGTCCTGTCATACTTGATACGCATGCCGCTGTTGAACCAAGCTAATCACGCAATTTGACAGAAATCGTGGTCTACAAGTATAGTGCTCACTGTTTTTCCCTGGATTTTGGAAGTGAATGCCTCCAAAGAAGAAAAAAGAGCTTGTTCGTTTTCGTCCTTGACTCCAAGACGAAAGAAGACGACAAAATCGTTTTGCAAAGAGTGGGTTTCGAAATTAACAGAGAGTGACAAGGGCTCCTACTACAATCAAGAAAAATGGCTAAAAGATGACAAACCTTCTGAAAAACCCATTGAAACAACCGCGAAATCGAGTTTCACGAGTTTCTTAGTGAGCGGAGCGAGCTTTTTAGGTCGCGAAGCGGCCAAGCAAGCGACAAATTCGCGACCGGTCCCGCGCCATATAAAAATCGGACGAAGGACTTTTATGAAAGTCTATTGTAGCGGGAGAGCAGCTTCAAGAAAAACTCCAGGAAGCAGTTTGTTGTCGATTTTTCCAGGGAAGTGTCGAACTTTTAGAAAATGTATCGAGTAAAAGTTGGCTTGTTTCAAAATGAAAACTGCCCGTCGCAAATAACTAAAGATGCTTTCTCGACAACAGAAGGAACGAACAGAGCAGAGCGTTCGAAATAAATTGTTCATCTGTTGTTGGGTTTCGTTTGTAACCTTTTCCTGCTGTGTCACTATTGTTGTCCCTTTTCTGGTATGCATCAACATTGACAGCTTCGGTGTTATAATCTGTTATAATCTCGTCACAGGCAATACGCCGCCAAAAGTCTTTTTCCCCTGTTTTCTCGAAATGAAAATCAGAGCAAGTTGAGGGAACGTTTTAAACTCCAAGTCGGCAACCCGTGAACCAATTTGGCTGAAATTTGGCCAACTTACTGTCAGATAGTTTTTCTAAAAAACCGTGTATGCGAATTTTGATTTCTTTTTTCGTTTTCGAGTAAGAGTATTTTTTTCACAGGTAGTGCTAATGATTTGCTATCCCTAATTTCAACTGCTTATAACAAAAGAACAAAACCACTTGACAAAAATCTGAGACACGGTTTTTCAGTCAAACGTGTTAAGAAGCGAATGCGATCTTAATTGGCTTCCTCCGTTTATTTTCGGCTGGCCTGGACTTAAATTTACAGCGACACCCACTTTCACAAAAAGCTTCTCATTTCTGAATCGCGTTAATATTTTGATTTTTTAAAAGGAATAAGCAATAATCTGGAACTATTAAGCTTTCAGAAAATGTACGGTTTATGGGGGTATTTATTAAAAGCAAAAGCGCTAGCGCCGATCAACGCGGGGAGGGTACTTAAGGGTGGATGATACCTTAAGAGAAGTTGATAGGAGATCATTTGATCAATTTTCATAATCTTTCACCTCAATTATCTAATGAACTTGTTTGAAGAAACTTTATATTGGTCACTTTGGGACTTAACAGGTTAACGTGAAAATAAAATGCATTTGTACACCAAAACGTTTTATAGCAACTTACCTGTAAAATCCAGTCTTGAAGCCTTTATGACGGAGCATGCTCTCACAAAATGCAGAAGTTGAGCCCTACAACACAAGAGCAAAAAAAACTAACTTCTTTGGCCTTTTCAGTCAGAAACCAGTTAGAATAAAGAAAAAAAAAAATTTAACAACAGGAAAATCTCCAGGGAATAGTGACAAAAACAGTAATGAAGTTTGGGGAGCCCTAATTATTCACAGGAAACAAAGGAAAAAATGGTTTAACATGAGAGCAGATTTTTTTTTTTTGAGGGAACCTGATTGCTCTATATGGGAAAACAGGCACGTACACGCACAAAATAATGTGTTTAATACACATGAAAAAATGTAGAAGGCAAAGCAAAAAAGTTAGAAAAGTAAGAAAGTTCTACATTCTACATTCACAATTTTTTTCTTGTTCTACATTTTACATTTTACATTTTATGTGAGTGCACTTACTTGCTTATCCTTCCCTTTAAAGGTAGTGAAAGCCATTTTATCTACAACAAATCCACCAGGACAAGAGAAAAGCCCTTGTCTGTCAGAATGGTCGGTATGTTACTATGTTTTGACTGTATTCACTGTTACTTGTAACACTAAATATTGTTTATTCTGAGAGAGGCTCTATGTCTTCTAAAATGCATGAATGGCTGCAATTAAAAAAGTAAATACCTTCCCCTTTGTACCACTAATGTGGATAATGGAGAGTCTGTCCAGATCTTCCATCTGTAAAACAAATAGCAGTTAATTAGTCAGTCTATTCATCATTCAATTAGCCTGTCCTTCCACCAATTAATCCAACAAGTACACAAAAGAGACAGCTAAAAAGGATTATGTGCGATGCTTATATTGGGAAAGTTTTCAGATTTTTGTGTACGATAGACACAGATCACCCAAGCTTGAAATATAAGTGCTAGCACTGTTGTGTAACATTCAAACTTTTTAATAATTATTTGTCTTCGATAAGGGTAACATTGCTGAATTATCCGACGAAGGATATGTTCACACTATAATGGTCAGATAGCTTTTCATGCCAACATGAAAACCTTATCTGGTATAAAAGGAGCAGCTTTGCTCTGTTACAGAAATCATCCTGAAATCACTATTGTTATGTAGGAACAGAAACCATATCTGGTACTGTTTCTGTGCCAACACAAAAGCTATATGGTATAGAATGAACATAGCCAAAGTCAAGGGGATTATTTAGTGACACGCAGACTTATTTCCAGTTGTCATAGCCTGCATAGCATGGCGGTTTTGGTTGGGCAAGCTAAGCAATAAAGGCAGGCGAGGGAAGAGAAACCGCAAGGAGATTGGGGCGGAAGCAACCTTGTGGATTTGCACCTCGTTCTTGCATGCTTTGCACATGAATTTTGTGGCTTCGCCACTCATGTGCCCGGCTCAACAAAACCGCCATGCTACACAGGCTACAGTTGTCACTTTTATATTCTCTCCACCCAACTGGAGAGAAGCAATGACTGCAAATACAACTGCAACAGAGCTAGGTGATAATAGCGAAATATGATGCAATCTTCCACCAATCAGAACACAAAAAATTCAGGATGGGAAAGAAAAGAAGTGAAATGCCTGGTGTATGTCTGTTGAGGTGATGTTGAAGATTCCATTTGATTGATACATTACAGCAACAATCCCTTATTTCCCATACAAATCATTACATTTCGAAAGAACAATGCCAATGCTCATTTATATTTTGAGCTTGGGCTACCTGTGGTTTTACAGTAATTATTTGAGGATAATAACTGGAAATTATAAACGTTATAGTTGCCAAAATCATGCATACATTTTCCTGATTATCTGCATCAAACACTGCTTATGTCAGCTTTTGGTGTATGAGGAATAGTGTGATTTGAGGTTGGTCCCTGCATGAGTAGTACATGTAGTTTTACGCTACAAAATATTACCAAAAAAAAAGGTCTGTCAAAGCATGTTCAGTCATGTCGTATCCTCACGCCTGAACCAAGAAATCTCATCAGTTTCGTAAAATTTCTCAAAATCAATACTCTTATATCCCTGACAGATCAGATCAGTGCAGAAATTAATAATTAATTATTATTTATTATTTTTTTGCGGATCAGAAACCCTGCATCAAAGTCCCCTGCATGTGCGTTACGCTCCTGAGGCACGTAAAATAACATCACGTGGATGAAAAAAGAGTAGTATCAAACCGATTTTCCATGAAACAACTATGAATCGCCTTATTCAATTAAACCAACTAAACAATAGTTATAAAAAGGGCTGACTTTAACTCCCGCTCGTTCTGTAAAACTTCTCATCTGAGGCAAGTTGTCGCGAGCAAGTCGGCCTCGACTACGTCGAATTTGCTCCAGATCTTGTGCATTAGTTTGAAGGGTGTTCAGTGCCTTTACTGCATCCTGAAACAAAAAATGTAGATACAGTAAAATTAAGAACAAGACAGAAAGCAGTTTAAGCATTCTAATACAAAAGAATCTCATGAACTGCCAGCAGGCATGCTTCGCCCGGCTGCTTTCGAGATGTACACCGAGACAGACTCGATAAACCTCCAAAACATTTCATTTTAACTTACCTCGTAACTTCTTTGTTGCATGATTTCCGCCGTTCTATGAATCGCCGAGGAAAAACGACGAGAAACGGTGAATTTCCAAATCTTCAGCATGAAAACAACTTCATGTGCACATGTATTGCCATTACGCAAACCGCGCGTGAACGAAAGGGAAGACTGGCACTAGATAGGCGAGGAAAAACACGCGGGAAGGGACCGGGAAGGGTGGAACCCACGAAAACCCACGATAAGTATCCTCGGAGATCCGGATTTTGTGAAATTTTCGAGTTACTCAATAATTTTTTCCAAACCCCACTTCGCTTTCCAAGACTTTTTTTAATGCTACAGGACATCTCTAACGTAATTTGCCTTACAGAATCTTCTTTAAAGGTAAAAATGATCATCGCAGTAGTAGATGCAGTCTCAAAAGAAAGCCTGAAACGAAGCAGAAAAGTACCCTACCTTTCAAATGACAAGATCCCAGTTCGTTCGTCAACTCAAATGGTAGAGCACTACACCAGCATCCCAGAGGACAAGGGTTCAAATCCCGTATAAGCCTGAATTCTTTACAAGCTCTCCATTTGCGACTACAAAGTTGCGTCTACAAGACCTACAACTACTCGACACTACCATAGTTCTAATATATGATTTTCATATATTCATTGCATTGTTTACTTTCCGTCAAATTGTTCTTCAAGCTACTAAGGGTAACAGTACGACCATAACTGGAGAAATAATACAATAAGCAAGGCAATGACATGTCAGTCAGAAGGTCGACGATACGCAAACCTCTATTAAAGGGACACTTTCGGGACAAGGCAAGTGTCCCCAGAATGGGGGTTGGGCTGGGGTCTGTTGATAACATCTTTCATTTATTCTATCTCGGAATCTGCAGCAACAAATACATTTAGAATGACGTTTCAGATTCAAGTTGAGAATTTCTCAAAATAGAAAACGTGCAGCTAAATACAGTCCAAAACAACCGTTATAGACAAAATTAACTTGGAAGCTGCTGATTTGGGGATAGTTCATGTTGTGAAAGTTGTCGTCATTGTGACTGGTGTATATGTTGTGGTTCAGTTTTATCCTTGGTTTAAATTTTATTTCCCTTTGTTTTGGGGTATGGTAATATATGATAATGAGTTTAAAACAAAGGGAAATAAAATTTAAACCAAGGATAAAATTGAACCACAACATATACTTCAACATACCAACGCTCTTTGTGGTCAGTCACACGGTACACAGAAAGTGTCCTTTCCCGAGCAATAAAAGTAACAGATAAAAACATTATGTGAACATTTTTGTGGGACCAATTTTGAGTCCCCTGAATGTAGGTGTCCTGTGAATATAGATGTCCAAATGGAGCAGTTCCACTGTATCTAAACAATTTGTTTCTCAATATGTAACCATCTTTCTAGTTTAGAAATCACATGAATCAATCAATTTAACCTATTGGGCTTTTACTTCTTGAAGACTCATTCCCACTCAATGCAGGAACAAATGTTACAAGGGTGCCATGAAACCTCATGATTCCTTTCCAGCATCCCATGCAACCTTATCACCTCCTTAACCTAGTTCCCAGGGCTCTCTCTTACTTGTCAACCAATAGAAAAGAACCCTACAAATGAGGTTTATCACTTCCCATAGTAATGTGCATAGGAATGTGTGCTTTCCATGTGTTAAATGTATCAGTTTTAGTTCACTGTCTTTCTGGTGGATTTCTAATCATTATCCTTAGCTTTGAGTGCCGGAGGTACAGGATAATTGGAATTAGGGGAGATTACACTAAAAAAGATTAATAAAATTGTGCATGGGTGTACTGTTTTTTTTACTTTAGTTCAACCAACTTCAAACATTTAAGACAACTTCATTTATTCAACAGAATCAGTAAAAATACACAGTGATAAACAAATTTAAGAAGATAAAGAAAAGAAAATGGCTGTAATATAGAACAAGTTTAAAATGTCTCTAGCTGAGAATGGTGTCTTGAATCTCTTTGGTATTAACATCTGTTCTACAGAGTAGCAGAGTTCCTCTCAAGTCTGCATTTGCTTCTGCTTCGTTGAACAAAACGGCAAATAAATTGATGATGCACAGCACGATCAACGTCCTTGTTCAACTGTTACAAAAAAAAAAATGAAATTAAAGTTAGTCTACTCAATCTTCAAAATAGAACAACACTCTTAATCATCATCACGAGTATTTCACAGGCAAGAGTCACTGAAATGTTAATGAAAGTTCTATTTAGAAAGAGGATCCTTTAGTTGCTATTTGCAGAGTTTTTTGTCTAAGAAATAACGTTCTATAATACATAACCTTACTGTTAAAAGGTTGAAGGTTTAAGGTTTGTTAACAGTGTAAAGTGCACTTCGCTTATCCAGCTAGTTTACAGGCACTCAACTCAAATAATTGTGAAACAAATGATGCACATAGAAGATAACCCTTTAAGCCCCAATATCCACATAAAAATTCTCCAAACTGATCTCTATAAATTCCCCTTAAGAATTAGTTAAGAGAATTTGATAAAAGATCAAAGTATTTTCTCTTGGGTGATCATTTTATTAATTCTCATAACCTAATCTCATGATAATGTATGAATATCGTTAGGAGAAAATTGCTGTTGGACACTGTTGGGACTTAAAGGGATAACAGGATTTTAAACCCCAACTGGTGGGAGGCTGCAGCAGTTTTCTCTATACAAACATGGCCCTGGATTTGAACTCGGAAGGACAGAGAACAACTCCAGCAAGTGCAAGTGACCAGAGCGGCAATCGAACCCGGGACTGCCGGATTATGAATCCAACAAACTGACCACTCAGCCATGCTGCCTCCTCCTTCTTTCTACTATAGAGAATAAAATATAGGCACTTTGCTGGTAGTACCCATGAAAAGCTTAACCAAAAAATATAAAAAACAAGCAACACCTTAAACCAACAAGATTCAGACAAAATGTCACTTTTACAGGAATCACAGTAGGTCTAAAACAAAAATAACTTACTGTATGTTGAAAGGTCGATTTCCTCTGGGAGTTCTCCTACATTCACTTCAAATCGATCTTGAACTTCATTCAATATCTTGGCATCTTTTTCATCTGATACAAATGTAATGGCAAGACCTTTGGTACCAAAACGTCCTGCTCTTGCAACCTGACATTAAGAAATAAGTGAAAAAGTATAAGCAAAAACTTTAGCAGTAAAGGAATAAAGACTCTTCTGCACTGTAAATGCTGTAACTTTAGGGCACAATGTTCTGTTGAGTTAATAATTACTGCCACCCATCAACTGTTCCACAGCACAGATCACTTCTACAGTGCTAACATCATTACTCATGCACAAATGATATTTCAACACAACATTAAATGTTTGATAAGTTAAGTGCAATATTATTAAAAGATGTGATAAATAAAACACTACTTGATACCAATGACATTGATATCTCAATAACCAAACTTTTGACTGCAAAAGTATTATTCTAGTCTAATGTTTTTTGGAAAATACTTCCTGTTAGATTTATTTACCCTGTGAAGATAGGTATCTGAGTCTTCAGGCATGTCGTAGTTGAAGACAATATTCACTCTCTCTATGTCCATTCCACGGCCAAACAGGTTGGTGGCAACCAGCATTCTCTTGGAGAAATCTTTAAACTCCTTGTAACGAGACAGCCTGAAAACAAAAGAAAATAACCAGGGCATGAATAAAAAATAGGTTAGAAGGTTCTTATAAAAAAAAGTACCAAGAAGAGGGCATCTAGCAACCGATTTTCTTTGTGAAATGTCTCGAAATGAGTGACAATTTTTTTACAACCGTCAAGTGTGACTAACCTTTCTTCCTGCTTCATATCTCTGTGGATACAAATGGCTGGGAAGTTCTGTTCAACCAGTAGCCCTGCCAAAGCCACACAGCGATAAACTGTCTTGACAAAGATTATCACCTGTAAAAAGGCATTATTAATACCAATTTCACTAACCGCAATAAACAACAAACATTCTCTTTAAAACAGGCAGAGTTAGTACCTGTCTTTCCGACACATCGCTACAGAAATTTACCAGATACATCCCAGTGTTCAACTGACCACTTACTACAGGTTTGACAAAACTAAGAGTTACTCAACAAAATGAAGAAAGTGAAAAAGCATATTTTTAATAGCACCACAAGTTGACCTCAACATGTTTCTACCTCTTCTTATCCAAAAAAAGCAAGTAAAAGACCAGTGGATGCCTTGTATCTGTTACTGGTACATCTTGGCATAGTAACCAGTTAGTAGAGGTTAAGACAATAAAAAGTAAATTGTTGGGAGCACAAAAGAGCTGATGGCTTATACAGGTTAATGCAGGTCTGTATAATGCAGATTTAACTGTGTTTGAAAAAGTGAGGGCAAATTATAGTTCAGAAATTGTCTCCCTAAAGGTGTCTCCCCAAAAATGTAACTGTCATACATTCTTTCAGATATAACAGGGGCATTTTTAATGTTTAGGGTGATACATTGTTCCTTCAATGCATCCTTGCATCTAAGCAAAAGGAAAAGTACAAGTCATCGTTAATACCAACTTGTTCCTTATGTTGTGAAATCATTTGCCCTGCATATCCTGCACGATATCACCCATCACTGCACGATATAAAAATCTGCCATTTTCTGTCCCCAGGATATATGGTTAAACACGATTATGTCAATACCTGATTAAACTCTAACACGTCTAAAAGGTCAAAAAGCTTTCTATTCTTCTCCTGGTCTTTGAGTTTAACATAGTACTGTTGAAGGCCATGCAATGTGAGCTTTGTTTCATCATCAACATATACTTCCATGGGCTATTTGTGGGAAGAGAGATGAGAATAACAATCCTTACCACAATAGAGGGTAAAAAACAACACAAGAGCATTGCAAACCTGTGTGCCTGACTGTACTTTTCAAGCAATGACAAAAAATCATAACACGAAGGATAATTACATGTGTTAGTTAGAGTAAACTACCACTACATTCTTGTTTGAAGCTCACTTTGGCAGTATTGTTACATCTCCTTTGCCAATGCAAAAAAATACACTCCCAGCTACACAGGCATAAAATACACACTAAAAACAGATCCTACTAATAAAAAGGTTTTTTTAAATTCATCAAATAAGCATGAAATCGAACAAAAACACTTTCAGCTCCAAGTTAAGTAAAAGGTAAAGTGTCCTAAATCCAGTGCTTCCTACAATTAGAATTTTGTCCTGTTGCAGAAACTTTTTCTGTGCAGGATAGCATCAGTACAAAATACATTCAATTGCCAAAGAGTTGCTATTATAATGAAATCAAACAGTAAGGGAAAAAACAACATTTTAGAGTAATCTGGTTTTAGTGTCACTTTGGAGCTGAAAGCAATTCACATGGAGAAAAGGTCACATTGTCCTCAGAGTCAGGGCTGGCTAGGGTAGGTTCCCGGAGATGAAACCAACTGACATCATCTGACTTGGTGTCATGAGCTCCTCCCTGCTTGAGTTAGCTCGCTGAACCATCATGATCAAGACATCTCACGATCTGACCACGAACAGCTCTTCAAGGCATCAAGGTCGAGTGATGAACATGGCAGGCATGGCACTTCCAAGCAGAAGGGTAAGCTAAGATTTGTCATTCCAATAACATCACCAAAGCACATTACTACCATCCAACACAACAACAACTGTAGCCCGCGACATCAAGTACACCCAACATAACACAGACACACCAATCAAGCATACACCAAACAATAACACAGACACACCAACTGATACTTTCCAAACCAGCAACTATTCAGCCACAAAATAACCACCTCACCAACTGAAAACCTATCAGCACTACCCTTCATAGCTTTCCAAACTAAATGAAAAGAAGATTCCTTTCTTAGGACTTGTAACTTGACAATTTTTCCATCATTTTGTTGGACCACCAAAGCTTAAAACAGGCACAAGAGCAAGCTAACTAGCACCCAAATGGGAACCTTCTACAAGGAAGTGCCAAGCTTGCCTGTAGGCTTAGGAAGCAGCATGCTTTGTCATCATCTCCTTCACAAGGATGATGAATGCTCAACAACAGACTTGACAATGGAACTTAGGAGGTATAATTACATCTTGCATAAATTTCTTGCAGACAGGACGGATCTCTTTGGCAAGGGTGGCACTGAACATCATAACTTGCTTCTCATGCGGTGTCATGCGGAAAACTTCTTGGACATCTCGTCGCATATCTGGAATAAACATGATAAAGTGTATGAGTGAATAATAAGAAAAATGACAGTAAATCAGGACTACATACAAAAGGAAAGTAATGGTCAGAATTCTGCAAGGTAAAGAAGGGACATATGTACCAGACTAATGTAAGGCAACAATAATGGAAATAAAAAGTGAAGAAAAAGTTAAATCATTTCTTTTAAAAAAATTCTGCCCTGCTCTGCTATGAGCAGTGAGAGGCAATATGAAGCTTGATCACCAGGTAAGGAATGAATGGTAAAACCCAGTTGCTGTAGCAAAATGGATCCAGGAACATAAGCTACTACACTAAAATGGAATTTCATACACCTTCAGGTTTCTTCTAACATTACGATGCTTATTCAAAGTCATTTATAATGGGTGGGCTAAGTAAATATAAATTAAATGTTTGTGCATCAGGAAATGACTCAACAACAATGTCAGAGCTTCTGGTCTGAGGTTGAAGACAATGAGCATGGTGTTTAATACCACCACTAGTCTGTAAGAGGTATAGAAAGGTAAATTTCTTAAAATATTCGAGACTCCAAGACACAAAATCACCCAAAAATGTGACTTCAAAATCTATCACAAACGCTTTAACCGAGATTTTGAGATCAGGCCAAAAATTTCCGAGGCACACATTTTTTGAGGAATCATGCTACACCCCTTCTGTACACAAAAGAAAAAACTAACGTGAACACTTCTTACCAAGCTGTTCCAACATCTTGTCACATTCATCAAGGATGAAGTGCTTGATATGCTTGAGATTAAGTGTTTTCTCACGTGTCAGAGCCAGTATTCTGCCAGGTGTGCCAACGACAATGTGTGGGCAGTTGGTCTTGAGGGTCTGCTGGTCCTTCTTGATGCTGATGCCACCAAAGAACACTGAAACTTTGATGTTATTCATGTATTTAGAAAATCTTTCATACTCTTTAGAGATCTGAAAGGCCAACTCTCGTGTGTGGCACATAACCAGCACACTGACTTGACCATCAACCTGCTCTAACTGCTGTAGTGTTGCCAGAACAAACACTGCAGTCTTTCCCATGCCGCTCTTAGCTTGACAAATGATATCCATGCCCAGGATAGCCTGAGGAATGCACTCGTGCTGAACTGTAGAAAAAAAAACATGGTAACCACCATATTAGTTCTAGCTGACACCATGAGCTGACAATTAAAAGTGCCCATATGGCTAGTAGCAGAAAAGCAGAAATTTTGACATGTTGGACACATTTTCTAGGGAGCTGTATGTTCATCAATGCATTTTTCTGCACGCTTTGGGAAAAAGCTGAGGGTTAGGAAAACTTCATAGCACTTCTTTAGCGCAGAGGGGTGGGGGGGGAGAACATTAAAATGGAATGGCCCTAAGAAAGTCAAATTTTTGATATGGACAAAAGAAACCTAACCCTACACGTTGGGGCACATATGCCCAAGCCAAGCTTTTACGTTTGCGAGTTCAAACCATGGAAACATTAAATTTCGGGATTAGGAATCTTGAAAATTGAAAACCGAACACTGTCATTGTTTAGAAAATCAGGTTACCTGACACAAAAACCTAACGCATTTTCAAATATTTTCCTTTTGAATAATTTATAAACCAAGAGCTTTTCAGTTTCAAGAAATCTCGCTCTTCTCGATGACATCGGGAATTCACATCAATAGGACATTTGTTAACGCCGTGTAAACAACTAAAGCTAAAAAGATGCTCGTTAAAAGACTCAATACTGAGATGGAATCGACAAGTGTGCTCAAAATACCTTCTGACGGATGTTCGAATCCACAGTCGACAATGGCGCGCAGAAGTTCCGGCTTTAAAAGAAAATCTCTAAAGCCAGAGCTATGAATACTGACATAGGTACCCTTCACGTCCTTCTTCGCTAGATCTTTAGCTGCCTGGGCTTCCGCGGCGGTTTCTGTCTCCTCCTCTTCGTAGTCCAACAAATCGTTGTCATCATTTTCGGCCATTATGGAATCGACGCCTTGACAAGAGAGAGCGAAACGGACTTTTTAGTTGGATAAATAGCTTTCCATGGAGACGAAAACCACGCAGCCTCGTAAAGGCTTCTGTGTGCTTTCGAATTATAGTGAACTGACTCATGGATGGAGTAAAAGAATTTGGAATTTTGAAGGATTTTACTACCTTGCAAGATCGTGAACCCAGTAAACGAAACGAACGCCTTTGTGAGATGACGCAGATGGCGAGCGTCACATGAAATGCACCCTGGGATGTATATTGTGACGCAACTTCTCTGATTGGCTAATTTGTCTCCTCAGGGCATAGGTCGCTCTTGACTGAGAGTCTGAACCAAGGTGCACTTCGTAAAATTCATATGTTTTATTCATAATTCGGAGTTATTTCCCCAGAAGTATCAAATGCAAGAGCAGAACAGGCATATGATTTGCTTTCAGGGGTAATTGATCGGTATTTCCAATCCGGGGAGAAAATTAAGTAAGCGCAGCCAATCACGTCAATCCAATTCGTTAAAAGTTGTGCATGTTTTTGCGATTTGTTTGTTGGGAAGCTTAAAAGCATTATTTTGTGCCAATATGGAAGTAGATTCCCTTCAAAGCAGTCGTATTAGAAGGTAAGCACACTTTCCATTGCAGAAGCTTTATCCTCAGGTTGTACTCTCGGGCTTATATGGGTTTGTAGAAAAATTAAGCAAATAAGATCCAATATTGATGATAGAATTGTTTGGTTTTGTTTGTTTTGTTATGCTGGATTAAATCAATTTATGAGGTGTACATGAGGCATTAAATCAAGCCTTTGTTTATTGGAATTTTAAGGTAGTCAACTGCTAAAACATCCCCTGTTCTTTCCAGATTAATGTTACCAATGATCAACTCCCTGAATTGTACTCCAGTAATAAAATTGTACTCCTTTTACCCAAAATAATGTATACAGACTGAAAATAGCTTGAGTTTCAGAAAGGTCTGAGAGTTAGACTGAAAAGAGCTTTTAATTTCCGTACCAGACCCATATGACATAAAGAAGAAAAAAAGCAATGAAACAAATACCTAATCAGACTAAAAACATCAACAGAAAATAATTAGTTAGTTTTATTTTTTCATCAGTAAGCCTTGTACATCAACTGAACTTTATGATAGTGAGTCAGTCATGTGAATCAACTGTGGATTTGCTTATGAAGAAGTCCATAAACCTTTATCATATGACTACCTAGACAAGTTGCTTAAATCTAACCCCACAGTGAAAAACTTGAGAACTGAGTTTCAACATGTAAAAACAAAACTAGTTACCCAGTACTCTTCCAGTACTTATTGACCGCCATCCAAAGGTCTACTGACAAAGAGCATGCTCCCTGAAATTTTACCCTTGGTTCAAATTTTGTTTTCTGAATAACCAAATATAAATGAACAAATGCAATTGAAACATGCTGACATGGACATGATTTGAAAAAAAAAGGGGTTCTTTATATTTTAGGCATATCTGCTTTTCCTAAAAAGGCCTGCCAAAGCAAGAGTCCATAATAACAGGATCTACTTAGAGTCAAATATTTTCCTTACTAAACAAAATAGTAGTGGCTTTTTCCTCCTTAAATAAAAAATTCCTAATCCTAAATTTGATATGTTATCTTTACCTTTCAGACTTTTTCAGCTGGGAACCTTTGTTGTGTTTGTGTGGTGGGCAGCCATAGTGAAATCCATAAGTGCTGTGTTTACCTGTATATTTGGCCCAAATTACAGGCAATCTATGTATGGAAAGAGAATAAAAAAGAGCAAGTTTATACTTGATGATAAAATCACTCTAACTAACCATGGATCATTTGGTACTGTTCCAAAGAAGGTGTTAGAAGCTCGATGGCAGTTGCAGGTACAGGTTACATGAATTCTGGTCAGGACAGCAGCCTGGCATTTTGAATACCATGAATAAATGAATAAGAAATGTCAACATTCATGAAAAGGGAGTCTTGCTCTAAACCTCTAAATTATGTCTTTTTGGCCTTTTTAGACCCAAAGGTTTGAAATGTAAAAATAATCTTGTAATCATTTTTATCACCTTAACACTCTAGTGTGATGTAGTTTTTATTGTTATTAACTGTCACAACCATAAATAACTTTTCTTTCTGATATTTTGTTTATTCATAATCTTCAGAACCTCTCTGAAAACCTCTAGTGATGAGGCCATCCTAACTAACTATTATTATTTTTGTTTATATTATAAACAATATTATTTAATTGAGGTACCTTTTGCTTGGATATCAAATCCTGCCCTTAAACCACAAGCATAGACAAGTTAAATAAAGAGAGAATCTATCATTTTATCTTTTTCCACAGATCCCTTCAATAAGAGGAGAAGAACATGACCCCTGTACATGAATTTTAACAATTTTTTGCCATGATTGTTTCAATAAGGCCAAAAAATTCAGTCTACTTGTACACATATACAAAAGAAACATAGCTGATCATTGCTAATGTACACAACTATCACAGAGATCAGTTTGGACTGAGTGATTGATTGTCCATTCACTGATTTGCTGACTCAATCTGAGTTTCTTTAAAAGTATCTCCTTTCACACTTTGCCTTTTACAAGTGAAAATATTTGATTGTAAGTTTATCTGTTGTTGTTCGTGGTGGTGGTGGCGGTGGTGGTCTTGTTAGGAAAAGAATTAAAATTACCCTTTTTTCTCTTTTTTTTTACACAGGAAGAGATGGATAAATACCCAGATGTATGGTTCAGGTACAAAGTACAGAATATGTGGAACAAATCTCTAGAAACCGTGGCCAGGTTTGTAAGAGCTGATCCTCAAGACCTGGTGTTTGTTGCTAATGCAACTGCTGGCGTCAATTCAGTGCTAAAGTGTCTGGATATTCATGAGGGTGATGGCATTCTTATAACTAATCAAACTTATGGAGCAGTTCAAATAACAGCACAAGATATTTGCCAAGCAAAAAAAGCCAAGCTTATTGTGCTTAATATCACATTTCCTACTTCAGACATGACATCTTCTGTGAATTACCATGCAACTGAGGTTGTTCAACATTATGAAAAAGTGTTACAGGAAAATCCCTCCATAAAGGTGGCAATTATAGATGCCATTACCAGTAACAGTGCATTAAAGCTCCCTTTCAAGAAGCTAACTGAGGTGTGTCATAAGTACAACGTTCTGGTGTTGGTTGATGGTGCTCATGCACCCGGACAAATTCCCCTGGATCTTGACAGGCTTGGTGCAGATTTCTTTGTTGGTAAGTTGCACTGATATAATTGGTGTATACTTCAACTCTTTATTCTTTTGCATCTATATTCCTTCTACTCATATTCTTGTTTGGGTCACCTACTCGGTTAGTTCCACCAACTATTTAGGTGTCCCAAACTCTGCACAATGAACCTACAATTGAAATTTTCTTTCCCTTCACAATCTCTCGATTTTATATTTTAAAGCACTAATTTGTATTAATTATAATTATTCTGTGTGTGAGTTTAAATAAAAATTGACTTGACTTGTAAACTGATTTAGCAACACGTTTGGGGTTCCTACTATTCCAAAATTATAATTATTAAATGAGGTTCAAAATAACTTTACGATGAAAAGGTGGAGCATGATCATCCAAGTGAGCGCAGTCCTGTTTGGATTGTTGTTGACAGTGATTGACCTTTCAACAACCTGTGGGGTAGTCCTTGGCAGAGTCAACGTGAGTTGTATTGTCAGTTGTGTAGTGATTCTGTCATTGTCAGTTTTGTGTCAGTCCAAGGGTGAGAACTGATCACATTTTCTGCAACATATATGGACTGCAACCTTTTAGTATTCAAATCTACCACTGTAGATCAATTCCCTTGTATAATATAACAAAGTGCTGTAAACTGAAGGAATAAAAGTGTATGTAAAAATCTCATTGCCTGCCTCCTAGGAAATCTTCATAAATGGCTCTTTGCACCTCGTGGATCTGCTATTCTCTGGATCAGCCCCAAGTTTCATGATATCATCCTACCACAGGTTGTCTCGTGGAATCACGATAAAAGCCTTCAGGACAGATTTTTCATACAAGGCACAATGGACCACACCTCTTACATTGCGAGCGAGACTGCCATCAAGTTTTATAATGATATAGGAGGAATGGTGGGTGCTTTTGATTACTTAGGGTAAACTAAGTCATACCCGAGCCATGATCGCGTCAGAC
>OZ037994.1:33448339-33460839 GCA_964035705.1 Porites rus
CCATCCTGTCATTACAATAAGCTCATTAGTAACATCGCCTCCGGCAACAATAGTCAAACCAGGATGTTGATCTAGTGCATTGTCCATTAAGTGGGTTAAGTATTGCAAAAAATCCGCCGGTTGGTATGTAGGTTTAGGCGGGTGATAAATACAACAGGTTAACGGAAAATACAATCACTGGAAGTCTTCAACAGTTTTTTCGATCGATGGCACGACGTGGACGATTTTGGTGGAAGGGGAAGTTTTCTGGAGGGCAAAAGTTGTGGGAATCAGCGTATCGAAGCCTGGTGGTCCAAATTTCGTGAGGGAGGAGGCGGATGCATATTGTGGATGAATCTTTTCAAAGACCTGCGTGATACTGGCTTTAACAGACATGACTATCTTACCAAGGAATGCCTGAAATTTTATGATTCAACGAGAACTGCGTCTCGTGGCAGAACTTTGGAACATTCACCATATTCAGCGACATAGGCGGTGCGACGTAGAAGGCGGTAAACCAGACGTTATGTTTTTTACTCCTGGAGTTTACGGAAAACAGGACTATTTAGTAAATGTAGACAAAGATGATAGATTGCTTGCAAAGAAATGTCTACCGAGAATTGCACTGATTACAATGAGGATGTAGAGGAGCTAGTGAGATTAATCAAACCAGATTATGTTTCACCCTCAAATGAGTTACGAAGCGGTCGAATTGTTTTCTGAGATAGCAGGCGTTTTAAAAAGCTATTAGAAACTAGAAATTGGGCTGTTATGAGACTTGCCTTCGTGGAAATGAACCCTTGCCTGCAGTTTTAAGGTAGATCCAGGAAAATTATTGACAAGTTTTAACGAGCGTCGATGGGGAGTTGGGAAAACTTTTTAGGATTTAACTTCCTACGTCCATTGACTGGTCTTGAATTAGGACAAAGTCAGATTGAATTACATGTGTCATGGCCCGCCAAGCATATCGGTTAAATGGAGGAACCGGTGTAGTTTTATACCTGGTACTTTTGATGTTCCACTCTAGGTGTTTATACTCCCCATCCTATAGCTTCCCTGCCACGTCTCCAGTCGCTCGCGATTACTGGGGGATATTTGAGTTAATTATTAAGGAAAGCGGGGACGAAGAGGGTGACGGAAGGGGGAGAAAAACCCTCTTTTAGTAAATCCATACCTCTGACTGGCTTTTCCAGGAACGCCCTCAACATAGCTATTTGCCCGATGGCTAAACCCATCGTCTCAATTTGCGCGTCTGAGATCATTTTTGCAGCAGCCAAACTGTACACTAGTCTGCTACACAGCCGTTTTTAGTGTCGTCACGCAACGCTCCTCGGGGAGGAGCGTTGCGTGACGACACTAAAAACGGCTGTGTAGCAGACTAACTGTACACCTGACAATACAAAATGTAAAAACAAAAGATACGGCGTATGTCCTTTCGTCATAGATAAACCATATATAGATTTAATTAGGATACGATAACGGTAAACTTCTGAAATGCGGAAATGACCGCATATACACTGTCCGCGAAATAAATCGTGAGGATGAAAGAGGCATGGAGCTACTCATTACTTTTGTGGCAAAGATATAATATATTGAGTAATTGAGTAATACTCAAGTAGATTAAGGCCTGGGACTAAGGCGTTTACTTGTGGAAAATGAAATATTTGCTATAACTTTAACATAGAAGATGGCGCTGAATCAAAATTTGGCACATAAAGAACCCATCGTCCTTAACATTTTAAAGTATAAACTTGTGTTATTAAGTCACGTGATATGTCACTTGACCATTTTGCCAACAATCGTAAATTATTGACCTATCGGTTGCCAGTTTATTAAAAGAAAAAACATTTTTGTAATTCATATTAAATATTTCTAACACTTTACGTTTGGAATGACCGTCAATTGCACTTGAATAAAAAATTATGAGGGAAAACATCATTTTAAATACCCAAATTTAATCTTGAATTATTTAAAACTTTAATTTTAAACTCCGCGTACATTCATCTCAAAAGTAGAAAGTTAGGTATGTTTATCATCTTTCAGAAATACCAATTTGTTTATCGAAACAAAGTACATTCGCCACCAATTAGCCAATTTCCTTCATTTTCAATTTTTGGTCACGTGACATGTCACGTGACCATAATTAAACGTTAAGGCACAAGAAAACCTCAAGATTTACTTTTGGGGAAAAGTTCATTATATCTTATATCGACCGGCCTCTAGCGGATCATATATTAATAAGGTTTTAAACTGAATCCAGTCGTTCAATAAAATTCTTTTCTTTAAGCAATTTTTGGTCGCAAGTAAAATATACACCTAGAGTTTTTATTGGCTCGTCCCGCCATTTAATACCGAACGGTTTTTCTTTATAATGTCTCTTAGATCCAATCCACATACCTTCAGTTTTTGAACAGTTAATCTTGAGTCCAGAGAGAATTTCCAATGTGTTAAGTAGTTCAAATAATCTTTCGGCCAAGCTTGTGTCAGCTAACACAGCGGTTGTATCGTCTGCAAACTGTAAAAGCTTAGTTTCCTCAGTTCCTATTGTGATTCCTTTAATTGTCTCTTTTTTCCTTATAGCAATTGCTAAAGTTTTTACAGCAATTATAAATAGGTAAGGAGAGAGTGGATCACCCTGCCTAACACCGCGTCCCAGAGTAAAAAAGTTAGAACTAACGCCATTGTTTATAACGCAGCTTTGAATGTTGTTATTAAAGGTTTTCACCCATTGAAGGAAGTCTCGACCAAAGTTAAACTTTTTAAGACTTTCAATGAGAAATTCGCATTCCACGCTATCAAAGCTTATCAAAAGCTTTTTGAAAATTTATAAACAGGAGTAAACCTGGGATGTTTTTCTTAGCTGTGAAATCCATAATATCGAAAATAGAAAGTATTACTTCACCGATGAAACGATCTTTAACATAACCATTCTGGTTGTAGTGAATGATACTGGGTAACACCTTTTTAACCCTTGCTGCGATCACCTTCGACATAATTTTCGTACCTAAATTAACAAGAGATATTGGCCGACAGTTTTCTAGGAGAGCGCGATCTTTTCCGCTTTTCTCAAGCAGAGTCATGACAGCCTGTTTTTGTTAGCATGACGTTTCCCCTTTTTCGAAACATTCATTTGCGCACCTGATAAAACCTTCCCTTACTAGTGGCCAAAATTTTCTATAGAATTCAGCTGGAATGCCATCATTTCCAGGCGATTTATTACTTTGAAAACTATCCAAGAGTTTAGAACATTCTTCTAGAGAAATTAATCCTTCACAGGAATTTTTTTGCTCCTCCGAAAGTTGGGGAATATTCAGATCGTTCAAAAATGAAGATATTTTCTCTCCTATTATTAGGACTATTAATTCTGCTTTTGTACAATTTTCCGTAAAAACGCTCTTGTTCTTTTAGTATACAGTGCGGATCCGTTGTGATTTTACCATTTATGCACAGTTTTCTCATATGTTTTTTTAACGTGGTTCCTTTTTTCTAAGTTTGAAAAATATTTTGTGCTTTCCTTTCCATGTTCATGCCATCTGGCACACGTGTTTGTATTATTACGCCTTTGGTCGTTTGGATTATTTGCAAGTTTACTCTTTGCTTTACTTAATTCTCCCTGAAGGTCAAGTTCCTTTTTTCCCCTTTCTTTTGCCTTTCTTTTAGAGCATTGAATAGCATGAGCTCTTATGTTATATTTAATCCAATCCCATATCATTCGATTATCTGTAAATTCTTTCTGCCCTTCCGCTGTCCATAGTGGAATCATCCTGGCTATATCTTCTTCATACTCTTCATCATTTAACAGTGAGCAGTTCATTTTCCAGTTTCCTGGCCCTTTCAATTCGTTCTCTAACTTTCCGAGTTCTAAAGAAATTGCATCATGATCTGTTCGTACATCCGGGATTATTTCGGTCAATTCAACAAAATCGCTCAGATTGTTAGATATCAACCAGTAATCGAGACGACAAAAGACTGGGGGAGATTTTTGACTCCATGTAAAACTTTTTGCGCCAGGATTTTTGGATCTCCAGATATCCACTAAATCTAATTAACTTTTGAAATCGTAGACACAAGAGATAACTGTCTTCCTTTTTGTACTTGCCCAGCCTTTTTTGTCGAGTAATAGATTGAGTGGACAAATTAGATCTCCTCCTAGTATGAAGTTATCCACAGAATCCAGCACACTAGCCGAAGCATACTCCCTTGAGATACTCAGATGAAGTACTTTAAGAAGGTACTAACCCTTTCTACAATTTTAAATATTGTGTTTCTCAGAATCTAATTAGCTTCAATCTGTCTTAAAGAGGCTGTTGTTGTATTGCTCCAGCAGTAGCGTATATTAGTTGAACAGATCTATGTTCGTTCTTTGATCTATTTAAAATCTTCAGGGATATTTGTTACATCATACTTTTGTTCTCCTATGTACAGATATCTACCAACCACTTTGGCCTCTGAACCTTTTACTCCTTTACCTTGAACATCGCCTTTATTAGCTTCCTTCGTTCATCTTGTATAGCTTTTGTATAATCCGCGGTTATGTAAGCGTCCTTGAACCTTGTGCTCTCCTAAATTCCCTTCTTCCTGGCAAAAACCTGGTCTCTGTCTTCTCGGCAAACGAAGCGAGCAATGATCGGTGTGTGTTTGTTTTCTTTTCGCTTGCCAATTCGATTCACTGCGTGAAATCGAATTTGTGCAATGTCCATTTGCAACTCCTTTTGTAAGATGCTGAAAATAACTTGTTTCGGCGAGTGGTTGACACCTTCTTCTCCTGATTTTGGGATATTGTGAAATTTTAGATTCTCACGCCGAGTATAATCTAGCTCAGCTTTGGTTTTTATAAGAAGCGCTCGCAGTTCTTGCAACTCGTCCTCCTGTACCGTTTTAGAGTCTTTCAGTGCTTTGGTTGCCTCTTTCATATCTTCAATGGTCGCCCATATTTCATCTACACTTTTTTCCACGCCTTTAATATTGCTCTTCAACATATTAATTTCTTCCTTCATTTCCTGTCTCAGGCCACATAATTCTTCGTACAGCTTCGCAAAGTTGCTTTCCTTATTCGCCGTTTGAATTAAGTCTCTTAATTCGGTATTGGATGAAACAGAACTAGAGGTGGAGGCTCTTTCCCCCCTTTTGGATTTAGTAATAATCAAGATTCTGATTCAAAATAACTGAGGTTTTCCCTTCTTGAGGTTGCTCTTCACACCGCGTGGCCTTCCGCCATGACGCTCAGTCCAGTTGCCCCTTGGCCAGAACTGAGATCACAGAAATTGGGCGATAGTTGTTAAGGTCATCTCTGTCCCCTTGTTTGAAAAGAGGGGTAACACGTGCACATTTTCACTTTAATTTATCACAAATAGGGATGCAAATGAGATCTGCACATTCCCGGAGCAGATATCTTATGAAGACCAGTTGCCTTTGACTTGTTTAGTTTATTCAAAAGTGAAAAAACTTTGTTAACAGTGGTCGGACGGAGCTGAAAACATTGGTCTGTGCTGGTAATGTACCTCTGATAAACATCACCATCTGGAGAATCAATACTACGGCTAAGTTCTGGACCAATAGTAGCAAAATGATTATTAAATTCGTTCGAAAGCTCGGTTGGGTTGGTTATTGATACTCCGTTTACTTTCAGAGATGTTACCGCTGTTTTCACAGATTTACGTGAACTAAGTTCATATTGATAGTCTGCCAGGTCTTCCTTGAATCGCCTGTATATTGGTTAAAGCTGTTTTGATAATAGGCTTGCTTGGCTAATCTAATTTCGGAATTTACAATATTGCGTAGTTTTTCAAATTGCGTCCAATCATTGGGATCATGCTTTAATTGCTGCGGAGCGACCGTAGGGAGTGAGCAGCAACATAATTAGGATTTAAGGGAAATATTTAAGGTGGAACGAATTCTCGAATTCATCACTTTTTGCCAAAATGCATTGCATTTAACCACACTTTTTACCAGAATGCATTGCATTTATCCACACTTTTTAACAGAATGCATTGCGCCACGAACAACTCAAATATTCGGTGGTCGAGAGCGTGCATCGATCGTTCGCTGCCCAGACTCAGAGCAGCCGTCAGAGTTTCTTTGTGGCAAATTTCTACAGCACGGTTCGAGGTCTTACCAAATTTAAGACACGCAGGAGTCTTTCAGATGAGTACGATGGTTAACTTGGGGATTGGATTTCAGTTCAAGAGTCTTTGACTCGTCCAGGCGTTAAACTTGACGAGAAGATGAGCATTTGCTCTTCGATCGACTCCTCAACACGGGGGATATACAAATTCCAGCTTGCTAGAAGGCGATGTGAAAGTGAGAAAATGTCATGCCATGCTATTCTTAAGAACCTGTATGAGCCGAAAATGGATGTGATTTTGACCATTACAAAACATATGTTTTGTATCCTACTTTGCAGACGAGGACGTGTATCGGCGTTTTGTAAAGCATATTATGTTCTTTCATTCATTCATTGCCATGGAATATGCGTTTCCATTGTTTTTGCCCCCGCAGGGATTTCGCCCAGAAGGCGAAATCCCGAGGATGCACTCTAGTAACTCGCGCGTATATTAAGGAAAGTACTTACAGTTGAAATATACAGTCATACAGTCAATATAGAAAAATCTCGATTTGCTTGAACAGGGGCCGCGAGGAATCGGTAGGTAATAGATGACGTTTCTATTGTTTGCGCCCGCAAGTACGAAATTGTTAGGATGACGTGAAGACAGAAAATCCCTAAGGGACCGCTCAGGTAGATTTTGTGACATGCATTGTGCAGTCATACTTCGATACTCTTTTGCGTTACGTGTTATCAGTAACATTCTGTGGAGCAGTTGGCACCAGTAGTTGTTTTGAAAGTTATGGACCAAAAGACACTCGTTAAGCGCAGATGGAGTTACAAGGTGCGTATAACTGTGTATATATAAACACTTGGAGAGTTTGCCAGGCGAGTTCACAAATTTTTGATTTGAAACCTTGAAACCTTGCCAGACACTCTTTCTCTCTCTTTGACCGGAATAAGACTCAGCCCAAAACAAGCAAGACGTGTGAACAACGGCTAGCTTATCACTATTAGAACGATTGACGATTACAGAAATTCGCCGACTATCAAATTCTGTGCTAACTTATTCGCTGCTCACAGATGTCCTTCAACTATAAAGTTTAACTGAAATAAGACTAGAATGCGCGAGCGTGAATTGATCAAATTTCCTATTAATTTCTAAGGCTTACTTTCCGGCAAATCAAATGAACTGAATGTAAAAAGTGAAAGAGAAATAGCGAAAAATTCAGCTTCTAATTAATCTTTTCTTATGGTTTAGAATAAACTATTCTCGAAACTGAGAATGTTTTGATCAAAGCTGTGTAAATCAAACTGAAACGGTGCATGGAACCTCGCATTTCCTGTAGCTATCTCACCTATTGTATGGAATATGTGTGAAAATCTTCACCGTGAATCGGTATATTTCAAAGAGCTACACAACTGCAAGAATACTTTTGACCGACAATATACAGAGCGGGGGCAGCTGTAGTGTCAACTATTACTAGCCTGTGAACAGGCCTTTGGTCGAGCGGGGTGGGGAGAGGGAAAAGCGAAAAGGCCTGTAGACAAACATTTGGGACCAGAGGAGGAGTGAACGTCTTCCCACAGTGCATTGCGATTGTGTTTCTTGCAAGATGGCGGAGTTTTCTTTCGCACGTCGTGTTTTTACGGTCTTTTTGTGTGAAACCAAACCAGGTTCGAGGAAATCAACTACAGAGTTTAATTTTTAGCTCATTCGGGACCTTTCGAGTGGCATCACAAAACCTCCTTTTCAGTGTCATACCCTTCACAAAAATTACACGAGCATTACGAAAAACAAGTTCAATGCATCCCTGACCAAAAGGGCGAATAGACTAATAGTCCTTTGAAACGTAGCGGATCCGTGATAGCCGCGAATTTAATAACAACACATTTCGCTATGTTGCTCTGACTTGTTCAAGCGTCTTAGCCGAATGATGACGTCACGAAAATCTTGATATATTAGTTTGAATCGCAATGCATTGTGGGAAGACGTTCACTCCTCCTCTGATTTGGGACCGCCGTTCCACGGTACCCGCTGTGCATCAGATCCTGATGCAAGCTCCTATTGGCGAGAATACTGACTTTTGACAGGTCTGATTTACATCGGTCGGCACGTAGCACGCGATTTGATTACAGAGTGGCAATAACAAAACAGTCCAAAGACTATTACCACGGGGAGGAAGTACGCGCTCCGGTCAAAAGACTTAAACTATTTTTCAAAAAGCGCTAAGCTGGAATTTATTGTTACCGAAGCATAATGCAATTCTCCATAACTGATGTAGCGTCGGTTTAATTTTGGATGAAAATTTTGGATCTGTAAATCACTATCCGTGATAATTTTTAAACATTCTAACGAACTGGACCCAGCGTCAGGATACAACATTGCAAAAAAAAAACGTTTCATTCACGGACTAAAGAAAATCGCTTAGTTTAACTCAGATCGAGAAGGCACTTTGGAGAAAAGTAAGACCCTTATTCAGCCGCAATAAAAAGCTTTACGCTTCAAAAAAGGTCAAAGCACAGGTAGCCCAAGCGCACTATTTGTGGGTTCGGGCTTCAGAGGTCATTTGGTCGGAATATACTAGAATTATTAGTGTATTATCTGATGCCAAATAAACGGACAAATCTTAAAGATATGAAGTCTTCTTGTTTGTCTTTCTGTACTAGTAGCCTTTAAGATAACGAAGGTCGATATTTGTTGCATTATTAGATGTGATTCGGGCCCTTAATATTCGAATTTTGTCACATGTATTCGAATCTACAAAGCTAAGAAATAAAAAATAATGATCACGCGAAATATTGATTCAAAAAGCTTCCTTACCTTTAGTTCATAGCCACTCTGTGTCCTACGGCCGGTTTAAACAGAAAGTCGACTAAACGGCGAATGACCGAAGCCCGAACCCACAAATAGTGCGCTTGGGCTGCCTGTGGTCAAAGAAAATGCTCTTGCATCAGAGGGCAAAAGCGGCAAAAATCCATTTGCTCGGTGAAAATGCAGAACCTTCCGGAAAATAATCTACCCCGCAGAGGAAAAAACTTATGGGAACAAGCAGCATTTTGGCTAGGCTTTTGTACATTATGCTAGCTTTTTTTCGAGCATTTTAGTGAGGCAAAAGCATTGAGCATTATTCGAGCATTTTAGTGGCATTTTCCCCGGAAAATTAATTTTTCCGAGAAAATAAAATATAAATTAACTTTTGTCAGGAGCACATGCTCCACGAGCTCCTGCGTTTCTAAAGAAAATGAAGACTAAAACTAAAAATTCACAAAAAACCTAATACAGCTGGGTTTTTTTGCTGTATTTATGAACTTGTACACGTTGTCGTTGTTACTTGCAACACTTACACGTTTTTGTAAGTGTAAACTTTGAAATTAATTTCAAAAACCGTTTGTATAATGAGCATTATCCGAGCATTTTAGTGACTTTTTTTGGGAGACCGAGCATTTTAGTGGGAAAAATGGAGCATTAAGGTGGAGCATTTTAGTGGGGAAGCAAAAGCATAATGACAAAAGCCTAATTTTGGCATAAAGTAAAAGTCGTGTCGGCCTACCACCCACTTTTATTGCTATAAATACCCGAAGATGTAATTCCTACGGCGATCGAAGCGCTGCTGATCTCTTTGTACTTGTCTTCGAAGCATCACGTTCTGGAGAAGTCATGATAGTATCTGCACCTTCCGCATTCCAAGTTCGCTCATTGTAGCGGCTTGTTAAACAAGGACACTGCCTATAAAGGGGATAGCTCCTCCTCCTCTTTGTCACGCAACTGCTGCTTACAAGACTTTAATCAATATGGCGGACTATGTGAGCAAGGAGAAGGGAAGGCAGTGATATTGTTCCCAGATATCTTGTGTGATGTCCGCCCCTTATTCCCAGCCACATACACTAAATTTAGCCTGATAAAGTTAGGTAAACCCCTTTCTTACGTTATTTCTTTTCGAATGCAAGAAATTGGTGTATTTTCCGACCTTGAAAATTTGAATTTGGCGCCCACAACCGTTCCTCCAATCGCGCGAGTTCGACTCCTAACCTAGGCTCCTCGCGCTCGTCTTTTTCTTTCACTGAGCCTTCAATCCTCTAAAATGAGTTTTTTCTAGTTTAGTCATTCCCAAAGGCTTATTTTGATCGTTTACTCCTCATATGAGAGCATATTTTCGATTCATGGCGGATGACGGTGCGGAAGGTACGGTATGTTACCATCGCTCGTCCTCCTCCTTGAATCGAAACACTTTACTCGATTCGCAATTGCTTATACGTCGTCGCTTCTTTTGTAAGTTTTTCGTTTCGCCATGGCCGATTTTACAGCAAAAAAGCCAAAGTAATGGATCGTCGAGCGAGGATTAGGCACAGTATCGACTATCCAACTGGAAGCGGAGGCTGAAAGTGAAGGCCGTTTGCAACGCGTCAAATCTCAACTCCAGCACGTCAGAAGTGCCCTTCTTATAAACAGCCGGACTCCCATGGGTAATCTGTTAATGATGGAGAAATTGGTACAGGCTTTTCTCGAGTCTGAGCAACGAGGCATGGCCAGTCAGACCCCTTTATTTTCTTTGCCGAGTCAGATCCCATGCGACAAGTCCGACAACGCAACAAAAACTTGCGAAGTTGGGATTCAAACAGATATCCTTTCTCCTTATGTGTTGGCTAGTGGGGAAAATACTACTGGCTGTTTTGACATTCACACACCCAGCAGGGGCGTAGCCAGGATTTTTCAAAGGGGGGGGGGGGGGGGTCACAGAGGCTACTCACCCGCTGCTCTCCCTCGTGTATCAGCGGGCACAGTCGTATTATCGCGACATGAAGGCAAGAGCCGTTGATAAAAATACTTTACAAAAAAACAAATTTTAAAAAAGTGAGCTTTTCAACAATGGCTTTTACGGCCAAGATATTGTCATGGAGTTTTCGCCACCTGAATATTGTAGGTTGTTTGCTCAAAAGAAGGCCTACCAAGGGGGGGTCACGGGCACCCCAGGACCCCCCCTAGCTACGCCCCTGCCCATTAAACCAGTGGAAGACTACTTTGTTACTTCTCATGATGCCTTACAGCATCTTGTGGCCACTCTGACCGAACTAGCAAGACGAACGGATCATTAATTCTCTTACCGGAGATCAACGACTTTTTGCAAAATCGACAATGAAGTTCGTGCTTAGCCTGCGAAAACATCACTTTCTCCTCGCTCTTCGCCGATGGGGACGTTTCGCGCGGAGAAACGTCTGCGACTCAGCGACAGAAATTCCGTACTGATGACGTAAAATCTGTCCGGAATCCGGTCAGAAGCGCTAATTGGTCGACGGAGTAATTACATTGTTTTAGCTATTGCTTACGAATGACAGACAAGAGCCAAAGGGCACAAAGGTCAAATGTAAACGCGAAGAATCTCTAACAAAACAGTCAATATTTGTGGAATATAGTCTTCTCTAGAAGAAGCATTTGAGTTTTGCTGGAGCTTGTAACATCCACACAACACTTTACCAAAATCGACCAAAGACACGTAAAATTGGACAAATTTGTATTTGGAACCATTTATCATGTAAACACTGGATTGCGTCATCAGTATGGAATTTCTGCCGCTGAGTCGCAGACGTTCCTCCTCGCTAAACGAGGAAGAAACTAATGTTTTCACAGGTTAGTTCGTGCTCTATTTCACTCTGTTTTCAGACGGAGCAAAACACCGCTCATTTCCTGTTAATTTTCCCAGGAGTTACTCAGGCGCGAAATTGATTGACCGATAACGATCTTACTGACATATGATCTACAGGCTCTCTCCCCCCTTTCCCTTCTCTTTCCTCGTTATTTTTCCCCAAACAGAGAGCCTGTTCACAGGCTAACTATTACTAGTTTTACTGTTAATTGCTCGGTTAATGCGGCTCGATCATCTTGCCTGGGGAAGTTTCATGGGAAAGGAATTAAATTAAAAACTTTTGCTTAAGTTACGTAATCAGCCTCCCCGGTGTAGTGGTTAGGTGCAGTCGCGTATAACTAACTGAAGGTGCCGGGTTCGAGTCCTGCTCAACTCTTCTTTTCCTTCTTTTTTTTCCCGCTTTTTGTGTTGTTGTTTTCTATAAATATATCATGAATAACTGTTATTTAATAAAGTGCAATAAACAGCAAGAAAAGTATTGTGTTTCCAGAGAAAAGATAGTACACCGTATCTTAAATATATGGATAAACAATCTGAATTTCTATCATTTCCTTCAATTTACTGTGGGAAAACCAGAGTTGATAACCAGCTTGATCATTTTCTAAACAACGTTCCCACGAGTTCTTTCTATAGACTGATAGTAATTGTTACTTTCCAACATGTACATAGGACGTTCAATGTCATTTTCGATTTGTTTAAGTCTCGCTGCCCAACTAATTCCAGTATCAACTGAATGTGCCGCAGCATTACTATCTTTTAGATACCCTGGTTTTAAGAATATCTCGATCATGCGTTCATTTCTTTAGCTCAGACGTAATCCACAGTGAACTACG
>OZ037994.1:33468339-33538839 GCA_964035705.1 Porites rus
AATGTTCTAAAGAACACTACAATATCATCGGCAAGAAATGGACTTGGAGTTGTTAAAAGAACGTTGAAATAATTTAGCGTGCATTATTGTTGTATATTTGGACGAACTGTACTTGGAGTGTGAAAGAGCTATATCGCAGCCTGACGATGGGATTTCGCCCAGCGAAAAGCGAATAATAAGCCAAAGAGCCTTAGCTGCCGAAAAACGGTCCTCGATTAAAGTGACGTTGAGGAGTATCTATTGTGGTTTTTTGTTATTATTTGGACAATTTTGCTCGAGGTGATCTTTGCCCAGTAGGCTGTTTGTCAGTGATTCCTTTTATCAGTGCCATTAATGTAATTTCTACAGGAAATGCTAAGTACAGAGGGGCAATAGGTTACTTCGACGGCGTTAAATTACTTAGCTAGGTCAGAGCACGTACACAGCTTTAGAGCCGTAAACGCCTGTATTCTGTATTTAATAGCTCGTAGTACATATACTAACCGTTACGTATTCTTTGTGAACAGCATATGGAAACATTTATTTGAAAGCACTTATAGGAAACCCTCGAGGTCCATTAAAAAAATTGTTTAAAACCACGATTTAAATAAAACTCGGCCTTATGTAAAACTTAGCTATTTTACAAGAAAGTGCACTATCGTTCGGAAAGTGTTTGACGGTCACATGAGAAAGCAAATTATTTTACAACTAACAAGCATTAAATTAATAAGTTTAAAGTGATCTTTGCGTTAAGTAGAAATGCTACGCTGATAACAATCGGATACTTAGACTGGGTAGGGTTTTGAATTCCAAAGGTTAGAACACGTACAGCTCCGGGCAAACAAGGGAAGCTCTCTAGGCGTGGATGGAAAGCGTGGGTGCTATAGATATGCCAAAAAGTTACCGAAGAAACGCTGACGAAATGCTTAACACTACATACCAAAAGCAGATGCCAAAAACCAAATGCTAAACAAATCAGTGTAAACGTGATCTATCTGAGTATATCAACACACAGAAAGTCATGAAATATAAAAAAATACAAAGGAGAAAAGTGAATCTGTTACAGTGCCCAAACTGTTTAAAACACCTGAATTTCAAGATGGAATGTTTTTTCTACACTAATTCAATTCATCCATGAGCTCGCTCCAAGGAGCCTTTGATTTCTTATCGATAGCCTTATCAAACCGTAAGCACGGTTTATTTCATATTAGGTGTTTTGAGAACGGATCTCTGAAGCCAGGGTGGAAGTTGGAAGTCGGAAACCGGAAGTCGGAAGACCCTTCTCGGCTTTCGTAGTATCAAGTTGTATATGAATAAAAGTACAAATAAATGTGCAAACAACACAACATTTTCAGTTTAACTCTTTGGAATCGCGTGCGCAGTTCGAGGTTCTATGGTGATTTGACGTCACAAGTAAAACAAAGCAAACTGTCCAGGAGACTTGTGAATTCATTCAAAGCGACTAAAAATGTCTCCCGTGATGAAGAAGATTGCCCGGCGAGATTTCCTGGTTTCAGCATCTGCAACATTATTGACTATCGAGTGTGAACCAGGAGGGCAGTGGTAGGTACCATGGTGAAGTCAAAGATGAGTTTAGTTGTGATCGTTACTTTGCTTGAAATGCATGTGCACTAACTTTAAACCGGATCACCGACTTACTGTTTAGATTTCAGTGTTTGTTTAAAAGATTTCTTTTTTGGTTTGATGACTAAATATTTTTTGAAATCGGCCTGGGGCGCAATGATAAAGTTAGCTAAAATTTACAAAGGTATACTTCTCTTGGAAAAAGTAATCTTTTTATTTTTATCATAATCTCATAATGATGAACACGCGGAGTTTATCTTTTTTTTGATATTTTACAGTGGGTTACAGAATCTTGTTTTTTTTTTTTTCGGAGATTCTCAATTTCTTTCTTATTCTATTGCGCGCTGCAGAATAAACAGAAACCTAGTAACATGACATCACAATGAAAATCAACAGAACAGTTTAGATTTTGCTTGAAAGTGTATCAGCGAGGAGCAAAATGAGTTCTGTCATACAAAAGATAAAGAGGAACAAGAGCAACGCTCGTGATTTTCAGATCACAGCATCAATAAACTTGCTGACCGTCGAATGTCAGCCAGATAAATGGTAAGCGACTAAAAAAAAAAAGAAGAAGGACCAGAAGTGATAGAAAAAAACAATACCGAAAAGGCCTGTCAGGCGAAGCCTTCCTCACATGGAGGGTTTACTGATTTCAAGTGTTATTGTTGAATATTTAGACACACTCTTGATAACTTCGCTCTAGTATCGTTAATTGAGCTTGCACATTGGGAAGAAAATATTATTATGTAATACACTAAGCGGGGATTAAAGCAGGGAGGGGTCTAAGGGTTTTAACTTTGTCACGTGTTCAACCGAGAAAAGTTTTTCAAAAATGGCGGCCTAAACAGCTTGAGCAATTGAAAGTATACTCCATACGTTTGAGTACTGTAAGTTTATTTTTTTCATGGACAAACTACTAGGTGAGAGTTTTTTTCACTGTGTTTTAGTTCCTCAGTTTTTTTTTACATAAAAACTGACTTAAATGTGGTGGTAAGTTATGTTAAAATTTGCTGTTGTTGTTGCTTTTTTTCCAGTTAATTTTGAATCTCACTTATTTGCCCTTCGCTTGTTTCCTAGGCATCCTAACAAGCTCATCATTCTGTGGGGCAAAGAAAACAACAGTTGCCAAACTAAGGTATTTTATTGCTGTATTATTTACTTTTAAAATCGTTGAACTCCCAACTGTGTAATGAAATAAGTTTCAAAAACTTTGTCTTTTTAGCCGGTTCCATGGCAGCCGGGATTTTTCAATCCATACCGCGGCACTCATGTGTGGCCGGAGCCGGATCCCGTGAAAAACACGTTCAAACTCTTCAAGGTAAAGAGCCTCTTATCATCATGTTAAAGCTACCTTTAAGACGTATATAAGCTTCTGCTTAAGCGTAAGAAATGTGGCTGTAGGTTGCAAAGGCGCATAAATATATCTTCAATATCACTTATTCATTACAATTTAGCACAAAAACTTACAGACGTTTCACTAAGATTACCGACCTTTAGTCTATGCATGCTTGATTTATGAGATCTGTTTTTTCTTCTCTTAGAATCCAAAACGAGCTGGTACTTATGAAGACTGCCCTTGGAGGATTGTTGTCGAGAATGTAAGTTTGCATTTGTACCACCTGTCAAAGATTTCAAAACCATATTGTAGTGGTAACCTTTTGGACTTTGAAATAAAATAAAGAAACAAATCCTTATTTACAAAGCCTAACACGAAGAATAGAGGAACTTGCTCAGAAAACGTTTAGAAATATTAAACAGGCATTCTTGAACATCAAACGTCGGAAAACGTTTCAAGTATTTTTAGAACAATGTTCAAAAAACCCACTGCCATTATTTGCCAACGACATCTATCTTAAACACACTATTTCTCCCTCGTTTGTGCAATTCATCTTCGTTGGTCTTTTTACAACAATTTTTATCCCCTTTTTTCGCAGGAGTGTGAAAATGGTCGGCGCCAGGTTATTGCTACGGGCTGCATTGATCTAGCGGATTATATCAGCGAGACAAACAAAACATTCGAGATAACTGTCACGTTAAAACCAGCAATGAGAAACGTTCTGTCGGGAACAATCGAGTTTAACTTAACCTCTGTGATGTTAGAAGATGGAATACCATAGTGAGTATTGTGTAATTTAATAAGCATTTCTTCTCTAAGAAACTTGCATTTCTTCGTTCCTCTTTTGACTGGGCATAAACTTGTAGAGAGATTGTATTTACCAAACGTGAGGTCATGTCAGGTTACTTAATTAGAGCCGCTCTAGAGCAGAGTATATAGTTGGGATTAAAACGGTCGAGTACTGGGCGCAATCTTTCATCACAGCAGTAGTATCATCTCTACATGCACTCCTAGGCCAGCAATTGCGCTAGAATTTCAAATTAAATTCGAACTGAGTACCCTTAGATAGACGGAGGAGACTGAAAAACGTTTTTCTAAAGCTGACATGAACTGTTGCTTACTCGAAATGAGGAAGGGTGGAAATAAAATGTGCACAAATTTGGACTCCTCGTTAAAAATCTCCTAGATCTGTCGCTGAAGTCTCAACTCTAAAACTTTGTGTTGTCAGAAGTACCGAGTCGACTGTTTTGGTTCGCTCCGGTTATTCTTTTGTTGCTGTTGAAGTGAAAGTCTAGAAATATAACAAAACACTTAATGTCAGGTCCCTCGGGAAACCAGTTAGTTTTGTTTTCCCTCGAGTCCTGATGTTTCCCGAGACGAACATCATGACTCTTGGGAAAACAAAACTAACTGTTTTCCGAGGGATCTGACATTAAGTGTATAATGTGCACTACCCGCGAATGTCGACCGACGACCGCCGTTACAGCGAGGTTTAATGAATTTCCAGCCTCAAAATTTCCAGATTTATAACAAATCACGGAAACAGTTAATTTTTGTTTACCGAGAATCCGTTTATGCTTCCCGAGGCGTCACCCATGCTCTCTCCATTTCGCATCCAATTCATATTTGGCTTGTTTTTATCACAGTCGAAGCGATAAGGAAATATTCCAAGAAGTTATGGCAGACGCTTTTAAATCAGCCAAGCACAGAATTGCCAAAAGTGCTGTGTCCTCCGTGGAGTCCGTGGATCCACTTCTGTTTTCCTTTGTTGATAAACCATCGGAGATTCCTTATACACTAAGGAAAAGAAAAAACAAGAAAAGAAAAACCAAAGAAAGAGCAAACAACACGCCTGACAGTGTTAACAACGGTCATGAAAAAGAAGCAAAGGTGGAAAAGAAAATTTCTCAACCACAGCAGCCGGCCGCTCATTTAAACTGCCACAAGACTGCAGAGTCTGTGACTTGTGCTGAAGATAACAACAACAACAACCTGAAAGCCATAACACCTTCAGCAGATGAAGGAAAAGAATCTTCTAATGCTGATACACCCGCAAATGTTACAGGAAAAAAAGATAGTGGCAAGACAAAAAGCCTAAAAGATTTAACCTCTGGTGCAACCTCCAAAACAGCTGAACAATCTCTGGCATCCAACGGCGTGTTGTCAACCAAACCAGAAACAACACAAGTAAGTGAACAGGAAACAAGAAACAATTTCGCTCCAGAGCAAGGCGAGGAAAAGGCTTCACTAGAAGAAGTTCATTCAATACCAAGTTATCGACAAAAGCTCAGTTTGTTTATAAAAGGCAAAAAACAGCCCAAGGCCAGCGGGAAGGAGACATCAGAACTGTTTCCCAAGGAAGATGGCTCCTTTGGATGCGGTGGAAATGTTGATAAGCGTCATGGCTCTGGAACATCTGGTCAACTCACTGCACTTAAGACAGATATGCCTGGTGAAAAGACGGAAAATACTTCAGCTGATTCACACGACGATAACGAGATGATGTCTTCATTCTTCAAGAAGCTGTTGGAGAATGGTCCCAAAAAAGGTACAAAAACAAAATAAGGACAATTTGAAATTTTCATAGTAATTGAGAAATTAATTTTTCTAGAGTGCACCTTGTATTAATAAAAGCGTGCTCAGTAAATTTTGACTTTGTTTCTGTCTAGAAATTACAATGAGAGATTTTTGCGTAATAAAAATACACATTGCGTGGCCGTTGTCAGGCAGTTGGCGTGGAGGAGGCACAATCACCGATCACCGACGAAGGCACGAGTCCCTTGGAGTGTCTAATGGCTGGTTTTTCACCAGCGACGGAGTCCGAGTCGGAATCGTAAACGGAACCGTAAACGGAACCGTAAGAGCGCTTCTGACTTTGTGAAAATCAAAAAATCGGAGTCGAAAGCGGAGTAATAAGAGCGACGAAATCGGAGTCGGGAGAATCAGAACGTTTCTATTTTCTTCCGACTCCGCTTACGACTCCGTCGCTTACGATCTGGTAAAAATCAGATCGCCGGAGTCGGAAGCATAAGAAGAAGGATAAAACCAATCATAAGGCACGTCCCCGCGCTTTGTGATTGGTTTAGTTCTTCTGCTTCTGCTTGCGACTTCGACAACCTAGTATTCACTACACATCGTAAACGGTGGAGTCGTAAGCGGAATTAGAAAGTTGTTTTCGCTAGATCGTAAAGTTCTACGCTTCTGATTACAACTCCGATTCCGACTCCGTCGCTAATGAAAACCAGTCTTAAGGCCATGCCCCCCCCCCCGGAAAAATAAAAAAGGGAGAAGCTCTCAAGAAATATTATCAGAATATTTCACAATAATTCATTGGTAAAGTAGTTACTGAACTAAAAGGTTATTTTTCTATATTCTATGTTTATTTTCAGCAACGTCTCCGAATTACCCTGAACTGTCAGCTTATGTGAGCGCAGAGATGAAGTCACTCCATGAAGAGGTTGCTTCTTTGGAAAAAGTAACAGTCATGCTAGAATCTGAAATGCGTCAGGCAATAGAGATTGAAGGTCAGTTCAGGCTTTAATTCCTTTAATCACAAAAGTTTAAGCATGTTTTAATGAGTAGTACGGTTCTGCAATCTGTATATAGACTTGAGGCCAAGGCTCTTGCTTAGCCTGCGTAGCAGGCGTCGTTTAACTTTTATATAAAGGTTGCGCGAGGGGAACACGCGTATCCTCGAGATTTCTTTCTTTGTCTTTAATATTGACCTATCTTTCGCGCGATCACGCGCGTTGCTAAGGACGTGCAATTTCACTTCCGGTCGATGGCGTCATTGCTTTTAGCCAACGCCAAGCACGGCTAATCATATCAATCATTTGTGGGCGAACCCGGCAAAATTTGAAAACATGCTGCTATTAACTGATTGCTACTTTCAAACAATAAAGTCAGATATCTGCCCCCGGGTTTGAAAATATGGAGAAGTAAACAAAAGGAAAAGAAAAACCAAACTAAACAAACTTTTTCCCTAGCAACGGCTTCAAACGATAGGTCACTGGCCCCTTAAAAGAAAAAAACCGGCGCCTGCCAAGCAGGCTAGCTCTGTTAGTCTTCTTGAGATGGTAGCAACATTCAACTGAGTTTTTTGAAATATCTTAGTATTATTTCTTTGTTTTTCGGTTGCAGCTGTGTTGATAGATGATTCGTAGAATCAGTCAAAATTGAGTTTATGATTATGCGATCAATATTTTGTATTTAGAGTGCAAAGAGAAGTTGGATGGTCTAAAACAGGACTGGATAATCTTGTTGAGTAACATAGACGAGCTGACAAAGAGAAAAGCCGATCTTCAAATTCTGTAAGTGATACTTTAATCATCGTTTACTGGCAAAACGTCTTTTGTTGTGTTCCGTTAAAGAAAGTCAGTCTTTACAATGTCAGAAGCCAATGTGTAATTAAGCTTCGACACCGTGTTCAGGATGGTATACCATGGGTCATATAACGGATTCTGTTTTGTGCACAGGCACACCAAGAGGGCAAGTTACTTCACGAAAAACTTATTGTAGAGCCAAAAAACCTCATTACAGCTAGTCAAACTCTTCTCACGGGTAGTATTACGAGTATGGGTTTATGTGAAAACACTACTGTACTACCACTACTACTACTGCTTTGATCTACATTCCGTATTTACTCGAATAAACGCCTCTCTCAAATGAACACCCTAGTTGGAAGCAAATTTACCAATAACCGCAGCCAACGATAAGACGCCACACCCAATCAGAAAAATGCGGAGTTTATTCTAGAACTCGTTGAACTTGGTAATCTACAACATCCATACTCTCCTTTCTCAGCAAAAAAAGCGAGACTTCAGAACTCTAAGCACCTTTCTTTTAACATGTTTACAAATGATTTACGGTAATTTTTGTCAGTGATTAAGAAATGTCTTTGCAAAGTTAACACAGCATCCGAAGCGCGAAAAATGTAATAAACGCCGCGACGTGTTTAATCGAGTATATAAGGAAGCTCGTATATCTATCTTCATGTAAAAAATGTCTTTATCTTCTACTTATCTCTTCAGTGAAAAACAGGAGGATCTTGAACATTGTTGTGATATCCTCAGAAACGAACTCAAACTTTTCTTCACACTAGAAGGTATATTAACATTGTTCATTCATATTGCTAATGACACAAAAAAACTGTTTGTTGTCAACAATAGTTTCGCCGAACCGGTGAAATAATACGTCGTGCCTCAATCAATTTAACGAGTGGGAGGAATTATCGAAAGAAGAGTGGAATGTTGCTAATTTCCCTTTCAATTTAACTTGGCGCGTTTAACAGAAAGCTTTTCCACAATAAACTCCCCGATAATTTAACAATAACTTCTATTAAGTTATTATCCCAATAAAGATTGAAAGTGAGAACGCATTTAAAGTGAAAATAGGGACGCACAATTCTTGGCCATCACCGCGATACAGAAGGTTTGCAGGGATCCGAGATCATTTCCGAAACAAACTGTGAGAGTGTGTCTCCTAGACAGTCAGTGAAGAAGTGAAACTTAAAATTGTCGTTTTACCAGCTGAGCTAATAAGGCAAATTGGCCACCCTTAAAGGGTTTCGATTGTCTGTGTTGCTAGTTGTTGTTGTTGTTGTTTTTGTGGAATAGTCAAGCGAAATAAAGCTGCACACGAGAGGGTCCGCCTCCCAAAAAGCTTGAGTGCACCGCGGCCTTTTCTTGTTTATCTTGTTTACACCTGATAAACAAGGAATTACTATAACGAACGTGTACTAAGGACTAATAAAAAAAGCAGTTTGAAGACAAATGATATTTTGTCGTTACATTTTCAGATTGGCGTAGAACAGACTATCACAAAATGAAAGAGGCCAAGCTTCTTGATATTCTCCATTGCCTTAAAGATAAACAAAGAGAAACTTGCTGAACAGAAAAAAAACTTGGTGAGTAATTACTAGCGTCTTTTTTTGTTTTAAGATCAGTTAACTCTCTAATTGTTAATGTAACCCATGTCTGCAGATTATTAGCCAGGATGCTTATTTGCCTTTTATTTCACCCAAGCATAAAAAAGTCGCGGATCTGATCTTACTGGGCCAATACTGACCCAATACTGGCCAATACTGACCCAAGCATAAAAAAGTGTTTAATTCCATCATTCCATATCCTCTCTTGAGTCCATCTATTGTAAACCATTCTGGCTGAATAGAAGACAACTGTCGACAAAACTGATTGATCAGGGAAGCTGGATGTACACTAGTTAAATGGAATCATGAGACAGCACGCCAAATCACTTTTCCATTTTTGTGTATTTTATCATTAACAAATTTTTTAAAAAACGAAGATATGATCGTCGCAGTGGTAATTGCAATTTAAGAAATTACAAATTGACCCGAAAAAGTTTCGGGTCTTCATCAAGATTCGAATCCATGGCCTCTGCATTAGCCCTGCAGTGCTTTAACAACTGAGCTATGAAGACCCATACATTGGGAGCAGGCCAATAATGACTAACAGATTTGTTTTATTCTTCTCGATTTTAGATTTTCTCCTATTCTGCTGTAAATTGTAAAAACGCAAATACTTATAAATGTGTAAATAGAAACTAATTTAAACCACTACTTATAGTTATAAGAGTATAAATTGTATAAGTAGCTCTAAGTATTGGTCGATAAAGGAAATCTACTTCATTAATATTTCTTCTGTATTCCGAGTCTCGATGTAAAGTACATTCTCCCTTGAAGAAAGCTAAACATTCTGTATTTCTTCAGTCGAGTTCTTTTAAAGCAGGTTTAAAAGTTTTTTCCCGCTTTTTTGGTTAAAGATTCTACTCTATTCTTGCAACGTATCCTGTAAATATGTAAATAGAGAAAAAAACAGAAGTTGTTAATTGTATAATTGTTAATACTTGAACTGAATGACAAATTTTTATGTTTGTCTTTTTCTCCTCGAAATGGAAGTAACCCTTTCGTATTTGATTAACTTGCCATGCAGTCATTTTTCCTTACAAGTAAGAAACGTTTGTATGAGCCCTGAACTGACAAAAGCAGACAGAACAAATTTAAGATGTGATCAAGACAACAAAAAAACAAAGTAGGTTCTAAGCACAGCTTACTTTAAACAGCATGCATGCATCAGTTCCTCACGGTCATTTTTTTGGTTTGATTTGGTTTTAGAAAATCTATTACAAAACGTTGATGTTGTAAGGTGTAGAATGACTTTATCCGTCACGTGATCTAACTAGGTTGCTATGGTTTCATCCAATCTGATGCACTACTGATATACAATCGGGTTCATCCTAATAGTGACGCATGCGTTTATGTCACTCTTTGTGTGACTACGTTCATTGGATCTTTACTGTGCAAATTTCTTGTCTCTTAGACGTTTTTGACTTTCGTTAAAAAACTGTCTTTGTTTTCACTCACGGCAAGCCGGTCAAGCTTTTTCCATTTCTTTTCTTTTTACGTTATAAGTTCATTTATATCAAGTTTTCTTACTACTAAACAATGCCGGACTAATCATAGCTCCCCTGATTTTATTTTGCCTTTTGTTTTTTTACGTTTCCTGTCGTCAATTTTCCAAACTGTTGCAAGCTCACATACATTTGCACTTTTGCAATTTAATGGCTTGCTTCTTTCAGTTTGGTAGGCTTTTTTGCAATTTATATGCAAGCTTTTTTGCAACGTAATAGGCTGGTTTTTCCTAGGATATACTATCAGCCATATTTGCACAGTAAAAAGACAACTGGGTGTAGTCAGGTAAAGTTGTCACATCCCAACGACTGCGTCACGGTTATTAATGACTTACTCAGTGCAAAGGAATGGAGGAAAACGAAGCCTGTCTGACGCCATTCTATACAATCCTACCGACAACGTGGTCAACAGTTTGTTTGTTTTAGTTTTCCTTTAAAATAAATTCTGTCTCAACAAAAATATCTTTGAAGTGTATATTTTATCATACTGATTTGTTTACTGTACTTGCATTGTTGTTTGGATTCGTGAATTGGTGAGCTTTTTTAATTGTTCACCAAAAAGATATTGCAGATTGTTCACCTCTCTGATTTCTGCAGCTATGTTCTCACGAAACTAACGGATCCTGGTAAAAACAAAACAAAAACGACAGATCAGAGGAGTCTATGGTGACTCTTTTCGTTTTATTTTGTACAATTCCTGACCTTTTTTCTTGACTGGCTAAGTACAATAACGACGAGACACATTCGTCTGGGCTTTCATAAGTACGGTAGAAAGCCATTGGCAGATAAGTTGTGTTTAGAAGGAACAGTTTCTTTTTGAGACTCCAAATCAATGCCTCTGGATCAGTTCGTGTGAACGTAGCATGCTTCTTATACAGCCTGGATCACTTACTCCTTGTAAATAGATAATATTGTAAATAAAGAATACCAGTACGTGACTTGTGTTTTGCAAACAGTGTCATGTTTTCTTGGTTGCCCGTATCTGACAGTTTGTGGAAAAAATACTGTCCTCGCGCAACGCTTGTTATAGCGCTGCATTATTTTCCCACTAATTTGCGTCAAGCCAAAACAAATGGGTGTGTTAGGACGAGAGTTTCACTATCACCCCAGTTATTTTTATACCTCGCACCCCTGGGGAGAGTAGTTGCTACATGCAGAGGGTACAAGGAAAAGTGGTAGGAGACAAACTACAGGGGAAGGGTAACCTGAGAAAATAGACAAACTACAGGGGAAGGGTAGCCTGAGAAAAGAGACAAACTACAGGGGAAGGGTAACCTGAGAAAATAGACAAACTACAGTGGAAGGGTAACCTGAGAAAATAGACAAACTACAGGGGAAGGGTAACCTGAGAAAATAGACAAGATTTCTCTACGCCATCTCTGGTTTCCCATAGCGGTAGATCGTTCATAAAGCTAGCACTTTTTTTTATCTTCTTCCCCATCTGGGGCTCGAATTTTTTTTCCGAGTTTCCATTTGATGCAAAAAAACGTTTCATGTTCAACTTCTCCTAAGGTTGACTTCGTATTTTTCTGAGTATCTATTTTTTTTCATTTCTCCATCATTTTAAATACTTTTTGGAAAAGAATTTATTGTGCGCAAATTTTAAGGTACGACAAGTGTAGTTCTATCTCGTTACTTAAAACAGCAGAAAATATGGAGATTAGACCATCCGTGCGTCAAACGGTCGTTTCCAAGACGTTAAAGACAAACAACATTTAGACTATAAAACTGGTCACCACTCACAGTGGTCGCGATCGCCTATGAGTGGTTTTAGCTACAGGGCTTTGACTTGGAAAGCTTTCGTATTGTCGCTTAGACGAGAAGTGATGCATGTAGTTATGATTGTAGTTTAAACGCAGGCGACGAAGGGAAGAAGCGCTTTTTCTGCTTCTCCCTGGGGCCCCCAAGATGCCACTGCGGAGGACAGACAGGGACAGGGTGATGTGAGAGCAATTCTGGTCCGTCAGGGAGGGGGCCCTAAAAAACGTCAATGCCAGCATCCCCATTTTTTTATCCCGATGGTTTTATGGGCTTATCTTGATTCGGAAAATGTGGTGTGTTATAATCGGCCATGGTAAACAAATTCTCGTTAATTAAAACATTAAACAAAAGAAGCAATGCTGATTTTACAGTTTGGAATATCTGTTTTTGGTTACCAATATTTCGGAAGGCAAGGCCTTACTTTTTCAGGCCGGTTTTACATACAAAAATCTGTTGAAAGTCCCGGACTGGGCCACGGGTAGCCCCGGGCCACTAGGCTGTCGGGCCGTCAAAAAAATTAAGTGGGCGGGAGAAAGTGGAATAGGAAGAGATATCGTACGTAACCGATTATAACCTCTGCGCATGTGCGTCTTTGTAAGGCGTTTTACGAGGGCTTATAAACGGACTAGAACCGGAGCCCATGACTCCTGTCTAGAAAAAATGCTTCCAAACATGTCAGCATTGCTGATCAAATTTTTTTTTTGCATTTATGAGTTTTAAATTAAGCTTCAAAATTTCATTAATCGAATTCATCTGTGCATTTGGAAGAGGGCTTTGTTGTAATGACTATACTCTTTATTCAGATAACAGATTGTTTTCCATACAAGACTGATTCCGCCTAAAAGTTGAGATCCATTCCGAGATACTGAAATCCGTTCCGAACTAGATAAGGGCAAAAACTAAAACTGAATGATCCGATTACACATTACGATTACACGCCTATTTGTCACGTGTTCTCGAGCTATCTCGGCCCAGTCCTATCTTGTTTACAACACACTCCCCCCTGATTGACGAAGTCAATCACAAGGTGAGAAAAACTAATAACTCAAGATTTAGTTCAATGTTCGAAGACTCCAAAGTCTCTGCTCAGACAGATTAAGTAGCAATAGTCACTGCTGGAATATCCTCATCTCTGACCACCTGAATGTTTCTGCTTCCGGGATGCACACTAGCTCCTACTACACTAACTGGATCCTCATCGCGCGCGTTGACTTCAAGTGGGTAGAGCTTCTGAATTGGTCGTTTTAAGCGAACCTGGCGAAGAGAATTGTCCACTGTAACCACTTCTGCTGCACGCACTACATCATCCCTTCCGCGTAGAAGCTTTTCTACTTTACCCATCCTCCACTGTTGTCTCGGTTTCTTATCCGCATGGATGTGCACAATGTCCCCTACTTGAATTGCTCTCTTTGGCTCTGCTACCTTGAGTTTCTGGTACTCCCGGATTCCTGTCAAATATTCTGTTCTCCATCGATTTTTGAAGTGAGTGAGGAGGCTTTGCAGATATCTTTCACGTCGTGCCATTGTGCGCAGAGATTCTGTGGATACGGTAGGCTTATCAAGTAATCTTCGACCAATTACGAGATGAGAGGGCGTGAGTGGATCCTCTGACAACTCTTCGTAGACATAAGTTAGGGGTCTAGAATTTAGGACACCTTCAGTTTCAATCAAGACTGATTCTAGTTCCTCATAGCTGAGTTTTGCATTTCCTAGAACTTTCTTGAGGCACCTCTTTACAAGCTTGACGCATATTTCGAAAAAACCACCCCACCAGCTTGCTGTAGGTACATTGAATTTCCATTCGATGTTTCTTTCAAGGGTAAACTTCTTCACTTTAGCATCCTTGAAAGTTGCTCCATTGTCTGAAATTATCAGGCCTGGGAATCCTCTTCTCCCGATGAATCTCTTCAAAACTCGTATAAATGAATTTGCAGACAGGTCTGGAGTAAGTTCAAGGTGGATAGCTCTAGTGCTGGCGCACGTAAACAGAGCAATATAGCACTTGTACATCTCCCCACCAGATTGGTAGATATTCTTAACATAAAGCGGTCCGGCAAAGTCGACACCGACTTTAGTGAAAGCCAAATCATCCGAGACTCTAGAGGTGGGTAGCGGAGGAGTGGGTGGAGTACTAAAAGCTTTTCCCAGCATCTTCTTGCAAATCACACACTTGAAAAGAACATCCTTGACTGCTTGCCTTCCCTTGATTATCCAAAACTTGCTGCGAACTTCAGTTAGTGTTTCTCTAACTCCATTGTGCTTCACATTCTCATGAGACTGTCTAATCACCAGTTGTGTGAAGTGCTGTTTCCTTGGTAACAAGACAGGAAATTTGGCTGAATATGGCAGTGAACAGTTCTGGATCCGACCTTTGCATCGTAGGACCCCATCGGCATCCTTGAAGACTCCTAATTGTTCCCATACTGTACTAGACTTTTCCTTCTCGTCCAGTTTCAATTGCATTTCCTTGTACCACAGGTGCTCTGCTGGAATTATCTCCTGCATATTAAGGTCAGGTTGGGTCTCCATGCTTCTCTTGACTTTGCGAATGAACTTCAGGACGAGGGCTGTCACTCTGATAAGCCTGCTAAAACTACTGAATCTTTCCGGCTGAATGACTTCTGAAACACTCTGAGAGACCTTGGATGATGCTGTCATGAAACTTGAAGTTTTAGTTGCATCTCCCACTTTCAACTCTTTTTCAGCTTCACTTGTGACTTTTTCTCCAGTGATGGGACAGTTAGGCACATTTGGCCATTGCCTTTCTTCTTTTTCTAGGAATGGAGCTCCCTTCCACCAGAGATCACTGGATACAAGATCAGAGGCTTTAGAACCTCGTGAAGCAATGTCACTTGGGTTAAGCTCAGACGGACAATATCTCCAGTGTTCCTTGCTCCAAAGACTCCTTATGTTCTCTACCCGATTTTGGACAAACTGCTTAAATTGCTTTGATTCACCATTGATCCACCACCACACAATTTGAGAATCAGTCCAGTTAATTACTGCGTCAACTTCAATTGTGCATGCCAACGCCTTATACACTGCTGTAATGAGAAGGGCTAATGTCAAACAAGCCATCAGTTCAAGTCGAGGAATTGTTTCTCCTTTCAAAGGGGTCACTCGGGTCTTGGAGGCTAGCAGGTGTGAATAGTGTCCATCAGACGTTGTCACCCGAACATACACATTTGCACCATAAGCAATCCTACTTGCATCTGCAAACCCGTGTAGCTGAATACATTTGACCTGCTCTGCTTCTATTCCATCCATGATGCAACGAGGGATTGTAAAACTTGAAACTCCTTCTATGTCTTCCACCAATTCCTTCCAACGTGAAGTGAGGTCTTCCGGAAGAGCTTCATCCCATTCAACCTTCAGCTGGCAAATTTCTTGAAACATGCATTTAAATGGCAGAATAAGTGGTGACAGCAAGCCTAGTGGATCATAGAATCGAGCGGTAACGCTCAACAGTTTTCGTTTTGTTAGAGTTCCACTCAATGTCTGCTTAGAGAACGTGCTGAGATCAAACTTGAAACAGTCTTCTGACTTGTCCCACATAACACCCATGACCTTGACAACAGTTTCTTCACTCATGGCATTGCTGTTAATGGACTTTGGTTGATCAATAGTTTCAGTTTCAACAGACTTGGTTGGTTCCACTGCAGGTTTTCCAGATAACAGAGTAGTCTCTTCTTTCTTGATTAATTCGTTTAACTCGCTGCTGTTTGACGCCCACTTCGTCATATTAAATCCTCCTTCCCTGAAACGTGTTTTCAGCTTCTGATAAAGTTCAAAACAGTCCAATACAGTGTTCTTTCCAGATGCAAAGTCATCAACATACAAGGCTTTGATTACAGTGCTCACAAACTCTGGGTCAATGTTCTCATACTTTGATAAGTGGTTCCTTAATGTCACATTCAGAATGAATGGAGAACAAACAAGGCCAAACACTAACCGCGTAAATCTTAACTTGATTATTTCTGGATTCAAGGAGTTGACATCATCAATCCATAAGAACCTCAGCAAATTCCTATCCTCTGGCTTGACTTCAACATTAAGAAATGCCTTCTCTAAATTTCCGATCAAAGCAATCTTTGGGAGACGAAATCTCAACAGAATATCAAAAAGCAATGGAGTTAATGCAGGTCCAGATAAAAGACAGTCATTCAAACTTGGTTCACTGTAAGACTTTGCGCTAGCATCATAGACAACTCGCAGTTTAGTGGTAGCTCGATCTTCCTTCAGTACTTCCTTGTGAGGAATGTAATGAACAGTTCCTGGGACAACTTCCTCTTCATGCTTGTCAATCACTTCAACAACACCAGAGTCCAACTGTTCTTTGATTACATTATCATACTGGTTTAGTAACTTTGATTCCGATGACTTCAATCTTTTCAACAAGGAGACCAGACGGTTTCGTGCCAAAGAGTGATTGTCTGGAATGATGGGGTGTTCTTTCTTGAATGGGAGAGAAACTTCATAGCGGTCACCATTGAATCTTACTTTAGTTAGATACTCTTCACAGAAATCTTCTTCCTTTCCCTTAACTCCAAGAGTGTCATAGTCCCAAAACTTGGCTAGTTGTTCTTTGAGTGAGGCATCATCTGCATTAAAGTCTTCCGTAACCACTTGACACTCAGTTTTCATTACATGGGACATATTAACACTTGAAGGACAGTGATCGGAACATGCAACATTGACAGGTCCACTCAGCACATAACCCAATCTTGTACGGATTGCTACTGGGCCATGCAACTCCCCCCGTACCAGATGATTTTGAACAACAGTCCAATAGTAATCAGCTCCCAGCATGACATCAATTTCTAGACCTTCATCACCTCGTGAATAATCAGCAAGAGGCAAACCTTGCAAATGCGGATAACACTGCTGTGCTATTTCAATGGTTTGATTTGCAATAGGACCACAGATTAATTCAACCTCATAAGTATTGATGAACACTCTCAAATTGTCCTGGCACTCCAACGCAAATTGAACAATGTTACATTTCTTTAGCGAGGGTTCATTGTTTCCAAATGTTTTAATTAAAACTGTTTCCGTTCCAATTGAAGGCAGACATAATTCGTTTCTCAACCTAGTGCTTATGTAGGACTTCTGAGCACAAGAATCAAGCAGAATTCTCACATTACAATAAACATCGCCACTGGGATTTCCGACCTTTGCTCTAGCCGTTTGTAACAAAACACAATTGTTCTTAACATCCTGAGTGAAATACAAATTTGTACTCACAGTTTTTTCCTGTGTGGCGCCGCGGGTTTGTCTAAACTGCATCGGTTGTTTCTGCATGCTGCACAAAGATAAATGATGTTTCCCGCCACAACGATAACATCTAGCTGAACAATCCTTACTGATGTGACCACTCCTTAAACAACCAAAACATCGTCCTTTCTGTCGGAGAATGTTCTTCTTTGTCTCAGGATCAGTAACAACAGCACACCTGTTTGATGGATGAGGGCCGTTGCAAAAAGTACACCACATTTCTTTGTTCGGCAGTGGTCCTTCTTGGTTTGAAAACAACGTTGATGAAGTGGGAGGTCCCCTGATTTGACCGTGACGAAATCCAAATCCGAAGTCTCGTTTTTCCTTCACTCCCAACTTTGGTGTTTGCTCTGAAACCGGTCCCAGCGCACACCTTTCCCGTATTTGTAATTCTTCCGCAAAGGATTTCATCACAGTGTCCAAGTCCCATTCGTCGGACATACCACGACTTAAAATAAGACGTAACTCTTGCGGTATTTTGGCCATTATGACAGGCGTGAGAAATGTTCCGTATGTCTCAGATGATACACCGATTCCTTGTAAACTTCGGATGGCCGCTTCAGTTTTGTCCAAAAGTTGCCGTAGTTGTTTCAAATCACTGGAATTATTCAGTTTTGGCAGCTGCATCAACATTTCAATGTGTTTTGAAATAATTACTTGTTTACTTCCAAACCGTTTCATGAGAAGATCGACCGCATGGTTGTAATTCGACCCGCTCAAGGGCAAACCCGAAATAGTTTCGGCCGCAGTTCCCACTAACAAGGATTTCAAATACTGAAATTTGTCGATTTCGCTGAGTTCCTCGCTTAAATGGATAGCAGATGAGAAACTGTCCCAAAATGTTGTCCATTCTGTGGGATCGCCAGCGAACTTTGGCAAAGTGAGTTTTGGAAGCTTAGCCTTGCTACTCGTTTTGGCGCCAATCGGAGCTTCTTGTTGATTTAACGACGGCGTTGTCTCGGCTGAAGTTTTGGATTCCTTGGTAAACGATAACAGTGAAGAAATAAGCGAAATTGTTTCTTGAAGGGAAGCTTCGAATTCACAGCGGTCTAATATTTCCTTTTCAATTGCATCCGCTCCCACTAATTCCGCGATTTCTTGGTTGAGAGTTTCGATCTGTTTCTGCTGTTTCTCGAGGTTGATCTTGTGAGACTCCAGCGTTGGGCGAATATTTTCCACGTCCTCTTCTTGGAGCAATTCTCTGACTGTACTTACAACCTTTCGCACGTAGACTCTAAAGCCCGACCGTTCCAAAATTTTTTTCTTGAGATCTGACATTGTTTTAAACTTTTCCACCGTGAAATGATCCGTGTAACATGCGGTGTGACTTGTTGTCTTCTGTTCGTTTCCGATCCGCGTCAGTTCTTTCCGCTCAGTTCATTCATCCCGGGTCTCGGCACCAAAACTGTTGTAATGACTATACTCTTTATTCAGATAACAGATTGTTTTCCATACAAGACTGATTCCGCCTAAAAGTTGAGATCCATTCCGAGATACTGAAATCCGTTCCGAACTAGATAAGGGCAAAAACTAAAACTGAATGATCCGATTACACATTACGATTACACGCCTATTTGTCACGTGTTCTCGAGCTATCTCGGCCCAGTCCTATCTTGTTTACAACAGGCTTGATTCTTTTTTTGTTCACAGTTAGCCTGTTCCAGGTTCTAAGATGGAGATGACGAGTAAGTGAAAGGCACATGAGCGAGCGCGTGATTTGGGAAAATGTAGCTGTCTTCTCTCCTATAACCCGTTATGTCTGTCTTAGGGCGTTTTCTAATTCTCTGATTTGTCCAAAAACTGACCGGCCAGACCATTCCCGTCCGTCGTAATTAGAGTTTCACTTTTTATCAAAACTGGCCAGCCAGATCAGTTAAATCTTAACTAGTATACACAAAGGAATTTGTTTTTCAGCAAAACTCTTGGAAAAAGCCTATTTCATATCAAACTGACTGGTCTGGCAACAGTCGGGGCGGCCAGTTCTCACCAGAGGTAGCCCAAGCTCGAAATATGAGCATCGGCGAGCATCGGCATTGATGCGTAACATTCAAAATATAAGGATTTGTATGGGAAAAAAACCTATCGTTTCTGTAACCTACGAAAATGAAAGGATTTCAATAAAAAACAGCTTACCTTACTTAAAATGTGTGTTACATCTCTCCTGTGTGGTCCACGGGCCGATTTATGGCCGTTTTATGGGTTTGCCTGTGTTCTGACACTGAAAGCTACTAAAATGGAAAGCGCGCTTAGACTGTCTGCGGCTCAGGCTAGGAAAGGCAGTTTCCTCCAGTTTTATTCCCGTAATTTTGCGGACCCGACTATCTCGGAGCCTGGAACAGGCTAGTCAACAGGTAGATGACGTAGAGGGACTAGGAGGGCCTTTTTACTCAGGCGCGGATCCACACCGGTTTCCGCACCGCTGACGTTTTAGGAAAATCTGTCAAATTTTTTTCATAAATAAATATATTTCTAATAAAAATCTTCCCAAGAGTTAAAATCCTGTCTGGATGACCCAGAGAAGTCCCAGGAAAGGGGACTTTAGGGAGTTGAAATTAATCAAAAAAATTTCCTGGGAGAGCATGCCCCCGGACCCCTCTAGAGGCTTGCGCCTACGGTGCTCGTTTAGGAAATCGGTCAACATTTATCCTAGATCCGCGCCTGTTTACCTGAAGGGGGGAAGCTTATAAGCGGCAGTTTACAACGGTATGAAATTAAACTGCCTGTTGCTCCCCCCTTTAGTTTGTTCGTATACTTATGCCTTTTGTTCTTCGCGGCGGTGAGTTTTAAAAACAAACAGAAGTACTTGCTGGTGTAAACTGGCTGGAGCCCTGTGAAGACCGAGAGAGAATGGGCGCAAACCGTTTGGTTCTTCAATTTTCGTACCCGTTGATTGGTTAACGTTTTTTAAAAGCCACATTGTGATTGGTGGATTTTGCACGCCCGGTATTTTCAATCATTTGTTCGATCAAATTTTCCAGTTGTGACAAACAGGTCAAACAGCTGAGTTCCCACTGATCAGTTGCAGAAATGTAAAGCGTTTTTCTCGATTTTTTCTCTGGAATTAGTCCTCAGTTTCACCGAGAGCTTCTTTCTGTTCAGCCGAGGAAAGCGATGGAACCCGAATGCGTTACCCCGAGCAAAGAGAACTGTTCAGTGGTCAACAAGGTTCATTCGAAACGTGCTCAGTGGTATAGTCCGTGTAAGAGCTCTCCAAAAATACCCTTGACGCCAGAGTCTGATCTGCCGACACTTAAACTAACACACTTTGCAAAGATTCCGAAGATATCTTTTGGAACTGTGGTCGTTGGAAACAGTAAAACAGAGCAGTTTGTCGTCTTTAACCCCCATCCGTTTATCCAAACACTGGAAATTGAGAAATGCCCGACAGACAAAGGCTTTACCTTGAAAGTTAACGGAAACGAGGAAAACGAGAATTTTAAGAATAACTGTGTCACAATTCAGCCTAAGAATGAGCTGTTTCTCTCAATCAAATGGGAGCCAAAGGAAGCAGGGAACTATCGCGAAATTATTCGATTTAGGTCGGACAATTCTCCCCAGCTTCAAGCAATAGTGTTTGGAATGGCTACGGCACCAACTAAAAAGAAATCAACAGCCAAACGAAGCTCAAAGTCCCAGACAAACAAGGTATGATGACTGTGTTCGAGTGCATGTACTTTGTGTATCTATCGATGATGATGTACAAGGCAACAGCAATCACTACCCGCTCTTCTTAAAATAATAATTCTAAAAGAGTTGTCGTATAATTCTATAGTTACCCAAACTTGTGACCCTCTGATAGGTACCCTGATCTTTTCTTTAATTTTATGAATTAAATAAGGAGTAAATTCCCAGTCCTCGTACCTTTTCTCTCTCTAATAATTATCACATACCCAGTAGGCTTTAAAATCAACAGTAGTGTTACACAAGAATGCATTTTTTTAGCCATAATTTGGCGATTCAAAATAGAAATAAATTTAAAAGGAATGTTCGATCGAGGGCCAATCCCCTTTTATGCACCCTATTCTTAACTTTTAATTTGTCAAATTTATAGAATTTTATAATACAGTCAAACCTCTTTAATATGGACAGCAAAGGAACAGAACCAACTGTCTGCTTTACAGAGGTGTCCGTATTATAGAGGTAAGGAATGTATGATTTTTGGATTTCTGGGACCAAATGAACTGTCCGTAGTTGAGAGGTGTCCGTATTATAGAGGTGTCCGTAAAGAGAGGTTAGACTAATTAAGTTGATAAATTTTTTGAAATAACTATAATTGTCTATCCTTTTATTGTTCTATTCTAGAAAATGCCACGACCTATTCTTCAGCCTAGTCAAGTGCTCAATGTTTGCAGCTATCAAACTGATGAAGCAACTGGCTTTTCAAATAGTCCAGCAAACAAGCAAGCTATAAAGAGTTCAAATGGAGCAGATCAGTCTGAGGAGAATTTGCGGCGTGATACTTATTGTGTCAAAAGTGCAAAACTTCAAGCAAGTTCTAAACTCAAGGTTAAATCAACACCTCCTAGCCGTCCCAGGTCTGCTGCAACACCAACATGCAAGCAATCTGCTGTGAAAACAAAAAAAGTTATTGTTTCAAAGAAGAAACTCTCTCCAACATCAGGTAACTTTTGTTACCAGTCTAAAAATTCTTACTGATGAAATGCTTACAATATACATGATGTATACTAATGGAGATGCCAGACAATAAGATGTCTGGGTATGCTAACTTTACTCCTCAGGAGTTTCCATAAAAGGTAGTCACCGGTTATGGGCTCTTACATTTACTAACATCTGTCAAGGGTTTATTTATATTAATGATGTTATTAACATTTTATTGTCATGGCTACTAATTCCGATCCAATGCTCTGAAGTTTGTACATGAAAATTTTGAAATTTCAATTGGGCCTTACATACAAGTCAAACCACGCCATCACCCATATTATAAATTTTGTAAACTTTTTTGTATTTATTTAGGAACTCTGAAGAAGAAGCCAAAACCCAAAATAAAGTTGACAGTTTCAGCTAAAGGTGTCCCTCAAAGAAAGCTACAGCTTGTCAAAACTCCCAGAAGCAATCTTCCTCGTCATCCAATGCCATTTGCTGCTAAAAACATGTACTATGATGAAAGGTGGATTGAGAAACAAGAAGAAGGTAATATGTACTACCTCATTCCTAGAGGTCTCCCTTACCATGTTAAACATTTGTGCTTGCCTCTGTTCTTGACCATTGTGCTAACAAAGAAGTGGCTGATGTCAGGATACAAAATGTAAACAGTCCATTATGAAATCTATATTGGAGCAAAATATGTTTTTTGTACCATAACGACCATAACAACAGATAAAGGAAGCTGATGTTTTCAAAAGTTTTATGGAGATTCAATAATTTATTCCAAACCCCCTCAAATAAGTGTTTCTTTTTCTCTTCTTAAATTTGTAATCAGTTTTAGAATAATAACTAACCCTAATCTATTTGTTAAATAATTTAATAACTGTTTCTGCTTTTCTTGTAGGATTTACTAAGTGGCTCAACTTTGTTTTGACTCCCCCTGATGTATCTGATTCTGGCCTACAAGTAGACATCCACAAAGGTAAAGAATGTTTCACAAAACTTTGAACTTACTCTTGGAAGAGACATCAAATTCACCGAGCAGAGAACAGTTGCATTTAGGGAACAGTTTCATTAATTCTACAGGGATGTCACTAAGATTTCAAGTTGCCAGGTAAATACAACAAGTAGGCAGGGAACCAAAGAGCTATATAACGGATTTCCTTTTGTTCTATTTTTCTCCTATTTTCCTATGAAAGTAGCCACGGACCACATTCGTAGTATCCGGGGGAAGTCCCATGGCCCCCTCCTCTTGATGACAGCCCTGTTCTACCAGTAACCATGTATGTAGTTAACCATCAACTGGCATGTACACATACTTACTATTTTATTGATAGCAAATATAAAAAACTTTGAGCATTAATTAACCAGGCTAGGAGAGTTAGTGCAATAAAAATAAAACATTGTAATCATTTTTTTTTTTCAGGAAATGTTGCACTTGGGGGATCCAAATCCCAACCCTTGGCCCCCACAAAAGAGGTCCTCTCTTTTAGGCTCTACACTGCTAGACGTAAGATGGCTCGCTTGAGAAGAAGTGCCTGTTTGCTGTACCAGTCAGAACCCCTGGGACACATCATAAGAAAGATAGAAGCCGAGGTGGAGAATGGAGGGCTGGCGATCAGACCCGATAAAAAACTTCATGCTGACTTAGGTTGGTTAATGCCAAAAATGTTTTCTCATTTTCTGGTTTTGGGTTAATCTTACCAAACCACTCAACCACAATCAGCAAGTCATAAATTACATTTTAGTTCATTTGATCATAGACAACTGCCTTGCTTAGTGGAGGTGGGTGCCCGAGATGTCCAGGAGCTTTCACCACCTGCTCACATGGAATAATCAGTGGAACAAATTATAAGGGAAGAAAAATAAAGGGGAAGTGGGTGGGGGGGGGGGGGGAAGTTACAGTAAATGCAAGATCCAAAGGCTAAATGAAGCCCAGTGGCTGCCATGAAATTTTTTCTCCTTGAGTATATTTATACCTCTGATTGGTGTTGGGAATTAATCATTTACCTTCTACTAATCTAAAAGTACAGTCAACCTTTTTCTCAAAGACAATGTCAGGGCTGGCTCTAACTAGGCATCCTATAGAGAGTGTACTTCCACTGAAATATACTGAAACACAACAAGCTATTATGAGACCACCTGTAGGTATCTGTGTCAAAGAGGTGTATGCTGTTAAGAGATCTTCAGAGAGAGTTGACTGTAAATAAATTTTTATTGAAGGAATCAAGCGGCAAGTTGTTGAAATGCTTCTCTCCTATAACCCGTTATGGCTGAGGATTGGACTTGAGGTAAGGTGATCACAGTAACTGTTGCCATGGTTACTTTTATAATTCACGCGCTTGCTCAAAGTTGTTTGCAAATTCTTGCTTTCTTTTTTTTGCAGACCGTATATGGTGAAATTCTCCCGATCCAGTCAAACAATGACATAGCAGGATTGACACGTTTCCTGACAGAGAGGTTGCTTGGTAACCCGGACATTGCCAATGCATTTGCTCATCCCCAGGTCCCTGGATTATACCGAGAAGGTAAATTTAATTGACATCATGTTATTTGAAAAGTAATAAGAAGTGTCAAAGAAACTGAGTTATCAACATTCTTCAAGGCTGTCACTAGGAATTTAATTAAGTAATAATTATGCCAGAAAACTGACAATCAAACTAGGTTGAGACCCATTTGAATGCGAGTTTCATTTTGACCTACAACATCTACGTCGCCTTAAATCCATCCCTTCTAGATCTTTATCCTATGCTCGTTGTTATGCCTTTGTAATCGTAAATCTTTTTTTCATTTATTTTCCGTGTTGTATTTCTCCCATCAGGTTACGTTGAACAACTAGGAAAGTTTACCCTCAAGAAGTTTCTCCTGTTGGTGTTATTCCTAGATCGTGCAAAATTAACCCGGCTTATTGACCATGACCCATGTCTCTTCAACAAGGAGGCGTCTTTCAAGGTATGTTCATGTGCAGTCACACTTCGTACAACGTTAACTCTGTACAAACAGAGAAGCGTTTCTCAAAAGTCCATGTTCCCAGTAGGAGAGGACCCTGGGAACGAGGTTTAGTCTAGGCTGGACTTCAGGCTGTTATCGGATGTGTGGTTGCATTCAAGATTTTTGTGTTACTTCTTTTAAATTTTGTACAGTTGCTTTAGATTAATCATTTTTATCGGCATCTTTGCTAAAAACTCACTTTGAAAAATCGCCTTTCTTTTGGCATCTTTCGACACAACGCTGTGAAAAATAAATGCAACAATAAATTACAAAAAAAAATATGTTGCAAAATTTTGGGTTGGTATATGGTATGGTACAACGTTTTTTACAAAAGTTTCCTGTATCTTTCTCAGCGGTTTCAGTTACGTTGCGTATTGGTGCTCGAGGAAAAGATTGGACAGGTTATTATTCTATATACAACACTTAAATTCACTTCTCTGGTTCTTGAGGGACGTAACAGAACCCAGACCACTGTTCGAAAAGAGTAGGGGACTTAGACCCCGGTGGTGTGGCCAAGCTTTCCTGGGCTGGGTGGGTTATCTGTAAGGACACACTTAAATTGGAGCCCTGCTCTGTTGTGTGTTCCTCACCATATGATTGAAGTGATTTAAATGATGATGAAATGAGAAAAATAACAAAAGCGCCGCCCCTATCGTCCCATCTGAACGCATTGAACACGGGCTAAATTATAAAGGGAGATGGCCCGTGATTAAAGTTTGTACTTACATAGTTAATAGAGCCTGAATAGAACCTTCTTTGACGTTTCATTTCACAGTCAAATCGCAGCATTTTGCTGAGTTTCTCTCGTGAGTACCTCAAAGGAGAAGGTGACCTGACAAAGCATCTTTACTTTTTGGGTTATTCTGTCACACATTCCCAGGTAAGTTTGAAATTTATATTCTCAAAACTAAAAGAACTCTTTTAATAATCTCGAACCCGGCGTCGCGTGTTTGGTTAACTCCCGCATTCCATCTCAAATTATCCTTCATGATCAGCGTTTTTCTGACACTCACCCCCTCCCCCCCCCACCCCATCACTTTTGTTCATTTAAAAGTGCACATATCGTGATGAAACACCATGTTCCGCGTTTCTTGTAACTTCTCTAATCTCCAAACCATGAATGAAGTCAATGAACAATAGTTGGCCATCAAATCTAATAGGGCATTTCTAAGCATTCCACTGAACGTTATTTGTTAAGTGCAACCTTTCAGTATTTTCTCGGTTCTTCTTTCGTCAAACATTTTGTGCTTTTTTCTCATTTAGAGAGCGATTGACGAGGTCGATTATGCAGTGAAAAACATAGCCATTGATCTTAGGGATGGTTTGCGCTTAACGTAAGTGACTGAGTTTTCAGTTCAACGCATATGAGCATCATTTTCGGGCAAAATTCTTTCCTGATTGCCTCTTCTGCATATATTATCACAATTTTTGCAGCATGAAAATTAGCTTATTTCATGCAGTAAGGGAGCGGAACTTTGAGCCGTCCCCACCATGCATCTTAACGCCTGACAGGGGCAATGAACTTTTTTGCATGAGTCAGGCTGTGAACGACTGATATGTAACAAACGTCTTCAAGCAATTCATTTATTGTGCTTCAAGTTGTTCAAAAAATGTTTTTCATATAACTCGACCTTCACTGAGTCTTCGTAGGTCGAGTTGCTTGTCGTAAATGTTGCTTTACTGATTTGATTTACACAGGCGCGTTGTGGAGCTTTTCACTCAAGACTGGAAACTTTCAGCAACCCTTCGTGTTCCTGCTATCTCCAGATTGCAGGTGAATGCTCAGCATTGAAAAAAATAGCTGGTAGAATCAGTAGAATGAAGTTGCAAGATTAATGAAATGGTTTTTAAATATTTATCAACAATTTCGACGGCTGAATTATCTTCCGTCCTTAATACTAGGCAAACTTGTTCAGTTTTCAGCTTTTTTCTTGTTGTTTCTTACAGAAAATTCACAACGTCGATGTTTTCATGAACGCGTTGAAAACAAGAGGCGTTCTTGGAGGTAAAGTTCTCGACAAGTAATCCTTGCATGCAATTTGCTCTTTTTTAGCTTGGATAAATCCTCAACAACGAATCATCAACCACGATCCACCATTGTTTTTTAGGGAATTTGATTGATGCGCGTCATGTTGTGGATGGACACAGGGAAAAGACACTGGCTCTTTTGTGGCAGATTATCTTTCATTTTCAAGTAAGTTGTGGTCCATGTGATTCAAGTTTACTACGATACCAGTCGTTCGTAAAATGAAAAATCAGACATGCAGTGAAAGTTAGCGTAACTTATTGTATATTTGCCATATATCTCAGTTACTAACTTTGGTGCATGTCTGACGACGTAAGCATTATACTATACCGCCTCCTTACCTTGCTGAAAAACCGCTCGTACGAACTGCCGAAAAGCTGATGAAAAGGTATTGACCGGTAACCGAGCCGATGAGGCCAAAATGCGCAAAGTAAATTATCAGTCAGAGACTAAGGGCGCTTACCATTTGCCGGCCGAACATCAGGTTTATTTCTAAATGGGGTGCAAGGCAGTGATGGGTTTTAATAAAATTTCAGGAAAAACTAATATTTCGTTTTTAAAATGACCGGCTTGGCTGGCCAGTCCTGACTTTTGGGAAGCTCTCTTAGAGAGGATTTTGGCACTAGTGATGGTTGTAGCTGTTGTTACCCAAACAGAATAAACTGAATTGAATTTGGACACGCGTATATACCACTGGAAACTCGAACTAGAAACGATCATTAACAGACTGCTTTCTCCTTGTTTTTTTTTTTTTTTTTTTTCAAAAAAGGTCAAAGTTCTCTTAAATGAAAAACTTCTTAAAGAGGAAATAGCTCACTTAGAAAGTACCCGACTTCTCCGCGATCGGTTGACTGCTGCAGAGAACTGGGACGGGAATGATGATGATTTCGTTGGTAAACGTCGTGACTCCGCGTCAGACCTGTATTTCAAGTCAGACCGGCTTCGCTTGCTCTTCAAGTGGTGTAAGATGGTTTGCAGGATTTACGGGCTAAAGGTCAGGAACTAATTATCACTTTTTTTTTATGTAAAGCAAGCTAGATTTGCCAGTATAATTCATTTGCATCCGTAAATGATCGAATTAGTGCCCCTCATTCTTTCTCTATTAGAGAATCAAAGAAGATTTCAGTACTAGGGCTTAGAAGACCTTACAGAAAACGCGACTTTGAGAACTACCATTCGGATGTTTGTGTTTCTGCTAATACTACCTTCTAGTTTACCGTTACAGATTGTATTTATTGGAAATAAGGACGAAGTAATTTTGTGTCCAAAATTAGTAAGTACCCGAGGCGCTAATTCGAGCATTTACGATACTTCATCTATTCGTCAATGTATGTAATCGTCTTTTCCTGTCGGCCACAGTCTCCTTCATTTTAGGTGTTTTTTCTTTCGTTTTTTAATGTCTGATCCATAGCATTCTTATTTTTTATCCTAACTCTACTAAAAACATTACAAATTTTTTAATCATTTTAGATCGAGAACTTCACAGTTTCATTCTCAGACGGCCGGGCGCTATGCTATCTTCTCCACCATTACCACCCCTCACTCCTCCCCCTTGAACTAATCAAACAGCAAACTAGTTTGACCTGTAATCCGGGGGTACATGACACAAGTGACAGCGAGGGGGAAGAAGACGAGCAAGTGAAGTCATGGACAGCAACTTTTAGCCCAGGTAAAGCGTGATCAACGAGAACTCATTTTTGTTGGCGGTCTATTTAAATCCAGACGTTTTATATTTACTTTTTTATTTTTTGTTTCAGGTTCTGGAAAAAACACTCTTTTAGAGGAGCTCAAGAACAACGAACGTGAAAACCTCCTTTTGATCGCTGAAAAGGTAAAAGTGGTAGTAAACAGTTAACTTAAGCAGTTAAAACTGTTTTTTTTTTTGGTCAAAATGGTTTTACTTCACCGATTTGAACTTCGCTTGAGTGCATTTTTTTGTAGGCAGATTTTATTTTAAGAAAACAAGGGTCTTGTTCTGTATAAAGTCGTCAAATCAAACCGGATTCCTTCCTCATTACCAGAGGAATGACAAGTGCTTTGTTCCATTCTAGGTCAAAGAACTTGGCGGAGTGCCCCTGATGACAAAAGCTTCGGATATGTCGTACACAATTCCCGACGAAAAGGTACGATAGTTAAAGAAACTGCTTTTCTTCTTTTCAATTGTTTGATATAACCTTTCCCGCTCACAATGGTTGTTTATTTGTAGGTTGTGATCACCTATGTCGCCTATCTGTGCGCGCGGCTATTGGATCTTAGGGAGGAAACTAAGGCTGCGCGTTGCATACAGATGGCTTGGAGACGATTTCGACTTAACAAGCAATTGGAACGGAAAAAGGTTTGTTATAGTTATTATCCGCGCAAATATCCTAATACCTGTGTATTGATCGGACCCGACAAGTCGGAGCTCTAAGCCATACAGCAAGCCACTCTTAGCTGTGAGAAAAAAAAGGTTATGAATAAATTCACTTTAGGTTCTATTATTATTCTTGATCAGTCTGTTGCTTAAGAAATTCAAAGGAAGGAGAGATCCAACGTTATTGGGAGATTACCGCCTCGCCGTTTCAGACTTAATCAGCAGTGAGAAAATAATCTATGTCGGGAGACTTCCCTCAAGCTGGTGAGGTCTTAAATGCTCTTGTTACCGAACTACAGGAAGAGCAATGGCTTGTACGCACTTGCCTCTTCTCTGTGGCAATAGGGGTATATATACACACAGGCTAGGAGACGCACGATGAAAACCACTTTCTCCTCGCTTTGTGTAATGAATGTTCAAGCTCTATTTTTGTTCCTTTCCTTTCAGAACGTCTCCAAGATCGTTGCTTCTCTTCAGGTAGGTAAATGTTATGATAAGATGCCGCTCCAGGATTTTTCTTTATCCATGCATCACAGACTAAGAGAAGACTCCAGTTTTTCTTAAAGATAGAAAAGGGAGAAAAATAAGTAGAGCATTGGCTCCCTGGTGGCTTAGGTGTAGCGACTACTCCCTTATGTCTGTTCCCTCGCGCAATCCGTGTTTGTTAGGACATGCACTTTCCATCACTCTCACAACTACTTAATTCATTTTTCTTTTTGTTGTTGAATTCTTCTCTTTCAGGCACGTGCTAGAGCTGCGTTAGCACGCCGTAGATTTCGCGCCATGAAAGAATCCGCTGTCGTTATTCAGTCTGTTTACCGTAGTTACATGGTTCGTAAACAGATTCGCGTTCGCCACCAGGCCGCCCAGTGTATTCAGACTCACTACCTGGCTTTAAAGAAAGGACGAGAAGTCTTGAGCTGGTACGCAAACCTTCGACAGACGGTTGTGCGACTTCAAACTGTTGTCTTGGGTAATCAGAGGAAGATGCGTGTTAAAAGGAATTTGGCCGCTACAGTGATACAGGCTGCTTGTAGAGGATACGCTGTGAGAAGATGGCTTGACAAGCAGTGTGCCGCTTGTGTTAAGATTCAAGCACTGGTCAGAAGTGTCTTGGAACAGAGAAGGTTTTTACAGGTTAAAAACGTTACTGTGTTGATCCAAAAGACCTACAGAGCGACATTGTTGGGAAGAAAAGAAAGGCAGCGCTTCCTTCATCTCAGGAAATGCGCGGTTACACTACAGTCGTACTACCGAGGCCAGCGTGATCGACGACTCGTGAAGCAAATTCGTGCGGCTGTCAAGATTCAAAGCCACGTTCGTGCGTGGCGAATGCACTCGAAGTTTCTACGTCTCAAACGAGTTACTACCAAAATACAAGCTTGCGCTAGAAGGCATCAAGCACAGAGGAGGTTTGCCGAGGTAAAAGAAGCTGTGCGAGTTCTACAGGTCTATTTCAGAGCTATTCTTCTAGGCCGACGGCAGAAGATAGAGTACGGTACTCAGAGGGCCGCCTGTGTCAAGATTCAGTCACTGGTGAGATGTCAGATTGAAAGAAGAGTTTTCTTACAAAAGAGACAAGCGGCGGTCAGATTGCAGTCCTTTACTAGAATGTCTCTGGCGCGTAAGAGATACCAGAGACTTTACACAGCCACGTTGTTGATCCAAAGAAGGTTTAAGGAATTGCTTTGCGCGAGAAACGCTCAGAGAAACTTTCAACTCATGAAACTATCCGCTGTAAAGGTCCAGTCGTGTTATCGAGGCTACAGATGTCGTGAGCAGTTTACACTAATTAAACAGACCACCATTATTGTTCAATCCCATGTGCGTTGTTTCTTAAGCAGAAAGAAGTTCTTGGCTTTAAAACGCGCTTCAACTATCATCCAAACTCGCTATCGTGCCTTGCTGCTTGGGCGTCAACAGAGGCAGAAATATCAACACACCCATCATGCCATTGTTCGACTACAGGCAATGGTCAGAGGGAGGCTTGCGCGTGAAAATCTACTCAAGCAGCAAAGATCAGCAGTAGTGATTCAAACGAAGTACCGGCAGTACTCCGCCGCAAAAAGATATCGTCAGCTGAAGAGCTCAACCGTGGCGATGCAGCGGCGTTTCCGCTCCGTCTTGCTGACGCGTGAACACGTTTGGCGTTACCAGCAGATGCGATCATCCGCCCAGTTTATTCAAGCACGCTACAGAGGGCATCTCGCAAGAAAGTTCTACAAGATGCTAAAAGCTACAGTTGTGTTGCAGTCTGCAGTTCGTGGTTGGGGAGTAAGAAAGGATATCAAACAGCAGAATATGGCTGCATTAGCGATCCAGGGATTCTACAGATGCCATGTGTACCGTAAGAAGTACCTAGCAATAAGAAAGGCTACTATTGTTTTGCAGAATCAGTATCGTCTGGTTTCTTTGGGACGTAAAACCCGCTGTGATTTCCAGCGAGTTAGGCATGCGGCGATAAAAATCCAGTCATCATTTCGTGGCTGCCAAGCAAGGAAGCAAGTTCTACTTCTCACAAGTGCGAGGAAAATACAGGCATTTTATCGAGGTTATGTCGCTCGAAAATCCTACAACATTTCTCGCAATTCCATCATTATAGCTCAGGGAGTTGTACGTGGTCATTTGGCGCGGAAACATTACTCCAGTCTCAGGAATGCCACTGTCATGCTCCAGAGGCGGTACCGTGCCCGCGTGATTGGCATGCAGCAATACTTACACTATCACGTGCAACGTGGTGCATGCATTCTCTTACAAGCGGCGGTGCGAGGTTACGTGTATCGTAAACGGTACCAAGAGAAGAGAGAGGCAGCAATAATCTTTCAACAGAGGTACAGGGCTATGACGGCGTGCAAAAATCAGCATACGCGTTTCCTAGCTTTGAAAACCGCTGCTATTTGTATCCAGGCCTGTGTACGTGGTTGGCTTGACCGAAAACGGGTGACCGAACTACGAGCGGTGCGCGTTATTCAGGCTACGTTCAGGATGTACAAAGTCAGGAAGGAGTACCTCGCCTTGAGGAGAGCTGTGGTGCAAATACAGGCTCAAACACGCATGATCAAACAGCGACGACAATTCAACAGTCTCAAGAAGGCGGCGCTTATTGTCCAGCGGAGGTTTAGAGCGACTGTCCTTTGCAAGCATGACCAGTTGGTGTATCACTTTATCCGGGGTGCGGTTATTACGATTCAAATGGTTTTCAGGGGGCACTTGGTGCGAAAGAGACTGCGTAGAATGAATGAGGCCGCTGTTAAGATTCAAGCTTACACTCGTAGGCTCCTGGCGAGGAAGAAATATCAAGCTACCAAGAAAGCTACACTCGTTTTACAACTAAGATGCCGTGCCTGGTTGCTTGGGCGAGCCGTGGCCCGTAACTACAATGCATGGAAGTCTGCTGCGCTTGTCATCCAAGCAAGTTATCGAAGGTACAAGAAACGCATGGAAATGAAACGCAATCAAGCAGCTACCAAGATCCAATGCGCTTTCCGTCGTCATGCTTGTCGCTTTAAATTTCTGTCCCAGAAATCTGCTGCGGTCGTCATCCAGGCAGCTTTTAGGTGTTACATTACTCGACGATGCTATCTGAATCTGCGCTGCGCTTCAACAGTTATTCAGCAACGGTACCGAGCAGTCAAAAAGATGAAGAACGTGCGTCAGCATTATATTGCACAGCGGAAAGCTTTTATTGCGCTGCAGGCCAGAGTTAAGGGGTGGCTTTGTAGACGACAGTATAACTCGATCAGGGCAGCGGCCATCGCTATTCAGACGCGCCATCGAGCTTGCATCAAGGCCCGTGAACGGAGAAAAGACTTCTTAGAGTTAAAGAATGCTACTGTCATTTTGCAGTCTCATTGGAGAATGGTCTCGGCACGCAGAAACTATGAAAAACTCAGAAACGTAGTGATTAAAATACAAGCAGTGGTACGCATGAGGAAGGAAGAAGTGTTTTACGGAAAACTCAGGAATGCCACCTTGACGTTGCAGAAGAGATGCAGAGCCAATCAACTTTGCAAACAACAGCTTGTGCACTACCAAACCATGCGTAAAAGCGCTATTATAATACAGTCACAGTTCCGTGGATTCAAAGCAAGAAAATGCGTTCAAAAGATGGTAGCCGAGAAGCAGAGACGTCAACAAGCAGCATTCAAGATTCAGCGGTATTATCGAGGATATCGCCTTATGAAGGAAACCTACTTTGCCTATCACGTGACTCGCGGCGCAATTATTACCTTGCAGGCGGCATGCCGCATGTATGCAGCACGAAAATTCGTCCGCAAGCTTCGAGCTGTTATCACGATGCAGGCTGTATGCCGTGGGAAAATTCAGCGGCAGGAGTTCCTGACGGTAAGAAAAAGGATTTGCAAAGTTCAAGCCACAGTACGTCGCAATCAAGCCAGAACAAGACTTGAGAGAACGCGAAAAGCGGTTGTTGCAATTCAGCAGTGGTACAGAGCTCAAACAGCCATGAAGAAAACCTATAAAGAGTATCATGATCTCAGGGATGCTACAGTCTTGATCCAGTCTCATTTCAGACGTCACAGTCAGCTACAGGCCTATCTTTATGAAAAGCAAATGGTAGTCCTTACACAATCTCTAGTGCGTATGCGTCTTGAAAGGAATCGATTTCTTCAAAAGCGTTCGGCGGCCATTGTAATTCAACGTCACTATCGCTTGTGGATCTTTGGGAAGGAGATTCGCCATAGATACCTGATGATGCTATCGGCAATTATCACGATGCAGGTATTACTAAAGTGCCATGTCTTTCTCGGGATATGTGGATACGAGTCTGTTTAATTGTAGTAACCCTTACAAAATTATGCGTTGAGGTCTCGCAAACAGATATTTTCGTTAACAGTCTCCAGAGTGTAAACGTTCCTAAAAGGGTTACCATCGTTCCCCTGAGGAAAGACTTCAACGCGCAAATTTGTATGTGTTACAGGCCTTAATGATTCGCGTGGACATAATCTAAGGGCGTTTACCATTAATCATAACTGACTGGCCAGACCAGTTCAGTCGCAAAGAGAATAATATCACAAATGTCCAACTAGTGGTCTTTTATCAATGCTATGTTCTGATTGGCTGAGCTACTACTAGGCTGTATGTTATAGCTCACTAGTAGGGAAAAGGGCGGGCTTTTTGGCGGCAAAAAAGGATTAAAGTCTAGCTATAACTTGTAGCTAAAAGTTTTCCATTCTTGATATTTTTGACCAACTAGTTGGATTTTACTAAAACAATTATTCCTCTCGCCCTCATTGCCTCTGAGTCAATAGCCGATTCGGCCTTCGGCCTCATGGGCTATTGACTCGGAACCCATTCGAGGAACAATTGTTAATTTTTAGCGAAAACTCTTGTAAAAGCCTTATTTCATTTCCAAAATGACTAGAAAGGTCCAGCTGGCGATTCCTGACTTTTTGTAAAGTGCCCTTAAACTAAATTGGTTTTGAGAAGAAAAGGACGTAGGTTGTCATCAGTTTTTGAGTGATCGTCTACTATAATTTCATACTTTATTCTAACTTTCAAACGTGTTAGGATCAAAAACATTGGATAACTTCAATACTGATAGCCAATCTTATCTTGTTTCAGGCCGGTCCATTTTTGCTAGGGAAAAAACGACTTCGTTATATGTCATTAGTCATTCTTCTTGTCGCTTTGATATGATCGCATTATACAATTATCTTCGCACGTGTCATCATCATCTCAGTTATCGATTTAATCCAATGTGCCTTACCCTGGAGCCGATTGGGTCTCTTACTCCCGCCCCCCTCCCCCAATCGGCGTCAGGTGAACGGTGCTTTGGTTCATCTGAAGTTTTTCCTTTATTTTTTTCTCTTGTACTTTACAGAGCTTTTTCCGAGGTTGGAAAACAAGACGTGAATTAACCAGACTAAAATCCGCCATACTCATCCAATCCAACATTCGAGGATGGATGGAGAGACGAAAATATCACCACACAAGACAGCTCGTCATCGGCTTGCAGGCTACAACAAGAGCGTGGCTTTGTCAGAAAAATTATCGTCAACTCAAAGACGCTACGGTTCTTCTTCAAAGAAGAGTTCGCGGAAACAACGCTGCTACAAAGGCCAGGCAAGAATATCTGGCAACAAAGCGCGCAGCCGTTGCACTTCAATCCTTTTATCGCGGACGGCAGGTTCGCCGTTACGTCGTTAAGCTTAAAGCAGTGATTCTGATCCAGTGCTGGTTCTGCGCCACTGCTGCAGCAAGAAAGGCTAGGGAAGAATACAAAGCGATCAAAGAGGCTTCCCTTGTTTTGCAAGCCGCTTACCGCGGATACTGTGGGCGGATGTTCACTCGTAAGCTACGTGCAGCTCGCACTATCCAGGCTGTGGTCAGAGGATTCCTCATCCGAAGAAGGATTGAAGTAAGAATTAAATCTGCGTAGTGTGGGGATGTGATTATACCTCACTGACTTGTGTTAAGTGGTTCAGTTGAATTCGGCGGCTTGGAATCTTTCACAAACGAGTTAAAATAACCTACTCTAAACCCTAGATGTCGTGCAGCAGTTGCTTAGCGCCTTTTAATATTTGATCTCTCACAAGGATTTATACGACAGATAATAATAGGTTTGCCTTTCACTGAAACATGCATCAAACATAAGATGACATCGGTGACCTTCTCATGGTTGCCACAGAAAAGTCCGAGAAAATTTGCATTAAAAAAAAAACAGTAAAACAAAAAAAAAAAAAACAGGGAAATTGAAAACACGGATCTGTTTTTCAGCTAAGAAGTCGGCTCACTGTACGTCGTGTTTTGTTGGAATTTTATGAAAAAACACTTTTCTTTATTGAACTGGTCGTAGAAATAACACTGGTGCTGTTTCTGAGCCATGTATTTGCACTAAGGGAAAGTTCATTTAATATGACAAGGGGGGGGGGGGGGATGAAGATATTGAGGGGGGGCTCCGAAAATTTTTAGACACCCGAAGGGGGGGCTCTGAAAAAATTGTTGCGCTAGGAGGGGGAGCTCCGAAAATTTGTATACTTCAAAACCAACACATGACATCATCATACAGATCGGATGGTTTTCAACTCAACAATTTAATGACCTGTGCAACTCAGCTATATCATGTGGTTTACAGATATAACAAATGTAGTCTCAGTAATTATTACACTCTTAATCATCCCAAAAATGCTTTAGAAAATTTCAAAAAGTAGAAATGCTCAAACTTTTTATAATAAAACCACATTGATTCAACAAGATTTCAAAATCTGCTAACGGGAACTATAAAAACGATGACTCTGTAACAAGAAATGTTAAGAAATGAAGGAGGAGGGGGGGGGGGGCTCTGAAATTTTTTCGACTACCAAGGAGGGGGCTCCTAAAAAATTGAACCGCTAGCGAGGGGGGCTGCTAAAATTTCAAGCTTCGAGTTTCAATATCTTCATCATCACCCTCCCCCCCCCCCCCTTGTCATATTAAATGAACTTTCCCTAATGACTTAAAAATACCCAATGATTTTTTCCGTCCTAGAGACAAAAAGCAGAGCGTCTGATTCAGTTGAAACAGTTTGTTTCAGCCGTGTACCATCATATGAGTGCCATGAAAATCCAACGGTGTTACCGCAGATCACGTGCTATGGCTTTGGCAAAGGCCCGGATGGATTCTGTGCTTCTTATACAGGTATATACTTGATATACGTGTCACATTGTATGTTTGTTTTTGCTATTTAATTAGTGGATTACTCAAAATTTCCTTAGCATGATGAGTTACTGTTTATAAACTGAGAGTATCTTGTCATTTGCCGGGTTGGTAAAATTAGGTTCTTTCGTGATGGTATGGTCCAATAAATCTTTTCTTCTTTGGGCCAAGTTTTTCCCATTGTCTTTCCAACAACTGAATTAGAACTTTTCAAATGTATCTTTCCACGACAAAAGTTTGTTATGGTTATAAAGGAAAAACTCTGGATAGATATCTCACCGCCTATTCAGTTGAAAAATTCTTCTGCATAAACACTCAGCGACCCAACTTGACCTAAGGGAGAAAGATCTGCTACAAAGTGAAGTCAAATCAGGTGAATCGAAGGAGTGGAAAAATACATCACCTAAACGATAGCCTATGCATATTTTGCAAGCTTCCCAAAACTGAGGTGAATGAACTCTTCTACTTTCCAATCAGAATTTCCAGTTTCCTGTGTAAATGGTATACGGTAGCCTCGCCTCGGTGACTTTCTGTTCTGAGATTTTGACGTCATCCGACCTTGAATTTAAATTCTCAGCGTTGTTTAAAGGCGCTGACTGCGTCGACCACTGAGTCAACTTGCTTTCTTGGTACTGTATAGCTATTATGGGTCGACATTCTCTCTGTAAATTTTAAACGTTAATCGTGTTCTATCCGAACAGTATTGGTGGCACGGTGTTATGGAACGAAAGCGATTTGTTAAGCTCCGCGCAACTGCTGTCTTCCTCCAAAGAGCAGCTCGAAGGATACTGGAGACAAAAAATAGAAATGCTGCTAGGATCCAGGCCCTAGTCCGAGGTGCTATAACCAGGAAACACTTGAAAAAGATCCATCAGTCTGCGCTACAAATTCAGGTCAGTGGGGAACAGGATTCGGTTATAAGTCCCGAAACTCTCCTTCTTATGATCATGTGATCGTATTTTTGAGATGTGTTAGCGATTTAATATCGTGCAATAACAATAGACTGGCTAAGAAGATTTGAGTCATCTGGAAATGTGCAATACATTATTTTGCAGATGCAAAGAAGCCAACAACCGAAAAAAACGAAATTGAGCAATAGATAGTATGATTGAGTATGCACTGAAAAGCTTGATTGGCGAAAATTCAGGGGGAACTGTTATATATTCCCTCGGCAGGTGAAATAAAAAGTGTGAAAAAAATCGCCCTTTCCTTCGGTCGAGTGCAGAGTCGATAAGCACGAAAATAAAGGGAGTCATTAACTTAACTGAAATTGTTCTTTTTCTTCCTCGTCTTTTATTTTTCTTATTTTGTAAATCATATTCAGGTAGAGCCCACAAGTGTCGCAGATAAAAATGACAAAGTCTTACTGCACTTTTCAAAAACACGTTCTGAAGTTCAAAAGCCGCCTTCACAATTGCGTTTTTCGCTACCGTCAGTCATAGTTACGATCTCAAGCAATGAACCTTGAAACACGAAAACACACAAAACGGATTTAATCCACAAATCACAAACCATGACTTTTTGAACCCGTTGAAGTAAACTTTGTTTCATAAGAGGTCCGCTGGGATGATTGACGGCAGTGAAAAACGCAAAAGTCAGTTGGCTTTTGTACTTCCGAATTCGCGTGGTTTTGAAAAGCGTAGTAAAAATGTCTTTTCGGATCTCTAGGCCTTCTGGCGTGGTTACCGAGTCAGAGTTGAAGTGTCCTCTCTCAAGGTAAAAAGAGCGCGCAAGCGCATCAAGTCTGCCAATGCTGCAGCAACGGAGTCAATGAAGCTTTGTAACCGCACAAGGTCTGCTCTAGATTTTCTGCTTCAATGTAAGAATATCAGCAGGATTGTGGGGTCGCTTGTTAATCTCGGTGAGTGAACTTGGTCTTCTACACTCAAATTAAGTCCAAATGTAGATTGCGCTAAGACTAGTATTCTTGGAAACATATAGCCCGCATTTGGATACCACAGAAAAACGGCAAGCGGTCGTGTGTCGTGAAGGGAGTCGAAAAACTGGACGGTAGCAAGTAACGTGAAGTGAATGTAATATTAATTTTATTACTTCTAATAATACTAGTCCTTTTAATTCGAATTTGATGCTACATCGGGAAACGAACAAAAACTAGATGAGCAGTCTTCATAAAAGAAAAAGTTACACGACTGGTAAATGTTGTTTCACAGTGAGAGAAACTGGGGAACTTCTCTTCATGTGAAACTACAAAAATGAGGAATACGAATACTGTAATGCTTGTTTAATTATTCTGTCGTTTGTAAGAGAACTGTAAGTTTTCAAGTTGAACTGTTCTGTTCAATGAATGCATCGCTAAGGTGAACTTTATTTTTTCGCCCTCAGAGGTCGTTACTCGTCTATCTGAAGTTTGCTGTCAACAGGTTGTTGATGACGGAGCGCTCCCCGTTATTTTTAAAGTTCTCAAGAAATGTAATCGTAGTCTGCCACACTTGGAAGTCATCAAGTATTCGGTGTTAATACTCTACAATGTTGTAAAGGTAGGAAAATTTGTCTTTGTCATGTTGAGTTGTTTCCTCTCTTCACACTGCACAATACTGGAATAAAAAAATGTCATTAAACCAGTTCCCATTTGTTATAGAGGTTCTTGCTTCTCGCGGATATTTTACTTTGACGTGGATTAGCTCTTTTCCCATTCGTTGACATAGTTGAAATGGTAAAGAAAAACATTCTTCCATTTACGTATGTTTTAAATAGTGGGAATCACACCAATGATTAGAGAGAGACCATGACTACCTCTTTAATTTCTTCCCGTACGCCGAGATTGGTCAAAGCAAACAAAAAAGAAGTGGCACAATGCGCCAGAATTGTATTATCAGTAGAGAGATAAAGGGGGTAAAAGGTTGGATCTTGATAAGTAAGGTCGTTAGTTCGGGGTGGAAATTGGCTAACCTTAATTATTTTTTTATTAATTAATATATTTATTTATCATTTCCTTAGTATCCATCCCTGTACCGTGCCGTTTATGAGGAACAACATTCTATTGACACTTTGGTTCATTTGCTGGTGAATCTCAGGGATAAGAGTTTTATTTTCTCTAAAACCTGCTGCCTTCTCGTCGTGCTTTGCAGCAACTCGTCCATTGTCCAGGATATTCGCATCATGCAGAAAATAACTGAAGATATCAAAGGTGTCCACAGCATAACTGAACGAAACCACAAACTTGAAACAAAGCGGAACGTGATGAAGTCCAAAGTAGACAAGGCCATGAACCAGTTGCCCCCACCAACTCCTTGTAAACACACTCCGTTCAAGGGAAAAAAATCCCATAAGATCAAATGGCAGAATCGACTGGACCTAGTCCAGGATCCTTTGGAAGCTGTGAGACTACTCGTGCGGAAACTAGACCTAGTTAAGACTGATGAATGACGCCATCATTTGAAGTTACCTACGTTTGTGAACATTACTTGAATGGACAGCTTTAAATATTCTTCGTTCATTTTTATATTATAAATTTTACACGGTATTATTTTTAGTTTTGACTTCTTACAAACACCGTCTGTTTTACTTCATATTCGAACATGAAGGATGGTGATGTATATACGAGAAGGAACACTACAGTTTTATTAAGAACTTTTATGTCATTTTCTCAAAACGCAGAAGGTATTCAGTGTAGATAAGAAAGGGAGCAAGTGGTAATGGCCGTAAGAAATTACTCTAAATGACCTCCTTAAGTACAGAGAAATAGTCACACGGAAAAACTCTCCTAAAATATTGTATAGCTGTAATGTTTTTAGCATTTAACGTCAAACGAGGCCCATTCATTGAAAAAGTTTCTTTCAGCTGCAACCACAGCAATCCACCATGCAGCATAATTTTAGTTAGAAAAAGACAATCCAAGATAGGACGTGCATAAACCGTTGATGTACAGTACAAACCAAAGGGAAAGTAAATTTTAAGACAGAATAACTTTCCAAAACAAGGTCGTGAAAGGTTCTTTGCTTTGTCCTTCGTGTTCCAAAAGTAAACTTCATTCCCGCCAGGGTACCAGTCAACTTGGTGATCAGAGAGTATGGGCGTCGCGAAAACAACAGCGTTCGCTTAAGCCCGGTTTTCATTAGCACATAAGCATAGGCATAAGCACAAGCACATGTGTAAGCACGTGAAAACTGGGTCGACATAAGCATAAGCACAAGAAAAACGGACAAGTTCGTTCTTCTTGTGCTTGTGCTTATGCTTATGTCGTGGCTTTGACTAGTGAAAACGGGGTCGACATAAGCACAAGCATAACCACAAGGCCGTGGACCAATCATGGGTCACTTTGACCCAGACCTCATGCAAACAAATCAAAATTCAAAGATCAATTAATCCTTATTTTTCAAACCGATAACAATTATGGGTCCAGTTTTTAATTTGATCGCGGAAAAGCGTTTTAAACAATGAGACATAAACTTATCCATAAGCGTTACATGTAAGTTTTATAGCGTCGGAATGTTTCTCGGTCAACAGCATTAAAAGATTGGTGAAAATTAAGCTTACCAGGTCGTTCAAGTCGGTACGTTTTGGAAAGAAAACTGTTGGTACCTTTCTGAGGCATCGCCTAAAATTGTTATGATCTCTTATATGCACAGACATTATCGTATCGAAAGATTTTTGAAATATGGGCAGGAAACAAGAGGGTTGTCCAATGTGCTATGCATTTCACTTAAGTGCTGTTTCATTGAACTAATGTCAAAGAGAGCTTTTAATGTATTTTCAGATTGTCTATCTTTTGTCTTTCTACCGAGAGCATTTTTTATTCCAACCAATTGCAACATGATTTGAAACACATTTACTTTCTCTACATATTGACTTTTAAGTCTTCCACTGATTTTTAATAGATAACAATGCTCACTTTCCAACGGCAAACAAACATTATTTAACTAAGAAAATAGACGATATTAAGAGTGTGAAGTCATTGATTTGCTTTGTAAGTTGTTTTTCAGGCCCAATAAAATAAGATGAAATCTCCATACTCCTTGTCCATTACGAAAAAGTGGATCCATATTGGGGTATGACTACACACTCAATTCCTGACTGGTAGAAAAAAGCTATCATCCCATTGCCAAATCTAACCATCGGTCCATTTCAAATCGCTTCTTACCTCATGCGTCAAAAAGGGAGGTACATGCCTACGTGGTCAACCTCGTCCCCAGGGCTTTTCCCTTAAAAACTGGGGACAAGGTTGCTACGTGGTCTGTTGGGTTCTACCGATTACTTCATGACCAACTTATATTTTAAGTGTAGCGCGCTTATTTCGCCTCCGCGTATCTTAAAGAAAGAGATTGAGCTTGTAGCGTCTTTGTTTCGCCTCTACCTTCAAGAACGCAGTTTATTACATGACCCTTACTTGTACAGCGCGCATGTTTCGCCTCATGACTTTAAGAGCGACGTATATTACAGGTGAAGCGCGCTTGTTTGACCCAACGGCTTAAAGAACGACGTCAACTACATGTGTAGCGCGTTTTGTTGGCCTCATGGCTTAAAGAACGACGTCTGTTTCATGTGTAGCGCTCTTGTTTCGCCGCATGGCTTAAAGAACGACGAATATTACATGTGTAAAGTACTTGTTTCGGGTCACTGGCATGTTACATGTGTAGCGCGCTTCATCTTTTGGTTTAAAAGACCCATATCCCATGTGTGGCGCGCTTGGTTCGCGTCAAGAACGACGTATTACTGATATTACATGTGTAGCGCGCTTGTTTCGCCTCACGGCTTTAAGAACGACTTTTATTACATGTGTAGCGCGCTTGTTTCGCTCATGGCTTTAAGAACGACGTATATTACGTGTAGCGCGCTTGTTTCGTCTCGTTTCTACGTCTGTTGCGAACTGACTTTCCGCCGAGTCTGATCGACTCTTGCAAGGACGAGCTGTCTCCATCGGATCCGATCGAGTCTGTTTGCCAACATCGTCAACCCCCCTCGCTCCTCTTAACCTCTTACTTCCGATACTACTGACAAACGCCTTGCACTCATTTCCTGTTCCGGTCGCGATCTGACTCGATCCGCCTGCGGTTGAAGACAACTTGACTCAGGTCGGGTGTATTGGACATGTGTGGGAAACAGGCGGCAGCCTTTCAAGTTTGAAACAACTAAGAAATATCAAAATATCTGCGGTACGAAGTTTAGCAGATATTTGTTTTCTGCACGTTCTGAATTTGGTATTTTCATTGTGTTTTTCAATGAAGTGTTCAGTAGTTACGTAATATGTGTTAATTGCGTTTCATATATAGTTGTTGTCAGTCAGTATGTTCTTCCTTCGGGTCTGCAACGCCACACTTTACAACACTGTTCTGTTTAACATGAGTGACGCGGAGGACAGCAATGTTCGTTCTTGTCCGAACCCTGAAGTCGTAGATCCTTCTATTGGCGCTGCTATACAGGCTGCCGTTACTCGTTCTATAGGTTCTTTAACCGACAACCTTACACAGGTCATTGAATCTCGGCTTACCGATTTTGCCAAGCATTTTTCAGAGGAAAACAGTTCGTCCGTTGAGCAAGCTGTTAAGAAGGCGCGTCGCGAGCAATACACGTGCAAGAGAAAGGGTAACCAGCAGCAGTTAGACCATTCCCTCCAGGTGCTGGACAAGCTAGACGAAGCTTCCGACGCACTGAAGCACAAATCTTATGAAAAAGCTAAGGGTGCTTTGGAGTCAGGTACGGAATTAGTGTCCAAGCGTGTTAAAGCAATAAAGCTAGCCGACAAGAGCGAGTTTGGATGGGCGACGGTCAATGAGTATCTATCCGACGAACTCGCCTCTGACTCAGATGATGAGAAGAGAATTTACCGGGCCGAGAGGAGAGCTGAGAGAAAGGTCACTAAGGAAAAACGTCGTCGTGCCCGTTCTGGCGACAAAGGCAGTGGCTCCGCCTCTACATCTCGGGCGACTTCGTCAAGATACGCATCCAGCGATTTGGTTTCACGCTCGGAGGCTAGACCAGCTCGTCGTTTGGGCCCCTGTTTTAAGATAAGTACCCAGCACTTTTTCGCTTTACTATCTTTGTTTCTTTCTTCGTCGATTATGGCGTTACCGCACAGGCCATAATCCAATATTCTCAGTGATTTGCTTCATTTGTGTTTATATTTATATAGGTTAGTGCAGAATATCAAAATATCTGCGGTACGAAGTTTAGCAGATATTTGTTTTCTGCACGTTCTGAATTTGGTATTTTCATTGTGTTTTTCAATGAAGTGTTCAGTAGTTACGTAATACGTGTTAATTGCGTTTCTTATATAGTTGTTGTCAGTCAGTATGTTCTTCCTTCGGGTCTGCAACGCCACACGCTACAACACTGTTCTTTTATTTTTATGTTATGGATTTTATTTTCATGTTTTTCTGTATGTGTTCCCCTTTTTTCAGTGCGGGGATTTTGGTCATTTGAGTTCCACGTGCTTGAAGCCTGCGGATTCTTCGAAGAGTAGCTCTCGACGCGATTGACTAGATGGCGACTCGTCGACCTGTGATGAAGTTGAGTGTGATTTAATTCATTTATTGTCTTGTTGTGGCGACGAGTTTAGCGCGAAAGGCGGAAGCAGTGGCGTGAAAGGTCGCTTGCAATCTTCGTTTAACTTTTGGGTCGAGACTTTAGATGCACCAGATTTTGTCCTTGATATGATTAGGCGCGGTTACAGATTGCCGTTTGCCGAGTACCCCTCGCAGTGCTTTTTGAAGAACAATAGATCAGCTCTTCAGCATCCGGAATTTGTCGCTGTTGCTGTTAGCGAGCTTTTAAGTAACGGCTGCATTGTTGAGCACGAATTCCCCCCGTATTGTGTTAATCCTTTGACAGTCGCTGTTGGGAAGAAGCTTCGCGTGGTTATCGATCTGAGACACGTAAACAATTATTTAGTAAAACCTATATTCAAGTACGAGGACTTACGATCGCTTTCTCAAGTTCTCGATGAAGGACACTGGTTTTTCTCTTGGGACCTTAAGTCCGGTTACCACCATGTCGATATTTGTCTCGACCACCAAAAGTACCTTGGTTTCGCGTGGCCTTTTACTGGCGTTGTCAGATATTTTTCCTTTACAGTACTGCCTTTCGGGTTAAGTAGCGCTTGCTTTTGTTTTACCAAGTTAATGCGCCCGTTAGTTAGGCGTTGGCGTTCTATGGGACACAACAGTTTCATTTATTTGGGCGATGGTTTCGGGAGTCGACCAGACAAATGTTCTGCCGCGGCAGCTAGCTTAATTCAACGTAAAGAGCTCTCTTCATCTGGTCTTCTTTGTAACGAGGAAAAGTCTCACTGGGATCCAGTTCAAATTGGCGAATGGCTAGGCTTTGTTATTGATACTATTTTAATGTGTTTCCGGATTCCCGAGAAGAAAGTTCTCAAGCTTAAAGGCTTGCTAGATTCTGCCATTCAGGATGGATTCTCTTCATTTCGCGAGTTAGCGAGAATAGCAGGCACTATCATTTCAGCTGCGTAAGCTGTTGGTCCAATTTCTCGTCTTTTGACCAGACAAATGTACTTCGCCATTGAAACCAGATCGGCTTGGGATGACATAATTCATTTTCCTCCGAGCCTTTTACAAGAACTGAAATTTTGGTATTGCAACATCGACTGCTTAAACGGCTATTCTATTAGGCCACCGTTAGCTACGCATACCGTTGTATTTTCCGATGCTAGTGACGTAGCGTTCGGAGGATTTTCGGCTACTTTAGACGGCTCCGTCGTTAGCGGCATGTGGGAGAGCGAGGATATCGGCCAAAGCTCTACGTTTCGCGAGCTGAAAGCAATTTTTTACGTGTTGCTTTCTTACGTGGCTCAACTGAAACACAAGAGAGTTAAAATCTTCACTGATAATCAGGTCGCCGCCAGAATAGTTGCTATCGGAAGCTCAAAATCTCACCTCCAGGCCCTGGCTATGGATATTTTCAACAGCATCGTTCTCGAAGCCCAGTGGATCCCTAGGTCTCTTAATGAAAGAGCAGATCTTCTTAGCAGATTTATTGATAAAGACGACTGGTCCATCAAACCCTCGGTATTTCGACTTGTCGACGCTAAATGGGGCCCTCACACAATTGATCGCTTTTCGTCCTATTACAATGCCCAGCTTCCGAGGTTCAACTCTAAATTTGCTACCCCAGGTTGCAGCGGTGTGGACGCCTTGGCTCAGGATTGGCGACATGAGAATAACTGGGTTTGTCCTCCGGTGGGTGCCATTGTGCCTTCAGTTAGGGCTCTCTCGTCCTGCTCCGGTTACGGCACTTTGATCGTTCCACAATGGCCTTCGGCCTATTTTTGGCCTTTTTTGCACGACAACGCCTCCCAGTTCAAGTCTTTTGTTAAAGAAGTGTTTGAGCTTCCTTGTATTGAAGACCTCTTGCTGGAGGGTCCAGGACAGAAGCAGATTTACAAAGCGCGTCCGTCGGTGTTCAGCGGCTGCCCGAAATTTAAAATGTTAGCTTTGCGGATAGATTTTAGGTGAGCTTTCCCATTTTTGTCTCCCCTTACAGCTCATTATTGTCGGTGTTTTAGGTTTATCTTTTGTTAGCTTCGTTTCCATATTATTATTTTTGCCTGATTTGGCACCGTTATCGTGTCTGCTTTGGCAGTGTATTTTTGCCTGATTTGGCAGCTTTGTTTTGCCTGTTTTGGCAGCGTATTTTTGCCTGATTTGGCGGTGTATTTTTTTGCCTGATTTGGCAGGGTCTTCTTGGCTCGGAGTTCGATGTCCGCTTCACCACGCAGTTTGCCTGTTTTGGCGCCGTCAGTTGGCCTTATGTTATGTTTTATTTTATTGGTCTACATTTGTTTTATTGAATGTTTGCTATTTTGTTGTATTTTTTACTGTTTTTTACAGCATTACTGGGCCCAGCCAGTTCGGCTTCCGTTTGTCGTTGTTTCTCATTACATGTCGTTTTTACGCTGTAGTACTGTCCGTGCTGCATGATTATCATGCAGCATCATATTTTCTACTGTATTATAATTTTAAATTTTTTGCCTTTTCCTGCCTACTTTTATTTTATTTTTTAGATGTTCTCCAATCCGGGATTTGGAGTGAAGCGAATTCTTTGGCCGATCCATCCTTGCGCAAGCTTGTTCCAGACCTTCTCCATTTACAGTTTGAGTCCAAGGCTCCCTCTACCGTGCAGAAGTATAGATCTGGCTGGATCAGATGGCGTGAATGGGCAGATTCTAAGTTTGGCGTTCCAGTTATTCCAGCGAAGCCACTGCACATTGCTCTCTTTATCAGCGAACTTACTGCTGTCTCTATTTCTAATAATACGGGGATATCTCCTATAGAGTCAGTTGTTTATGGTATTAAGTGGGGTCATAGTCTGGCCGGTATTGTAGAATGCCCTACTGGTCACCCCCTTGTTAAGTCGTCCTTGGAGGGTGCAAGAAGGAAGCTTGCTCGTCCTGTTCAACCCAAAGAGCCTTTATCCGTTGACACAGTTTTAAGGATCGCTGAATATTATATTTCTAGTAGTTCGCTTGCCGTTATTCGTTTTCTTTTCGTCCTCTTGGTTGGCTTTGCTGGGTTTTTTCGTATGGACGAAATTCGCAATTTGACAGTTAAAGATGTCTCTATTTTCAACGAGTACATGTCAGTTTTTATTCCTAAACGCAAAAATGATCAGTATAGAGAAGGGCATACGTCCTTTCTAGCTAGGTCTCATAAGGCTACTTGCCCAGTTTCTATCACCAAAACGTTACTTAAGCTTTTCCCTTCAACTTGTGAGTCATCTTCGCCCCTCGTTAGGCGAATCGTGAAAACTAAGTCTAGGGAGTGTTTTCATGCTTCTAGAGGAGTTTCATATTCAACGCTAAGAGACGAATTTAAGAAATTTGTTAAACCATTTGTAGGTGACATTGCTCTTTACGGCACGCACAGTATAAAGTCTGGTGCCGCCTCAAATCCTGCTTGTCGGAGTGTTTCCGCTGATCTGCTAGATATGCATGCTGGCTGGAAATGTGCCACTTCAAAGAACAGATACATTAAGCACACCGTTAGTGATCGCTTAAAAGTTGCTCAAACTATTGCTATTTAGTTTTCGTTTGTTTATTACAATTATTTAGTTTATTAGTAGTCTTGGCGGGGGACTTAAGTCGTGCCTGGCCCGCCCCAGATTTCCTATCCTTTTTTCCCCACGGGGTTTTTTAGGTTAGGTTTTTTCTGGCCCCCCTGGCACGGCTTACTCTATTTGACGTTTTCATTTCTATTTTGTACTAGTTGTTTACATTTTCTTTAATAAAGTGGCGTTATGGCGTTACCGCACAGGCCATAATCCAATATTCTCAGGGATTTGCTGCATTTGTGTTTATATTTATATAGGTTAGTGCAGAAGTTGGAAGTTCAGGACTTGTACAGTAAAAAGTATCTATTTTAAACATGGATTGATGGTAGTCGACTCAAGCACGTAGGGCCAGCTGTGGTACCACAGTTTAAAACGTGCCAATTCCGGTTCTGGTCGCGATCTGACTCGATCCGCCTGCGGGTGAAGACAACCCGACTCAGGACGGATGTATTGGACATGTGTGCTTTAAATACAAGCAGTAATCTTTCCACCAAAGTTAAAGATGTCTTGACTGAATTTTTAAGTGCCTAAAACGCAAGTTTCTAGAATTTCTTTAGTTGTTTTTGGATAACGATGGTCAAGAAATCGATAAGACCAAGAAAGATATTTTAGTGTCCTTTTAATCTGTTAAGACAATACCAAGTCTATCAACTACCACATCTCAAACTGCTAATAGACTTATTACGATAAACACTCCTTTTGTTTTGTTTTGTTTTTGGTTTACTATGGGTTGACTACTTTTCATCTATCCAATTATTTACACCATGAAAGGGTCCTTGATTTTATTACGTATGCATGCGGCAGCGACAATTATCTCGCTGATATCTATCTTATGTAAAATCACAATAAAAGATCTAAAAGTAAATTTTCAACGAACAAAACATGCGCGCACCCAGGATTAAGTGATAACGCAACACACTGTAAAACTACTAACATCACTACGAACCACTGAAATATATGTTTCTACACTTACTCTGTGCCAAATATGGCATATTTGGAAATTCATTGAACTCATCTTTTGCTCAACACCCTCAACATGCACAAACTTGACTCAGTTTTCAAAATCGCGGTGATGCAAACCGCTGACCAAGTCTTAAAAGGAAACACTAACAGAGTATTGAAGAGATCATTAATATCACGCTTACGGCGAACGGCAAACGATTCAAGTTGAGAATTTCTCAAAATGGAAAATGAGCGTATAAAAACTGTCCCAAACGGTTCTTATGGATAAAACTGGCGTGAATCTACTAATTTGTGTGTGTAGAAGTAATGATCAGTAAAAGACAAGTAAAGGGAAAAATTGGTCACGTGGTACAAATTCGCGTTTGCCGTTTGCCGTAAACGTGACTCGAAACCCGGCTATCTTTAGGTGAATGAATGCCAGCTGTTTTTTACGAAACTACGACGGTGACGGCAACGGGAGCGGAAAGGTATAATAAAAATAGCACAACAACAACACCGCAAGTGAACCACGTACTTCTTCCGCAAATTTTAAGTCTCCACAGTTTTAACCTCCATCAGAGAATGACGCAAACAGCGCTTTTTATGGGTCCTCCAGCTCGTCTTCGGTTAGCTGTTTCACGATAAAAACGAACAAAAGTCAGAGGTCTTGTCAATTACTTTTTGTAAGTAACCAACCAGGCCTCAGCTTAAAAATAATCCTCTCAGCTTTACTGTTCATAAATGTAAAAGATTTATTCGTAGAGGAAACGACCCCGGGAAACGACCACACACCGACTGAGTGTGTTTCGTTGACTCGAGAAAAATGGAAAACTAAGCATGCACATGAACACAATATTTTTCATGACCGTAGCACACCTTTTTTCAAAAAGAGAAACCCCTCTGCCCTTATCTCAAGTGGTGGGTGGGGGGAGGTGGGGGTATCAATTCTGGGCCTTCTCCCGTTGCGCGTGTCTCGCGCTCCTCGCTCGCTTTGCGCTTGCCTTTGCTCGTCTGAAAAACGTTAAAAAATAACTGGCCTGTTATGCAGGCTAGGCTTCACCCCCTCTGCACCTTTGAGACTAAGATGGTTTTCCATCGCAGTAAGCACTCAATCTCGATGATCTTACTCTAAAACAGGACACTGGAACAGTCTGCTCCACATACCTTCTACATAACAAGGCCGGATGTATTGTCCTCCAGTCTGGGGAATGCTGATAAATAAAAGAAAAATTAGCCTTACTTACATTCTATTGGGTGAAAAAAAGAAAAGGAGGAAAGAATGAACTCGTCCTTAATATTAGTCGACACTCACTTTCTCAGCACTGCTCATCATATACTTTGTTCGGCATTATTAAGGAGACATTGTGTAAAAATTAGGACATTATAACTTAAGTGTTCATTCTCTTTATTCTCAAAACTAGATCATTTGATTTTGCAGTACAATAAGGTATGATAATGGTGAGGAGAATTAAGATGCTGATCAACTCACCTGTCAGCCTGAGAACAAGGATTAAGTTTCACTTGATAAATACCAAATACGGGCCTGTAGGAAAGAATAAAGACATATAAACAACACAAACGCACGGACGTGCAGTTAGACTCACTGCGAAAGTATTTAAAATGATACTCCTCGGTCTTATTCGACAGAGTTTGAATTTTTTCTAAATACTCGATTGCAAGTGGGAAACACAAAACGCACGTCACAATTGACAGGTCAGGGGTAGAGATCAGTGCTTTATCCAAAACGTTCAAAAGTAGAAAAATGCGTGACAAAACTCGAATGTGTCCTGTAGACTACGTAGCAGGCGCCGGGGTTTATTGGGGTGAAGGGAGAAATTTTGAAGACGCGCACACGAGGGGTGCAAGCAAGCTAGTTTACCTATGATCTGACGTCTTCACAGAAACACAGCTACTGTACATTAATGGCTCGATACTTGATTCATCGTTACTCCGGTAAAGAATACGGTCCTGCAAACAGAAAAAAAGCGTTATTTTGAAATGTGCAAGTTCCACGTTATAATAACTTCATGGACAAAGTGGTTTTTTCGGGGAGAGGGGAAAGGCCGAACGGAAAACATCTCCTCTCTAAAAGGTGTTTCTCTTTTCCAGTAAAGGTTGAACATATTCCTTTTTGAGCTATTTTGAAAAAATAGCTCATATGTCAGTGGTGTGAGCGTATGTATCTTTGTGGCTTTGTATGTTGGGATGTTTGTTGCAAGAGCCAATAAGGTTGAAGGTACTATCAGTTGATGTTTAGGAACCAATGAGATCTCGGCATCTATTTAAACATGGCATTGGTAAAGGTCGAACAAGGGCACTTTGAGACCGCCATCTTGATCCTTCACAATTTTTTCGTCTTTTATTACGGGTACAGGTGTTTGGAAGCATTACATAAAATATCTTCACGATTCAAACGCTGTGAACAGTGATGCAGCTGTTTAAGGTATCATCCACCCTTAAGCACCCTCCCCGCGTTGATCGGCGCTAGCGCTTTTGCTTTTAATAAATACCCCCATAAATCGTACATTTTCTGAAAGCTTAATAGTTCCAGATTATTGCTTATTCCTTTTAAAAAATCAAAATATTAATGCGATTCAGAAATGAGAAGCTTTTTGTGAAAGTGGGTGTCGCTGTAAATTTAAGTCCAGGCCAGCCAAAAATAAACGGAAGAAGCCAATGAAGATCGCATTCGCTTCTTAACACGTTTGACTAAAAAACCGTGTCTCAGATTTTTGTCAAGTGGTTTTGTTCTTTTGTTATAAGCAGTTGAAGTTAGGGATAGCAAATCATTAGCGCTACCTGTGAAAAAAATACTCTTACTTGAAAACGAAAAAAGAAATCAAAATTCGCAGACACGGTTTTTTAGAAAAACTATCTGACAGTAAGTTGGCCAAATTTCAGCCAAATTGGTTCACGGGTTGCCGACTTGGAGTTTAAAACGTACCCTCAACTTGCTCTGATTTTCATTTCGAGAAAACAGGGGAAAAAGATTTTTGGCGGCGTATTGCCCGTGACGAGATTATAACACCAAAGCTGTCAATGTTGATGCATACCAGAAAAGGGACAACAATAGTGACACAGCAGGAAAAGGTTACAAACGAAACCCAACAACAGATGAACAATTTATTTCGAACGCTCTGCTCTGTTCGATCCTTCTGTTGTCGAGAAAGTATCTTTAGTTATTTGCGACGGGCAGTTTTCATTTTGAGCCAAGCTAACTTTTACTCGATACATTTTCTAAAAGTTCGACACTTCCCTGGAAAAATCGACAACAAACCGCTTCCTGGAGTTTTTCTTGAAGCTGCTATCCCGCTACAATAGACTTTCAAAAAAGTCCTTCGTCCGATTTTTATATGGCGCGGGACCGGTCGCGAATTTGTCGCTTGCTTGGCCGCTTCGCGACCTAAAAAGCTCGCTCCGCTCTCTAAGAAACTCGTGAAACTCGATTTCGCGGTAGTTTCAATGGGTTTTTCAGAAGCTTTGTCATCTTTCAGCCATTTTTCTTGATTGTAGTAGGAGCCCTTGTCACTCTCTGCTAATTTCGAAACCCACACTTTGCAAAACGATTTTGTCGTCTTCTTTCGTCTTGGAGTCAAGGACGAAAACGGACAAGCTCTTTTTTCTTCTTTGGAGGCATTCACTTCCAAAATCCAGGGAAAAACAGTGAGCACTATACTTGTAGACCACGATTTCTGTCAAATTGCGTGATTAGCTTGGTTCAACAGTGGCATGCGTATCAAGTATGACAGGACTTGTCAACGATCAATTAAAATAATTAGCATAGAAAAAACTTTTGCGCTCCATAAGTCTGCACAGAAAAAACATTTTTTTCTGGAATTTTTTTTTAAAAGAAAGCTCTTGAAGAGCTCTACTTAATCATCTAAAAATTGAAAATTTCGAAAAATGATGGGTTTTTACCCTGGATGATACCTTAAAGGAACAGTATCCCGTTACTGCGCATGTACCAAACTTTGATTTTTGGACAGGATGTCGCGAAATCAAAAGATGCGACGAGAGTAAGAGAACCTTGAAAAATCCGTTTGCATCGCGCTTGGCCGAGTTCAACACTACACTAAAACTTCTCAGGATTACAGATCAATGATCTATTGTCCCTGTTAAGTTTCGATTTGGGCCAAATCTGGATTTTTTGGCGTTACTTTTATTGCCGTTGGCCGGAGGTCCAAAAGATGGGAAGCGCTTTGATGCCGATTGAAGGCTTATTTCTTCTGCTAGCTTCCATACAAGCTCAGATAACTGTGAAAGGAATACGCAGAAATGAAACAGCAACAATAAAGACTGTAAGAAAGAAACCATTGAGACATTGATGTGACTGAGGAGATCTTGTGGAATTAAACTTCGTGAAGCAGAACGCTCTGCAACGACGCGTTTATAGTAAACTTTTAAATGAATCTCCCTAACGGCCGACAAAATCAAACAAACAGGCGCTACATGTTTAGAAAAACTAGTCCCATTAAATCATGATATAATTTTTGACTAACATTTCCGATGATTCATAGCGTTGAGATTGCATTTTTGTTTATGTCATTCCAACGTTTGAGGCTAGAACGCGAGCAAGTCAGGCAGATATTACTGGACTTGGAACAATTGACCTCTGACATGAGTTTCACATTATAAAATCTGTTTTTAAAGCGGGCGGAAAGAGATTTTCGGGTCGCGAGGCGGCCCTGCTAGCGATAAAATCGCGATAAGTCTTCGTGCCGCGAGCCAAATTTTAAATAAGACGAAAGATTTTTTGGAAAGTCTAAAGTATTGCTTGAGAATATATTAAACAACAAATCTCCGTCGGCGGTGCGGTCCGGAAGGAAATCTTGTCGAGTCAATATGACAGTTCTATTGTCTTTTGAAGAAAAAACACATGACGCTCGCGCGTGCGCATAATCGGGACACTGTCCCTTTAAGGGTTCATATTTAAGTGTGGATGCTGCTTTGAGGCATTTCTGACCTAATTCGGCTATCGGTACAACGCACGACAGTATGAGTTCTGTGTCACCTGCTACAACTGGGTAGAGTATAAAAGATCGTATATTTTCAAATCTCTTCCAATGAAGCAATAATTGATATTTAGATATAGACTTTAATTCGAAAGTATGCGCCCTATAAAATGTGGTTTTAGAAGTTTAAAAGGCAGCTTATTTTTTGAAAGCTGTATCGAGTATTGTTAATCCTGTAAACAAGCTTTAAAAATATTATTCTCTCGCTTACAAAGTTCAACCGACCTTTTTCGTTCTATTTAGTAAAGATGCGTAACTTAAGTAGAAACAGTAGCGTTAGGGAATAAAATTGGAAGAAGCTAGTTGACACAATAATTAGATACTGTCATACTGAGTGGAGAAACATGATATAAGTAGAAATATATTTCGGCAGTTTGATAATTTTCTTGGAAGTTAATAAATGTTAGGCTATCAACCTTGACGTTGCATGAAACATAATTTAATTGCAGATGTTGTAATAAAGCCGAGGTGATTTCTTAAAATCGTTTGAGAAAATTTTGTAGTAAAACAATTTGCCTCTTTTTTACGTACGAATTGTAAAAGGGCCAGAGACCAACATCTTCACATGCAAATTGTGTGCATGAGTTATTTTTATAATTTTGTTTACTAGATTACTGTGTGATAACTCGAATTCCCTCACGTACGAACGAGGAAAGGGGGCAAAGTCCAACACTTTCACGTGCCAGCAGTGTGACTGTACATCTCATGCAGATTGGCTTTTCACAAAAATAATAGTAACTTGGACGTATGAAGACCTGTTTCGTTTAGTACCCAATGCCTTAAAAAGGCTCTTGTCTTTTAAGAAGCAGTGGCTTTTAAAACATGACGAAATAAGTTGTCGGAGTTAAAGACTGTTTCACAAATGTTAATAAATGTTAGGTTATCAACCTTGACGTTGCATGAGACATAATTTAATTGCAGATGTTGTAATGAAGCCGAGGTGATTTCTTAAAATCGTTTGAGAAAATTTCGTAGTAAAGAATTTGCCTTTAATTGTAAAAGGGCGAAAGACCAACATCTTCACATGCAAATTGTGTGCATGAGTTATTTTTATAATTTTGTTGACTAGATTACTGTGTGATAACTCGAATTCCCTCACGTACGAACGAGGAAAGGGGGCAAAGTCCAACACTTTCACGTGCCAGCAGTGTGACTGTACATCTCATGCAGATTGGCTTTTCACAAAAATAATAGTAACTTGGACGTATGAAGACCTGTTTCGTTTAGTACCCAATGCCTTAAAAAGGCTCTTGTCTTTTAAGAAGCAGTGGCTTTTAAAACATGACGAAATAAGTTGTCGGAGTTAAAGACTGTTTCACAAATGTTAATAAATGTTAGGTTATCAACCTTGACGTTGCATGAGACATAATTTAATTGCAAATGTTGTAATGAAGCCGAGGTGATTTCTTAAAATCGTTTGAGAAAATTTCGTAGTAAAGAATTTGCCTTTAATTATAAAAGGGCGAAAGACCAACATCTTCACGTGCAAATTGTGTGCGTGAGTTATTTTTATAATTCTGTTTACTAGTTTACTGTGTGATAACTCGAATTCCCTCACGTACGAACGAGGAAAGGGGGCAAAGTCCAACACTTTCACGTGCCAGCCGTGTGACTGTACATCTCATGCAGATTGGCTTTTCACAATGATAAATAGTAACTTGGACGTATGAAGACCTGTTTCGTTTTGTAACCAATGCCTTAAAAAAGGCTCTTGTCTTTTGAGAAGCAATAGCTTTTAAAACATGAAGAAATAAGTTGTCGGAGTTAAAGACTGTTTCACTGAGTAGAATCGCACGTGAAAACCTCGTGAATTATGATGATGCAACCATCTACCACAATGATAAAAATCCTGGTATTTCGTAACTATTCAGTATTCGATGAGTCACATTTTGGCTTAAGAAACTCCGAGGAAACCTTAGAGTTTTCCTTCTAATCAACGTTTGGTGAGTAGAAATTTATTTCACTTTAACAATTTGTTTAACTTGCACCAGATGTAACAGGCAAAGACACAGGAAAGTGAATATATAGCTTGAGGATCGACTCAGCTGAGTGTTTCGCGTTTTCATTTATGTACCGCAATACGCAATCTCGCACAAAAACCCAATCTACATTTAGGATGAAAGAGGTAGATTCATCACTCTTGGTAAGGTTACACCGAAGCATTAAAGTTACACTGAAGCATTCAAAATAGCTCATGCACGTTTAACGTGCCTATGTTTTAACTTGACCGTTACACAACATTTCACGACTCCAGCAGTGGTTGTCCCGCGAAATGTCGGCTGTTTTCTCTTTCTCTTTCATCTTGCTGAGTTTATTCACTTTGCGCAAAATTTATTTCCACGGGGAATTTGTAGAGGGACAGACTGAGATGAAAACGTCGTCAGAGGAATCAGTACAAAAAAGTTTGCGCTCCGTTTAATCAGACACCCGGCTAGTTTTTTTTGCCAGAAAAACAAGCACAAGCGCGCTCGAGTCGGTCAGCTTCGATAGGTAACAACTCACCGTCCAGGAAGGTACTCTATTCTTTGATGATGAATCATATGTATCACTCTGTATATCATGCTTGTAACTTGGAAGGAATCTGATTGGTGGTTCACTAAATCCAACAAACACTTTACCTGTAAAAAATCACCCACCACAAGAAAAGAAAATCTTGAGAGAATTTTAACAAGCCTAGCCTGGAACCAGGCCGGGCTCCGCAGCGAAGGGGGGGAGGGGGGAGGGGGAAGGTAAAAAACGGTATAAAAGCAAAAAAAAAACAAAGTGGTGGTTTTTCCTCTCCTCAGACCACCACTCAGCTGGCTTCGAACGCCAGTTTTTTTCGCCCTCACCGATTTTTTTTCGCCTTTTGCCCCCACTGCGGAGTGTGGTCCCAGGCTATAACAAGCCAATCAATAAATTCAGGATTTTTAAATAAAAGTAGTAACGAAATTACTTTTAAGATTAAAAATGAAAACCTTTGACTTACAATGACAAAAAATATACAATAAACAACAGACAGTCACCTTGTCCCATGAGATCTAATAGTTGATCTTTTTTCAATAAATCCTGCAAAATTGACCAAAGGAGAAGTTTACCTACTGACAATTTCGAGTTCACTTTAAGTTCTGAGGTTCAAAGCAGCAGGGCAAATAAAAGTTTTGAAATGTTTTAAAGGATTATACCAACCTTATAGTCTGGATTTTTCTGATTTTTATATTTCTCAAGCATTTGATCCACTTTTGATCTTTCTAAAGTCACCCGAAAGTTAAAATCCCCCAACCAAAACACTCGATCAAAGTTTGTCGTAAGATCTGTCTGATCTGAAAGAAAAAAGAGATATCATGGAAAAGCTATAAACTAAGGGTCAGCCTATAAAAAAAATGAATGTACCACCTTGCAAATTGTTGAGCATTCACTCAAAGTTAGAATTCTATTGAGAATCTCCCTTACTTTTCAGAACAATGTATAATCAATTTATGGACTCTGAAAAAGAATATATGATCAAATTAGGCAGTACGGATCAACTTCAAATCCAAGCCATGAAAAATCTTAGCTGTACTAACCATTGCTTGTATTAGCTGTGTTATCCGGAGATAGTGAAAGAGACTTGCAGATTGTCTTGTAATCATTCACACGATCCAAAGATTTGCCCTCATCAGCTGTAGGGTAACAGACAATAATCATATTATTTCATAAGTAGTTTAAGCATGATCGTCCGCGTGAATGTAGTCCTGAATATTACCAAACCTATTCCCGCCCTAATCTTTTGCATTATGGAATAGACCAAATAACAGCAACTGTGTTAGTACACTGTCAGCAGTCTCTTACAGCTGTATTTTCTCTTTTCAAAGTTACTCCATGCATAGCCCATGCAGTTGAGTGGCAGGGGACGAAGTCGCACTGTTTGCTTGGAATCGGGCTGCCTGGGTTGAGAAGTAATCAGATTAAGGACTGCAGCAGTCTACTGTGTTAGCGTACAGGAGAGCAAAGTGAGCTGCAAGAGAACTAGAAAGCCAGCGGCAAAGTTGCGAGGCTTACGTGTGACTTATCACAACATACCCCACATGCGGAGCTTCCTGGCTTCTATAATTGACGCCGGCAAGCAAGCTGGGTGCAGACTGGAATTAATGATACCCAAAGATTGAGTTTATACTGGAAGTAATGATACCCAAGTCAAATTTTGTGAACATTTATAAAATATTAATAAAATGTTATTTCTGACGAATGAACCCGCGAAGAAGGCAGAAATAATATTTTGACGGCACGAGATACAACAGGGCCTGGGTACTAGGCCGGGTGCACCATGGGTAGCCATATCGAATGTTTAATCGGATGTATATAAGACTACGTATATCACGTGTACGTCATCAAGGCTTTTGAACCAACCTCTCTTTGGTTTTTTCTTTATGTTTTGGTTTTTTTTAGGAGCAGCCTATTCTCGATTACATTGTAATGTCCGATAGGAAGGGCTTTGAGCTTGAGCCTTGGTTCCTACACAGATTTCCTGCCCGCACTTTTTCCCTTTGGGGTTTTTTGGGGCAGGTTTTTTCTGGCCTCCGTCTGACCGCACTTGTTTCAGTTGTAAGCAGTAGCTCAGCTCTGCTAGTTTTCAGCTTTTTTCCCGTTTCTCATCTTATGTACTTGTCCGGTTTTCACAGTTGTGTACCTGTTCCTTTACTTAATACATTTACGATAGATGTATATAAAATAAATCATTTGATTTTTAATATATTTAGTTTCCATATATGCTTAGGTCAGCTAGTGTCCCGGGACCGCTCTTTAAGTGGCGAGATATGTCTAGCTTGACGCAGTTAGATTGCTGGCAATATTACAGACTTCTTGTCAGGGTCGTTAGCCATTTGTTTACCCTAAATGCCGTGCCCTAACCTAACCTAACTAACCTATAACCTAACTGGCAATTGGCCTACATGCCTTTTTAGGTACGTTAGTGAACGGTTCTCAGTTCTTTCCCGGCGCTCAGCCTCTGCGGTCCTTCAGTGTTCCCTGTCCCAGTTATCCGTTGATCAGAGTTTTATTAAGTTTCCCAAGACTAACTGGCAGCCTAACTGACACTAAGCCTGCGTGCTTAATTGGGGCATTCAGGTCGAGAACGACGAGATGTAGCAGTTCCTTTTTTTTGTGAAAGCTAGTTAATTTACGAGTCTTGTACATTAGTTATTTACCTATTGCTGTATTTCATACGTACTTTTAGGGTTGGTTCTCGCCAAGCCGTCCCAAAATAAACTTATTTGCCTTTACATTTTGTCAGTTGATGTTGTGTAGTGGAGTCAAAATGTACACCGACTGGAACTCAAGACTTCTACTAATGTATCAAGACTACTAACAATGATGTACTGCATACATATAGTACATTACTCTAAATAACTGGTTTAAATTCAAAGAAAAAAAAGGGTTTGCTTTTAACTGTCATCAAAAGTCTCCTAAGGACAACACTCACTAATAGGATCATAATAATAATGATAATAATAATAATAATAATAATAATAATAATAATAATAATAAATAATAAACTTTATTTACGTGTCAGGATATTTAGCTTACAGGCTAATTGGGGACACAACAAAAACAAAAACAGAAATAAAATGCTTAAGATTATAAATATAGTGGTGTAACTTGGATCTATAAATGCATGATAAGAATGTATCGTTATATATAAGAATACAAGCACAAAAACATAAATTGAGAGTGGCACAAATAACAATTCTGACGGATAGAATTATCAACTAGTTCTGCATGGCTATGTTTGTTTTTCGAATTCTAGATCTAAACGTTGTTAAAGATGAGATTATTTCTAATTTCTTTCAGAAGTTTAGACCATAGGTATGGTCCGAAATATCTAATCGAATGTTTACCATATCTAACAGTGTTGAAAATCGGGATCATTATTCTTAGTTCTTAAACTGTACTTGAGGGACTTAGTTACAAATATGTCACTCAAATATGTAGATAATAGACCCATATGATATTTACAAATAGTTATTGAAATATCTTGCAGTGGCCTGTTATGAAGTGTGCTGAGATTGGATTTCTTTAACATTTTATCATAAGTAAATAAATAGTAGTAACTAGGGTATCTAAAAGATAGTAATGCTGCGGCACATTCTGTTGATACTGGCATTAGTTAGGCAGTGAGACTTAAAAGAATCAAAAATAACATTGAATGTCCTATTTACATGTTGGAAAGTACTGGAATAATTACTATCAGTCTATAGAAAGAACTCGTGGGAACGTTGTTTAGAAAATGATCAAGTGGTTATCAACTCTGGTTTTCCCACAGTAAATGGTAGGAAATAACAGAAATTCAGATCGTTTATCCATATATTTAATATACGGTGCACGATATTTTCTCTGGAAACACAATACTTTTCTTGCTGTTTGTTGCACTTTATTAAGTAACATTTATTTAGCTATTTATTTATAGAAAACAACAACACAAAAAACGGGAAAAAAAGAAAGAAGGAATAAATAACTCAGTAGGATTCGAACCCGGTACCTTCGACTCGACGCGACTGCACTTAACCACTACACCACAGAGACTGACTCCGTAGACATTAGGAAAAGTCTTTCATTTTATTCCTTTTCCATGAAACTTCCGCCGGCAAGATGATCGCCAGCCGCATTTATACCAGGCACGATTTACGGACAGGTTTTCAGCGTAAGCTTTCGTGTAAGCCGCTTACAGGGCTAACAAGGCTTACAGATTCGAAATTAACATAAGGGTTACTCTTATTTAAAATTAGCTAGATTCCTTCATCTAAAAGTAGTTGCCATGGCAACGTCACTTAGGGGCTTACAGGGCTTACAGGGCTTACTGACTTACAGGGCTTACGGGCTTACAGGGCTTACAGGCTTACAGGGCTTACGGGCTTACAGGGCTAACGGGCTTAAATGGCTTACACGGCTTACAGGGCTTACGGGCTTACAGGGCTTACAGGGCTTACAGGGCTAACAGGGCTTACAGCGCTTACAGGGCTTACAGGGCTAACAGGGCTTACGGGCTTACGGGCTTACAGGGCTTACAGGGCTTACAGGGCTTACGGGCTTACAGGGCTAACAGGGCTTACGGGCTTACAGGGCTTACAGGGCTAACAGGGCTTGCGGGCTTACAGGCCTTACAGGCCTTACAGGGCTAACAGGGCTTACAGGGCTTACGGGCATACAGGGCTTACAGGCCTTACAGGCTTACAGGGCTAACAGGGCTAACGCTTACGGGCTTACAGGGCTAACAGGGCTTACAGGGCTTACAGGCTTTACAGGGCTTACAGGGCTTACAGGGCTTACGGGCTTACAGGGCTTATAGGGCTTACAGGGCTAACAGGGCTTACGGGCTTACAGGCCTTACAGGGCTTACGGGCTTACAGACCTTACAGGGCTAACAGGGCTTATGGGCTTACAGGGCTAACAGGGCTTACAGGGCTTACGGGCTTACAGGGCTTACAGGCCTTACAGGCTTACAGGGCTTACAGGGCTAACAGGGCTAAAAGGGCTTATGGGCTTACAGGCGTTACAGGGCTTACGGGCTTACAGGGCTAACGGGCTTACAGGCCTTACAGGGCTAACAGGGCTTACGGGCTTACAGGGCTAACAGGGCTTACAGGGCTTACGGGCTTACAGGGCTTACAGGCCTTACAGGCTTACAGGGCTAACAGGGCTTACAGGCCTTACAGGCTTACAGGGCTAACAGGGCTTACAGGGCTAACAGGGCTTACAGGGCTTACAGGGCTTACAGGGCTTACAGGGCTAACAGGGCTTACAGGGCTTACGGGGCTAACAGGGCTTACGGGCTTACAGGGCTAACAGGGCTTACAGGGCTAACAGGGCTTACAGGGCTTACGGGCTTACAGGGCTTACGGGCTTACAGGCCTTACAGGGCTAACAGGGCTTACAGGGCTTACAGGCCTTACAGGCTTACAGGGCTAACAGGGCTTGAAGCCGGGCTTACAGGGCTTACAGGCCTTACAGGGCTTACAGGCCTTACAGGCTTACAGGGCTAACAGGGCTTACAGGGCTAACAGGGCTTACGGGCTTACAGGCTTACAGGGCTTACGGGCTTACAGGGCTAACGGGCTTACAGGCCTTACAGGGCTAACAGGGCTTACGGGCTTACAGGGCTAACAGGGCTTACAGGGCTTACGGGCTTACAGGGCTTACAGGCCTTACAGGCTTACAGGGCTAACAGGGCTTACAGGGCTAACAGGGCTTACAGGCCTTACAGGCTTACAGGGCTAACAGGGCTTACAGGGCTAACAGGGCTTACAGGGCTTACAGGGCTTACAGGGCTTACAGGGCTTACAGGGCTTACAGGGCTTACAGGGCTAACAGGGCTTACAGGGCTTACGGGGCTAACAGGGCTTACGGGCTTACAGGGCTAACAGGGCTTACAGGGCTAACAGGGCTTACAGGGCTTACAGGGCTTACGGGCTTACAGGGCTTACGGGCTTACAGGCCTTACAGGGCTAACAGGGCTTACGGGCTTACAGGGCTTACAGGCCTTACAGGGCTTACAGGGCTTACAGGGCTTACAGGCCTTACAGGCTTTCAGGGCTAACAGGGCTTACAGGGCTAACAGGGCTTACAGGGCTAACAGGGCTTACAGGGCTTACAGGGCTTACAGGGCTTACAGGGCTAACAGGGCTTACAGGGCTTACGGGGCTAACAGGGCTTACGGGCTTACAGGGCTAACAGGGCTTACAGGGCTAACAGGGCTTACAGGGCTTACAGGGCTTACGGGCTTACAGGGCTTACGGGCTTACAGGCCTTACAGGGCTAACAGGGCTTACGGGCTTACAGGGCTTACAGGCCTTACAGGGCTTACAGGGCTTACAGGGCTTACAGGCCTTACAGGCTTACAGGGCTAACAGGGCTTACAGGGCTAACAGGGCTTACGGGCTTACAGGCTTACAGGGCGTGCGGGCTTACAGGGCTTTCGGGCTTGTAGGGCTTACAAGCTTACAGGGCTTACAGGCTTAGAGGCTTACGGTCAAGAAAAATTGCTTGAAGCCAGATTTAGAGTATCGCTCACTAATATGGGAGAAGATTTGAGGATATTAATTAATTGTTCATACGGTAATAATTTCCTTTTCAGGCCCGCGAAACGTGGACAAGTGAGAGGTTGTGTGTTTTAAGGTTGCTAAAACATTTAGCAGAGAGGACTATCCTTGAAGTTTTCTATGAAATCGTTGACTTTTTCGTGCTTGATATGTGCTCTAAACCTATACTTTGCTCAAAAATTACTCTCGGTTGCTCGACTTAGTTGTTCCAAACGCTAAAAGTTGCTGAAAAGTTGCCGAGCACAATTGGCACAGGCCTAAGCTACGCAATCATTTCCCATCATGGTTTACGAAGCAACCATTACATTTACAGGAATTGACTTTAAGAAGAAAGCTAGAAACGTAGGTTTCATAATGAATAATAATTTGTCGTTTAGTGCTCACATCAATGAAGTTTGTAAAATTGCTACTCCAGCAATAAGATCAATAGGACGTTTACTTAGTTAATTAATGCTCTTGTTATTTCTCGATTAGATTACTGCAGTGTTTTATATGGCATACCTTAATATCAAAAAGATAAACTTCCAAAAATTCAGAATACTGCAGTGCGTTATATGATGTGTTCTAGTGACGTTTCGACCATTGCACGCCTTTATCAAAAAAACGTGCCCTGGCTACCAGTTCAGAAAAGGAGTGAATTCAACAGTCTCCCCTTAACCTCACTACAAGACCATAAATGGCCAGTTGGTAGACTACTTGAAGTCTCTAATAAAAGTCCATCATCCATCACGAACTATAAGATCAGGGTCACGTTCACTACTCTGCCTTATCAAAGAGCTAGAACTGAGCCATTTTGGTTGCGGCCCCTAAATTGTAGAATGGTGTGGAGTCACCCAGCAGGACGAGGCCTGTCAAAGGACGAATGAGCTTATTATGAGCCAACGGTTCGCATGCAGCTGGTGCTGTAAAGCTTCCTGCTTTATCTCCAGCCACCTCGCCTATGTCCCGCGCAAGGGCCTAAACTTTCAGGGCGGGAGAGTGAGGCTAACGACACGGCGCAACTCTTCCACACCTTAATCCAATTCACGTGCAAGTGACTGAGATATCATACCCACTCATCCTTAAAGCTCTGTCGCAAAGGGCGTGTGATGAGGCCGCAGGTGCAGATTCACTGCCGCTGGAAGCTGTGGTCACAACATACTAGGTTCGTTCGCTACTGGACTGAAGGAGCGGTGGAGTTCGGCATCTTCCCTAAATGTCTGAGCATTCCCCTTTAGGAATTCTTCTGTGTTCCTCCATCACCTAAGGAAGGGGCTAGAAAATATGCTCCCAACAAAGGCTGCCTTAGCTTACCGCGGCAGGAGGGATCCTATCTATGCGGTCGAAACATCACGACGAAAACAAAGCTCACATCGCGATCGATCGGCACATGGAATGTGCATACGCTCATGGACAGCACCAAAGTTTACAGACCTGAGACGGACAGCTCTAAGTGCAAGAGAACTGGGCAGATACAACATTCATATCCCAGCGTAGTGAGACAAGGTTAGCAAATAAAAGTCAGCTGATCGAAGCCTGGCTTTTTCTCGATCGATCGCTACAGTGAAGAACATCGTCAACCAGGAGTGGGATCTGCCGTCAAAATATATCTGATCAGTACATTTAACAAAATTCTCTAAGGAATCAACGATCGCCTCATGGCTTTTCGGCTCTCTCGCCGAGGAAACCGTTACGCCCCTGTTATCAGTAAATATGCTCCAACAATGACGAATGTTGAGGAGATGAAATATAAATTCTACAAGGACTTAAAAGACATCATCGAAGGCGTGCCAAAGTAGGACAAACGCATTATTGTCTACGCCTCTCATGCTAGAGTGGGCAATGGAGGGAGTCATAGGGAGAAATGGGGTTAGGACATATAACAGTAATGGACTGTTACTTTTGGAGACCTGTGCATCTCACATGCAGTTTATCGTTTACCCACCTGCACACAGACGTGGTGGATGCACCCACGCGGCAAGCACTGGCATCTGATCGATTATGTTCTTGTCTGGAGAAGAGACGGGCAGGACGTTACAGTGACAAGGGCGATGTGCAGAGCAGACTGCCGGGAATTACCTGAAAACTCAACATGTACAACTAACCTCAAGGCGCTGTGACTCCTGTTTCAATAAAAGGCAGATGCTGACAATAACAAAACTAAACGCTTCTATAATGCCGTGAGAAACATTTATGGGCCTCAGTCCTCTGGAACATCACCACTAGAGGGAACAACGCTACATAGTGAGAAGAACGCCATCCTGGAGAGTTGGGTGGAATATTTCATCAGCGTCCTAAATTCGCCCTAGTCCATCAACGTTGAAGCCATTGCCCACCTATATAAGTGAAAGTGAAACAGGCAATCGTGCGGCAATCACGGAGGGATTCCTCTGATAGTCATCGCTGGCAAGATCCTTGCAAGAATCCTCTTCAACCAATGGCCACTTCCCAGAGAGTGCGTATGGCTTCTGGAAGGGCTGTGAAACTGCCAACATGGTGCCGTTTGCTGCACGGCAACTTCAGGAAAAGTGCCAAGAGCAGTATAGAAATTTCGACATAAAGTTTATAGACCTGACAAAGGCCTTTGACACTGTCAACTGCTAGGGAGTGTGGAAAATCGTGGCAACTTTGGCTGTCCAGATACGTTCAACAGTATGGTGCGTCATTTCCACGATGACATGCTTGCTCGAGTACTGGACAATGGAAACTCCTCTGAAGCATTTCCAGTCACTAACGAACTCAAGCAAGGCTGTGTCGCTACCTCCACACTGTTAAGCAGGATGCTAACAGTCAATTTGTTGGCGGACTTCTTCTGCAACGTCGAAGAAAGTGGTGGTGGTATCCTTATTACTAGGTACGGGACCGATGAAAGACTATTTACTTGGGTAGGCTACAGGCAATGACCAAGCTCAATGAGGCTATTGTGTGTGATGTCTTTTTCGTAGATGACTGGATGCTCAACGCTGTCACCGAGTCCCCGTTGAAATGAGTATCGACTGTCGACTGCTTTCCTAATGCTTCCCACAACTTTGGTCTAACAGTTAGTACCAAAAATACTCAAGTTCTTCACCAGCCTACCCCTTAGAAGGGGTAAGTGGTACCAGCTATCACTGTCAAAAAGGAGACACTCAAGTCCGTTGACAAGTTCACGTATATTTGCAGCAATCTTTCCAGATCTGCGAACATCTACCACAACTTCGTGAAAGTAATTAGAAAAGGAGAGGCAGTGAGACAATTGAGGCAAGAAAGTTGTAGTGAAGAAATTTACAGTATTATTTCGCAGTAAATGCCACACCTCGTGATGTCCGTAGTCATCGTTTACGATGATGAACAAACAACAGGCGTGACCTGGTGTTGGGTATCCGTCCTGACTATGTCTGTAAAGAGGCTGTTTTAAGAGGGAAAGATACGTGAGACATTTCTAATCGTTAGGAAGGACAACATGCCCCTAGCGAACTGTGCTCATGTACCCGATGGTGACTATTCAATTCCTGTCACATATTTATCGGTTGCGAGGAAAGTTCTACCTGTGAGAACATTATATGGACTTCTAGGTAATGCTTAAAATGTTTGCTGTTACACTGGCAGCACCAATCGCTATATCTTGAACTTTTCCTTCTCAGAATGTAGATGTCTTCGTGCTTGGAAGCCTGGTGTCATTCCTGACATTTCGGTGACCGTGTTTGACAAGGATTTGAGACCAATCACGGTAACATCCACATTATCCAATACCGTTGAAGCCGTTGTCATCAACAAATCCTTGAAGCCCACAGTTCTATCATCTACAGATCCTAAACAGTATAATTTAATCCCTGGAGCCTGGATCACCCACGACCTTAGCACTTACTGCTAGCTAGACGCTAGTGGCCAAACTCCATAGCTTGGGTGCAATGCCTAAAGCTACCACCATGAATCGGATTACAGACTTTTAAAAGACAGACAACAAAGGGTTAGGCTTGGTGGGGACTGTCACTCAGACCGGATGAGTGTTTTTGCGGCGGTCCCCTTGGGGAACTTGGCCCGGGCCATGACTATTTCTCAGCTATTTCTCGCCATGATGAATCATCTTAAGGTCCAGGATATACGACACTTACGGGGAAATTTGGTGAGGACAACGCCATTTGAGCTGATTCCACCATACAGTCACAGTGATATTCAACAAGCTATCAACCACATCAGCATTTAGTCCCGGCAAAATCTTTATCAAATGAATTCATCAAGTAAAAAGAAATGCTGACCCGTTTAACGAGGACTCCTGCTGATTATGCTCCTGACTATACTCTATTCCCAAGAAACCACAACTACTCAGCTGCGAAGCGATTCTTGTTTTGCTGACCGCTTAGTAATTCTAAATGATGATATAATACTTTCAGAGGATCAGAAAAAGGGATTGTGCAGAAATTCTTGAAACATTTTGGACTGTTGGGCATTTTGTTTCTTTAAGACCCTTCCCGGCTGCTGGACATGTAGACACAGCGTATAGTTTTATACTGTATTTCAGTTTTACAAATTTTTACTTCATGAACGATTTATCTAATTTATCTTATAAAAAGTGAGTAAAACAAAAAATATTCCAAGTAGTCCAAGAAACGGGGCAAGATATTTTTAACACTTAATCCTTTGCGTTTCCTTATTCCAGAATACGATCAATAGAACGCTGCCGAAGTTGTCACCGCATTCTCTCTACTCTCCACGTATCATCTGGTGGTGAGTTTCACGTGCGCTCGCGTACTATCCCTGAGGAAACTAAGGGACAACTCATAGTCTAACATCCTTCCCGCTGTGATAATTTTGTCCGGAAATGGAGTAGTGATTTGGGAAGTTTCGGTTGTGATTCAAACGAATACATGCAGTCAAACCTGCATTAAACAGTAACCCCCTGACCGCGGACAGGTTTGATAAACCTACGAGTGAATCAAGATAATAAAGATGGTGACAAAACCGAGAAAGGGAGTTTACGCAAGCACGACGACAACGGCAGTGAAACGTCATCGCGATTTTTTTTTCAACCCATTTAACTTCGCTTTCTGAAAGGTGTAGGTGACTTTCCCTAGGTATAAATTATTTGACACCGCATTCAAGATGGATAAAGACAAGAAAACGGTTGGCTCTCTATCTAGTGGGGATTTCGAATCAAATGATTTCTTGATAAAACAGGGGCGTGGCAAAACACGTGATGTAGTTATAAACAATTTTTCAAAAGAAATTCGAAGATGTCTTAGTTATGATTGGCATGTTAAAAGATGTGGTGAAGAATTCTAGTTGCCACTTGGGCCCTTAATGAACAGGATCTGGGCACTATAGTGTGGAAATGTTAGGCTGAGGGGGATATTGGAGGGGGGGGGGCAGTGGGAGAGAACTGGTGCTATGGAAGTAGGCTATGTTCAAATCCTAACCTGCCCTTTGAAAAACACATTTCTGCTTCCCCCCTAAAAAAATCCATTGTGGTATGCTAGCATGAATCGAATTCATGCATGTGCCCCAATTTCCCTTCATGAAAGTTATTAACTGGCCCTCCCCCTCTTTATAATGACAAGTCTCTAACCTTGAATAAAGGGCTGTTACTTTTTGGTGTTTTCAGTCAGTGGTAAAGAAGTCATGTCAAATTCTGGACATCATCTTTCTAGGACTTATAGGAAGAATGGCTATGTTTTCTGTACAATAAATAATTTTAGGAGATTCTAGATAATATCTAGGAGAACACACTATACAGAAAATAATCTGTACAATGAACAGCTGCATGTGCACATATATATGGCCTGAGATGACATCATTAGGGAAATAAACAAAAATAATAGGACATGCAAGAGACTTTCAATTCCCTGCTTGCAGCCATTCCCTCCTGTCCCAGTGAGCACTCAAAGTCAATGAGAATATGGTTGCTGGATATTGTTTCTTTGAATTAGCTTTCGCTTGTTTTTTTTTTTTCTTTTACAATGCATAACCTTCAGCAGAATCTAATATTCTTCAGCATGGGCTATCTACTTTGCAATGAAAAATCAATGTTGTTTTTCAGTGTCTTAATTTAATTATTAAAGCCTATAGTGCTAGTATCTATACTCCTCTCTCACACAAAGTTTTGTTTTTCTGGGGAGTTCCATTCTCTGATTTAACAATGGGGAACATTGTAATGTCAAGGTACACAGAACAAGGCGTTTAAAAAAACTTAGCAAGCAAGCAAGCTCCCTATGGCTGCTCACTGTAAAGGAAAAGGGCAAGGGAAAAAATGGAAGCTCATGTATGACTTTTGAATTCCCCAAATGGAGAGCAAATTTATAGCATGTTCCTAATGAATGAAAAAAAGGTAATAGTCGCTTGCATACTAAAATGCATGTTTGAGTATGAGTAAACTTAATTGTTTCTCTGTGTAATCTTTGCTAGAAAAAGTGCTGTGTATTACTCAAGTACAGTTGTAGTGACCCACAATTAGTTGGGTAAGATACAGACAGCCAAGATTTGAAATCGAAGTTGCATGAGTAAGGGTTGGAGAGGAGTTCTACCTCAAATTATGTCAAAGAAGTCAAAACAGTCCCTGTATCATTCAATGTAAGCTTATTGGAACAATAAAACACCCTTTAAGTATAATTAATCAAGAAATGCCATAAGACAAATTTTGCAGCATTGTGTTAATTGGTGTGGGGTAGAATGCAAATCAAATAAACAATAAACCAAACAGCTTATAATATTGGTATAATTACACATGAATCTGAGAACACCTTATAGGTTTTCTTTTTCTAGTTTTGATATTTTAGACTATAACATGTATGCATTGTTTGACATTACATCAAATGGATAAATAAAACAGTTACATTATACGGTATTACAATAATTAAAGAATTATTATTGTCTTCAGTTGTAATATTGAAGTAAAATCATGAAAATAATGTTGTAGCTTGTGCACATTAACTATTACCTTAAGGCTTCAACTACATTGTCGCATGAGTGTAAGGCCAGGTTATCTCAGAGTGAAAACCCGTGAGCCTGAGAAGTAACATGTTTAAAGCTTGAAACCAAAAAAACCCGACAAATCAAAACAATGCACACAACAAAAATAATATGGACAAAGCAAAGGAAAACATTTAATACAGGCTTTCACACTCGTCTGAGGATGAACCAAGAAAAATGTCTTAGAACATAATTGCTCTTTAATCTATCTTGGGAATTCTAAAAGTGAGTGTTTCTGTTTTGGGACCCAAAATAATATTCTAATAGGACGAAAAGACAATCAAGGAATTAACAAAGTGCAAACAACTGACAACTGGAATCCGTGATACACCTCCAACAGCGTGATACACCTTCAACAGCAGTCACGAAAATGTTTTAGCCCTGCTGTCAAAAGGCCATAAATTTTACAAAATATAAGCTTACTAGCTAAAGTCCAAAAGCAAGCTGAAATTCAAAGACTAACCATGACAAAGATCATCGGCAGGTACAAAACGCAGGTCACAGGTCACAGGTCAGGTCACAGGTCACAGGGCACAGGGCACAGGTCACAG
>OZ037994.1:33539039-33559039 GCA_964035705.1 Porites rus
CTGAATTTGGACTTCTCTCTTAGAATCTTTTTGCAAACAATGACCGAATGAGCAAAATACATGCTCTTCAGTTTCTTTACGAAAAAAATCAGACCTTGTTTAGGACAAGGTTGAATGAAATTGTATCCTCTGTTTGGTGAGAGATAATCTGCATCGCAAGCACTGTCTACAGTACTTGAACTATATCTTGGTTTTGAGTGACAGCGAGAGAGAGACCATAGGTGGTGCCTCTTATCCATACATAAATGGAAGCTAGATGGATTGGAAAATGCTACAAACGGTATATCAGACCCCTCAAATCTTTGTTGAGAATCCCTTTATTGAAGCATACTCCATAACAAAGTTGAGCAGTGAAAGAAAAAAATTTATGCACTTCATGCACGAGACATGCGATGCATGACTAACACGTTGGCACGTGACAGCTAAAAAATACAAAACTTGTTTTGACAGCGCCCCCTTCACTCCCTGACCACAGCCCCCATCGAGTTAATAAACGTGTAAACTCGAATGTCTCGTTTAGTTCTTGTTTCAAAGTAGGAATTAGAGATAAATATATCTCGTTAGGGTGATCTGCAGCGTACATAATAGAACAAAGATTGCGTATAATGGCGAAATTGCAGGTAATCGATGGACTCCCGAGCACTAAGATAATATGACAACAATACTAGAACACCCACTTTTTTTCTCCGGTTGTTGCGGATTCCTGTTGAGCTCTTGCGAAGGACGCGATAAAGGGAACAACCCTTTTGTAATAAAGTAAAAATAATAATTCAGATAAATAACAAGAGCGATCATTTTTTAAAATAGCAGATATTTGTTACGCATCCGAGCAAGATTGTTGGACACGCGCCAAGTTCGCGCACGAGATCGAGAAGTGTGGTCGCTCTTATTAAAGGGACATTGCATTGACGTTTCTTAAAATTTCAGTTGAACTCTTGCCTATTAACGCTTTGTTTCACACTCATTTGGAAAACAGCTTGCTTTAATGATCAAAAGCGCTTAAAGGTTTCTAGTGGTGTAAAATGTAAATAGAAAAGTTCGCGTGACAGATCGAGACAAGTAACTGACAGCAGGTTCGCAGAAATTTTTATCGATTCCGTATGATACGTTGAGCAAATATCGTAACGAAACAAGTACACGTTTTTCATAAACGGAATTTATTCAATAATAATCTCATTTGTTCCGCAAAGGTGGGGTCAAAAATTGTAAATTATTTTTCGTTGCGTTGCGAGTGTGTATTGTCACTTCATAACAATCACTGCTGGATAAATTTGCATTACCTTCCTAGAAATTTGTAAACATTATTGTTAAATTAAAAGAAAGCATTTCTTAGATCAGACTGTTTCGGCTACGTGACTTGGTTATTAGATATGTTTTTGAACTCTACCCACAATAAGAGGTCACAGATAAAGCTTCTTCAACTGTTGTCCATTCAAAATCCAGCTAGATATGTTGCAAAGTAGCCTTTTTTTAAGTGTCAAGTTTCACTAAGCGTGCTCGCATCCAAGTTTCCATTTCTTTGTTCAGGCTGGCGCATTTCCTTATGTATGCGGTTTCAGTCGGATGTTATAAAATATATTTTTTTTCTCTTTCTGTCTTTCGTTCTTCTTCTATTAATTTTTTTTTTTCTTTTAAGTATACAACCGGTGTCCGTCTTGTGTCCAAACTCTCACCATGGGGGCGACAAATACCAGCCTCGTGCCTCAGTTAGAGAGTCAAAACGAGGCTTTTTCTTCGCTCCACGCGAGCGGACTTGGAACGAGGCTCTGAGAGGAGAATGGAACGGAAAATAGCCTCGTCTGTGCAGAAAGCAACATGGCGGAAGACCAGAGTTTCGAGGTAAGAAAACAGCACTTGCTGACAAGTTATTTTGGCCTCAGTCCCACTGAAGAACTGAAAAATAACTTGGTGAATTATCAACACACGTCTACTTCGCTAACTATCGACTGTGCTGCAATCGTGAATTGCCGATTTCGGTTTGTTGCTGCGTACATTGATGTTTAAGACTTAAGTTGTCATTAAGTTGAGCAATGGAAACATGGTATGATTCTAGCCGTAGTTACGAAATAGTGACACCTTTTAGACCAAGACCGTTTGCATAATTTGAAAGTTTTTTATATAACTATAATCTTCATGGTCTTCCGCCATGTTGCTTTCTGCACAGACGAGGCTATTTTCCGTTCCATTCTCCTCTCAGAGCCTCGTTCCAAGTCCGCTCGCGTGGAGCGAAGAAAAAGCCTCGTTTCGAGATCTCCAGAGAAGGAACTCCTCAAGTTCCAATACCATGTGTAACTTTAGCCATTTACTTGTTCAACCCTCAGTACAAAACCGGAAAGCATGGTCGATGGCAAGCATATGCCTGATTGTGGCGTAACCGGAAATAAAACAAAAAAGCCTAATGGAGTGTCTTAACTGTTTTACTGCGTTTTCTGTGCCCTATGACCTGTGCCCTGTAACCTGTGCCCTGTGCCCTGTGCCCTGACCTGTGACCTGTGACCTGCGTTTTGTACCTGCCGCAAAGATCATGCAGTGCCGATGTGAATTTGACTTGTGAACATGCGAATAACGACTGCAGTTCTCCATATTCACCGTTAGTTTGTAATCTTATCTCTTTTATGCAGGGTGCTTCTATGTTTTAAAACTGCTTCATTCCAATATGGCCCTTGGTATTGAAAAAATGATATCCAAACGACTATGAAATAACTTTCACTTCAGCGTTTCAACGATTTCTCGCACTGTGCAGTTAGTTCCCAGTTCCCCGCTCGGTTGTAAGCCCTGTAAGCGGCTTACATGAAAGCTTACGCTGAAAACCTGTCCGTAAATCGTGCCTCATGTGGCCGCATTAACCGAGCCATTAACAGTGAAAAAACAAAGTAAACGCATATTCCATGGCAATAAATGAATGAAAGAACATAACTATGCTTTTCAAAACGCCGATACACGTCCTCGTCTGCAAAGTAGGACACAAAACATATGTTTTGTTATCTCGATTTCCGCTGTTATTTTGAAGCGAATGGTCAAAATCACTTCCATTTTCGGCTCATACAGTTTCTTAAGAATAGCATTGCATGACATTTTCTCACTTTCACATCACCTTCTAGTAAGCTGGAATTTGTATATCCCCCGTGTTGCGAAGTCGAAGAGCAAGAAAGGCTCTTGAGTCAAAAAAGGCTCTTGAATTGAAATCCAATCCCCAAGTTAACCATCGTACTCATCTGAAAGACTCCTGTGTGTCTTAAAATTTGGTAAGACCTCTAACCGTGCTGTAGAAAATTTGCTACAAAGAAAACTCTAAGTCTGAGCAGCGAACGATGCACTCTCTCACCCACCGAACTTCCCCGTGTTTTTATTTGAGTTGTTCGTGGCGCAATGCACTCTGGATAAATGTAATGCATTGTGGTAAAAAGTGTGGTTAAATGCAATGCATTGTGGTAAAAAGTGATGAATTCGAGAATTCGTCGCCCCTTATATATTTCCTTTAAATCCTGATTATGTTGCTGCTCGCTCCCTTCGGTCGCTCCGCAGCAATTATTACTACTGAACACAATATGGAGTGCTCTTTCCTAAAGCTTTTCTAAATTTCTCTTGTCTGATTTCCTACAAAAGTGCCATATAGTGTGACAGCATGTTAGGTTAGGTAGTATGGTAACTTTATATATCTGTAATTTAGCATTTATAGGAATCATATCTTTAAGCCTCAACAAAACAGCTATTTTGCCACTAGCCGTTTTACAAATAGACTGAATATGTGAAGTAAAATTCAGTTCATTGTCTATTTCTAATCCTAGTAATTTCAGTTCGTCTGAAGGTAGAATGTCCTTGCCGTGGATGTTAGTTTGTATTTCCTCAATGCGCTCAGGAAGTGTCGTTATGGTGAATTTGCCTTTATTTCCCAGAAGAGCATTGTTCTCATACCACTGCGTGACTGTCTCTATGGCCACGTTTAAGTCCTCTTTCAAACGTCATACTCATGTTATTTATAAAATAAGATTTTGGTTTTAAACCTGGCTATTACGGTTTTTTCTTTATTCAACAGGAAACTTACAAGTAAAGTGTGAGTTCACGAAGAGGAATGATGTTCCAAATATATTGAAAGAAACTGCCAATGCCCCCTGCAAGAAGCAACACAAATGAGAATGAGGGATCATAACAATTTCATTGCTTTTTAACCACAACCACACTTCAAAAGCTAAAAAAATTGCCTTTGTACATAGAAGTACGTGACACACTTTCCGGTGACCCAGTAGTTTGCACAAGTGGACAGAAATAAATTTATTAAAACTAAACTACAAGTAAGAGTCCTAGCTGTTTGGAGATAAACCAGTTAGAAATAAACATATAAGCATATAACCATGGAAAAGTTGAATTGGGGGCTACCAAGACCAACCTTAGCTAGAAGCAAGATTGAGGAATTAAAACTGGGGAGACAGAGTTGAAATCCACAGCCCTAAACCACTCACTCCAATTGCCAAAACTTAAAACCTTCAAACTTCACATTCATAGTAGATTTGTTAATACCCTTTCAATCAGTCTCCCAAAAATATTTTAGTAGTTAAATGCGCCTTTTGTCTAATAACACCTTAACCATCAGATCACAAGAAGTTACTTTTTGATAAATTCAGTCCCGGTTTCAATTTCAGAAGCAAGTTTTAATATTTGAAAATTTCCCGCCACTGTTAGGGGACTACACAGACCTACAAAATTCAAATTTAAGTGAGGAATGACAAATGAGAGCTTTGAAGCGCATAATGCCTTAAACTATTGCTTCCTACATTTGAAGAGATTTAGCTGTAGTTAGAAAGAGAATTCTATGAATTGCACCTTGGTTTTAATCATGTGTCCAAATCTGGTTGATACACTGCCCTCGGTCACAGCTGTTTGATAAAGAAAAAATCCATGAATAATAAGCAATCAGAAAGACATTATAAATACAAGGTCAAAACAGTTACAGGGCAGCACGCTAGCAGTGCCTTAGCTTGTGGCCAAGATGACTAATTTAATAATAATAATAATAATACTAATAATAATTTAGAATTTATATTGCGCAGTTTCCATGACGAGATGATCAACTGCGCATTACAACAAAACACAGAATAAAAAATAACTAAATGATAAATAAGAATTACATCATGTGTTGTATATATTTAACTTTTGCCTTTTGGCAACATGGACATCTTAGTTTTGCACAAATCTTATACTGCTTTTTTATAGCAACGCAAATGGTTTTTCTCCCAAAACAGCCTTGTAGTTTGTTATGTGTCCAATCTTAATGAGTTTTCTTCATCCTTTTGTGTTTCAATAATAAGGAGACCATCCTATCCTATCTGACAGTTTGAAAAAGATCTTGCGATTCACATTGTACCATGAAGTATGCCTGGCCAAGCAGAGAACACCTTGAACTTTGAGTGTGTATAGTTCAGGCTCAAGCCTGAACTATACACACTCAAAGACACTCACTTTGCTCACTGTCTCTCTGTTCCTCTGGGTGTATATCATCCGGGGAGGGGGGGGGGGGGGAGTGGAAATACTCCTATAGATGGTTTTCACAGTCACGTCATCAAATTGTAAAGTCAAAATAGCGAGGTTTTACGAATTCTTATTTACATTAGGTTGAAGATAAACAAAAAATAAATCTTTGTACGAGTTTCCATTTCCGTAGCATGTTTCATTTAGAGAATACAGCAATTTGAACTTCCGAATTTTCACAATGCGTGACACCAAAAAAGGAATGCTGTCTCGTTGAAAAAAAGTCTTTCCTCTTGATTTTCAGCAGTATAACCATTTCAAGTATTAGAAGATGTGTTTATGCGCACGTAAGCTAGTTCTCGAGTGAAAAGAAAGAGCTTTTATAGAAAAAATGAACTCCAGATGTTTTTGTAGATTTCCGGCGGCGATATTGGTGCACCAAAACGGTGCACCAACATGGCGTCTCCATACAAAGCTCTACAAAGGTGCGTGAAACGTTTTGGCAATAACTCAGAAACTGTGGGCCACAAAGACCTGAGGCTTGGACGAATTGTGTAACAATTAGTCTTTTATAACATTTCATTTTCTTGGCTTCTTCCACTGGACGGTTTCCAATTTATTTTTTTGTTGCGTGACAGTGAAAACGATCTATAATATTGGAAAGGAAAGAATGGATAAGGAACCCCCTCCCCCACCCCCCCCCCCCACAAAAAAAAAATCAAAGGTCAAATCATGCTATTTTCCCACCTTTGATTTTAATGGGAAGAAGTGGGGAATTAATTTTGTGTATTGTAGGTGCTTGTCTTCTGGGAGAAGAACACCTACCAGAACAAAACCAAACAAGTTCCCTCCTGATAAACACAGCCAAGTGTAGCAATCCAAAAGAACATGAGTGCATCAATACATGAGATGGACCAAGGGTCTCCTGCAAGCGTATCTCCCACTCTTCCCTGGAATAATGATATTTAATAGCAGTAATGATAAATCAATGGCTAAGAGGGACTACTAGACATATTGTGATGATAAGTGTTCCAATAGCGATATAATTATATTGATTACAAGACTAAGTTCAACCATCAATCAATTTACTATTGTGATAGTTTAACAATAATGATATTAATGTAATAATAATCATTACTAGACCTAGCATGTTCCCTCAATTTCAAAACAAAGAACAAAACACCTACTGAAGATGTGAGGGCAAATACCTACCAGAAATTATTTGAAATCAATATTGTACCAATCAATAACGTAAATAATTAATAGCAATCTCTTATTTTTAATTAAAGACAACGATCTCTTTGAGGCCTTTCCTTACATCTTCAATATCTAGTATGCTCTCTGTTTCGAAATTTAGAGAAAACAGAACGTCCATGGAAGCAAAAATAGTTACTTAGGCTATAATAGACTTTAAAAAGTTGTTGCAATGTTCCTATCCAGGTTCAAAATGTTGCCTGGTAGGCCCGCAATATTTAACAGCAATAAAGTGTGGAAGGCAACCAAAATCTATTACCTCATTGATGTGCTTTCCTGCAAACCAATAACATAAAGATCTTGCAGGAAGTCAGTGGAATCTGGTATCAGAAAATTATCCAAGCGAAATGGAACTTCCTGTTGAGAATATGAAAAAAAGACTATGTTGTATTATTAATTTTAAGTTAACGCCTCATTTTACAGTTTGCATGGAAGCAAAGCTGGCTACAACTTTGTTTTGATAGAAAAATAATCATTTTTCTATGCTGACAATAAAAAAATTTAAAATTTAAATGTTCCAGAACCTAAAAAGCTTCCCACAACTATATATGTCAGTATTTATTTCAATTTGATCAGATAAAATTTGTCAGCAGTCAATCAAATATCATTCTTCATGCTTCACCTTTTTATATTTTAAAAATTTATGTTGTTTATTGGTATTATATTTTACTTATTCCATACAGGATATATTTAGCTAAATTGAGTTAGATATCGGTTTCACTTTAAAAACCATTGGAAAGATGTATAGAACTTCTGTTAGCTTATAAGATTTTTCATAAATCGGGGAGATAAGTCCCGTGACAGTCATGTCTAAACATACAACTTACCTTAAGCTTTTCCTCATGCATATTCCAGGTAGCTACAAACACACCAATTTGATGATCAGGGAAATACCGCCCCATTTCCTCTTTTAAGTTGCCACTTCTTTTCTGTGCAGGCACACGTGGCAACATGGACATGGTGGAGAGATTTGAGGCCTGTCCTGTTGATCGGAAAGACAGGTCTGTATCTGATCCAAGGCCTACTATAGGACCTTAAGTTGCCTAAAGTCACCTTGAATCGCCCAAAGTCGTAAGTCGCTTTAAATCATCCATTTGGAAGCCGTTTTAATGACGTTTAAGATTTTGAGTTGTACTAACTAAACCAACTAACTAAAACGGCTTCCAAATGGCTCTAGAGGCGAAGAGACAGTGAACAACAAAACACAAACACAATGTAAATCATTTTTATTTCTATTTTTGTCCAAAATTGGAATTTAAGACATATTTTGTTTATTTTCATACATTCTCTTATAATTTTATAAATTCAAAGTCCAAGGAACTCCCACAGAGTTTGGACTGCCTGTTGTCTCTCCAACGGAGTGGTTGGAGAGACTACGAATTAACCTTATAAAATAAAGGTAATGTAGGTGGGTGACTGGGTTTAACTTTTTTTGCTCGAGAAAAATTTGTTTTCTAGGCCTAATCTACTGTGATCGAAGAAGATTACTATTGTTCGGTGTACATTTGAGACTATGAACTCGATGTAAAATTTGTTTCACTCTTGCAGTGTCAAATTATTTTTCTCTAAAATCACTTTCCCTCAAAAGTCTCATGAATGTACCTTAAAGTTAACTGATTAATGTTTATTGTTTGGTTTAAATTATTAATTTGTTAACATGAGCTTCGCTTTTAGCCCTGGCTAAATCTATTTTTTAAGCTGGTCTGAAGGCGGGGAGAGGGCGGGGGCGAAAAATAATAAACTGCAGAGGAATTCTGGGAGATTCAAAATGGCGGCTTGTTGTTACGTTTTCCTGTTGGAAAGCTCCTTAAAATGGAAATTTCCGAGAATATAATGGAAACATTTACACTTGGTAATGCTATCGGCTTAAGAGTCCGGTCAGGTTATCTCGCCATATCTATCGCGAAGTACAATGAAACCGTCAGTTAGCGAAAGCCATAGTGTAAGCGGGTCTAATGGACAGATCTATCATTGCAAACAAAAAGCAGTACCCTTTTAGTTAGTCCCCCACGCAGCCGTTTTTTGGGAGGAACTTTGCATGGCGAGACAAAAACAGCAGCGCGGGAGACAAACTCTCAGTGGTCAGAAATTGTGGACCCTTACGTGGGCTGTTCGTAATGTTTTGACAAGAGGTTTGAGTTGGTCTACTTTGACTTGGCCAGTGAAAAACCACCCGCTACGGTAAGAAGCTTGCGTGGGGTGCTACTCTTTAGTTCACTATTTGAAAGTCCTCTTTCTTATTTTGCCCGTGGATCTTAAGAAAGCTAATAGAGAGATTTAGAATCACGTTTGCGGCAACATCAAAACGCGAGATTCAAATCTTGAAAACGTCTCAAACTATAAAGGAGATGAGCAGGTAAAAACTTTCCGAAATAATTTTTGTTGATGAATCTGACATGAAACTTCTTATATTTTATGTTGATGAAATAAATGAGTATACCGCAAGTAAGTGAAAACTTAGTCGCGTGTACAAATTGACGTTTATCGTAAAAGTAGTAAGTCTAAGGGTGCTTAACATTTGATGTGGCGACTGTTACATGAAAATAGTTCTAATCAATCGCTTATTGTTGTCAACAGAGGAAGATGAAGTTTATAGAACAAAAAATCAGGATACTTTTAAAAGGACGATAAAGGTAAAAAGCAAGGGCTACATTTACTCTTAAGTGCATTCTAGACTTTTTTGTAGGTGGTGTTGGGTTGTGACAGATAATGAATCACTCCTACGAGCCATGGCAAGTGAACCGCTTAAAAAAACTATCATGAAAATACCCTACTGAAACACCAATTTCGCCTGCGATTGATACTCCTGGAGAAATCGTTATTGCTTCAACAATGTATATTTGTGACGGCAGTCATAGAGCTATAAAAAACAAGACGCTATGGGAGCGTACACTTCGGCGTTGTGGTTGTGGATTAATTGTGAGTGCGAAGGAATAGTAAGAAATGATATTTTCAGGATACCCTTCCATATAAATACCCTTACTTTTCTCCTTTTGTGTAACAGACGTCGTAACTTCTTCACCGGAAGTCTGCTAGGTGCATGACCGCGTAGCTGTAACCCATTTCGATTATAATTTCACTTGTCGCCGCTTCGCGGCTCGCTCTCTCTCTCTCAGTTCCACTTCCTTTATTTCCTCTACGACAATACTTTCCTTATGTACAATCTGGTGTGTTTTGAGGAAATTTCACTTTGCTTAAACTACAAATAGCTATGAATTTTAATACCGTCGTATTCTTCCGGCAAACACGTTAGAAAGACTTGAGGGTTATTTTCTTAATGAACGAGTTACTTAAATTCACGTGCGTGCAGCAATCTCATGTAATTGCCAATGATACTGATAACCTGTACTACAGAATAAACCAGTTTTAGTAGTCTGCCATTTCAACTGCTTTATACAGCAATTACAGCGGTTACCACTAACACGCGCCCTCAAAGGGTTTTTTCTTCGGTTCAAACCTGCGGTTTGCTGGTGTCAGAGCGTGTGAGAAAACCATGGAAACAGTTGACTGACGTCCACGAAACCTCAGGTTTCAACAGAGAGAAAAAAGCCTTCCAGGGCGCGGTTAGTGGTAACCGCTGTGAAATCATAATCCTGTACTGATCGTCTCCTCAATATTTTTTATCGTCACTTTCAACACCACCCTCGGCTGTTCACCGTTCGAATTCCGAAATCTTCGAAACTTATTTGTTTCAACCTTTACGTAACATTTTATGTCCTTGAGATAAGGGTGGAATGAATAAAATTGTTCGCTGCGGTTCTAAGAATAGCAGCAAATTATTGTTTTCACGGTTCCAGCTTATTGACAGCTGTCACGGAGACTCAAGTATAAAAGGGCGGGATTTTACTGAGGTGATCATTCTAAGCTGACATCGCTGCCTGAGTTTCATTCGTCCATGCGTTTTTCGCTTTTCTCGATTTTTATCGCCGTAATCTTTTTAATTCGAAGCTCAGCAGTTACATTTCCCTTCGGTGCTTTATACCTAACATAGATCCTACAATCCAAGCCGAACTGGAACGGCAACAATCAACAATGCTGGAAAAACTTTCGTCCATCATGGACAACAAGTTGAAATCTATGAAGAGACAGCTGGAGGAGTCTTCAAACACGCAAATGAGCGAACTAAAGAAAATACGCCTCACTGAACCTCGCATTTTTAAGAAGAAAGGACACGAACAACAGTATTAGCATAACGAACAAGTGAAGTCAACGGTGAACGAGGCCAAGGGCGCCGTCGCGGCGGGAAAGAACGAGGCATGCATTGCCAAGCTTAACGAAGGTATTGAACTTATCGATCAGCGCCAAAAGCTCATTCTCACAGCAGAAAAATCTGACTACGGCTGGAAAACTGGTGGGGAATACCTCGATAACGAGCTCGCCGACGATGATCAGGACGCTAAGAAAACAAAGAAAGCAGAAAAAGAAGCTCAATGGAAAATAGCAGAATCTTGCGCCGCCAAAGCCGCGAAGGCTCGCCCCTCGATCACTGGGAAACACAATTGCAAACTCATCGCCGTCACCCAGCCCTTTCTCTCTATCCGCGGGAAACTATTCTCCCCGTTTTTCTTCTTCCACGGGAGGTCCAAGAAGCATAGGCTCATTTCCATTTTTAAGTGGGACGGCTCCAAAACGCGGCACATGCTTTACATGCGGCAAACCAGATCTTTGGCTAAATGAATGCCCTCTATTGGCGGTTGCCAGAGTACAACAAGAAGGAAAGAAGTTAAGTACTAATTTTTATGATTTATATGATGTAGAATCCGTGTCAGGGAATTCCGAATTTTCAGAGTCTTTCGACGATCCCATAGATACATGCATTTTTACAACACCAGCGAAGGGAGATTTTTCGGAGCTGGAATGTTGTAAAGAAAGTGTTCGCGGGAGGTTAAAATCTCATTTTTCAGCATGGGAGGAAATAGGGTCCCCTGGCTCGGTAGTGAGTGTTATTAAAGAGGTTATAAATTACCACCGCTTACTATTCCTGAGTCATGTAATTTGGGGAATAACAAATCCGCCATAGATAATGCTTGTTTTGTCACCACGGCTCTAGAGGATCTCATAACCGCCAATTGTATTTCAATTGTCCACAGTCAACCATGGGTAGTGAACCCTTTAACTGTGTCCGTACGGGCCGAGGGAAAGAAACACCTTGTGCTCGACTTAAGACACGTAAATCCTCATCTTTTCAAGTGCAAATTCAAATGCAAAGACATCAGTACTGCTCAACAACTGTTAGGGGAAGGATATTACCTGTATACAATCGAGATCAAAAGTGCTTATCATCATGTTGAAATTTTTGACAGCCATAGGACCTACCTTGGGTTTCAATGGCCATATCAGGGCAAACCAACTTATTTGTTTTTAACGTACTACCATTCGGCATGTCTACTGTACCTTACATATTCACCAAGGTGTTGAAACCCGTGATTAATTATTGGAGAAGCACAGGCAGGAGAGTTTCCATGTTTTTTGATGACGGCCTAGGTGGGAATTCTTGCAAGGGGTCTGCCTCCACGGATACCATAGCAGTAAGAGCAGATCTCGCCAGATTAGGCTTCTTTCTAAGTGTAGACAAGTGTGTTTGGGACAATCCCTTATTCAGACTTGGTTAGGCCATGTTCTTAATATGTCTGAAAATCGCTTGTATGTAACCGACACCAGGGTGTCCAATCTCAGGGAATCCATTGCATCTGTTCTCGCAAACCTCAACAAGATTACGGCCAGACACTTAGCCGAAGTTACGGGTCGCATAATATCTATGCACAAAGCAATTGGTTCCGCTGGGTATTTGTACACTAGGCAAATGTAACTTGCCATAGAAACTAGGGCCTCTAGGGATTGTTTCATTTCCTGCTCCCCAAGGATGATAAGTGAGCTACAGTTTTGGCACAATAACGTGAGTCAGATGAATGGTAGAGACCTTTTTGACAAAACCCAAGTGTTTGATTCTGTTGTTTATTCAGACGCTTCGCAACTTGGGTATGGAAGTGACGTTGTTTCCGACAAGCAAAATTTAGTATACCAGGGGCAGTGGTCAGCTGATGATAAGGGAAAGAGTTCCACCTGGCGAGAGCTCAGAGCTGTTTATTATATGTTATCGTCCATTGGACACATCCTCACAGGACACAAAGTACAGTGGTGCACTGACTATCAGAATGTGACGCGATTAATCGATAGAGGCAGGACGAAACCCAACCTCCAAACATTGGCTGAAGAAATTGTAAATTTGTGCAACAATCACAGGGTTTCAGCCATCCCAGTCTGGGTCCCACGTGATAACAACCAACTTGCTGATTATCTCAGCAAACTCACCGATGTCGATGATTGGGGCATACATTCAGATATCTTTCAGTGGCTTAACACCTTATGGGCTCCATTCACGGTTGATAGGTTTGTCACATGGTACAACACTAAATGCATAAGATTCAATTCCCGCTTCTGGAACCTAGGGTCTGAAGACGTTCATGCCTTTATTCAAAATTGGTAGGGAGAAAACAATTGGGTGGTACCCCCTCCGAGCCAAATAATCAGTGCATGGTGTCACTTTGAGCTGTGCAAAGCTAAGGGAGTAATCATAATAACACTTTGGAAAGAGGCTTTAGATGGCACCCATCTTTCTAAGTGCGTGATTGACTGGGTTTGAGTACCGGAATTCCATTTAGCTGCTACAACTAAGGGCAGGTCTTACAATTCTTTGTTTCATGGTGAAAAGCTGGAGTTTAAAATTATAGCACTGTATGTTAATTGGCAGTCTTTGCACAAAGGTAACAGTGATAGGGGGTTTTGTTTGTCAGCGAAATGTTTGTGTGAACACTGTACCAAAGGTTAAGCTAGTGTTGATATGTACATAGTATTTCCGCATGTCCTTGTACAGCAATAAGCCCACAGGTGGCTTTCTCTTGTTCACAGGTGGCAATTAAAGAACAAACGATTTTATGTTACCCGTTTTTATAACAAAGGTACCACTTGCTTACAGGAAGTTAATAGTCCATACATGACATCACACCAAGTTGAGAGATGATACATTATATATTAATATGTTTTAAGCGATCGGTAGCCGGCTATCTTAATATCATTGTAATACTGGTTAATCGCTTATAGTTTTACAGAAACATGTAATGCTATATCACATCACACACAGTCTATTTTCTTTCTTACTGGTCTAAATATTTTCAGCCAAGGTCCATGGAAAGAAATTCAAGACCGTTTGAAATCCATTCATGGAGAAGTTACTTCTGTTGAACTATTTAAAGGGTTGCAGCAAACAGCCCTTTCATCCAAAGTAGTTAGTTAGACAAGTTCTTTAAATTGTTGGGTTAAGTTTGCTAATACTAACAAGTTAGTTGTGTTCCCTTCTCCGTGGTTGATGCGGCTCTATATTTTAGCCTCTTGGCCACCTTTCAGGTATCAGCCTCTGTGACTGAATCTCGTTATTGTGCTTTAAAATGGGCTCATGATTTTGCGGGGGTTCCCAATCTTATGAGTAGCACCTTTCTCAAAAATATGGTGGAAGGGGGCAAGCGTCAAAATGCCAAACCCACTTCGAAGAAATCTCTCATTTCAAAGGAGGCCCTCACAGCGTTTTGTCGTAAACATGAGAATTCCGATGAATTGCCTATACGTAGGGACATTTCTATGGCCTTACTGTTATTTGCGGGGTTCTTCCGTTTCAGTGAACTCCCAGCCCTTACCATCGGTGACATTAGCATAACTGACACTCGTTTAACCATTAAAGTGTCTCAGAGTAAGACTGATCAATATCGCAAGGGGAATGAAGTGGTGATCAGTAAATCCGACAAGGTTACCTATCCTGTTTGAAATCTAGAAAGGTACATGACATTAACATGTGTCAGTACATCTAAGGTTTCAGATTTTTTGTTCAAATCTATAGTCAAAGTTAGATCCAGATATAAAGTTATAGACAAAGTAAAACCTCTCAGGCGCACAAGGGAATCCCTAGTCGGACTGTTGCGCGAATTTGTGCCCAACACGGACAACATAAGCCTGCACTCATTCAGATCAGGCGCAGCTACTACAGTAGCCAACGCACAAGTCTTAGATAGATGCTGGAAACGCCATGGTAGATGGCGTTCAGAGACCGCCAAGGACGGTTATGTAGAAGGTTCTCTTGATAATCGCTTACTAGTTACCAAATCTCTAGGAATTTGATTTTAGTTACATTTTCACTCCCGTTCTTTGTATTTCTATCCAGTGCAGCAGTCAGTTTTCCTATTTAACACGGAATGATTTCATTGTTTTTCACTGTTCACCGTTTCAACAATAGGGAATAGGGAGAACCAGTGGTAAGATCAGCTTATCAATACCTTTTCATGTAATAGAATTTCAAATCAGAAATGAAAAGTAGTGGTGGTTTTCTAGCAGTGACAAATTGATCATATCGACGGGGAGGTTATATTGAATCATTACAAACTAAGGAATAGTCACCTCGGTCAGAGTCATACTTAGTCTAAAACAATCGACCAACCATGGAAACAACATCCGCTCCTAAAACAAATTTATGCTATTCAGGGACTATTAATTAGTTTTGAGCTGTATTTTTCGTGTTTCGGCCTTCATCGTTTCATTAGTGGTGATAAAATGAAACTGCATGTTAAGATTTTAGTTTTACTAGAGACAAAGTCATGTAAGTGAGGTATCGCGACAAGACGCTCAATTATTTAAGCCTCATGATTATCTTGAAATATTCGACCAACCGTGCAAATCATAACAACGCTTTCTTACTGAAAAACTTGACTTGAAATCAGATGTCAGCTTGTGCAGTATTTTTTTATACTGCAATCAGGTGTTCATAACTATATTGAGGAAAAAAAGAACTTTTTCGTCCCACGTTTAGCTTAAGACTCAAGCTTGAGATCACTATATTTAATTGTAAAAAGGTACGGGCTTCTGCAACAACGAACGCTTCATACTTATATCTTGACTAATATTTCAGGGTTTATCCGCTTATTTGTTGTTTATTTCAGGGCAATGTTAAAGAAAATTCAGATATTTTCTTCTCGAGTTCTGATTTGGGAATGGTAATGTGCTATTAACTGATTTTACGTAATATTATATGCACCTGTCGGTGCGTTTTAGGTCAGATTCAGAATTATTAAGAAAAGCTAAGGAAGCGACTTAACATAACATTAACAAAGTTTATAAACTATATGTATTCCTGTTAATGTTCGGTCACGTTTGGGGTATAATATATTCAGAATTTGCTGAGTTTAAATGGCATGAGTTGGTATAAAACTAACTATTATACTGAAGATCCTTTTCGTGCCTCCTTGTGAGCGAGGCACGTTATTTCAGGTTTATGGTTGTTATCAGTCTTATCATTTCAACGTTATTCGTTTCAAAAAAACTTAGTCTTTGTCCAAACTGAAAGGCGAGGGGTGTTAGGAACGAATATTACCTTCTAAAGGAGAATCATTTCGATATCTTCGCTTCTAAAGTACCATCACTTCAGACCACCCTCAACTCTATAGACCTTTCAAGTTGTGCATTAAATGCACTTTAACATAGACAGCATACAACTGCTTTCGATGAATATATCTAAATGAATATGCTTCGACCCAGAAATATTTTTTTTGTTATTTTGAGTCCACGGTGATTCTCAACTGAGTTTCGATACTGTTTTCGCGTTAAATTAAAAGAACTGAATTAATGTAAAACGCTTTATTCCAAGTAAAAATCTGTCATCTGGCTTAGCTTTACTTCTGTGCTTGCAAATTCAAAATTCGGCTTAACCTCACTGATAGAATGCAGGGCCATGCGGCTAGTGTAGCTGCTATCGTCCAAAAAGTAGCTGAATTGTTCTGTTTGGTGATAAAAGCATGAATCTTTGCGTGATTACTACTATCCATGTAACAATTACAGTCAAGGCAGCTCAAGCGTACCCCCAAGACTCTATTACAGTCAAACCAGGTGAAGCGTACCCCCCAAGAACCCATTAATGAATTTATTATTCAAAAGTTGAATCCGTTGCTAGTTGTAGATTTCAGATTGATCTCTGCATTCTTGTATGTGTAATGAGCCGTGAATTCACACGCGAGGCAGTTACGAAATTTCTACCAGTTCCATTTTCCTGAAATTGGTGTAAATGTCTTCTAAGAACCTTAATCCATTCAAAGATTTCCAATCTGACCAAATACAGAGAAGTTCTCGTAAAATATTCACTGCTCATTACGCATGCAGAACTGCCACTTTGAATTTGACACCAGTTACGGGAACGACTAACGGATTCATTTTTTAAATAATCAATTCACTGATAGAATCTTGGGGGGTACGCTTGACTTGGTTTGACTGTAATGAATTGATTATTCTATGTTACAAGAACTTCTCTGTATTTAGACGGATTGAAAATATTTGAATGGATGAAATTTCTTAAAAGACATTTACATCAAATTCAGGGAAACTGAGCTGGTAGAAATTTCCTAACTGCCTCGCGTGTGAATTCACAGCTCATTACGCATGCAAAAATGTAGAGATGAATCTGAAATCTACAGGTACCAATGGATTCAACTTTCGAATAATAAATTCATTAATGGAATCTTGGGGGGTACGTTTGACGCGGCTTGACTGTAATTTATGATATGGATCCATGTTGGGTTAAGCTTTGGACGACAAACAAGTCAAGTCCTCCACTGCCGAGTAAAACGAGCCACAACGATCCTGACGGCCACCACACGATAACTCCCTTCATATTCTTAATTTGTATCCATGACAGCCCTACTAATGACCTCATATACATGACCCGATTCCATGTGTAGTCGCGCCCGAAAGGCATAAATTTTGCTTTTGCTTCAGCACTTTGTGCTTCCGTAAAAGAAGGGTGGTTTGAAGTCCCGGCTCTAGCTGGTAATCAGTCTTATCTGACTTTAGGCACGTGAGAGAATTTATAGGAAAAAAACTTGAAGTTGCTAATAGTCAGGAGAAAGCTTGATCGCATCGAGTGATTTTATGTAACCCGTAGAGCAGTATCTCCCAACAAAATTAGTGTTCAATAAATTACGAATAAACAAAAGGAAAGTAATGAAATTAGAGTGTAGTAATGTGTAATGAGTATATTAGTGCTGCTATACTTCGAAAATTAAGTGAAATCAGACTCAGTATTAATGATAAAGCTAAGAAATGCAACTTCCCCCAACATTATCCATTACTCTAGTTGCAAAGTAAACTTCAGTCTAATATGAATAAATTAATTCAGTGAGCAGTAACTCTTTAAAGTTTGCCAAGACAAGTCAGATCATTATAAACTACGAGATATACATGTTTATAAAAAAAAGTCTCTATAAAGAGTTTTTTCCTACCTGCTCTGTATCGAAGGATTTACCCGGCTGCCGGACTAAAAGCGAATAGACTGCGCTTTTAAGTGGTGTCGAAGAACTGAGGAGAACTTCATGGGTGGCTGATTCAGTTAGCTGTCCACTATTTTCTTTTATGGAGTTTCCAGTCAAAGAATATTCTTGGAATTTCTTTTTTATTCCGTGTTGGCCATTGTGTTTTCACTGACTCACTAATGACAAAGATAACCTTTATTGAATGGAAGAAAACAAATAATTAACTTAAGAGACTCTTATTACTTATTACTTATTACTTCCAAGCTATCTCCTGACTATTAGCAACTTCAAGTTTTTTTCCTATAAATTCTCTCACGTGCCTAAAGTCAGATAAGACTGATTACCAGCTAGAGCCGGGACTTCTTACAAACACATGAAGAATAAGGTTAATTATGAAATTAAGAATGCTAAAATGAACTATTACAATGCCTTCTTCAAAGATAACCGCAGAAACATAAAGAATACTTGGAAAGGAATTAATAGACTAATTGGAAATGAACCTAAATTTAATAAGATAACTCAGCTGGACACTGGGGATACTGTAAATACTGACCCCATTGAAATCAGTAATATACTCAACACACATTTCTCCAAAATAGGACCTTCCTTAGCCTCTCAAATTAAAGATACATCCAGTAATTTTACTGTTTATGTTACCCCCGCAGAACACATTTTTAATTTGGCAAAAGTATCATGCCAGGGGGTCTTCAATTTAATTCAGAAAATACCGAGTAATAAAGCCAGTGGTCTTGATAACATCTCAGCACGTCTCCTGAAAGAAGCGTCTCCCATAGTTACTCGCAGTCTAACTTTTATAATAAATCAGTCAATTACCACTGGAATATTTCCAAATGCTTGGAAACGAGCTAGAGTTTCGCCAATATTTAAACAAGACCTCAGGACTGATCCTAACAACTACAGACCTATCTCAGTTCTGCCTGTAGTAAGTAAATTAATTGAAAGAGTTGTTTTCAATCAATTATATGAATATTTAAACAATAATAACTTGTCAACTGAATCACAATCTGGCTTCAGACCTATGTTTTCCACTGAAACAGCTTTACTTGAGGCTACGAATGAATGGCTATGGAATATTGACGACAGTCTCTTAAATGGTGTGATATTCCTGGACTTGAAAAAAGCTTTTGATACCATGGATCATGCTATCCTTCTGGGAAAGCTTAAACTCTATGGGGTCAGTTCTCAATCCCTTAACTGGTTCCAGTCCTATCTATCTGACCGAAAGCAACAAACGTTCATTAATGGAGTTCAATCTGATTTCTGTAATATAACATGTGGTATTCCACAGGGGTCTATTTTAGGCCCTCTCTTATTCACTATTTATATTAATGATCTCCCTTCATGTAATTTGTTTTCAAAACCCAGAATGTATGCAGATGATACTACCCTTACCACATCTGCAGAAGACCCATGTGTCCTTGAACATAAAATGAATTATGATATGAATTTAATCCAGTCATGGCTGTCAGCAAACAAATTAACTTTAAATGTTAAGAAGACTAAATACATGCTTATAGGGAGCCAATTTAAGTTATCCCAAATAAACAGTGACTTCACAGTCAAAGTCAATAATACACCCTTAGAAAGAATAATTAAACATAAATCCCTTGGAGTTCAAATTGATGAATCTTTGAACTGGCGCCCACACATTCATACCATTTCAAAGAAAATATCCGCTGGTATTGCTATCTTAAGGCGTGTAAGTCATTTTATACCATTTGATACTAGAGTGAACATGTACAATGCACTAGTAATGCCATATTTTAATTACTGTGGTGCCGTTTGGGGTAATATCAATAAGGGACTAGCAGACAAACTTCAAAAGCTGCAGAATAGGGCTGCTCACCTTTTCTAACTATGACGTTCGCCCAAGTGTTTTGTTGGATGAGCTTGGCTGGGAAAGGCTAGAATATGCAA
>OZ037994.1:33566539-33689039 GCA_964035705.1 Porites rus
TCTCATCACCCCTGCTCCCGCCGCGCGCGTTACGTGAAGACGACTGGGGACGAGTCAGCATCTCTCATAGTAATTTTAAGTATGCGAGAAGTCGAAGTTGCTTTTCAAATGATGAAGACTGCAGCCTCCATGCTTCAAGATAGTTGGAAAAGTAGCGGATCGAGAAAACTAGCACGCGCATCTTCTCCGTTTCGCGTGCCTTTGTTTTCGGCTGTCCTTACTATCTAGGAGCCTGCAAAAGTTTATGTACACTGCAACGTTCCTGGAGAAAAGGACAAGAGACTGACAAACAACTGGAACGATTATAGATGTCACTGTGATACCGTTCATATTTTTTAAAATACAAGCACGTTACTGAAAAAAAAACCACTCCTTTTCTCCATAATCTATCTTTCTCCTTTATTCTCATTATTCGGTAATTCGTTTTCTTCTAGACCACAGCTAGCCAGACACGGGCTAATTCTTCACCTGTTTCACCGTTAGTCATAACAGTTATTTTATAATCTTTCTCGTATGAAGGTAGCCCATAACAGCCAGGCATCTTGGGTTTGGTTATGTCTTCTTGGATTTCTTAGTTTTCGATTTATTCTCGGGTACTTTACTGGCCTTTTTGTCTTCCTTTTCAAAGCTTGTTTTCAGTTTATTTGTCGATTTATCCTTTTTTGTTTCCTGCCAAGAGAAAAATGAAAACAGCGTTAAATTGTACCATTTTACAAATTAAGGGAAAATGCCCGAACTTTCGGGTGTGTAAATAATATACTTGCGAGCGTCACGGGTGCTGGAGTAGACTTCAACAAAAACTGAAAAGCAGGGAAATCGTTGGGCGAGATTTCAGTAATTATTTTTTATAGATCCCTGACTGCGGTCACGAATATTGAAGAATTATGGAGATAGTGTAGGGTGTCATCCGTCGAGGCCGTAGGCCGTGGGGGATAACTCCCTTCGAGATCTCCATAATTCTTCATATGATACGAAAGCCGAATTCAATAATTGTTTTATTATTCATTCAAAATAATTCCTAGTTTAAACACAAAGCTAAAACATGCTTACCTCCATCGATGTTAAGTTCACCTTCGATAGTGCACGTTTAGGGTTTTTCAGCTCCGAAAATGTTCTCCAAATAGCAGATGTCGCCCTTGGAGTTGTGTTCTTGCTGTTCTTGCCATGTTTTTAGCTATAATTTCGCCTAGTTCTTACTCTTGAAACGAGTTAAATGTCCGCCATTTTTTGTTTTCACAACCAAAACAACTGAACCTCGTCCCCAGGTCTTCTCGGTTAACGGTGCCTTAACCTGCAAGAACGCTGCATTTTGGACGTCATTTCCTCGTTAAACACAAAATTCTTCCAAATTTGGTCATCAGTAACTGGTTCTGGTGAATTATGCGTGTGCTTTTCGACAATCAGAATCGGGGAAATATTTTGAATGAATAATAAACATTGTTAAAGCACTGGAGATTTCTCCAAGAGTATTAATCGCAGGCCAATTTGGTGTTTCAGTCGGTTATTTTCAAGATACTTTTTTTTAAGCGGTTCACTTGCCATGGCTCTTAAAATGGAGTGATTCATTATATGTCACAACCCAACACCACCTAACAAAAAAATAGAGAATGCACTTAACAGTTAACGCTGTCCCTACGTTTTACCTTGATCGTTCTTTTAACAGTATCCTGGTTTTTTGTTTCATAAACCTCATCTTCCTCTGTTGACAACAATAAACGATTGATTAGGACTATTTTCACGTAACCATCGCCACATTAAATGTTAAGCACTCCCAGATTCACGTTTTCGACAAAGGGTAAACGTCAATTTGTATTTATTAACATGAAATATATGAAGCTTCATGCTAGATTTATCTACAAAAATGATTTTTGACAGTTTTTACCTGCTCATCTGCTTTATTTGAGAAATTTTCCACTTGAATCTCCCGTTTTGATGTTGCCGTAAACGCGATTCTAAATCTCTCTATTAGCTTTCGCCTGAGCACTTAAGATACACGGATAAAACTGGAAAGAGGACTTTCAAATAGTGAACTAGAGAGTAACACCCCATGCAAGCGTCTTACCGTAGCGGTGAAGAGCAATGAAAGACAGTTATTTTCACAGGCCAAGTCAAGGTAGACCAACTAAAACCTCTCGTCAAAACATTGCGAACAGCCCACGTAAGGGTCCACAATTTCTGACCACTGAGAGTTTGTCTCCCGCGCTGCTTGTTTTGTCTGGCCATGGAAAGTGCCTCCTAGCCTACATCACAGGCGCTTTATGAGGCAAGTGAGGCAAACGCGTCATTTTGCGCGAAGCGCGAAACGCGTCCATAGCGCGAGATGAGGGGAGGAGAAAAACGGCTGCGTGGGAGACTAACTGAAAGGATACTCCTCTTTGTTCGCAATGATAGATCTGTCCATTAGACCCGACCCGATTACACTATGGCTTTCGCTAACTGGCGGGTCATTGTATTTCGCGATAGAGATGGCGAGATAACCTGACCGGACTGTTAAACCACCCCACACAATCGCCCGGAACTCGCCAATATCCTTTGCTACCTTCCCTAGCTGCTTATCTAAACGATTGAAGCAAGAAATAGCGTGTTCCAGCCATTCAGTCCGTGAACACGAGCAGCTGTTCCGAGCAGCTTGGTACAGCTCTCTTCCCAGTCCTCGCCCGCTCCTTTTTTACCTTTAATTTTAGTTTTGCTTGTCGTAACGTGCGTGTGAGCTCTCTGGAGGCGGGGGAGCATGAGGAAAGAAAAAGCGTATTCCCTCACCCCAACTCCACTTCCCTGAGTTTGTACAAGGCTTTGCGCTCCCCGACTAGGGTCTATTTCTTGCAACTGTGTTGCGAGACAAGTTGCATCTCCCCTAAGTGAGACAATTTTGCATGAGCAGGTCTTGCAACGTTTTCGTCGCATCAAGTATAAAAGCACGACGTAGAATCACCATCTCTTCGGTTCTACTTCTCGCCACGCCAGCCGTTAACGTAAGAAGACGTAAGCGTTTAGAGACATGCTTACTTTGCAGGGTGTTAGGGGCTGTTAATACCGGCGCAAGTTTCATACCGGAGACGCCACTGTGAAAACGCCGCCATCTCATTCTCGATCCCAGAGCTCTTCTCTATTGCGCATGACTACGGACGAGAAGGAGTCAGACGCTTGAGCTCTGGGCTTCGAGAATGACACTATCTTTGGTTGACTAAAACTACTTTTGCGCGCTACACATACCAGTTCATCGAGAAGCCAATTTCTACCGAAACGCGTTGTCATTCTTCGGTTATATGATACCGTTGCGAGATCTCGCGGCAGAATGAAATTCTGGCTCCGACACAGTAACCGTGGTGAACTCGTGCCAGTATGACTCAGCCGGAATAAGATTTTCTGGCGGTAACATGTAAACGAATACAGAGCCATGCGAGAGAACCGGAGTGGACTTGCATCGCTAGAAAAGTGCCAAGGCATCATGTAAACAACCCCTTTAGACTTGGAAACGTTCTCGTGCAACTTGTCACGCAACAGAAAAAATAAAACAACACTAAACCTTCCGATGAGAATTCTCCTCCAGAATCTTCTTCATCTTCTGTCTTTTTTCTTTTTGCTCCTTCCTCGAATTCATTTTCTGAATCAGATTCAAGGTCAGATGGAACCCACATTTCTTCATCTGATTTATCATCTTTAGCCTTCTGTTGCTCGCGATCTACAAAATTGACAGCATTATTTTAGAGAAAAACATCCCCTAAAAGCGAATCTTGTTCGACTTTTAAACGATTTTATTTTTTATATCATCAGGGTTTGTACTTAACCATTTGCCAGTCAATTTTCTCCACAAATTCATAGAATGGCAAGGATGTGAACAATAACAAGAACAAATATCTCTGAACGTGAACAGCAAGTTCACCTAAAAATATAAGACAATGGATACTTTCCAAATGCAATTTAACTGCCAAAGAAGAGGTAGATATCAGGCCAATAACTCCATGCAATATTTTTGCATTTGTTCCAAATCGAGTTCCAAGTCTGTTTCTCTGAAAACCTGAAATGACCTGTCCCATCCCCGCAAAAATTGGCTGCATTGAAGTGGGAATTGAACATGCAAAGCCATCTGGGATTCTGTGCCCCATTTTTTGACAAAGACGGAAGGTATTTCTTGATTGGGCATTGCCCTCACAGGCAGCCCAATAATGAGGCATTAACAAACCTAGTCTACTAATTACATTGTCATTCTTACATCAGAATATTGCACTATTGAAGATGCTTTAAAACCTCATACTCACGCTTTTCAAATGCTCTCAAGAAACGTTTCCCAGTTACATGTGTTTGAATATGATGAGGTGTATTGTTGATGTACTTTTTGGTAAGTTCACAATAGAGCTGACTCCTAAAAAAATTAATAAAAAAAATGAACAACCTAAGGACAAGTGTCTGAACCTCACCCACATCTGATCCACACTTGGATCACATGTGACATCATTGGTACATTTGTGATGCAACTGCTGTCTCTTTAAAACAGAGGTCTTAAAAGAAGTTTTTATGTAAACTACCCTCAAATTATGAACTTAAACTCGCAGTTTCACAAATCAAAAAGGTGGCTTTTGAACAATGAGAGAAATAACTAAATATATTCCCCAAGGAACAAGCACACCATTGGTTTCAAAGCAATTTTCCCAAATGAAACTGTCAAACTTGAAAACTTATGGCAGACATTTTCATTGTAGTCCCCTTCATTTCTCGTTGATACTTAGCCAAAAAGAGTTTTTAATAGTTTCTATGTACTATCATAGTAACTTTTAGCAATTGACCATGCCATTCTTGGTAGATTCCTGTTGATTCTGACACTTTGCTTGCATTTTCAATTCACACAGAATGTTAGAGACACAGCCCCTTTAATCTGCAAAACATACCAGTTTTTTCTGATGACAGAAGAATATGGAAACCAAATTTTGCACAGACCTACCACTTGATTTGGCAGCCTTTCAATCTACATTGTGAGTGTAAGTTAACTAAATTTATAAATACTAGCCTGATTCTCAGACGTGCGGGGTTGTTCGCGGTCCCTTTACTTCCTTGGCAAATAACAAAAGCCTTTTGTTTAAAAGAAAGTCTTCAATTGAACTGAGTTTTGACAAGCATTACACTTTATCATTGTTTCGCTCAGAATCAAGAAACACTAAGTAAGTCATGATTTGGTTCAGTTTTAAACAAAAAAAGCCATGAATCTGGCTAAAGAAAAGCCTCTTTGCTTCAAAGTATTATGATAAACTTGCATAACTTAGTTTCTCACAAACCTAGAGCTCATTTTAAGTACAGTTGAACCTCTCCGAAACAGCAACCTTTGGGGAGAAGAAAGTCACCATTGTAGAGAGGTGGCCATTGTAGAGACGTATAAACAAGAGTCAATGTATGGACTTTCTGCCAAAAAAAGTGGTTGTTGTAGAGAGGTGGCCGTTTAGCGGTAACCTGGTTCTCAGACGTTTGGGGTCGTTCGTGGTCCCCTCACTTCACTCCCTGGAGAGAGGAAAGCGAAGGGACCGTGAACGACTTTGAACGTCTGAGAATCAGGCTAGTTTAGTGGAGGCTCAACTGTAATATTTGATCAAAGGTAATAAAGGATACATACGGTACCTATTTTTCCTACTTGGTATTAAAAATTCCTTATATTCTTCAAATCCAGGAGATTTATTTGGAACATCTTTGACCAGTCGTTGATATTTTTTTCCTCTTGTATAGTTTTCAAGGTCTGATATTCTAGCTGGCAATTCATGTCCAGTAAGCTTACACTTCACCTACAAAGGATTAGGAGAGTGGATTTATCACAGTTAGCTGAAAAAATTAAACGTTATGGTCACTATAACCTCTTTACAATAGTAGAGAACAATAATAGAGCATCAGAGCACTACGAATCCCTTTTACACCAGCCCCTAAGTTGTAAGTGGGTGTCACACTTGGGTATCCTGTGCCTTTCTCACTTTGCTCTGGGGCAATGAGATGTTATCAAGACGAAAGTGCTAATCTTCTGCTTTCCTTTTTCAGTCCTACTGCCCCGACTTACTGCTCCTGGGTCTTCGAATAGATTAATAATAAAGGACCTGTGTGACTCCGTCAGTCAGCTCCGTGCGTCCGTTCCGACGCGTGAAGGACAGCATACACGTGAAAATCGTAAAATTATTTCAAACGCTATGATACTTTCGTATTTTGCTAAGTACTACTTTTGCCGATGCTTTAGGTACCTTTTCCCTGTTCTGCTCGTCTTTAAAAAGTTCAAAGTGAGGATGATCTGTAAGAAACTTTTTGAGGGACCTTTTGTCCGCCATTTTTGTCATTTGCCTCGAGCTGATAGCGAGGCAACGTACACTTCACAGGAGGGAGGGGTGGTAATTACAAATTCTAAGTATTTTTGTTTTTGTTTTTGCTATTGTTTGTATGTTTGTTTTCTTTTTCCGCGCTATGGAAATGTTTTAAAATCAACGAAGAAATCGTTAAGTAAAAAATTTATTCTTATTATCTCATCAGGACATTTAAAATTGTGTGAATGTAATCCCCTTCACTCCCCGACTAAAATATGATTTTGTTCACCGAAAATGATCACCATAGCGAGCAACAATATGGCGGATAAAAACAGATATGTAATTGTTTCATAACGTTCTTGCTCGCTTATCCGATGGGAGAAAACCAAGCGATGGATCAACTAAGAAGCAATCATGGCTGATAGTGGAAATTATTCTTTTTCCAGCCACAACCTTCCATCACCTGCAATGAGGCAGTCTTTCAATAGACCAGCGATGATGCTACAGAACAGCAAATTACAGGCACCGGAAAACAGATTTGGTTTATCGCCAAACAAGGCAGCTGAAAGCCAAGAAGATAAACCTTTTACAACAAAGGAAGGAGATACTCAAAGGGTGAAATTTGCGCCTCATCCACCATCTTCACCGCGAGCAAACGCTCCTAATTCTAATGTCCATCGCGTTGCGGCGTTAAATTCAAAAGGAGTCAAGAGATCCCGCCACGAATCGCCAAGAAACTCTCCATCGGGATCAGAAGATGAAAAGAGAAATCATAAACAAGTTAATAATGTGATACTTGATCCTTTGCCCATGAGGCGAGGAAGTACAGGGAGTTTGAATAGTATGGGGTCCAGCGAATCTTTGGGTAGTCCTCATCAAAGAAATCGAAATCTTAGGGGAGTAGAACCTTTAGGAGATATCGTTTCCGATAAAGATATCACTGGTAACTTTAAATCCTACCAAAATAGAGCAAAAACTGACGATTCTGGTAGAAAAATTTTGAAAAATGTGGTTCATCCTATGAGAGTAACACATGACCAAACTGCAAAAGGAGAAAGAAGTGTTCAAGAAACGTTACCTGTGAAAGTGAATTCTGAGCAGACAGTTTCTTTAAACAATAAAACTCCTTCTGAAGATGAGGTCACACTATCATCTTCTAATGACAGTTTGACAAGTGTGAGTGACAGCGAGGAAGATTTAGTAAGTGATGGCGACATACCACGAAACAGGAAATTAGAATTAGGGAAACATAGAGATCCTAATTCAACTCTTCCCACTGTTCCTGGTCAGCCTAATGATAGAACTCTTGCATCAAACTCAACTGGTTTGTATGAAAGTATTCATCCACAGAAGGTTGATAACATGCGGAATAACTCAACCTCAGATTTACGCAATCTCAGTAAGGAACTGGAGAGAGTTGCTACTAATGATGAGAGGTATGGATCAGATACAGACCTGTCTTTCCGATCAACAGGACAGGCCTCAAATCTCTCCACCATGTCCATGTTGCCACGTGTGTCTGCACGGACAGCACGGACAAGAAGTGGCAACTTTTTAAAAGAGGAAATGGAGCGGTATCTGCCTGACCATCAAATTGGTGTGTTTGTAGCTACCTGGAATATGCACGAAGAAAAGGTTAGTTGTATGTTTAAACAAGTTCCAGTAATTTGTCATAGACATGACTATCTCATATGAAAGACCATGAATTGAACATGGTACATGATTTTTCTCCCTAAAGTCAGTTTATATTAATCTTGTGACAAATGAGAAGGCTATCAGTCAATATTCTGTAGATAACATTAGTCAGCTAGGAATAATGACAGGTTAAAAGTGTGCATATTTCAACCTGTTTGGTAGTTGTTGGAAAAGTTTAGGAGCACTGGTGTAGAGGTGGGTTGTGGGTGTGTCTGACTATGCTATAATTTGAAACTATTTGCAGGCACCTGCTAAGATGTTCGATGTTAGCACAATAATAAATTAGAATTATGGTACATAAACAGCTATAAAATTTCAAATATTCAAATAATGACGCATTTAAAAGCACACACTTTGTGTGGAAATAAAATCACCATGTCTAAGAATTGAAAGGTAATGTAGATTAAGTAATTGATGAAAAATACATATTAAAATTTAATATAAGAGATATGCTTGAATAAAAGAATTGAGTTAGAAAGTGTATGTTTGTCCTCCCGTATGCTTTTGCCATGTCACCAACTAAAGACAAAAAGTGATACTGTTAGCTTTTTTATTGTCAGCATAAAAAATGGTATGATTATTTCTCTATCAAAACAAACTTGTAGTCAGCTTTGGTTTCACGAAAACTGTAAAATGAGGTGTTAACTTAAAATGATACAACATAGTCTTTTATTTGTGTTCTCTACAGGAAGTTCCGTTTTACTTGGATGATTTTCTGATACCAGATTCCACTGACTTCCTACAAGATCTTTATGTTATTGGTTTGCAGGAAAGTACATCAATGAGGTAATAGATCTTGGTTTCCTTCCACACTTTATCGCTGTTAAATGTTGCAGGCCTGGATAAGATCATTGCAACAACATTTTAAAGTCTATTACAGCCTTAGGTGGCAAGCAAGCTCTCTGGGACATCTGGAGGCAGGACGGAAAAAGAAAGGAGAGCTTGCGACAACATCTCTGGAATTTGAATATATCTGCATCAAAAAAGTCGATGTGAAATGCTGATTGGTGGAGATGACATTAGTTATGATGTCATCACCCTTGGCACTTGTGCACTCCTTTCCACTTTGCACTGATTGGCAGAAATCTGACAGCTCAGTCAATGGGAAGCCACAGGGAGATTAGAAGTGGAATTCAAATTCCAGAGACATAGCTGCAAGCTCTCCTTCCATTTCCCGCCCCACTGCCAGAGTGCCCCAGAGAGTTTGCTTGCAGGGTTTTACTACTTAAGTTCCTATTTTTGCTTCCATGGACTGTCGTGTTTTTCCTGAATTCCCAAACAGAGAGCATACCAAATATTGAAGCTGCGGGGAAAAGGCTTCCAAGAGATCGTTATTATTAATAATTGGCAATAACGATCTCTTCGGGGCTTTTACCTTGCAGCTAATTTGAAATTATGTGAAATCAATATTGCACCAATCAATAACGTAAACAATAAAATTTATAATTTAAGAGATTATTATTAATTGTTTATGTTATTGATTGGTGCAATATTGATTTCAAATAATTTCTGGTAGGTACTTTTCCTTGTATCTTCAATAAGTGTTTTGTTCTTTGTTTTGAATTTGAGGGAACATGCCAGGTCTAGTGTTTAAGAACTAATGAATTCGGCTTTCATATCATCTGAGGCATTATGGAGATCAAGGAGGGTGTTATCCATTGAGGCCATATTTATCATTATTTATATCAATATAATTTATTATTCCAGGAAAGAGTGGGAGATACGCTTGCAAGAGACCCTTGGTCCATCTCATGTATTGATGCACTCATGTTCTTTTGGATTGCTGCACTTGGCTGTGTTTATCAGGAGGGAACTTGTTTGGTTTTGTTCTGGTAGGTGTTCTTCTCCCAGAAGACAAGTACCTATAAATATACTCAAAATTAATTCCCCCCTCCCTCTCATTAAAATGAAGGGTGGGAAAATGGCATGATTTGACCTTTGATTTTTTGGGGGCGTGGGGTTTCTTTTCCATGTATTATGTTTAAGATTGTAGCTTGCCACTCCCCCGGAATGAAATACACCCGGGGAAACAGAGAGACAGTGGAGCCAAGCTTCTTGAGAAAACAACCTGATGGCCATCCAGGCTTGAGCCTGAACCATACAAACTCAAAGTTCAAGGTATTAGCTTCTTGGCCAGCCTACCTCATGATACAAGGTAGATTACAACATCTTTTTCAAATGGTTAGATGGGATAATTGAGACACAAAGGGATGAAGAAAACTCATGACGATTTGATACACAACAAACTGCAAGGCTGTTATGAGAGAAAATATGCCTTGCTAAAGCAGTGTAAGATTTGTGCGAAAACTAAGATGTCCTTGTTGCCCAAAGGCACAAGTTGGTCATCTTGGCCTCAAGGCACCACTAGCATGCTGCCCGGTAACTGTTTTGACCTTGTATGTATCATGTATTTGTGATTACTTATTATTCATGGATTTTTTCTGTATCAAATAGCTGTGACTGAGGACAGTGTATCAACCAGAGTTGGACACATGATTAAGACCAAGGTTAAGGAAGTGTCTTTTTATCTACCGCTAAATCTCTTCAAATGTAGGAGGCAAATGGTTTAAGGCAGTATGCACTTCAAAGCTTTCATAATTTGGGTCATTTCTCATTTAAACTTGAATTTTGTAGGTCCGTGTTTCCCCTAACAGCTTTGGTAAAAAAATAACACCTTTTGGATGAAATGTTTCAAACATTAGTACTTGCTACTGAAATTTAAATTAGACTCAATTATCACTAAGTAGCTTCTTGTGAACTGATGGTTAAGGGTGTCATTAGACAATAAAGAGCATTTAACTACTAAAATATTTTTGGCCAGAACCAACAGTAGGTGAAAGTGTATGAACAAATTTTTAATGAAGGTGAAGTTTAAAGGTTTTTAAAGGTCTTTAGTTTTGGCAATGGGAGTGAATGGTTAAGTGCTCGTGATTTCAACTCAGTCTCCCCAGGTTTAAATCCTCAATCTGGCCTCTAGCTAAGGTTGGTCTTGGTAGCACCAAGTTTAACACCTCTGCTATGCTTTTTTTATAGCTAACTGGCTCCCCTCTGGCCAGCTGGGACTCTTACCTGCTGCATTTAGTATTAATAAACTGATTTCTGTCCTTATTTGTGAAAACTACTGGGTCACCAGAAATTGTGTCACGTACAGCTGTACCACTACAATTTACAAAGGCATTTTTTTAGCTTTTGAAGTGTAGTTGTGGTCAAAAAGCAATGTAATTATTATGGTTGCTCATTCCCGTTCATGTTTTAATGCTTCTTGCAGGGCGCATTGGCTGTTTCCTTCAGTATATTTGGAACATCATTCCTCTTTATTGATTCACATTTTACTTGTAAGTTTTCCATTGAACAGAGAAAATTATTGCAACAGTCACAATTGGTGACAAAATTAGTTGAGACACTTTATCCTAAAGGGCGTCTGTGATGTTTTGCCATCTTCAACAGGGGAAAAATTAATGAAGCTTACTGGCCCTTATTCCTCCCAGGTGATGTCACACAAGCTGTATGCCGCTTGCAGCTTTGCCTGGGCTCACTTATTTTCTTGTGCCTCACTTTGCTCTCCACTTGGAATGGAAAGTTTTCTTGCAGGCCAGCTTTGTTATTGTGTATGATACATTTTTGGTTTGTCTGATAATTAAGAGCAATTGTAGGTCTGGTATGTGGAATGTAAAATAAATCATTTGATAATAATATTTTTATCGTTTGTTAAATTACCCTGCAGCTGATGAGGGAAAATCTTTGGATCGTGTCAATGATTACAAGACAATCTGCAAGTCTCTGTCGTTATCTCCTGATAACAAACCCAATGCAAGCAATGGTTAGTAGAGCTTGGATTTTCCATGACCTATATTTGAACTTAATGTGTACTACACCAATAATTTTTATTGATCATGTATTCTCTTTCAAACTCTGGAAAATTCTGATTGATTCTTCAACAATTTGCAAGTTAGTACAACCATTCATTTTCTACAGGCTAGCTCTTAGTTTTACATTTATTTTGTCCATCATATTTTTCTTTCTCCTTTCAGATCAGACAGATCTTACGGCAAACTTTGATCGAGTGTTTTGGTTGGGGGATTTTAACTTCCGGGTGACTTTAGAAAGATCAAAAGTGGATGAGATACTTGAGAAATATAAAGATCAGGAAAATCCAGAGTGTAAGGTTAGTATAATCCTTTAAAACATTTCAAACTTTTATTTGCCCTGCTGCTTTGAACTTCAGAACTTAAAGTGAACTCGAAATTGTTACCAACTAAACTTTTCCATTGCTGAATTTTTTCCAGGATTTATTGGAGAAAGACCAACTGTTAGATCTCATGGGACAAGGTGACTGTTAGTTTTTTTTCTTTTTTTTTTTTCTGTCATTGTAAGTCAAAGGTTTTCACTTTTTTATATTAAAAGTAATTTCGTTATTTCTTTTGTTTTGCAAATTCTAAACTATATTAATTGACTTGTTATAGCCTGTGACCAGGCTCCGCACTGGGGGAAAATGGCGAAAAAAATCGGTGAGGGCGAAAAAAAATGGTGTTCGAAGCGAGCTGAACGGCGGCCAGAGGAGGAAAAAGGCGACCGCTTGCCGGTTTTCCTTTTTGCTGCTGCGGAACTTGATTCCAAGCTAGGCTGGTTAAAATTCTCTCAAGATTTTCTTTTCTTGTGGTGGGTGATTTTTTACAGGGAAAGTGTTTGTTGGATTCAGTGAACCACCAATCAGATTCCTTCCAAGTTACAAGCATGATATACAGAGTGATACATACGATTCATCATCAAAGAATAGAGTACCTTCCTGGACGGTGAGTTGTTACTTATCGAAGCTGACCGGCTCGCACGCATTGTACTTGTTTTTCTGTCAAAAAATTAGCCGGTTGTCTGATTTAACTAAACGCAAACTGTTTTGTAATGATTCCTGAATCGCATTCACCTGAGTCTGTCCGTCGTTAAGCCTATAAATCCCCCGTGGAAAAAAAAACAAGCGCAAATAAACTCAGAAAGATGAAAAATAGGCGGAGAAAAAAAAAAAAAACGACATTTCGCGGGACAACCACTGGTGGAGTCGCGGAATGTTAGCTGTTTTCTCAAGCTAGATAAGAGAACGTGTAACGGTCAAGTTAAAAAAGAATTTGTTCAACCTTTTCTGGAAAAAGAGAAACACCTTTTGCAGTGGAGATGTTTTCCGTTCTGCCCTTCCCCTCTTCTCGAAAAAATTACTTTGTCCATAAAGTTATCATAACGTGGAACTTGTACATTTCGAAATAACGATTTTTTTTGTTTGTTTGCTTGTTTGTTTTGTAGGACCGTATTCTTTACCGGAGTAAGGATCTATCAAGTGTTGAGCCATTAATGTACAGCAGCTGTGTATCTGTGAAGACGTCTGATCATAGGTAAACTAGTTTGCGTGGCAAGCGTTAGCCTGCCTTGCAGCCAACCCTGACGCATTTGGCCTGCGTTGCAGCCGGCCCACGCATAGAGCGTCTGCGACGCAGACAAGGCAAGCGTCGGTTAGTTTTTTGTGGTTAGTTTTTATGGGGTCATCTCCCCTCTAGTGCGCACGCATCTTCAAAATTTCTTCCTTCACCCAAAATAAACTTTGCGCCTGCTACGTAGGCTACAGGACACATCTGAGATTTTGTCAAGCATGTTTCTACTTTTGAACCTTTTGGATAAAGCAGTGATCTGTACCCAGGACTTGTGAAATGTTTCGTGCGTTTTGTTTTCACCACTAGCACGAGTAATTAGACAAAATAACAACACTGTGAGATAAGAAGGAGTATCATTTTAAATAATTTTGCAGTGAGTCTTACTACACGTCCATGCGTTTGTGTTGTTTATATCTTGATTCTTTTTTCTTCTTACAGGCCTGTATTTGGTATTTATCAAGTCAAACTTAATCCTTGTCCTGACAGGTGAGCTGATCAGCATCTTATTTCTCCTGACCAGTATCTTGCCTTATTCTACCAGAAAGTTAAATGATCTAGTTATGAGAATGAAGAGAATAAACACTCAAGTTATAATGTTCTAATTTTTACACAAAGTTTCCTTAATAGTGCCAAAGAATGTGTATTATGAGCAGTGCTGAGAAACTGAGTGTCGACTAATATTGGGGACGAGGTCGTTCTTTTTTTAAAATGTCTTTTTTCATGCGCAATAGAATGCATGTAAAGCTACTTTTTCTTTTATTTATCAGCATTCCTCTGACTGGAGGACAATACATTCGAGATGTTTACGTAGAAGGTATGTTTGGTCTCAAAACTACCGAGGAGGTTAAGCCTAGCCTGCATAACAGGCGTTATTTTTCCGCGTTTTTCAGGCGAGCGAAAGCAAGCGCGAAGCGAGCGAGGAGTGCCAGACACGGCGCCCGACAGGGGAAGGCAGAGAATTAATAACCTCCCCCCAGCAACTTGGGATGAAACAGCGACGTTTTTTTTAAAAAAAGTGCTAAGGTTATGAGAAATATTGTGTTCATGTGCTTGCTTCAGTTACTGATCCATTTTTCTCGAGTCAACGACACACGCTCAGTCGGTGTGTGGTAGTTTCCTCGGGTCGTTTCGTCTACGAATAAATCTTTTACTTTCATGAACAGTAAAAGCTAAGTGGATTATCTTAAGCTGAGGCCAGGTTGAATAGTTACAAAAAGTAGTTGACAAGACTGCTGACTTTTGTTCGTTTTTGTCGTGAAACAGCTAACCGAAGACGAGCTGCAGGACCCAGGACTGACGGACAAAGCGCTGTTTGCGTCATCCTCTGAAGAAAGTTAACTGTGAAGTGAACTACATCCGGGAAACATGCTTCCAGTTGCAACAAGTAAAACCTATCTGTGATGTACCTCCAACGTCAGCTCTTTGTCATCCTCTGGTGTTATGAATGTATAGAGCCACTGTGACCAAATCCTTCTCCGCGTTCAAAATAGGGACTTTGCCATCGTGGCAGTATAAAAAATGCGGACTGCGGACTGACTGTGGACTACTGTTTTTAGGGTTAGAATACAATGGGACTATTGTTGTTTCGTACTCATTTGCATGGTGAAAACAGTAGTCCGTAGTCTGCGTTTTACATTGACCGCTTTGCCATCCGACAACGATGACGCCAATGCAATGTCGTTCCCAGGTTTCTATCGTACTCTTCCATACGGGGAGAAGGAGACAACCCTGGGAACGAGGTTGACTCCAATAAAAACGTCACTTAACAACTGTAGGCGCGTCTTTCCGCGACTTTGAAAACGGAGAAGGTTCTGGAGTCAAGTTTGCGCATGTTGAGTGTGTTGAGCAAAAGATGAGTTTAATTAATTTCCAAATATGAACAGGGCAAGGTCAGCAAGTGTAGAAACATATATTTCAACGGTTCGTAGTGATGTTAGTAGTTTTACAGTGTGTTGCGTTATCATTAATCCTGGTTTCGCACAGGTTTCGTTCGTTGAAAATTTCCTTTTGGATCTTTTATTTTTGATTGTACATAAGATAAAATTAATATCAGCGAAATAACGGTCGCTGCCGCATGCATACGTAATAAAATCAAGGACCCTTTCATGATGTAAATAGTCCAATAGTTGAAAAGTAGTCAACCCAAAGTAAACCAAAAACAAAACAAAACTAAACTATTGAAAGGACTGTTTATCGTATTAGCAGTTTGAGATTTGATAGTTGATAGACTTGGTATTGTCCTAACAGATTATAAGGACACTAAAATATCTCTCTTGGTCTTATCGATCTCTTAATCATCGTTATCCAAAAACAACTGAAGCAAATTCTAGAAACTTGCCTTTTAGGTAGTTAAAATTCAGTTAAGACATCTTTAACTTTAACGGAAAGATTACTGCTTATATTTAAAGTAACGTTATTTATACCTCTTTCTGTAAAGCGGTTTTGTGTTCAGTTTTCTTCGTGGCCCTCACGGAAGTAATGAAACCCAACTGACATGAGGCAAACCAGTTGGTTGTTTACAATTGTGCAGGGTCGAGCATTTGAACTCGAGCTTACCGAGAAGTAATCTATTTATTCGATTAAACGCCGCGGCGTTTATTAAATTTTTAGCGTTTCCGATGCGGCGTTTATACAAGGGCGTTTATTGGTAGTTTTGTTTCCATCTGGGGCGTTTTATCGAATAAATACGGTAGTTTCCCTCGCAGGCGCTCGGGCTGGAGTCACGCAATGCTCCCCGTCCCCAAGAAGGGGAGCATTGCGTGACTTCAGCCAGAGCGGCTGCGAAGGAGACTAACCGAGAAACAAATTCAGAAAGCTTTCTGGGCGAGACTCTCACTGGGAACTGATGGATCGCAAGTCTCGTGCTCTGATCACTCACTCATGATGGTAAAGCAACTAAACACCGGTGAACCGATCAAATTTGCCGGAAATATATGTTGCAGTAACGACTTGACTTTTTCTTCGTATATTTTGATACTTTATTTTTCTTGCCACAATTGAATTTAAAGCCGCTGTATGAATATTTATATTGCCAAGTGATGGCCTACCCTGAAACAATTATTTATCCAGTGGTATTCTAAGAATAAGGTTGGGTTATATGAAGAAAATCTTTGTGTAAAAAAATGGTGAAAAATAAACTGAAGATAAAAAGGAAGCATTAAGCTTGAAGTTTATATACAACAATCGTGCTTTTTTAACTCTACCTTCGATTCTGGGTCCGTTGGTATTGTGGACGGGTTCAATCACCAATGATTGAAAGGAAACTAAACACTTCCCCACTCCAAATGGGTGCAAGCTTTCGGCGCAACGATTTTTGGGATCTTTTGGGTGGACAACCATCACTTTTGATTGGTTTATGGTTGCCTTGAATATTAATACCATCGACCAATCATAGCTAACGCTTGTCCAACCAAACCATCCCAGAAATCACTGCGGCCAAAGCTTGTACCCATGCTCCCTAAAGTTTCCGAAAAGGGTTATATTCACACCACAAAACCAAAAAACATCCATATTCTGGAAGACTAGAAAAGACTGCGACCGAATGCCTCACTGGTTTCTTTGAAACTCGTGGAAACTACGTCCTGTCAATATTGTGAGCCATTCCTGTTTCGTCCTCTGGTTAATCCAGGGTTATTTAATGAGAGCATAGTACCAAAGCGGGCGCAATCTGGTACCCTGAACCTTCAAACACCAGCCGATCCTATAGATTTGCTTACAAAGATTGTGAAAGTACAGTGTTATGAGTCATACTTTTGAATCATGTTTACAAAATCGTGAAAAACAACAAGCAAACTGTTTCAGCCACTACTTTGCTAGAAGCTTTAACATCCGACGTAATTACAACTCAAAGAACAGTCAAACTAATTAACATTGTTATCTTTTAACTTTGACTAAAATAATATCATTTTTGTAGTGGCCTTGCCTGTTTCCTCAAACTCTTCAGGGTTGTATTTTTAAGTGTTTTCATCCTAATTTACTTATTCAGCCGATCGAGCGACCCTTAGACCGGGCAACAGAGAATAACTTTTCAAGGTTCTTACTCTTTTCCTCCTAGGACGAGGATTGGCTTACGTCATCTTTCATAAACTTTACTCAAGCCACGTCAGAGCTATTCTTTTCAACAAATAAATTACGCACCTTTTATATAAAATGAAAGACCTTTTTACTCATTTGAAAAGTACATAAAAAACTTCTCTCGTCGTAAAAAAATATTTATCTAATACTATTCGGAGCTTTCTTACCTACAAATTTTTCAAACGTCCAAAAATATATGCTTTTATCTGTTATATTAGAAATAGTCGTTCATATCTTTCTATTAACAATATGTACATATATTCTATCAATTTCTTGGAACAAATATGATTTGAAAGAAAAGTAATGATTAAAACTGTACTAGTACTTTTAATAACTCGGATTTGCGCGTCTTGGAATTCTAGCAATCACTACATTTTGCCTTGGGATCCCTCCTTTGGCGCGAGTCTAGGCTTTGTTCACCTTACGCAAAATGGCCTTGGTCCCGTCTCGAAAAATAAATATAGCCTTACTCCAGCCTCTTCCCTAGGTCAGTTCGCACTATTTGCGTGATATGAGCGGAGGACGGTTTGGAAACCGACCGCGAAAGCGAATTCTCTCGACTTCTCCCGACAGACTCCCGGCAAGCTTGACAGGTGACGTCACATCCAAAATCGCCGGAGGTGATTGGGAACGAGGCTGGCCTTACTCAAGAAAATGAGATAAAGCCTGCCTGGGCAATAAACTTCCGGCTTTTGCTGGCAGGTCCTTTGGGTTAAGTTTTCATGGATAATAGTTGTTCTATGGCTGAATGCGATTTCGGTCTCAACCGTCTTGGTCCGTAAAACTCCAGCACGTTTTTAAACATGTCTGTGTATTTGGAATAATCTATTCCTGAGGCGCTCGAGGAGCACCTTATAATCGAAGTGTTTTCTGTCATGTCTTTAGGAGATGAAGTCAATGCGTTGCCGCGCAGAGCTAACGGAGACGACGAAACTTGCGTCGTGTTATATCCTCGAAATGTCCGTGGCTTTGCATTGTATTTCTCTTTACTTTTGCGGGAGATAGTCCCTAGTTCATTTTCTCTGTTTTTGACCCACGCGTCACACTTTTCTATTGGCGAGTACTGGGCTCTAACCGCCTGAGGGGTGGTTGAAGTTTTGGGTTCAGCTCGTGAATTTGTCACTGTGGAATTTAACTCCGCTCTTTTGATAACCAAGTTCGCCGATGGTCTTCTTTCTTGCAGTGGGTTTAAGTCTTCACCCTTAAAATGGAGGAGAAATGGTTCAGTTACTACATAGCCATTTATTAAATACTTACAGACGTACCAGGGGTAAATTACGCCTTTAAAGTAGGCTAGCTTTGACAAATTTGGTAGTAATTTCAGTTAAAACGCAGCCAGTACTTGTAAACTGCAATTTTGACCACAAACAGAGCAAAGTAAGTAAGAAATTACCCAGTGCAAAAAAGCCCTGACTTTTGCCAAGATCTTTAAAAGGTAAAGACAACGGTCTAAACTATTAGCACACTAAAGGATTTTAACAGATTATTGCTTGCTTTCGAGAAAATTCCGAATTGTAGATTTCATGTCATCGTTATTCTGTTGCTATGGAAGCGGCGATGTCAACAAAACATACTCTAAAATAAAGTTCAGTTATTAGATATAATTATTGCTAGATATGTCGCTTCACTTTGTGGCTTTTTTGTATATGCACTACAGCCTAGTTATGGAGCATCAATCACCAAGGGGTGAGACCTTCAAAAATGGGTGCGAGCCTCCTTAACGCAACTCGGAAGAGACTAGACTTTCTCAAGTCCTTCTCGTTATACGATGACCCCTACCTCGTTCATTTCGTGCTCCTCGCTCGGCTTTCATAGTTCTATTTGTTCTTAGCTTTACACTCTTTTTGTTTGTTGGTCGACTTAAAACCCTTTTTTAATCCGTTCTTGATGTGCATGAATCTGCAATGATTGTCTGTGTGAAGAATTCCCCCACTTCCTATTGTCTTTTGTTGGACCATGGATGAAGTCACGATTTGCCTTCTGTCTCTCCTAATGAAGTCCTTCGTCAAGTTGATGTATCCTGGTTGTGCCTTATTTCAAGACCAGGATGCGCGATTTAAGAGGTAACGTTAAGCAAGCTAATATTCGGGATTGTAATTATAAACGGGATGCGGGGGATGTTTTTCAAAAGAAACGATGTTCGGAAGGGAAACTTCTTTAACAAAATGCGCAGATCTTTCTCGAGCTTGTCATCTGCCTATTTTGACAGTACAAGCCACCGTTTTTATACCATTATCTGCCACTGGTAGTATAAGGCACTTTTTGGAACGTATGATCAGGATCGACACAAAAAGCGTCGGGTTACCGGATTGAGGGAACATTAGGGAGTTTAAGCAAATCGCTACGGCGACCTCTACTACGGCGGCCGGAAGTAAAAAAGCCCCGAAATGACGCAGTGCGCATGCTTGGAAATGACCTTTCGCCGTAGCGCCAAATCCTACGACGTGAAGAGCTGTCTTCTGGCGTAGTCGCTACTACGTGAGTATAAAAGTCGACTCTTCTCCTATTTTTTACGATCACTGGTTTTAAAAGCTATCATAGATTGTTTTTCACTTTATCAAGAAAGTATTCGAGGCTTCTGGTTTTCCAGTGAATACGTTCCCCTTGCGTTTTCTCAGTTTGAGATTTCGATCCTCAAGCGAGTGTGCCATGAGTTCTGCCGCGCCATGGCCGCAGAAAATCCGCCAGTACAAACAAAGGCTAGACGAAAACCGTAAGCACGACTGTTAGCAATAAAGCTAAATGTCACTGAAGGTTGTTCAAACAAGAATAGAATACAATATCTAAAACGCTGAATTTGATGATTTGTTGTTAAGTGCGGTACACAAGAAGAAACATCACTAGCAGCTTACTCCGATCTTCATCTGTAGTTTTCTGTTTTGTGTACGAATCGCCCTCTGATGATGCTTACTTTCAATATTCTTCTTGGCAAACGAAATTTTTAAACTGGCCGTTTTCTTACTTGACCATCATTGAATTCTGTTGTTGATAAATTATAGCGAAAGCAAGTGAGCAAGAACCGAGCTTGAAATTTGACGAGCTACGAGACGTACTCTCCCCAGGACACCGCATCCACGACCGCCGTAGTAGTAGCCTGAGTATCAGGCGTTTCTGGGGAAAAGGGGAAAAATGGAAGGGAAAAAGGGAGAGAGGTGAAGGAGAGAAACGCCTGACACAGATGCTTTTACTGGAGCCTTCCACCCTCACACAGCATGATACGATACCATCCAATCAAAATCACTTCCGGTCATTGGGTTGTCAGCTTCACGTGTCAAAAGGCTCGCCTAAAATAAATCTCACTTAACGGTCTGGCCGAGCATCGGTGCTTGTGTTGCTATACCACTTATCTAGGAAGATCGAAGGGCCTCTGCTCGCAGGGTAGTGTTGCTACGATTTCGCTTTTTTTCTGAAACCTCCAATGAGGAGTTTTCGAATACTTGTAATGTAAAACCTGCCGTTTATGAGGAATTATAACAGGGTTTAGGAATTGTGCTAGTGTAAGATCGCCAACGCTCTGTTTGTAAACAAACGTGTGCCCGGAAAATTGTAAATTGCTTATGTTTACAGAGTTAAATCAGGCGCTTGTCTGGCAGCTAAAAAGCTGGTGTTATCCCCCGTATTCTCGGGTGGTTGAAAGGAGCTGCAAGAATATATAGGAAGGTGCGATGGTGAAACACCTATGCCTAGAAATCAGAGGAAATTATCAAGCAGCAGCAGATTCCACCACTTCACAGAGAGCTCGTGAAAGCTGTTACAAGTTCAAAAAAAGTGAGAGCCTATAGCAAAGGTCAATCCCGTTGGCGAAATATGATGGCGCCCGCTTGAGCTTAAGACATTTCAAAAAGGAGAAAATTTTGGAAGAGGAAGCGAACGAATTCCAATCACGTACGTTATCGTAACCGCAACAAGCAAAGTCAAGCTTTTTAAAAGCATTGGTGCTGTCGGCTATCCCCGCGGCTATCTCAGTACATGGCTACCTCGCTCTATTTTCATTTACAGTAACAATACCCTTTTAACGGCAGGATGTTGTAAATCTGAATTTAGATATCTGAAACAGTGATATCGTCTTCTTTGTCCCGGTCTTGTGAAACCAATACTCGGAGATAGTTTCGGCAGAAGATGGTATATGAGGCTACGAGGCCTTGAAAACACAATTCTTGCTCGGGTTTTATTTTTATTCCAGGAAATAACTTGAGAGCGCCCTCTAGAGCCTTTTTAAATTACTCTCTGCGTCTCTGTCTGTAAAAGTATCACATACCGGTAACATGAAATCAAAACATCTAAGAAAAATTTCAATGACCGTCTCCTTGCCGATCGCTCTTGCGGTCGGTGACGTCAGGGGGTATTGTGTGTTATCCAATCACTGCCACATCCAGATTTTGGATGTGTCACACGATTTGCTGAATGGTTTTGTGTCAGGCCTTCCTTTCTCTTCTCCCCCTCCCCGCTTCCCCATCTAAAATCTCCTCTCCCCGGCCCTAGCCCCGTAGGAAGGCCTGATACTCAGGCTACCGTAGTAGAGGTCGCCGTAGCGATTTGCTTAAACTCCCTATTTTGGTTGGGAAGACGGGATTGAAGAATCCTTTGAAGGGACCCCCTGCTATCTATAGTGTCTCACCTGTTTACTGAACTGGACCATGTGACCAACATCAGCGTGTCCTTGTGACGTAATCTCAAGAGTTACGTCAATGTGGGCTTGGCTCCTGAAAAACCAAGGCAACTTATTAATTTTTTTTTTCTGCAATGTGAGGCAAGAGAGGGTGAAGTTAATCACGCTAGTACAACTGGACAAGTTGGCCGCTTGTGAGGATGATATGACGTTTTTCAAAGCAGGGTTAAATTAATCCTGGGTTAGCGCGAAATTTGAATCAGTCGGATCTGGCCCAGATCTAGCCTGTTCACCATCCCCTCACTGTTTGTTTTTTTCCTGCTCACATCTCTTCGCGCCGTCCCCACGATCTGAACGCCTGAAACAGGCAAGTCCGGATCAATGGAATCCGCGTACAAAGCAAACTTCAAGTGAATTCTTTTGGCCCATCACGCTTACAAATGACTGGTTAACAGACAAAATGTTTTTGAACTAAGGAACTGGGATTAAAAGCTGACCTTGGCACTGGACTATGATTGGCGACCTTGAAACAACTTAGCTATATAGCCTGTGAACGCAGACGTCTTTGAGAGTAGCTACGACCGGAAATACGTGTGTTGGCAAGCTGGGCCAAGTTGCATCCCTAAGCGATCAGTTTGTCACTGGTTTGTACCCTTTTAAAACAAGTATAATTGAGGCAAATTCAGCTTTGGTATTTCCTTTTGACTTACAGTCTATACAAGCGCCAGTTTTCGGTGTGATTGATTGTTGATAAGGAAATATTTGATCAACTGCGATTTTATACTAAAGCTAACAACTAAAACTAAGTGTCGACGTTTCGGCGTCATCATAACAACATTATGAGTAACAATTTTTGTAAGACATTTTATAATTACAATATCATAAAGGCCAGTCGCAATATGCACTCCATAAAGGCTAATTTGGCAAGTCAACAATAAATTTAACCCTAATTGGCTCTTGTCCCGTCAGCGATTATATTGTACATGCAATTTGCCTAGACAGTTTTAAATATTGGTTCATTAATTAAACGCCTTACCACTGAGATACGGCTTTCGGTTGAGGTATTTTCCTGTTTCCTATAGTTGGCCGCCACTGTAATTTCCGACCCTGAAATTGCCCTGACAGAGGCAAATTAGCTGGTTTACACAACTCTTTTGAAGAAACAACAATGAGAGGCTTAGTAGTATTGTCTTCTTGCGGTATTTGTTCTTCCTTCATGCTTACAACACTAGGTACAGAGGGAACGCGCCCCGATGCTGAAGATTCGGTTTGATCGCATTTTTTTCCAAAATCCACGCAAGAATCAGACGCCCTACGCCTATCGTTTTTACAAAGCAGTTCTTTGTAAGCGTTTTCTTGTCGGATAGCCTTTTCGTTCCGATACTCTTCGATGTATCGTTGTGGTTGTAAGTAATGCTTGAACTCTACGATATCCGCTTGGTTTCTTGTAAACTGTTTTGAAATTGCCTTTCGCGGAGTGCCTGATCGATGTTCTTTGGAGTCAGCTTTAGATGGCGTAGATCGACGATAAACTGGTTTGTTTTCATTGGAAATCGTTCGCTCCGTAATCCATCCAGTTAACTGAGGCTCGCTTGAACTCAAAACATTGTAGGATTGAACTGTTTCTTCGGCTTTACTAGACAGTTCAACGAGGGCCAATACAAAATGGTCGATGTCTTGAAACTCTTCGTCCTCTTGAGAAAAAGGCATTTCCTACTTTCATACCGGTTTCAAAACTGTAATTAGATGTGAGTCGAATTATTATCACCGCTACCGAAGTCAATTATTAGAGCAAATTGCTAAACAAGTAGGCTAATCGCTTTGTTTCCATGGTAATGTTCTTTCAAAAGAATGGTTGATGCAATTTTGCATGAAAAAGTATTCAATGTGCGTTTGGTATGTACATGTTTTATTAACCAGAAAGCGCAAACGTCGGAGGACCACCTGATCGCAGGTTAATATGTAATAAAAAAAAAGCAACATTTAAATATAAATCGACGAAAAAATATTTAGATTATAATTGTACTCGCGTCACGCCATCTTGTCCCGGCCTGAGCGGAGTCCTAGGGGAGCCCTTCACTCCCTTCCCCAACCTCGTCCCCAGGGCGCTTTTCCCTGGCTTTTTTTCCCCAATCCCCGTCTGCTGGCGCTTTCTCATATCCTCTTCACCTGAGGGGAAAAAAGTGACGGGTTTTGTTGTTGAGGCGTAGAATAGAAGTGTGACGGTTAGAGAGAAGTCACGCGCGAAAGGAGACTCCGACCGCTCGCTCGCACGTTCTTGCGTGGCTCTTTTCGTGGGTAAACTTGAGACGAACAATATTCATGCAAGCCAAGATCATGGAAAAAATTCTACAAACCAAAATGGAAAAAATAATTCTAGCAGAAGTGTTCTCTCTCTTGGTGAATAAAATAAAAAAAAATATAAGTGATCTCATGTAGAGATCCAACTCAGGCGTGAAGCCCAGATGAAGCTTTTAGGGAAGGTACGTTTTTTCTTGGCGGGGGAGGGCTGGGGCCTCAGAGGGGAGGGTCATCAGTGAAAGTGAGCACTAAAGGGGGAGGGCCATACCCTCTTTTTCAGCTATTCAAGGGGAGGGTCACACACCTTTTCCAGAATTTTTAATGGGAATTTTTGTGATGTTATTTTCCATTTTTCTTTAACAGACTAAGTTTTTTCTTTTCAACTTGTTTCTTTTATTTCGGTGCAGGTACTAGTTTTACAAGGTTGACTTTTCATTTTTGACTTTTCATTTTCTGCGTAGCGTTGGCATTTGCGTTTATGGGCCTTACGGCGATTTTGCTTCTGCTTTCTCGACTTTCTTTTGAGAGCATTTCCTCGGCGAGGGAAAATTCTTTCAACTCGTTGTTTAGCCTTTTGTAGTAGCTCCAAAGTTTCCTCTACGGTTGACTAAATGGATAATATACTCTTTAAAAGTTTTTGATTGGCGCTGTGCTTGCACTGCATCCCTGGTTTAAGGTGAAGTCCATTAGCCATGAATAGCGCATTGTCTTGCTCTGTTATCTCTTTATTTAGGCTTTCAAGCTTGCCTTTAGCCTTCACCAATGCATCTATGTTGTAAGAAATTGTTATCGAATCGTTCTTTTGCTTGAAAGTTCTGATGCAGGAATTTTCCTGCTGCTGCTGGATTTATGGAAGTAATATAGGAAACTTTGTTGTTGGCTCTCTCGATCATCTCTTTAATACTCCACTGGTGCTTTCTTTCCTTGATAAATTCCAGACGGAAGTTTTCTTTGAATGGACATGTCGCCCAAAAACACTGGTAGAATTCTGCCAAAAGGGAATTGGAAAAGCGAGTATAATCGCCTTTTGGATCTGGGATCCATCCAAGTGAGACATCATTCCAGAGGTTGTTTCTTGGTTGGGTAGTTTGCCCATCTTGTGTAGTGCTTGTAGTGCTGGAATTTGGATCTGTCACTTTCTCGTGACGCTCTGGGACGCACTCACAATAGCCACAAAGTACTCCACTGCCTCTCACAAACTCCACGCATTCACCACATGAACACTTTCCCCGATTGATTCCTTGCGAATCTATACCCATAATACTGACTGTAGTCGAAAACGTGCAATGATCGTACGACAAGAGGATTTGTGTAATACTTCACAGAGCGGAAATTGAGCTATGCGCTGGTTTAATGATTTAATATTTTAGCGCTGGTGTAATAACTGACAATCCAGGGTTCTGAAGCAGAACATGGAACGGCTGACAAGAGAGATGATGTTTGACTTTATAGGTAAGTTAACAATGATGCTTCAATTATATGGCAGAAAATTTATTTTCCTACAGCAGAAAATATTTGTTACGAACCACTGCAGGCTAAACAAACAAACAAACAATCGGTAATGCTGGCTTGTCGGAGAAATAAACGCGTGTATTTTCCCTTCTACGTTCAAAACTTTTTAATTCCTCGAAATTTATACTTCCATATTCAAACTTCATCTATATAAAAAAAAGTAAAGCCGGGATCCCACACTGATCGTTCGCATTTTCTTGTTTCAGCACGCACATATTCAATATCGAGATTTATTCATATTCAAACATTTTGCGTTTACAAGCAAAATGCTCTGAGGTTTCTATGGCATGGAGCGTACCATGTGGTAGTGAGGGGAGGGTCACACTTTTGTCAGTCACCTAAAAGTGGGGGGTCAGGAGTTTTTTAATCAAAACGTGAGGGAGGGCCAACACTTTCTGTTGGAAAAAATACCAAAATTCCCCAGCCCTCCCCCCCCCCCAAGAAAAAACGTACCTTCCCTTAATTTAGAACACGTTTGGGCCATTTTTTCTTATCTCCGCCAATATTGTAATGAATACGCTCTTAGGAAAAACTTTGAAATCCTATCTTATCTTGTAAACGAAAAGAGAATTGGTGCAAACTAAGTCCTAAGTTCCTTTCCCAACCTTATCAAGACCTATCAATTTTCTAATTCGTCAGTTGCACATCTTGCATAATGCACCTTCTTGGCCCCCCAAATTTTGCATAAGCATTGTCTTCGGTTTGTCTTGGGACAACTGTAATAGCCATTTGTAACTGCAAATTTTTGGGAGGGGGAGGAGGGCAAACGAGGCGTATATATTATGTGAAATGTGTAAATGGTGAATGGCCGGTCCACGAAGCGAGCGAACGATCAGTGTAAATTGGGGTTCCAGAGGTACATAGCTCGCATGGAAGTGCAGGCTCTTCTTCATTCTGAGATACGATATTAACTCACGTATTTCAGTTACACTATCCATCGTTTCCCCCCGTCCCGTTCCAAGGGATTTTTCCCTTAGTAATGGAACAATAAGATAATCGCTGGCCATGCCCTCCCCTGAATGATTATCTTTCACTTGCTTTTCCCTTTCTCTATCCTAGATCGTGAGAAAATAGCCGACATTTTGCGACGGTACGTACCACTGGCTTCCTCTTAAAATGAAGTCTGAGGGACAAGCGAGGGATTCCATAATAATGACACACTGTTACCTAGAACTGGGAATTTTTGTTTTTTTTTTTTCAATCAATCAGAAGCGTTACTCATTTCTAAATAGTGATCAATCTCGTTCCCAGAGTCCGCGTTGCTTTGTCAACCTGAACGGGCAACGGGGTCCCGATCCCTGTCGCTGACAAAAGGATCGCGGCCTCTAGGAACGAGATTGAATAGTGATGTGTCATCAGCGGGGAATTTCTAGGCTCCTTCCTTGGACGTCATTTCGCGCGTACTTTTAAGTTCCGTAAATCCTCTCGATCCTATTACGCTTTTGGGATAGCAAAAATATATGGATCTGAAACCCAATTATGGATTTAATACTGAAAGGTCGTGAAACGTCTACTGTTTTCCCAGCCTAATTCCGGCTTTCCCTTGTCAGGTCTTTGTAATGAAGTTATTCTTCTCACTGCTTTCCCTTTCACCCTCTGCCTGTAAGAACTACTCTCCCCAGGAGTCTACGGTATAAAAATAACTGCATGGAATGATTTCCAGACCGCCTTCCTACCACAGCCGTTCTTTCTGGCTGGAAGAAAATAAGTTGGAAATTAATGCGGCTTGCCGATGGCGAGCGTAGCGCGAGGACAGTATTTTTACCCAGTATTAAGATGCACGTGATAAAGAAAGCATAACACTGATGGCAAAACACAAGTTGCGTACTGGTATTCTTTATTTACAATATTATCTATTTACAAGAAGTAAGTGATCCAGGCTGTATGAAGCATGCTACGTTCACACGAACTGACACAGAATCGCAGTGGCAGTGTTTCGGAGTCCGGACCATCAAGGGCATTGCATGACTCGTCAGGAACGAGGACAACTTATTTGTCAATGTGTTGCTACTGGACTTATCAAAGCCAAGACGAAAGTAAGTCGTCGTTTTTACACTCAGCTAGTCCAGAAAAAAGTTTTGGAACTGTGCAAAATCAAACCTGCGAAGAAAGTTGCCATAGGCTCCGTCTGATCTGTTCTTTTTGTTTTGTTTCTAACCGGATCCGTTAGTAAGCAGTTTCGGGTGAACATAGCTGCAGATATCAGAGAACTGGACAATTTACGACATATTCTTTTGTGAGCAATTAAAAGCGATCGCCGATTCTCGATTCCAAACAGCAATGCAAGCACAATAAACTAATCAATTTGATCAAAGATGCACTTCAAAGATATTTTAGTTGAAAGGAAAACAAACAAACTCTTGATCTCGTTCTAGGTAGCATTAAGATGGTGTGATCTGATATAGAATGACGTCATCCAGCTTTGTTTTCCTCCATTCCTTTGCATTGAGTAAGTCATTAATAACCGTGACGCAGCCGTTGAGATGTGACAACTTTGTGTGACTACACCCAATTGTCTCTTTACTGTGCAAATATGGCTGATATCCTGGGAAATTTAAGCGTCATGCAAAAAAGTGCAGTTCAAAAAAGGGTTCAAGCAGGGTGGAAGAATTTAAAAGGCCAAAATGAACAAAGCGCGAAAATTAGCAAACAAAATCAATTAGCAAAGAAAAGCAAAGGGCAAAAAAAATACACAAAATGAGAATATAAAAAAGTTCAGAAAAAAAGTGATAACCGATACAAGCCTGTAAACATCAAATACAAACCTAAACTTGCTGCCTATTGCATTGCAAAAGCAAGCGGCTAAAAGTAAATTGCCAAATAGCAACCTATCAATTGCAAAAAGCATGCACCTAAATTGCAAAATTACTCCTATAATGCCTGCAAAAAGCGCAATTATAATTTTAAAAATAGCCTAAAATTACAAAATGCGTGCGCCTAAATTGCAAAAAACAATCTATTACATTGCAAAAAGCTTGCATATAAATTGCAAAAAAGCCTACCAAAAATTGAAAGAAGCATGCTATTAAATTGCAAAAGTGCTAGAGTATATGGGCTTGTAACAGTTTGGAAAATTGACGACATGAAACGTAAAAAACAAGAGGCAAAATAATATCAGAGAAGCTATGATTAGTCCGGCATTGTTTAGTAGTAAGAAAACTTAATATAAATGAACTTATAACGTAAAAAAAAAATTAAAAAGCTTGACCGGCTTGCCGTGAGTGAAAACAAAGACAGTTTTTTAACGAAAGTCAAAAGCGTCTAAGAGACAAGAAATTTGCACGGTAAAGATCCAGTGAACGTAGTCACACAAAGAGTGACATAAATGCACGCGTCACTATTAGGATGAACCCGATTGTATATCAGTAATGCATCAGATTGGATGAAACCATAGTAACCTAGTTAGATCACGTGAATGATAAAGTCCCTCCACACCTTATTATATACGACATCCACGTTTTGCATGAATTATAAAGATGTAATAGATTTTCCAAAACCAAATCAAACCAAAAATATGACCATTAGTGACTGATGCATGCATGCTGTTTGGAATTCAATAAGCTGTGATTAGAACCTACTTTGTTTTTTTGTTGTCTTGATCACATCTTAAATTTGTTCTGTCTGCTTTTGTCAGTTCAGGGCTCATACAAACGTTTCTTACTTGTAAGGAAAAATGACTCCATGGTATTAATCAAATACGAAAGAGTTACTTCCATTTCGAGGAAAAAAGACAAAAATAAAAATTTGTCTTTCAGTATCAAGTATTAACAATTATACAATTAACCTGCTTATGTTTTTTTCTTCTCTATTTACATATTTACATGATAAATTGTAAGAATAGAATAGAATCTTTAACAAGCGGGAAAAAACTTTTAAACCTGCTTTTAAAGAACTCGACTGAAGAAATACAGAATTTTTAGCTTTCTTCGAGGGAGAATGTGCTTTAGATCGAGACTCGGCGTAAAAATGTAACTGTTTGCATACAGAAGAAATATTAATGAAGTAGATTTCCTTTACTTAGAAAGGCTACTTAAATATGCTCTTATCAGTATAAGTAGTGGTTTAAATTAGTTTCTATTTACATATTTACAAGTATTTGCGTGTTTACAATTTGCAGCAGAATAGGAGAGAATCTGAAATCAAGAAGAATAAAACAAATCTGTTAGTCATTATTCGCCTGCTGAAAATGTATGGGTCTTCATAGCTCAGCCGGTTGTTTGAGCACTGCAGCGCTAATGCAAAGGCCATGGGTCAATTTGTAATTTCTTAAATTGTAATTACCACTGCGACGATCATATCTTCGTTTAAAAAAAAATATGTTAATGATAAAATACACAATAATGGAAAAATGGTTTGGCGTGCTGTCTCATGATTCCATTTAACTAGTCTACATCCCTGATCAATGTTTTTTCAGCAGTTGTCTTCTATTCGGCCAGAATGGTTTACAATAGATGGAATCAAACATTGGCCCAGTAAAGTCAGATCCATGACTTTTTTTTAAGCTTCGGTGAAATAAAAAGCAGGTAAGCATCCTGGAAATGATCTGCAGATTGGGGTTACAATTAGAGAGTTAACTGATCTTAAAAGAAAAAGAAAGACGCTAATAACTACTCACCAATTTTTTTTTTCTGTTCAGCAAGTTTCTCTTTGTTTATATTTAAGGCAATGGAGAATATCAAGAAGCTTGGCCTCTTGCATTGTGTGATAGTCTGTTCTACGCCAATCTGAAAATTTAACGACAAAATATCATTTGTCTTCAATCTTTTTTCATTAGTCCTTAGTACACGTTCGTTATCCCTTGTATATAAGCAAGATAAACAATAAAAGGCGGCGGTGCACTCAAGCTTTTTGGCAGGCAGACCCTCTAGTGTGCAGCTTTATTTCACTTGACTATTTCACAAAAATAACAACAACTAAAAAAGCAACACCAAAAGCCTTTAAGGGGTAGCCAATTTACCTTATCAGCTCAGTTGATAAAAGAAAAATTGTAAGTATCATTCCCTCACTGACATACTTTCACAGTTTGTTTCGGAAATGATCTCGAGTCCCTGCAAAACTTCTGTATCTGAATTGTGTGTCCTTACTTTCATGTAAACGCGTTTTCACTTTCAAACTTCTTTGGGATCATATACTTTTTAGTGGAAGTCATAGTTAAATTCTAGGCCGAGTTTATTGCGTAAAATATTTCTGTTAAACGCGCCAAGTAAAATTAAAAGGGAAATTAGCAACATTCCACTCTACACTAATAATAATAATTCCGTTATTTACCCTCGGCAGTATTTATAGCACTAATGTTAGCAAATGCCTGAAACAAATAATTTAAAGACTCCCAGCCGGTCGGAGGCAAACAAGCTGGATCAGTTTACAAGCATGGCCGAGGATTTGAACTCGGTACTACAGGTAACAAATCCAGCTAACGCTCAGAGCGGGTCTTGAACTCCGAGCCTCCGAATTACAAGTCCTGCGCTCTAACCACTCGGCCATGCTGCCTCTCTTTCGATAATTTCTCCCACTCGGTCAAATTGATCCAGGTACCATTTATTATTTCACCGATTCGGCAACATTGTCGATAATACACCCAGTTCTTTTGTGTCATTAGCAATGTGAATGAACAATGTTAATATACCTTCCAATGTGAAGAGAAGTTTGAGTTCATTTCTGAGGATATCACAACAATGTTCAAGATTCTCCTGTTTTTCACTGAAGAGATAAGTAAGAAGATAAAGACATTCTTGATATGAAGATAGATATACCAGCTTCCTTATTTACTCGATTAAACACGCCGCGCCGTTTCAGATTAGATTTTTCGCGCTTCTGATGCGGTGTTAATTTTGCAAATACATTTCTTACATGTCTTAATCACTGACAACAATTACCGTAAATCATTTGAAAATATGTTAAAATAAAGGTGCTTGAAGTTCTAAAGTCTCACTTTTTTGCTGAGAAATAAGAGCATGGATGTTGTAGATTACCAAGTTGTACGGGTTCTTGCATTAACTTCGCATTGTTCTCGTTGACTGCGGTTATTGGTAAACTTGCTTCCATCCGCGGAGTTTATTTGGGAGAGGTGTTTATTCGAGTAAATACGGAATGCAATCTTAGCAGTAGTAGTAGTGGTAGTGCAGTAGTGTTTTCACATAAACCCATACTCGTAATACTACCCGTGAGAAGAGGTTTTTTGGCTTTACAATAAGTGTTTCGTGAAGTAATTTGCCGATCACCCTCTTGGTGTGCCACTGCACAAAACAGACGCCGTTATCAAGATCCATGGTGTACCATCCTGGACATGGTGACGAAGCTTCATTATACATTGTAAAAGATTGGTTTTCTTCAACGGGGCACAACAAAGACATTTTGCCAGTCGACGATAATTAAAGTATCACTTACAGAATTTGAAGATCGGCTTTTCTCTCTTTCAGCTGGTCTCCGTAACTCAACAAGATCATCCAGTCCTGTTTTAAACCATCCAACTCTTCTTTGCACTCTAAAGTACAAGATATTCAGCGCATAATCATATACTCAATTTCGACTGTTTCTACACATTATATCTAAACACAACTGGAAAAAGAACCACTAAAGAAATTACTGAGAATACAAGAAATTCATTTGAATGTTGATCTCAAGAAGACTGGTAAGAGCCTTGGACTAAAAGTCTATATACAGATTGCAGAACCCGCATTACTCATTAAACTGACATGCTTAAGCTTTTGTAATTAAAGGAATTAAAGCCTGAACTGACCTTTAATCTCCATTGCCTGACGCATTTCAGATTCTAGCATGACTGTTACTTTTTCCAAAGAAGCAATTTCTTCATCGAGGGACTTCATCTCTGCGCTCACATAAGCTGACAGTTCAGGGTAATTCACAGACGCTGCTGAAAATAAACATAGAATATAGAAAAATAATCTTTTAGTCCAGCAAATACAGCAAATAAATATGGTGAAATGGTCTGATAATATTGCCTTGCTTGAGAGCTTCTCCCTTTTTAATTTTCGCTGGGGAGAGGACATGGCCTTAAAGATGATTTTCATTAGCGACGGAGTCGGAGTCGTAATCAAAAGCACAGAACTCAACGACCTAGAGAAAACAATTCCTCTTACGACTCCGTCGTTAACGATGAAGTGTAAACTAGGTTGTCGGGTCGCAAGCAGAAGCAGAAGAACTAAACCCGTGATAACGTGCGCTGTGATTGATTTCTCCTTCCGCTTATGCTTCCGACTCCAACAATCTGATTTTTATTAGACCGTGAGAGACGGAGTCGTAAGCGGAGTCGGACGAAAATGGAAACGATTCCGTCGCCTTTATGAATCCGCTTAAGACTCCGATTCAGTTTGATTTTCACAAGGTCATAAGCCCTCTTACGACTCCGCTCACGATTCCAAACTCGGACTCCGTCGCTGGTGAAAAACCAGCCTTTAGACCCTCCAAGGAACTCGTGCCTTGGTCGGTGACCGCTGACTGCCAGTTGGCCTGAAGGAAGCACGGTGCTTCCTTCTGGCCAATTGCCTGACAACAGCCCCGCAATGTGTATTCCTATTACACAAAAATCTCTCAGTACAATTTCTGAACGGAATAAAGTCAAAATTTACTGAGCGCGCTTTTATACTAGCTGCGCAATCGAAAAATTAATTTCTTAATTACTACAAAATTTTCAAATTGTCCTTGTTTTGTTTTTGTACCTTTTTTGGGACCATTCTCCAACAGCTTCTTGAAAAATGAAGATATCATTTCTTTATCGTCGTGTGAATCAGCTGAAGTATTTTCCTTCTTTTCACCAGCCGGCGTATCTATTTTAGGCGCTGTGAGTTGACCAGATGTTCCAGAGCCATAATGCTTGTCAACATTTCCACCGCATCCAGAGGAGCCATCTTCCTTGGGAAACAGTTTTGATGTCTCCTTCCCGCTGGCCTTGGGCTGTTTTTTGCCTTTTAAAAACCCAGCGAGCTTTCGTCTATAACTTGGTATTGAAGGAACTTCTTCGAGTGAAGCCTTTTCCTCGCCTTGCTCTGGAGCTAAATTGTTTCTTGTTTCCTGTTCACTCACTTGTGTTGTTTCTGGTTTGGTTGACAACACGCCGTTGGATGCCAGAGATTGTTCAGCTGGTTTGGAGGCTGCACTAGAGGTTGAACCTTTTGGGCTTTTGGTCTTGCGACTTTCGTTTTTTCCTTCAACATTTGCAGGCGTATCAGTATTAGAAGACTCTTTTCCTTCATCTGCTGAAAGTTTTATGGCTTTCAGGTTGCTGTTGTTGTTATCTTCAGCACAAGTCACAGACTCTGCAGTCTTGTGGCAGTTTGAATGAGCGCCCGGCTGCCGTGGTTGAGAAATTTTCTTTTCCACCTTTGCTTCCCGTTCACGACCGTTGTTAACACTATCAGGCGTGTTATTTGCTCTTTCTTTGCTTCTTCTTTTCTTGTTTTTTCTTTTGCTTGGCGTATAAGGAATTTCCGATGGTTTATCGACAGAGGAAAACAGAAGTGGATCCCTGTGCTCCTCGGAAGACACAGCACTTTTGGCAATTCTATTCTTGGCTAATCTAAAAGCGTCTGCCATGATTTCTTGGAATATTTCCTCATCGCTTCGACTGTGATAAAAAGAAGCAGAACATGAATTGGATAAGAAATGGTGCGAGGATGGGACGTAATCTAGTCCAGAGGGGTTATTTATATCACGGAACAACTATCAAAATAAACAACAACAAAAAATCTCATAAAACAAAAGGCTAGTCAAACTAGAACCGAAAGTGGATTTTCGAATTTCAGTGACAGTTAAAATTTTAGTGCAACTACCCGTACTGACTCAGGATGGTAGAGATGATACTGCTGTGAAAAATGATTTCGCCCGCGAGCTAGATTTCAAAACTTGTATATGCGTCTGATCTTATTCAATTCCTACAACGTAGTCTGCTCTGACGGTACCTAACATCACTCACAAATAGGTCATTTCTGGGTTTCCCAAAGCCTCTATTTCAAAGCAAGGCGAAGTGCCTTGCATGAATTTTTCTGTCATGTAAATGAAACTCATTTTCACAAGAAGGTTTTGCACGTAGCCTCGTTTTGAAAGCGAGATTGTACGGCGTTTTCCCAGGCCTTTTCGGTGATATACGCAAAGCGAACCCAAAGCGAACGAGCGGGAAACGTTCGACTTCTTCGCTCGGACCACGTGACAAGGGACTAGAGAAAGAAATACTTACAGTGACGCTCACGGTTGGTACAGATTCTCTTTTACACTATTTACTAATTCACTCCCTCAAAAAATGACAAAAAGATGCATTCTGAAAAAATTTTCTAAGAGCCGATACTGAGAGGAGAGTTTTTCTTTTAGGGTACTATATACTGTATACAACAACACAATACTCACTATGGCATTCCATCTTCTAGCATCACAGAGGTTAAGTTAAACTCGATTGTTCCTGACAGAACGTTCTTCGTTGCTGGTTTTAATGTGACAGTTATCTCAAATGTTTTGTTTGTCTCGCTGATATAATCCGCTAGATCAATGCAGCCCGTAGCAATAACCTGGCGCCGACCATTTTCGCACTCCTGCAAAAACAAGACAAATTTTTGGAAAGAAAAAGACCATTTATAATACGTTGCACAAACGAGAGAGAAATGGCGTGCCAGGTTTTCCGATAAGACAGTTATCACTGGCAAAAATTGAGGAGATAGTTCTTCAATACATTTATTTATTAGCAAGTTATTTTCTTTTCCATAGGCTGTGAAAAATTAGTATTTGTTTCTTGTATTGTATTCCAAAGTTTGCAGGTTACCATTACAATATGTTTTTGTCATCTTTGATGGTACAAATGCAAACTTACATTTTGGACAACAATCCTCCAAGGGCGGTCTTCATAAGTACCAGCTCGTTTTGGATTCTATAAAAAAAGTACATTTCACAGATCAAGCATGAATAGAAACGCGCTCGCTGATGTTAGTGAAATATTTTGAAGTTTGTGTGTCAAATTTTAATAAATATCTGATACTGAAAAAATTTAAATGAGCTCGAGCAGCCTCCAGTCACATTTCTTAAGATTAAATCAATTTTTTAAAAGTAATACTTTAACATTATGATAAGAGGCTCTTTACCTTGAAGAGTTTGAAAGTGTTTTTCACCGGATCCGGCTCTGGCCACACATGAGTGCCACGGTATGGATAGACAAATCCTGGCTGCCATGGAACCGGCTAAAAAAGATCAAGTTTTTTTTAAACCTTAATAAGCTTAGGCTTATTTTCATTGTAAACTGTTGAATTCATAGCCTGAAATTCATCCAATACTTCGAGTCGTTTTCTCCTCTCAACAACGTCGTTACTGAGGGAGTAATAACGACTCGAAGTAATCGGATGAAATTCAGGCTATTGAATTCAAGGAATTTCAAGAAGAATGAATAACATCAAAAATTCGAGGAGTAAATTAAGTACATACCTTTGTTTGGCAACTGTTATTTTCTTTGCCCCACAAAATGATGAGCTTGTTAGGATGCCTAGGAAAACAAAAAAGCGAAGAAAAGCAGAGAACTTGTGAGATACTAAAAGCTGAGATTCAAACAGTGACAACAACAAATTTTGACCTTGCATATTACGTTTATGTCGGCAGCCAGAGGGAACACAAAAAAATTACCAAAAAATCACTCAGCTAGTGCTAATTTGTCCGTGGAAAAATGAACTTCCAGTACCTGTAAATTTGGAATACAATTTCTAACTCTCATGCACATCTTGGCCGCCATTTTTTAAAAACGTTGGGAACAAGGGGACAAACCTAAAACTCTCAGACCCCTCCCTGGTGTCCGTTTTCCGGTTACCATCTAAATTTAAATTGACAATCTCCCATAATATGGGATGTAAGATACAGGGGTGGTTAGTGGCATTAAATAGTGATGACTTGAATTTAAGGTGTTAGTAATGTCAGTAATGGCTTCTAAAAGAAATAACTCGGGACAAGACACATATTATGATCTCTTGCTCGAGATTGCTTTGGGAATTTTTCCTGGCTCGTCACAGTATGCATGTAAGAACTGGAAAATTTTAGATATTATCGCTTTTGACTGACCTACTTTTGTTTTACAGGCAACGATTACGAAAAATAACATTCAAATTTAAAAATAGATAAATTTTCCAATAATAAGCGATGAATACTTTAAATAACTGTTAGAGGGATAGTGCCGCAAACACCGAGAGTGTTTCAAAATATTAAAAGACAACAAGTATAATATTTGAAATCCGTAAACCATCCCACGTGAGGAAGGCATCTCCTGGCAGGCATCTTCGGTGTTATTTTTCTAAGAACCTTTTTAATTTTTTTGTTGCTTACCATTTATCTGGCTGACATTCGATGGTCAGCAGGTTTACTGACGCTGTGATCTGAAAATCACGAGCGTTGCTCTTGCTCCTTCTTATCTTCTGTATGACAGAACTCATTTTGCTCCTCGCAGATACGCTTTCAAGGAGAGTCTAAACAGTTCTGTTTATTTTCATTGTGATGTCATGTTACTAGGTTTCCGTTTATTCTGTAGTGCGCGCAATAGAATGAGAAAGAAACTGATAATCTTCTAAAAAGAAGAGACTACACTTTAAATAACACTGAGAAAAAAAGATAAAACTACGCGTGTTTATGTTTATGAAAGTGATTTTTAATTTAATTTCACTTTATTATAAATTTCGGCTAATTTTATTGACATGTGTTTTCTCCACTCTTTTAGGTTCATTGCGCCTAGGACGATTTCAAGTCAGTCTAACTTTGTAGTCATTAAAATAAAAACGAAATCTTTTTAACGTACAAATCTGTACCAGTTTCTAATCCAGTTCAAGGCCTGCGGACATCTCAAGTAAAACTTAAGGACAAAACCAAACTTTCTTTAACTTCACCATGGTACCTACCACTGCCCTTCTGGTTCACACTCAATAGTCAATGATGTAGCAGATGCTGAAATCAGGAAATCTCGCCGGGTAAATTTTCTTCGCTTAATCTTCTTCATCACGTAAGACATTTTTAGTTCCACTGAATGAACACACGAAGTCCCCTGGACAGTTTGCTTAATTTTATTTGTGACGTCAAATCACCATGCCATTTCGAACGCCGTACAGGTTCTATTGCTCGCGTGATTTCCAAGAAACAGAAACTTTCGTTGTACGATGCCATTTTTGTCTAGAGGGGGAGGGTACAGTACTGTAAAAGAAAAAAACTCTCGGAAGCCTTATCAAACCGTAAGCACGGACGATTTATTTCATATTCGGTATTTTGAGAACGGTCCTCTGGAGCCAGGGTACGTAAAAGATTTCTCCATATATAAAAAATTCCTGGCTACGGCCCCCATATTTATTCATGAGACCGGATACTTACAAGTGACGACAAAAATTAGCAGTCAATGGCAATGATTTGTAAAAAAGAGGGGCTTGGTCTGTGGCGTTAAACCTTTGGCTTTGACTTGTCAACCAGTTTAGAAACCCTAGTTGTTCAGATCGTGTGAGAAGATACCGAGCGAAGACTGGGGGCAGTCGCCTCCCTTTGTAGGTGCACAAAACTATGGCTTATATGACATGGTATTTTGAAAAACAAAGATGGCGGCTGCCGTGCACAGATTTCTTCTGCAAAAGACTCGGTTCTCGTCTGTAAAAATGTCTGCTGTCAGGGCAGCGATTCATACTTCATTATCACTTGCATCATCTCATGGAGATCCACTGGTTGGTTTTTTCATTTGTTTCTATTTTATTTCTTGAAAAGAAAACATGAAGTGAATGGTTGTGATGCTGGTTATTTTAAAGTCTATGCTCTGCCCCACGAAAATTAAAATGCTGCTCACATCGCCGCAATTCAATTTACTAGCATTGCATCCTATTTTTCAGGAACATTGGTGATTTAAGTGCGTAAAGAATTGAGTTGGGATTGGGGTACAAACAAATCCTAGGAGCTAGCTAGGAGGTATACGGGTACTAGTACGTCGGTAGTTTTAATCAATCAACAACATTAGCTGACATTACCCTGTCTCTGAAGGGGGAATTTGTTGGTACTTTTAATGTTTTTTATTAGAGGTAAAACTTAAGTTTTTCTGAAGGGTATGAATTCCATACTTTTTTTAAAAATGATGATCAAATTTCCTGGAATGTAGGCAGTTAGGATTGTCAAATGCCCCACCGGCTAGCGCTTCAAGAAGTGTCAAATACCCCACCCACCTGCGACTATTCAAAAGTTTGCCCATTTGTCACGTTGTTTACTCACATGGAAATATCCTACTATGCACAACCGAAATTCTAAAGTCTCGGAAAACTGTCTTAAAGATGTTTGTTCATTTCAATAAAATTATTCATAATGAGAAAGCTTACATTATTTTAACCCTGATAATGGTCTGTTCCAAAGGCTCTCAAATGCTCCAACAAAATAGTGAATATAGGAGCAATGAGCTGGGAACGCGGTACATATACACAATGTGAAAAGATTTATGAAATCCTTATGCTTGTGATGCTTATCAGCATTTTCACCCGAAAGTCAAATGCCCAACTAGGCAGGCCTCATTTTGGGTCAAATTTCCCACTGTAGGGGGTAAAACTCCAGTCAAATCCTCGGAAAATGCTTGGGGGGGGGGGTGGGGGGAGGGATGGGCAATTTTAGAATTGATAGTTACATTATGCACTCCTTTTCAGGATTTCCTGGTTCTTAGGGATAGTGATTTAATATGGTATACAGTTTATTAACAGAAGCATGAGCTGGCATACTTTCCTTTCTGACAAAATTACTTCTAAGGGGCCTGGTAACTCATTTTTCTCACCAACAGGTTTTACAGTGCATACTTTTAGAAATGGCCCTACCTCACTGGGAAAAGTTCACTGAGGAAAACTAGGAGGGGGTGGGGAGTGTCTCTAAAAGAAAAATATCATAACAGAAGTGAAAGGTTTAGTAGGAGTTCTTTTATTGTGGTGGAGGACTGATTTGGATATTTTCTAGAAAATGTGGACATGAATAAGAGTGGAACTCACTGCAATTGAATTACAGTGTTTTTTTGCTTTTTTATTCTCAAGGGCACTAGGCAACGGAGTCCATCATTAGAAGAGCATCAGAAGGAGCACAAGGCTCGTGGACTGCCCAAGAGGAAGTCTATACATGGTGTCAAACATGTAGTAGTGGTTGCTTCTGGCAAGGGAGGGGTGGGCAAGTCTACTACAGCAGGTCAAATAAACATTTCTACCTGTCACCATATATTTGCATTATTTTAAAACTCATTAAGATCAGTCTTCTGTCTCTAGGGTTGGAGAGATTGATTACAGTGGATTCAGATACAAAATGACTTTTATAAAATGTGCACAGTATTTTTTTGTTACTCTTACCACTGTTATTTGCCTGAATCTGTTGGACAAAATATTCTTTGTAAGAAATTCATAATAATATTAGGGAACTGATTTTTACTGGATTGTTTCAGATTATTTATTATGTTTTTAGCTTTTAAACTTTTTCTTGCTAGCATCAGACAATGGGTTATTTTTCTGTTATTTTTATATTACATTTTTCATTATAAAAAAAAAGATGAAAAAAAAACTACAAACAGTACCATCAAAAAATAAATGAAAAACAAGTTCAAAAAATAAGGATAAATAAGGGACAGTAAAAGCCATTGGAGGTAATGCAAGCTTAAGACCCATAATACAAGGCAAACCACCACAAAAGGGAGCAAGGGTGGCGCAGTGGTGAGAGCACTCGCCTCCCACCAATGTGGCCTCGGTTCAAATCCCAGCGTCAACGCCATATATGGGTTGAGTTTGTTGCTGGTTCTCTCCCTTGCTCTGAGAGGTTTTTCTCCAGGTACTCTGGTTTTCCCCTCTCCTTAAAAACCAGCACTTCCAAATTCCAATTCGATCTGGAACGCACGGACATGTTTAAAAGTTCATATGAACTCTTAAGTGCTTTGTGGGTTAAAAAGCAATTTACAATTTACAATTTACAACTACGGTTGTGTGGAAGAATATGGGAATAGAAAGGTGAACACCCCCAAACCACACAGTTTAGACCAGTTTTTTTCAGTGCTGCTCTTCTCTATCGAAGAGCACAAATGACAACAAAATTCTTTTATAAATAAATAATATTATTATCTATCTTTTTTTTCAGTTAACTTGGCTTTAGGAATGCTGGCTAGTGGACAGGTTTGTACAAGAATAAAATCAAAATTAATTTCTCCTGCAATGAAAATCATCGCAGAAGTGACAGTTTAATTATGTTGTGTTATTCCTGTCCTCCTAGTCTGTACGTGTTGGGCTCCTGGATGCTGATGTTTATGGTCCTTCAGTACCAAAGATGATGAACTTGAGTGGAGAGCCAGAGCTGACAAAACGTTAGTTGCAGTTCAATGTTTAACAACCACTCAATGCTTTAGTCCCATAGCTTATAAGTCTGACCATCCTGGATGAATGTGTATATAAATATGGATAAATGTGGTAAATCATACAGTTATATTGTCTGATCTTTTAGTTGAATATACAACTTGTTAGATTAATATAAATTCTGCCTCTACAAGTAAAAGACATCTTTTATTCTCTTGGTAGAAAATCAGATGAGGCCTTTGGTAAATTTTGGTGTGCCTTGGTAAGGACAATGCTCCTTTCTAATCCAGTTACTTTAGGTAAATGATCAGACAGAGTTATAATTTCTTTAACTTAAACCTAACTTATCTGCTTATTTTCTATTCAACATTTCAGTTCCACTAAACATGACATAATTTATTCATTCATTTTATCCTAAACCACCAGCAACATGCCTTAGTGGTTTTTGTTTTATTAGAATATGGGCAAATCTCCTTATATGTCTGAGTTATTGAGGTAGAAACTATATCAAGGGGTTTGGTTTTTGGGCCACCAGAACTGTCTGTAATTAAGATGGATTTTTGGAGAGAGGTTGGCTGTTTTAATATTCAGTATATTATTCTCCAGGGATGTCACTAAGATTTCAAGTTGCCAGGTAAAGACAACAAGTAGGCAGGGAATAAAACAGCTAAGGATTTCTTTGGGTTCTATTTTTCTTCTATAGACCTTTGTCACATGGCAGCCTTTTGTCTCAGAAGATTTAAAAAGCTTTGTTTACGCATAGCTAGCCTCGTTCTCTCTACAAGGCTAGCCATGCATAATCTCCTCAGACAAAATGGCCGCTGCGTGACAAAGGTCAATTTTCCTATGAAAACTGCTGGGGCCATGTTTGTGGTAGTAGCGGGGGGAAATGCCCCGCCCCTGCCTCTTAAATTTTATGACGGCCCTGATTCTCTTATGACACTTTCCGTTATTGTAGCATTCTTATCCATAATGTAAGTATGGCAGTTTCAACACTATTGTGTTGCATTTGTGAAGTTGTGAATTCAAAATTTGGTTTTATCAATTAAATGATAAAGTCAGGTTGCCTCCTTAAAAAGAATCAAAAGTGGACGTTTAGAGTACTAGCCCTTGCATCAAAGGGAAATTGGATTCACTCTGTTAAAGGGATAGACAAGTTCTTATAAAACTTCAGCTAGGCAAATTTTCTTTCCTCTTGCTTTTATAAAAAACATTATCCAGATTGTTGTATTTGTCCCACGTGTAGTTTACAGACCAGCATCAATAAATACTGTAAAAAAGCCTTTCTTAAAAGTGTCTTTTTTGTTTTTGTTTGCTTTTTTTTTTTTAAGTATGTCAATGGGATTTCTTGTGGAGGAAGGAGCTCCAATTGTGTGGCGAGGACTCATGGTAAGCTGAACCTTTAAATGATTGTGTTTTTTATTCCGCTCATGAAATAAAGGAAAATTTAAATTTGCTTTTAGGGATTAAACAACATTTGTTATGACCTTACTTTGATGGGTTCTGTTTCTCCTTTTTTTTTCTTGACCCCCTCAACAGGTCATGTCTGCCGTTGAAAAGCTTTTACGACAGGTGGCCTGGGGAGAACTAGATGTCTTAGTGATTGACATGCCACCAGGCACTGGAGACACGCAGCTGTCTATCTCACAACAGATTCCTATTTCAGGTCAGCCAGTTGTTTAAAAGAAATGTCACAGGACTGGATTTTCCCTCGATAATGCTTACTTGGATACTCCAATAGTATTTAACAAAAATGATAAACAATGTAATTTAAACTAAAAAGGCTTAGTGTAATGTAATATGAAGTTTCTGTGCAGGATTAAATTAATTTCATTGCTGTCTTTGGTTATTTCATTGTTAAAATGAGGTACGAATGGTTGTTGTGAGGGGACCAGAGAAACTAAGTGGAAAAAGGATCATCGCAATTGAAGACACAACTTATGTGGTTATGAAAACAAAGCCTGAAAAAATTCAGGCCTGCTTTTCTTTCAGGCCGTCTTTTCTCATCTGCATAGGTTACGTCTTCATCCCACAGTTCAAATACATTAAAATAAATTCATACATTCGTTAAACAGAGAAAAAACACAAGAAAGCTTCTAGGAAAAAGGACATTTTTTGCATGTTATTATTTGAAAATAAAGTGCAAATCAGCAAAAAATGTTCAGAACACTGTAAGTCAGTAGTCAAACAAGTCACATGCAAAATTCACTGCCTCTCAGGATGATTTTGCCCTGCTGGAGCTTTTCAATTAATATACCATGTCATGCTGAAATTGAAATAAAAGCTTTTTTGTTACCTTTAAATTTGGTCTTAAACCTAATAGTGATGTTTTGATGTCAGTGTAATGATTATTCCTTTATGATAATTATAGGTGCTGTTATAGTCACAACTCCTCAAGACATTGCACTGCTTGATGCTCGCAGGGGAGCTGAAATGTTTAGGAAAGTTCATGTGCCAGTAAGTTAATGCTTCATTGGGCACAAAAAAAAAAAAAACACTAGGAGAATATTGTGTCCCCAAATCTCAAGTTGTAAGCCCTTTCCATTCCCCAAAATTAGCAGGCGAGATGTAGCCAGCTTGAAGATGCAACAGTTAATAACATGGCTTCTTCATCGATTCTTTCAGTGTTCTTCATATAGCAAGCACTCATCTCTGCCTCTCTTTTTTTCCTGTTTACACTGTAGCTAAAAAGTTTTTAATTACCTCCAGAAACATTTTTTGTAACAAAATAAAAGTACTGATCATAAAAGCGACTTTTTTTAAACATTCAACTACGATAGGGTCAATGTGTTGCAGTGTAAATAAAATACATTTAGCTTTGTATCTGAAAAGAACATTTCTCTCCTTTTCTTCCTGAAGGTGCTTGGATTGATCCAAAACATGAGCCACTATGTGTGTCCCAAGTGTCAACACAAAGCATACATATTTGGACAAGATGGAGCTCGCAATGTTGCCAAAGAAATGGACATGGAGCTCTTGGGTATGTTTATATGTGAGCTTTGCTAATGTTTTATATAGGAACATGGTGGCTTAGCAGTTAACACCTCAAACTTTGAGCCTTTAGGTCCGGGTTCAAGTCCTGTTATTGACTGATGTTCCAATTTGGTGCTTCATGCTACAGAAACTGGGTTAAGCTCTATCCTTATGAGTCTGATGGCTCTTGGGTGCTTTTACCTGCCTTAGTGGTAGTTTATATTACCACAATGACTTAATTATCTGAAAATAAATGAAATTCAATAACTAAACTAAAACAGGAATAAAATATAAATCTATATCTGGTGCAACCAGTTTTCCCAAGAAGAATGATGAACAAATGAGAAAGGAATGTTGATTGTAAAAACCTCAAATGCTTCCAGAGCCTTATCGGTAAGAACATGCGTACCAAAACTAAAAAATGATACCCTCTTTCCAAATGCAAAACCTCATGTCTGACATCAGCTTTGAATGGCTACTTGAATTTCTATTAACAATGTTTTTTTTTGTGCAAAACTCCATTAACACTGAAGAGACAAGTATCACAAGGCAGTACACTTGTGTCAAACAGAACCTAATTACACCGTATGTTCTGTGTTGCTTTATGTTTTTGTAGGTGACATTCCTCTCCATATTGACATAAGAGAAACAGCAGATTCAGGAAAACCCATTGTAGTTTCTCAGCCAGACTGTCTGCAGGTACAGTGTACTACACCTGATATTGTTCTAAAACAGCACCAAGCAAATTCCTAACTCCATTATTAAAGAGAGAAACAAGACTAAAGGAACATAGGATTAAAGAAACATAACCAATTCTCCATTGTCTTTTCTGAAACAGAGTAAAGCTTATAAGACCATTGCAAGTCGCATCTTGGAAAAGCTTCCCCTGTAAAAGAGGTATCAACTTTGAAGCGATATACTGGTTAGTATTCAGCTGCTGTTCAGCAGTAAGTGACTGTAATGTCCTAAACAGTCTGGTTCCACCATTATCATTACTTTATGCCAACAAAGCAAGTGGTGCATAGGATGGAAAACTGTGAGGATTGACTTGAAGGCTAGATGCAAAACCAACAATGCTGAAAAGAAGTTCACAAGTTCCAAAAATCCTAAGCTAAGTAATAGGACAGGAAACATGGTACTCTAACAAAATCCTAAAGACAGAGCACAGTCCTGGGAAATAAAGAAATTTTCAACTACAGAAGATCTCAACAAAAATACATGACCTTTAGGTTTATGGTAAACAGCGTCTAACCACATATGGAAAAAAGTTTTTGTTATTCTTATTCATTATTTTAGATGTAATAATGTAATACTGTACATAATAATAATAATAATAATAATAATAATAATAACACTGAAAACAATGATAATAATAGACTGATTCTTTGTCTCATGGTGTAACCATTTAATGTTTTTTATTAATATTATGTACATGCATCAGAAAAGAATGTAGATTGCTTTACATTGTCCTTGGAAATGTCTTGATAAGATGAAAGAATGTTTAAATTGTTACTTTTTAAAGTGTTTTAGGACAATGAGCTATTATCAACAAAAGACTGTTTTTTACTTGTATAAAAAACAGCTAACAGATAATAATGTGTAAACTGCCAGCAGATGACCACAGGCCTTTTACAACCCACTTGGTCTAACTAGAAGATAGTTGGCAAAATCTTTCTGTCAGGGGGTGTTTACATGACACCAGGGTGACTTTGGTGCTGTCAGGAGTTCACTCCGGTATCCGTTTCCCTCTTGTGGCTCTGTATTTGTTTACATGATACCACCACAAAATGTCATGCGGGCGCGAGTTCAGCCCGGTTTTAAAATCATTCTGCTGGTAGACCGAAACGGGTAGCACATGCATGCATAACAATTATTATTGTCAATCCACGGTGGCATCATCATGTTGGTCAGGGAATGACAAAAAAACATGGAAACATATAAATGCCATACAAAATCAAGAGGTCACCCCAGTATGAAACTAGTGCCAGTGCAGGTTTTCTCATGTAAACACCCCCTTTGTAAAGGATATTGTTTTCATTAATACTGTAAAATTCCGAAAATAAGCCCCCCCGAAATCGTAATGCAAAAAACCCTCCGTTAAATCGCCCCTCCTAATATAAGGGGGCTTGTACTTGGAATTTGCCCTCGAATACAAAGAAACACAAAGCAAAAATGGTAAATTTCCTTCCCACTACAAGCTAGCCCAATCGATTTTGAAACGCAAATTTCCCTCCATACATAAGCCCCTTCGAATATAAGCCCCTCCAAAAATAAGCCCCTCAAAAAGGGCCTTTGAAAAATATAAGCCCCGGGGCTTATTTTCGGAATTTTACTGTACATTGCTCTACAAACAGTACAATGGTGTGTTTTTTTGTTTAACTGTCTTCAGCTGTTACCAAAAGCACCACTTTACTTGGGTTTAGTCTCAGCATCTGAAACCCTCCGTATGTAGATAGCATCTTCAGGATGTCTAATGATGAAAGAAATAAAATGAAATAGAAAGTATATGTATTTTTTGTAGCCTTTTCTCACATCAATACCTTTGAGGGGGAACAAGTGCACCTTTTCTAAGCATTGTGTCTAACCCTGATATCAATAGGACATGGGGTCAATTTGATAAAACTTTTACGAGTGTCATTTACAAGGGTGGCCTTAGTTTCAGTCTTAAAACAATAGCTACACTTGTTAACATGTTATTAAATTGATCCCTAGTTTTTATCAAGGTTATTAAGATCCTGAATACAGTTGGTAGTGTTGTTGTAAATTGTTAGCGTATACTGAAACTTCACTCTGCTGATCTACAATCAATGAAAAAATTGTTGAGAAATTGTACTCAGGGAACAAAAGAATCCACACTGCTTCCCCCTCCCCTCCATTCAAAGTTGGGGTGTTTGTTGTTTTCTACAGGTAGCTCGAACAGTGGCACAACATTGCATAGAGGGGATGGGGGAGGAAAAGCTTTTTTTTCCCCTTTTAAAGTAGGTAAAATGTCAAAAAGCCCCATTCCGGCTTAGTGTCTCAACTAATTTTGTCGCTGATTGTAGCTAGTTTACAGGCACAAAACAACTAGTGCAAATGAAACATAACAGGATTTAGAACTCCAACAAGCAAGAGGGCTGGAAAAAAGTCACATCTGGTAGTCTACAACAAATAGATTTTCTTGCTGGGCAAGGAAGTACACCTAAAGCATGACCAACAGAAATGAAACCTCTTTCACCGGGCAAATTGCAGAAGAACTGTTATCAATGTTGCTCTCTTGGGATAGTGCATGCTAGCTGTGAAAAACACTGACTTTCTTTGCACCCTGATTTTTGCAGCATTTTAGACAATAAGGTTTACAAATCCTAATTTTCTTAACTCCTGGAAGTGATTGAAGACTTACTCTTTTTCATCCTCCTCATACATGTATGACGAAGCTATAGCCAACAAACTGCCATCATTACTAAAGCTCAATGATGCTATACTTGTTGGGTAACGATGGAACTGAAAAAAAGGAAGGGAAATATCAGTTCCTGCACCCAGATTTACAAGGTGTTCCTGAGTAAAGTATAAGTGCATGATCTGGCTTGTATAAAACAATTTGCAAGAATGTTGAATAATAATGTTAGTGCTGTACCTGACAGAGTCTTTTCTTGTTGAAGCCATCCCAGATGTTTACAAAGCCATCTGATCCACCAGTGGCAAATGTGTTGTGTCTGAAATCATTCCAAGTAAAAAATAATTAACGTAAAGAAAGAAAATTGTTTTTACACTTGAATTCACCAGTCAAAAATGGAAATTGGTCCTCGAGGGCAAACCATTTTTTGAAGCATGACCAAGAGTAAAGCAAAGCCTCACAAAAACTTAATTTTGAAAGTTTTTGTTGTTAAGTCAAATGCAAGAAAATTCAAGAGTTTTATTGCAGCAACTCCTCACAAATATGATAGGTTTCCAATTTCTACTGCAATGGAGGCTCTGATGCGCACATGGAAACTCTGCTATAGATTTTTATTTACTCACACATTATGGAAGGATATAGCATTGACAGGGTAAATGTTTTCCATTCCCTCCTCTTTGATTCTATGACACTTGAAAGCATATTTCTTTTTCTGTACTTCAGGGCTTGGATCAAAGTATTCCACGGCTACTCTGCCTTCAATGGAGCTCAACACATAGCCTAAGGATTTTGACACAAGAAAGAATTTACTGTCAGACAAATCCATATTAAAAGAGTGAACTTTAAGAAATTCAATTAGCTCTTTATGAAATGCATCTAAACTTCATGGCAGTTCTGTAAGACTATGTGAAACACTATTGTTTTTTTTTTTTTGAAACACTATCCAATGATCTATAACATATCATCATATAATATCTTCCCCCAGATCCAATATAAGCAATTCACATACATTGTATGCATTACTTCATCTAATTATCTTTCCCTAGAGTATATTATGAACTAGCCTGCAAACAGCAGACGCACTTCCAGTTGTCGCTTCTCTCCTCCAGAGGGAGAGAAGCGACAACCGGAAATGCATCTGCTGTTCGCAGGCTAATAATTAGCCTTATTGGTTCATAATTATTATGAACCAATATAATGACCAGCTCCTAGTTGGGTTATTAGCTCAATTGGTTAGGGGTGCTGCACCGGGATCACAGAAGTCAGGGTTTTAATCCTGGCAAGCCTGATTTTTTTCTGGCTTTCTTTTCGCAACTGCTTAAGTTACATCTTCAGCTGTGATGATCGTTACATTTATTAGGTCCACAACACTGTCGTACGAGTCCACAAGTGGAAAATACTCATGTTTATTGCATTTTACTTGTTAACAAAAAATTGCAATCTTTTTACTGTCATAGATTATTCACCATTAACAATTTCATTATTACATTTGTTCAATCAATAACTGCTTATATACTGACACTTAGTTTTCCCCTCTAACTGAAACCTTGTTCCTATAATCTTGACGGTTATGATATTCACTGACCTTGTTTGTTGGGGAATGTTCGAATGCATCTTGTTTGGTATTTTAAACTAGATTCTCTCCTCTGTTGTACACATCCCTACATGAGAATAAATTAACACCATATAAGGTATGACTTTAGTACTGTAAATTTACAAGTTATTGTACCACTGGGAAGTAAGTTACAGCCTTCTCACAAAGATGGGCTTCTTGAATGGAGAGGGATGAGACTGTGGTACGTCTTGCATGAGGGTTAAAAAACTAAGTCTTACTAAATAGCACAACAATAGCAAAAACGTTTGGGCACCAGAAAAATAATGAAATTAATGCTTTTGTCTTTGAATAAAGAATGCCACGGCACCTATGTAAAACCTTTCCAACCAAAAACAATGTGAAAGTTTAAAAAACTGTTAATTCTTACATTTCCTGCTTACCGGTACATATCAAAACAGTGAAGTATCAGTAGAACAGTTCTTACCATGTTCCTGAGATCCCACACCATCACTCTCCGTCCTGCCTGCAATAATACAAAATTATGACAACATTGTACGTAAATCTAATCAAACAATCAAAAAAAGGAAAACATTGAAAGAAACACAAGTAGCACAGTACAAGTATACTTCAACAAAAAATAATATTCCTTACTGTTCCAACAACAAGTCGCTCATCAGATGTTGCCATTGTGTAGACCTACAAAACAGCACGTTATTAGTTCCTGACAAAAAGAAAGGAAAACTATGGAGAGTTTGTTAAGGATAATAATATTAAAACAGTTATATGTTTTGAAGAAATGAGGAGCTACATGTACAACATCCTGAGATATCCAGAGCAAGTAGCTGATGAGGAAATGATAACAGGCAAATTGCGTTGGTGTGGGCAAAGTTCATCAAATGGTCAGAAGAGTTGTTGGGCACCCACTCATTTGAAAAAAAAAAAAACACCCCAAAAACGATTGATTTGCCTGCTTCTGATTTTTACGGCCAATCAAAAGCAGGGAATTCAAATGCTTCCAGAAGTAACAATTTCACTTGTAAATAATCTGTCCCAATAATGACATGTAGTGAATGAAATATGACCCTTCAGCTGTAAGTGACTCTTGATCAAATGAGAATTTATTGTTTAGTTTCAAACAAAAATACAAGGACATTTGCATGGAGAATTAAGCAGTCAATCAGAAGTCACTTGGGCTTTTGTCTTGGTACTCAATACTTCATTATTAGTTAGCTGCCCTGCCTGGTTCTCCCTGGATGCAGCTTCAACAACACAATAAAATAGAAAATGATTACCGGTACTTTCGAGAGACAAAAACTCAAGGATGGTTTTTAATACCTTTTCAGGTTGTTGATATGTTCCTGTACACTGATTTGCTCTTGGATCCCACAGTTTGATATTTTTGTCCCAACTGCCTGTAACAATCACACCTAGAAATCACAGTAACAAGTACGATATTTTAATAATAATAATAATAATAATAATAATAATAATACTTTAATTATCCTCTCGCACTTAAGGCCTAGAGGCTTTTCAGGGATAATGAAATAAATAATTTCAATGTAACATAATGGTGTTAAAAATCCCAACTGGTACATGTAGGAGATGAACCAGTTGGCTATCTTACAAGTGTGGCCAAGGATTTGAACTAGGGACCAAGCTAGCAGTCAGGGCAGGATTAGAACTTGGGGCCTATGAATTAGAGGTCCAGCACTCTAACCGCTCTGCCATGCTGCAATTCATTTTAGGAAATTTTAAAAAAATGTGCAGGCTCTTGTGATTGTCTTGGGAAGCTGTGTCCTCATAAAGGCTGTCAATTTAGTTCACACTGAGCAGAAACTGTCTTGCAACAACACTTCAAAAAACAATTAAACTTCAGCTGGTACTTGGGACAAGACTTGCCTGGGTTCTTGCCCATTCAGCGCAAGATCATGGAAAGTTCCTTGTACAGAATCAAAATTTACTTGTCTCAGACTACCTAGCAAGACTTTTTTCAAACCACATGTATAACTTCCCCAATCTACTGCAGAGCTGTGCTTAGCCTTTAATATAAGCCCCTCCATTTATAAGCCACCCAAAACCCCTTATGAAGATGTATAAGCAGTGTTCTCCTTATCAGGCAGTAACCGGTAAAATTTACCGTCTGAAGCAACACTTCTTACCGCCTGCAACCTCTTGAAGGTTTACTAAATTAAATAAGTAGTTTTAAAAAATACCCTAGTTGTGATCCCATCCGATCCGATCAAGGAAATGAATGAATATATGGGAAAGTACTAAAGTATACACAGCTTCTCTTTTTATGGGCCACGCTTTTTGGAAGAAAACATTAGGGCCATTTATACGAGGAAAAATAAGACGCGTCTTAAATAAGACGCGAACTTTCCATATAAACGGCACATTTCGTCTAAAATAAGACGTGACTTAGCTAAGACGCGTCTTATTTTAGAACAGCCCTTAACATCTGTTCTTAGATAAGACGCATCTTAGCTAAGACGAGAAAAACTTCACATAAATGACCTTCGCGTCTTACATAAGACGCGAACGCATAGTACACATGCTTAATTTTTGGCGCGCCACGTTGGATTGCCATTGCTATGGGCAACGTTACCATGAAAACGAGTCAAGAACAGAAATAAGACGCGAACGATTTATACGATCTGTTCTCGTATAAATGGTACAGTTCGCATCTTATTTGAGACACGTCTTATTTTTCCTCGTATAAATGGCCCTGTTGAAGACAGAATAAAATGATTGGAATCAAACGTTTTAAATTGTTGTGTACAGATCACAACGGCCGAATTACGTGAAATAGGTCTTAAAATGAGGGAATGACGTTTCAAAGAACTTAGTGAGACCATGTCCCTCACTCCACTACCTCCCCCCTCTCGGGAAAGTGTACTTCTGGGGCACATTTTTTGCCTTACCGGCCATGAATGGTCCCTTACCTGCTGAGCTAAATTTTGGGGAGAACACTGTATAAGCCCATGGTTTATAATCAGCAGTTTAGGGTATTACATAAGGCACTAAGCAAACCTCATTTCATAATTTGTTATGTCTTACCAATAGCAGGGCAGAATTCTACACATTTTATTGGTGCCTCATGCATTCCTACTACTTGCTCAGTTGAAGTGTTAAAGTCCATCCTGAACAAAACACAATAGGATTAATCAACATTCGATTTGATTTTACAAGACAGGAAGTCATACAATATTATTTGAAATTAATTTCTTTTCTTATCTTTGTAAAAAGATTACCGTTTTAACAGTTACTTGAAATGGTAATCACAGTTTATACATGTAACAGTCTCCTCCAAGTTTTGAAATGTTAGCTTGTCGTACATGAAATTGATCCACACACATATAACGTCGAAAGCCATGGTAGGCACATAACACGTTGAAAATGCAATGAATGAATTTGCACTTAGCTTGTCCAGCTAGTTTAAAGGCACTCCGCTCAGATATTTAGAAACAAATCATTCAAATACAACGTAACAGGATTAAAAACCCCAACTGGCAGAAGGCAACTAGTTGGCTATTTACAAGTGTGGCCAAGGATTTGAACTCGCAATGACTGAGAACAAATCCAGCAAGTGGCCAGAGCAGGACTTGAACCTGGGAATGCTGGATTGCAAGTCTGACGCACTGACCACTTAGCCACGCTGCCTCCCATTTTTCAGCAACAAACACTGTAGAATGCGCCTTTGTTTTCTAGGTTTTAGCATTTTTGGCAGGTAAGTGAGTCAAAAGGTTGGTGCTAGATTTTCTCTCATCTGATGACTCATACATTATAAAATCAACTCACACTTTGAGAGTACTGTCTAGACCACCACTGTATGAATGTACACCATCTTGGAAACAGCAGTCTAGGACAGCATTAGCGTGATTGTACTTCAGTCGCATGTTATTATTCTGAACATCATAAAGTCTAACTGACTGTTGAAAGAACAAAAAAATCAAGAGCATCAAAGTTGACTCTATATTAATGGCCATCTCTATTAGACAGACACCTCTAAAAAGAGACACCCAGATTTGGTCCTTAGACTTCCTTAGTTCATTTATTTGACTCTCTATAAGACGGACACTTAATGGATTTAGTGCTGGCCACAACGATGTCCAATTTTGGAGCCTGAACCCTGGCAAAATTTTCCTACAGCCCTGCACATTTATCATGCGTACAATTTTTGACTCTATTCATATTGACTATTTTTATGAAATATTATAAGCTTGCTGCATGCATGATCAATGCAGGAGCTATACAGAAATCTTTCTGCTTTCCGTTAAGCTTCGAGGCATGGCATACCTAAAGAATACAGGTCAACTTTCTTAGAATTATAAATTGCAATTTACTTGTTTTTATAACTCTAACCTGGACTGAGGACTCACCAAAATATACGCCTTGATTGTTCTTTAAAAGCTTATGCCTCTCAATATACATATATACCTTCCATACTACTTGCTAGTAAAATTTGTATCTTTTTCGTTCTTTCTACACTCCTCATGACTAGCGAGGCACCGAGCCAGGTCTGTCAAGGCCTCACAAAATGAAGCAACGTGGCTCTGTATTCTGTAGCCGCTGCATTTTTTTCTATGTCAGTCAAATCGTTAGTGTCACGGGATTCCCATTATATTGTTCAAATTATACTCGAAAAAGCGTCTTTCCGCCGGCAGAACTTAAGCTTAGCTCATAAGCCTATTAAAGTCATTAGATTTCTGTATTGTGACCGATTTTAGAATAGTTTTCCTTCGAAATTCAAACATAGTTGATTGAAATAAAAGAAGCTTACTGTATCCCAAGATGATACCACTAAAAATGATGCTGATGTAGGGCTGAATTTGACGGAAGAAATTCCATCTGAGGGAGGTTGTTCAAGTTGAAATTCGTTGGGCCCGTCCGCCATTTTGGAAAATGTGCGCGCGTTATGCTTACAGGGCATTATGGGAATCTTCCCAGTCTCTCACGTTTTGTAATCTTCTGGCTTTTTTGATCAGCGGATATTACGGACACAAGGTTGTTCTTCATATAATGCCACTAAATGATACCTTACTAAACACTTGCTTGGGCTATATACCCAAATAGATGAAACGGCAGTGACAGAGTTTATTATTTTTTTGCCGATTTGAGGTAAGGCATTCCAGTTTTTATATAGAGTTGACGGTTTGATCTTTAAACCTTTTATACTCGAGATATCTAGACTGTCACAAGATTCCCGTTATCTAGGGATTGAGCGTTAACTGTAGACTAATACCAAGTATAATTTGTCGCCACGTTGTATAACTGGCGGAATGCTGGTTTCTCAATAGGCCATTTTACAGTTACGGATGGAAGCGAGGCTGAGGGTGAGCTTGTTTTGATACAAACCTTCCTGCTTTATTTTGTAAATCAAGTTATTCTTATGCTTACTAGTATTTTTCAAGAACAATTTCCATAACAAAGCAAAGAAGGTTTGTATCAAAACAAGGTCACCCTCACCCTCGCTTCCATCCATAACTGTAAAATGGCCTATTAGTGATATTGGTTAAGTCAATTGCAAGCATACCCGTCCCTTTCTTGCCGGGCATTTGTCATTTTTTTCTTTCAAATGGCCTGCGGATGTCCCAAGGTGGGGCCAGCAGATCTGACCATGGGGCGTAAAAAAAGTGGACGAAAGCTCCACCCTGGACGAGGCAAAAGGCACATTTCCTTGAAAGAGGCATTGAAAATTCAAACAGTGCGTAAATGAATCAAACAGGTTAACCTCACCAGTAAGACTACAAAAACAACATCAAAGCTTTTAAATGTAATAAAAAGTCAACTGCCTGTACAATATAATAGAAAGTAATTTATTATAGTTACCTGAGACTTTTCAGATGGCCCTTTAAGAAGAACTTTGTCTGATGGCAGTCACTCTTGAAAGGCCATGTCACATTTAGTGTTAAAGGCCATGTTAACAGGATGAAATTATATAGAATTTTACTGCTTGGGATTTTAAAATGTGGCCATTGGCAGTATTAAGAGGTGACTGCATTAACAGGGGATTTTTATAAGGAAATGTATATAGCCATTTTTCTGGGCCCAAGAAATTGGTCACCTTATTACCGAGGTGGCCGTAAGGTAGGGTTTTGCTGAAATTAAAATAAATAAATGTATGAAATATAAGTAAATAAGTAAAATAATTAATTATAATAATGATAATAATAAACTGCTTAATCTTATATAAGCGCCTCCTGAAATCATGGACTTTTTTTCTATATCTTCAACATAATTGCTAGGCAATTCTTTGATGGTTCTGCAATAAAACAAATTTCTATAGGCTTCAGTCTTTGGTGTTAATTCACTGAACTTGTCACTGTGGAAGGATCATAGTTGGTGATTGCACCTTTTTGATATAGCTTGGGATTTCTAATCATGATTCACCATGGATGGCATCAAGAAATAGTGTGAGGCAAGCAATTTTCTTATATCTTGGAGAGGGGTCAATGTATTTATTAACAGAACTATAAAGTTTACAATACTTTATACCCCGCAAATAGCTTTCCTTGGCAGATATCGGGAGACAGCTTCCCTGGCCCTTGTCCATTTAGCCTGCGTGGCCGGCGTTGAAAGGGGGAGGGGAAGGGGGAATTTGGGCATGCCAACCGGCCATGCAGGCTATTATCCGTTGGGCAAGTGAGCATAAAAAATGTGCCCAATAATGATAGAATGATATTATTGTGACAAAGTAAAACCTGTATTTTCAATTCTCTCTCTGCTTACAGGCAATTTGTCTATTTTCTTATTTTAGACTTAGGAATGCTTATTAGCCTGAGGAGGAAATTTTTCTATACAGTTACACTGATAACTGTAGCCTTGTTTGTGGTTTCCTTGTGGTCTGTATATCGTGATGAACTGTTGTGGCTTAAGGTTGGTTTGCTAACAGCTTTGTAACCTTAAAAAAGTGTTATAATACTGTGTGTTTTTAACAGTTGCAAATACATCCTGGATATCTGTTGAACTGAAGGTGCTAAATATGCTAGTAGTCCATCATTAGAAACATTAAGTAATTCTCCAGACTGACCTCAATACATTTCCTTAAAGAATAAGTTGAGAGAATTTGGTACTCTTTTTATAACCTCTCTACATTGGCCATCTACCTGTACCACTCCATATATTAAAATTCCTACTAGTTCTTCCAGTAATATTTGAAAATTTGCCGCTATGAAAACCAGTGACACTTTCCCCAAATGCTGGTGTCATGGAACCAGGAGCATGTGTATTCACATTTTGTTTTATTTTTGCTTGCAGGTTGATAAATGGGACAGTTGTGAGAAAGTGATTTGGCAAAATTCCTTTTCAAATCTGTTGAGAATATTTCTGAATCCTGACCATAAAAATCACAAGACTGACCAAGACATCTTGGACACATACAGCAGTAGACAATGTCATGACATTCTACGACATGACTTTCCTCACCCTATTGCCACATCAATAGAAATTGAATTTCCAATTGCGTATGGAATACTTGTATATAAAGGTGGGCCTCTTCTTGAACAGTTACTCAAAGCAATATATATGCCACATAATGCCTATTGCCTTCATGTTGATGTGAAGGCCTCTGAAACTTTCAAACAGGCTGTTAAATCAATGACCAGGTGCCTAAGCAATGTCTTTATCACCAAAAAAACTGTGGATGTGATATGGGCACATATTAGCATCATTCAAGCGCAGTTAAACTGTATGAAAGATTTATTGGAAAGTCCCATTAAATGGAAATATTTTATAAATTTAGTGGGACAAGATTTTCCTTTGTATGACAATAATGGCATTGTAACTGCATTGCAGACACTTAAAGGAAAAAACAATATTGAAAGTTTTCCTATGCCTGAGCGTAATTACTACCGCACACAATTTGTTCATCGCTTTGAAAAGACAGGTGAATTTTCCCATGATTACAGAAGAATACAAACATCACTTAGAAAAGAACCACCACCATATGGACTTAAACTTTTCAAAGGCTCAAATCATGTGGCCTTGACAAGAAACTTTGTACAATTCATCTTGTATGAAACAAAAGCCAATGAATTTTTTAACTGGCTAAATGACACTTTTATTCCTGATGAAGCATTCTATGCTACTCTTCAACAAATTCCTGGTGTTCCTGGTGGTATCCATGGAAACCACAGCTGGTTTATGAGAAGACTGATGTGGTTTAATGATGTTTGCTATGGACAAATTGTAAGAGAAATCTGTTGGCTCAGTGTGGCTGACTTAAGATGGGCTTTAAGTAAGCAGGAAAGTAAATGGCTATTTATACAGAAAATCCCATTTGATTATGATAAAAGGTTATTAAAATGCTTAAGAATGGCAATAACAGGAAGGAAGTATGGACAGAGTTACTTTCCTTGAAAAGGACACTTATTGATGAACACTTTACAATTATTCACATTAGTTTAAACCCAAGTTGTTCTTTTCTAAACACGTTTTGGTGCTCATAGGAATCAGAGCAGTTATTTTAGACCTGATTCTAGTAGACATAAATCTGCTGGGGCAAGTTGATCTTGTTGACTAAAAAAATATTACCATCATTACTTATGAGAAAAGCATCGAAGATCACTGTATAGCTAACTTTAGTGATGAGAAAGTGATGTACAAAGGGAGATGTTTGTAGACAGCCAAGTGTTCTCAATAAGGGAGAAATTAATGAGAAAGGATTACTTTGTCCTCACAGGTAGAATTTCTGTCTTGAAGAAAATATTAGATTATGCATTTTTTAGCTGCTTCCTACTAGTATCTATAATTAAAAATTCTGTTTTATCATCATTTAACATAAGATTATCTGAAATCATCCACCTCCTAACATCACTGATACAGTCAGTCATAGACTTGACGGCAAAATCAGCATCCGCAGATCGATTGGGGCTGAATGATACAACTGTGTATCGTCCACGTAGCAGTGAACTTGTGGGAGGTGGCATTCAACGATCTGAAACAGTTTGCGCGTTTAGATAGTGAAAAGCAAGGGGCCCAAACATGATGATGACCGATGATCAAACCTTTTAATTTTTAAGGCTTACTTCCCAGCAATTATAAAAAGTGAAAGAGAAATAGCAAAAAATTCCAACTTCTTATTAAATCTTTTCTCATGGTTGAGAGCAAAAGCGAAAAGCCAAAATTTACTCCCCTAAGCGATACGACAAGCATCCCAGCCCCTTTCATATGGGAGTCCCCCGGGCTACACCAACCCTAGCCTGAGTAATGAGCTGACATTTCACGCTGCCACCATTTGATTCCCTGCAGAAATTCCAGACTGATGGTGCTAGTGCTTCTAATTGGTTGAACATTTGCTTCATCCAATTAGAAGCACTACACAGATCTTGGTGGTGATACATCATCAGTATGGAATTTCTGCAGACATTCCTCAGACATTGGGTTTTTACCATTTACTAAACGTTTCTGGAAAACCCAGTTGGAGAGTGAGTGGAACACGATTTTTTCTGAACGGAATATTCTAAACGGAATTTTGTGTTCTATTTCTTCAGGTCATCTTTGATACCAGGTTCACTGCTCCACAGCTATTTTTCGGTGAATGGAACTGGTTTGGTCAAATGGTTAACACTATTCCACGAGGAAATTTTCCTTATATGAATTTTGTGTAACATTTGCCCAAACCATGATTTGACCAGGTTGACCATGTAAATGGGGAAATGGTAAATGGCCAACCAATGGTGGCGTTGCAAAATATCAGCTGTTTTCTCAAGCTAAGCCAACCCAAGCATTGAGTTGATGCGTTTGTTCGCAGCGGTTCAGGATATGTATAAAAAGTCCAAAGTACTGTCTTTGACAGTTCTTATGAAAGTGCAGCTTCTAAGCTGTTTATCATTGTCTGATGTTCATGTTGTTATCATTGTAACAAAACTTTGGATTGACTGAGATGTCTTTGGCACTATATGCCTTTATCAGCATTCCCCAGTGGATGAACAGGGTGTTCAGTAAACATTTGTCAGCTTTTATGGTTACAGACATACCGAAAGGCATCTTTCGTTCTGGTAGGCTTTTCTTGGACAAACTATGCAAATTTGTACATAAGCTAAAATAGAAAAGAACGTCACATCATGTGTGGTGTCAGGTTCTTGTGAAAAGTGAGACCTCGGAGAGGATCCTTAGTATGTTGCCACGCATTAGCCACTTTGGAAGGGAGTATCATTACAGTACTGGCTTCACTCCTTGACAACAAGCTCAACCTCCTATGTGATTTTTTTAGTTTGTGAACTCTTGCTAACTGAGTTTTTATGAGGACGTTTCTTCACTAGGTGTCCTCCTACGAGCAGATCAAAAGTTAACAAAACCATACACTACGTCATCTTCACTGTCCATTCAACCATATCGTCAAAGGTCTTACAAAGGGTGTGGGGGAGGGGGATTGGTGGGTGGAACTCCCTTGTCCCATAATGATCCACAACACCAATTTCTGATCCTCATAAAAACAAATACTCGCTCACTAAGCTCAAAACGTTATATCTATTTCACACTCAGACCTGACATGACATTACCTCTTTTACATGTTACAGACAGTCCTAATAAAACTAGAGAGTCCTAATAAACTTGCATGTTCCTACTAGTCCCCTTTGTTCTAAAGCTACTTTTACAACAACAACAATAAATAATTATAATACAGCAATATCTACCTTACAACACGGTTATAAAATCAAGTCTTTCCAGGTCTTCTCATAGTGAAAGGTGGATAGTGTAGTTATTCAACTCCATTATTACCTTTTAGTCAACATCTAAAATAGCGCATGTGTTTTCCTTCCCTGAGGGGGGACGCCTATCAAGCTTATCTATCCCTCTCCTTCTCTACGCACACACAACAAGTAAGGTACAACTAGAATCTATCTTTTCTCCCTGAACTAATTTACTGACATACAATTACAATGTTTTAGACAAAATTCCCTAGTCTCTTAATTGTATGGTCTCAATTAGGTTTGATGGGACCTCCAAAGACTCCTTAAAGGGGACTCCGATCATCACCACTTTTGCTTTAATTTTGGAATTTTATATTCTACTGAGTCACTGAAGATTTTTCCGAGTCCGCCGACGTTCGCGCTATACCCCAAAAAAGAACGCCCTATTGCTTTTGTAATGCTTTCAAAACAGATTTTCTCACTTAAATTGTCAGCTTAAGCGAGAAACCTTTGATACAGGATGTCTCAAAGACTTTTCAAGTTTTAAACCTCAAAGAGTTAAGGGTAAATTCAGTTAACGTGACGAGTTTTAATCTCAAAATTGTTTTCAAAAATCAGCGCATGCAAAGCAAACCAAAATGACGTCACAAATGTGCTTATATATTCTCATGTAAAGTTAAACACACTCTGGCGGGGCAATCAGAGTGCGCATACTGTGTTGATTATTTTATAATTATTTAGTGGTTCAATTTGATCCATGGTTCAAATATTACTTTTCTTTGTTCCTGGGTACTATAGTTAATGATCCCTCGCTTTAAACAAGGATAAAATCGAACATAACAGTTACCTTAGGTCAAAGAAACTGATATGTACAACTGATCGAGTTCTTAAAGGCACTCTTTCCCTTGCAAGACTGTTCTGCGCCTTTTGCGCCAGAAAGCTTCTTACCTGAGAGGGGGGTGACTTGGGAGTAATTAGATTGAGAACCTGTTCTTCACATCTCCTTAAATCCAGTGCAGACTTTAACTGAGAGTTTGCCAAAACTATTTAAGTACTTTTTTGTTTACAATGGACCTCTTGCTAGTTCAGTAACATTGTATTAATTATATAGTTATGCTGTTGGTGAGGTTTTTACTTTTCTGATACGAACACCTTTGTGACAAGCATCAGGTTCTGGTCTCAGCTCTGGTCAGTACTGACCATACTGTGCATAAAAACCTCACTGTCTGCCACTGCAGCAGCACCAAATTGACAGTTATAACTCAGCCTCCTGCTGCTTATTGAGTATCTTTAATCCACTCCTCCAAGACGGCTGCCACATTTAAGTGTTCACTTTTATGGACAATGTTTGGCAATTGAAGAACAGTGACATAAGGGTAATGCTCTGCTTATTGAGCACCTTTAATCCACTCCTCCAAGATGGCTGCCACATCTGAGCGTTCAATTTTATGGAGAATGTTTAGCAATTGAAGGACAGTGACATTAGGGTAATAGTTTGTAAAAAGAGTCTCAGTTGCATTTCTTTGTTGTCCAATCAACTCAGTGGTATCTCTGTCCATGCCAAGCTCTTCTGCCACCATTCGAAAATCATCAAAAGACCAGTCACGTCGTATGTTTAGCTTAATGCAAATCTTGGAGTAAATTCTAAAGGGTATTTGCCTCACTTCCATGTTCTCCTTCACCTCCTTGGAGTATCTCTCTGATTGGTGGTGTCCCTGTGATTGCTGATTACTATATGTCTGCTGGTGTGTAGTACTGGGAGGATGTCCAGCATATTGTGTGACAGGAATTTGTTGGTTTGTTGTGGGTAATTGAGAAGGGTAGCTTGGAACATGCGAATCTGAAATGAAAAAGAGCAAAGTTAGTCACTTTATTTTTTCGTTCCAATCTGCACGTGTTTCCATTACTGTATATTTTTGGAATAGGAATTAATGCGATTGTTACAATGTCTTCTATTTACCTAATGCAGCCAACAGAAATCTACATGCAACGGATTATTGTAGGTCGGCCAGGGCTGCAGATGTTACAATTCAACAAATACCTGAATAAGCAATTTTGAAGTTATTTCCGTTAAGCTCAAAAGGATTTGTATAGTTTCGCACTTCAAAAGTTCCAGGTTATTGACATTTTTTCTCACAATTCAGCAAGTTTCTGAAAAACATTGATACCCATGATTTGCAACTAGAGACTACCAGAAAATGAAACCAGCTAACAACATAGGGTACAAAGAAGTCAGTTTTACAGCAAGATGTAGCTAGCATGTACTAGCCCAAGGGTAATTTTAACTGGCGTGAGAAAATTTTTGGATGAGCAGGACTGATTACAGTTCTTCTGTAATTTGAATTCCCTTAAAAAACTTCACTTGCCGTTTGGCAAGTAAAAATATTACTTTAAATCCTCTATTAAGCTCCCTAGGGGTGGGGGGGGGAGGTTATTTATTTCAAACACATTTGAGGTGGGGGCTTAATAGAGACAGGGGGGGGGCAAAATTGAGAAAGAGGGCTTATTTAATTTAGCAAACACGATGGTATCAGTTCTTCACAAAGAACTAGAATACAAAGTGAAAAACCTTTATAGTAACGAGACATTGGGGGACATGCAACCCAGGATCAAAAACAAATCGGAACTTCCACTGGTGAACTAACCATCCCAGATCAGTCCACACAAAGTTCTACAATTGTGATTGATTAATACAGTTTATCATTTATTAGTGAAGAAGAGAGAGTGGTAGGGCTTAAAAGAGGATTTACAGTAGAATTCACTAGCCCCGGGCTAATAGACACGCCTTTCTTTGCACACTGGAGTCATGCAAAGTACCTGTTTGAGAGGCTGTACCTGGTTCAAGGCTGACATAATGGTATTCATGAATGTGTCCCAGTAAAAGTTCATCCACATCGCAGGTAGTTGACTCTGGCTTGATGTAAACATCTGGAATTTCAGGATGACTGCTGATGATATGAACAGCACAGTTAAAATACTTCGCTGCAGCTTCGATAATCAATTGGTCTCCCCATGTGCCATCCCTTTTCATCTTCTCTAAGTATTCTTCCCATGTTGGATACTTCTCACGGTCAACAAAGTTAAACAGGTTCAATGAAGATCCAGCATCATCTCTCTGAAGGAAAAGTCAATCAAATTTATAATAACTTCTTCTGGTGTTAAAAGAGCAGAGATGAAAAAATAAAGAGTTTTGAAAAGTTTTCCATTTTCTGTAAACTGTAGCCAGAAATGGCTTTGTAAAGCTTCAAATAGTGTAGCCTTTTTTTTTTAGTTCACGAAAAACTGGGTTAATTTCCTAGTATGTGGTCTGGCTAGGATTTTAACCTATGAGCTCCCACACTACTATTTCCATACCCAAAGATTTACCACTTGCCCTCATTCACAAAAAGATCAGTCATGTCCAATACGCTTGACTAGATTCCAGTAGACAAAAACTGGAGTCCACTGGAGTAACTAAAGAAATGAAAGTACAATTTACTCCATCAGAGTCCACTAGAAATGCATAGAGTCCACTGGAGTTACCGAAAGACTGTTACAAAGATAAAACTGAAGTATAAACAAATTAACCTCGAGGAGGCTAGGGTAAAAAAGTGTTCCAATGGAGACCATCAGATCCATTGGAAATGCATCGATTCCACTGGAGTTATTGGAAGTTTAGTCATGAGGTGAAAACAGAATAGAAACGCGCTGCAAAAGACAAAATATGCCACAGGTGTATATGCCTCGTTCTCAACACCATGAAATAGAACTAGAGCCTTGAAAAACAACCATGTTACACACGAAACAGGGACAATGATAATACAGGACTATGTATGCTTCGTTCTTTCAGCCATGCTTCGGATTTAAGCAATGAAACGGAACAAGAGCGTTGCAAAATGAACATGCTACATGCGAAACAAGGACAGGGCATGAGCATGACAAAGAAACAAGCATGCTACAAATGTATATGACTCGTTCTGTAAGCCATTAAACAAGACAAAGTGCTGAAAAACAAGCACACTACGCATGTATATGACTCATTCTTTAAGCCATGGAACGAGAGCAAAGAGCAAGTCAGAAATGATAACCTGCTTCAAGGGTCGGTTATCTGTGAAGTTAAAGAGGTTGATTCTCATTTGAATACATACAATGGTTGGATGATCCTCGAGATACTGAACCAACTCAGTTCTCAATTCCATCTCTAAATATCCCTTTCCTTTCTTGTTTTCCAGTTGGTGACACAGTGCACTAAACAGGCAATTTCCTTTCCCATCATTATCAACAATCTTCAATCCCTTGGCTGCAGCCTTCCTTTCCAAATCGGTTAATAAAGTTTGCTTGTTACTCTTGACTGGATGATGATGCAATTGCTGTAAATTACATAAAGCTTGTTTTGCTAAAAAACGAAGAAAAAAAGCATTCTTAATTTCACTCTTTCAAACTATTGCTAGAAGAGAATGGATGTTTTATGAGTTAAGTGAGTCAATGAGTCATGAGTCAACGGATCGGATGAGCGGTTTTTTGATAGAAATAAAAAAGTGGTCCTGGCAGTTGTTACAAAATAACAACTGGGAATGACACAAACAGTGGAGAATGACAGACATCATCTTTACTTGAAAGCACCCTACCACTGCCGCCCTCACAAGGCTTCATTAACAGTCTTTTGTCTACCACAGACAAACCTAGGTTAAAAGTTTTACGAATTGATTATCTATGTGGGATGAACAGAGAAAGGATAACACTTCATCACCTTCAAAATAATGCAGTTTTTGAATGTTTTGAGTGCTTTCAGATTCTACTGGCAAAAAAAGATGTTTCTGATCACCTTAGTTTAACACCTTTTTTAAACACCTTAGAGAGCTCCTTAAAAAAGTCCACCCTCAAATAAACTTAAGCATCAATTTTTGTCTTGAGCTGATATAAAGTAGTTTTTGTTTGCCATCCAGACAGAGAGAAGTGGACTGAAAAAACAGGGTGTAGCTGAGTTTCTTTGGACCCCCTTGGAGGTGTCTGGATATATGGTGAAACACAGGGTCAAGTGTTTGATCTGTAATAACTCCAAGAACCAATAATTCAAGTCTTACAAGTTTTCAAATTCTCCAGTAATTAACATAAAAAATTCTACTAATTTAGATACCTACATCGCATTTTTGCTGTTACTTACCTTATTCTTACTTAATTTTGTGAGTATGAAATTTCGTGAGTTTTGTGCTTTGGGAAAAATTGCAAAATTTAAAACTCGCAAAATCTAAAAATTCCTATAAATCCCTAAAAATCGGGAAATTAAATACTCGCAAAATATGGCTCGTAATTTTTCCCGAAATTTAACACTTGCGAAATTCAGTGAGAATAAGGTATTACTTGAGTGTGTGCTTTCTCTTTGTAACTTGAAGAGCAGTGAAATTCTATGATCATTGTGCAATATTATTGATATCCATAAAATGTGTGTAACCTGCATTGCAGATGTAATCTTACCACGGTTAGTATCATCTGTGAAGCAGCATTGAGATCCTTGTTGTGGGCCCCCAATGGACTTAATGAATTACAGGAAGTGCATTTCGAATTTCCCTTCAACTTGATAGACAAATCAACATTGCCTTTTAAAATAGGCCAATCATTGTGCATACTCAAATCCTTGTACACAGGTAGGGATCCAGAACAAGGATTTCGGCACTGTTTTGCTGCCGGACTTAAGCAGAGGTTTAGTGTTGTCTGAGGCACAGGCTAAATTGTGTGTTACTGAGCAACAAGAAAGCTTTACCTGTAGACTGATGGGTTGCACCATCTACTTGCATCAGATCACTACACCTCTGTCTAGAATCAGTTTCATCTTTCTCCACAACTGTGAAAAATATAGCAAAACAAACCTTGGCCATTCTATAGGACTATTGGCTACGTAATTCTTACAATGAGTGACATGTAGCTACAGTTTGTAGTTGCACAATGTCGTCCAACAGTGTTTGGCTGCAATTAACATTCTGCTCATGCATAAACGAAACAAAGCTTTCATCCTTCTTAAGATAACTCTAGGGTGAAAATGACAGATCGCTTCACGCTTATGGCAACCTACTGCTTCCCAAAGATATTCATTAAAACCAAACTAGGTGATTGAATGATAAAACAATATTATTGAACCCGGGTATTGCAAAATATTGTGATAATTTGTGTCTCGCAGATCAATTATTTGCCTCATTCTTCAGCTTCAGCAGATAATTGATCTACTTAGCACTGACAAATCACCATATTTTGCTCAACCTTGTCCAATAATTAATTTTTCCCTGTTTGGTTGAACCTTCCTTTCCAGTTTTTTCCTTCAACTTTGCTCGTGAATTTTTTCTTGTTGACCAAGATCATAATACATGTAGTCCTTCAAAACTAAACATTCCCAGAAAAAAAGAAACGAATAGCAGGGCTGCAAATAATTTTTTTTCTTTGCAGCCCTAGAATAGAATCTGCTAGCCTAAATGAAAAATGATGTGACTTACCGGTAGCAACTTCTAATGTTACAAGATCCACCACGTCATAGCGATCAATTTGCTTAAGGCCAGTAAGCAAATCCTTCACAGTTAAATTTGGTTTCCACCGCTGAAGCCATTCAAATAACATCTTAGTGGGGCTCTTAGCTGAAACTTTAGAGGTGTCAAACGCATCATATTCCTCATAAGGAATTTCTAACCTGTAAGCTAAATTGCGCCAGTTCTTAACAGCTCTCATTTCTTTGTTGAGACGTTCTCCAATATCTGCCAAGAGTTCAGAACCATCAACAGCAACCTTCCTTACCAAAGAAGAATCTATTTTGAATAAAACAAGTCATGAATATTTCTGGTGTGAGTACATTGAAATGTATTTAAAAATTAGGAAGTGGATATTTTTGTGCCAGTAAATGACTCTGGAGACTGTAATATGTAGTTACAGAAAATATCCATACCCCCCACGGAGGGAAACGGAAATTCAGAGGGGAGCGGGGCCCAAAAGGAGGCAATTTCCAAGGGGGTGGGGGGGGGGGGAGCTGGGGTGGTTAACCTCTCGAGTCTTTTTTCCCGGGGCTCCAAGTAAGATTGATGAGCAAACTATCAGTTATTGTACTGTTAATCGGTGTTTCAAATCAAAAATTGTTTTCATGGATAATCTTTTATTTGCGATCAACTGAGTGCTTTTTTCACAGCTTGCACGATAGTTTACGTAACAAGATTGTTGTCAGCTCATGAATAAACTTCCGGTTATCTTATGTTGCTTTGTTACACAATATATTGTGGTATTCAATGTAATGTGCTCATGTTCTAATAAAGCCTTCTTCTAACATGTTTTTAACCGAAAGGAAGTAATTGAAGTTCACTGGTTTGAGAGATGAAATCACTTGTGTCATGTACGGCTGTACTGCCTCTACAGTTCTCAGTGACTTGCTGTTAATAATTAACTAAGAAAGACTTCTACATACCAGGCAAAATTGAGATTATTTGACACTGTATTAACATAAATAAAAAGATTTTTCTCTCTTTATTGCAGAAACAATTATTTTTTGGAACTACACAATATGATAATTAAGTGAACAACAACTTTGCCTTATTTTTTTGATTTACCTGGTGGAAGTAATAGCACTTCCTTCTGTTTTCTCACTCAGGTATGCCACTGAAGAAGTAACAGGGCTGTACATATTTGAGGGAGCACATCCTATATAATTTTGTCTTAGTTAATTGTAATGAAACAGGAGTCTCTATTTTGATAATGGTTAAAAACAAGGTTACGAAACAGTCTCAGGTTGCTGTCCTACATATGGTACATGTAAGTATTAAGTACTGGTCCAGATAAGAAGGAAACTTTACTATTGTCTCTACTACACTTTGGATTGGTTCAAACATCAAATTTTAAGAAATATTCACAAAGTAGCATGCACGTATATTAATCCCTTGTTATCTATTTAAACCAATTTCCTTAAAACAAAATCTCGTCTGAGTCTGCATTTGTAAGTTACAGAGAACCTTATGCGAGGGACATTCTCGGCCATTGTTTGAAACTCCTATGACTGGTTGGAATCTTTCAACACAACAAACACCCTTAAAACATTGAGTTTTTAAAGTCAATTATTTCCTAAACTGCCTTTTTGTACAATATGCATTCTCTGTGTGAAAACAAAAACATTCCTGTTTGAGGAAAGCATATTGCACCATTAGAAAATAAATTGCTTCCCATCATAAAGCAGATTTTGATTCCTCAGCAACACCCCTATGTCTTGTACCCTCTCACAATGCCTCTTCAACCCACTTAACGTTTGTTTACCATTACTTGTGAAAAAAGGCTGTGAAGGAGGTGGGTTGGGGATTCTGTTAAGGTGGTGTTTACTGCTGGGTTCTATTTGCAGGTACAGCTGTGAGTCCAGTATAAGGTGTTATGACTGGGGCTAGGGTTCCAGTTACAGGACATGAAGTCACACTTGCACACCTGCAAATTAAATCCTCTGGGATCTACAGTACATTTAAATCAAGACCGAATGATAATGGACATGTAAGAAAACTTAAATAGAGAAGAAAGAGAACACGTACAACATCAACTGTTTATAACCAAACAAAACACAAACCTTCACACTTGTGCTTTTTAAGGATGTTTACTATGTCCTTCCTTTCCATTTTAACAAAGTGACTGCGCAGTTCGCCCATGGTCAAATCTTTAAGACCATCAGCAGTACTCATGTGTTGGAACAGTGCTGCTGTGGGGCCTGAGCCCCTGGATCCAAACTGTTCAGTCACTTGCTTTCTGATTCCAAAGTGTGTCGCCAGTGATTTCCAGTTGCCAATTGTTCTAGACTCTGTATCAAGCTTTGATGATAGCATGACAATAAACTTTGGTCGGCCAGATATCAGGTCAGCTACCTTTTCGTCGTCACGATAACCCCCTGTAAGAATAGAAGATTGGCAGGTATCATTTTACTGAAGAAACATAGGCAATGCAGATTGCTTCATACATGTATGTACATGTATAAGACCCACATATAGTGCAAAAATACTGTAACTGACACTATCTTACTTTTATATTGCATGCTTTGGACTTTTATGTACCTCCAAGTTCTTTAATTATTATTTAATTTAAGAGTAGAGGTCTTTAAAAATATTCATGTAATAAAAATGTCACTGAGTTTGCCTGGTTATCTTTGACACAAAGGAAATCCCTTGCATTTAGAACACTGTCCTCCTTATATTATTCAAAACTGCACAAACAAGTTTACATAGTGGACATAGTAGAGATGTGCAATACTATAAGCAATCATCTTCACCACACATGAAATAAAAAATTGTTTTGTCTTAATACCTTTTATTAAACTGTCAATTACATCATTGCGATATATATTTGCCAGTTTGATCTTCAACTCTCTAACTTCCAAATCCGGATGCCAGTTTTCAGCAAGATAGTTAAACATATCCTCAGTAGGGCTGTGTTCAGTGAACATGTCAAACTTTCTTGTTTCCTCAGCAGGTACATTCAAAACAAATGCTAAGTGCTTCCAACACTTGATTACTCGACTTTCGCGGTCCAGGTACTTCGAAAGTTTCTCCAAAAAAAGAGTGTTCTCAGTCACAGCCTTCGAAATTGATTGATCATCAACTGATGGGAAAGAAACACAATCAATAACCACTTATAGTAAATAACATATCAATTCAAGTCATTAACAAGCCCTCTCGGGTGAACTGGTGACATCACTGAGAAAACTGGGAAAAAATGTATGCTGTATTTGCAGAACAGTGAATGCAACCTTGAACTTTATTAAGGAATTCTTTCTACCCTTAAAATGGTTTTCTCCTTTATGCTGTTAGGTTACTTGACCAATGACTGACAGCTGATCACTAGGTCCTATATCTGTGTAGTACAACTTGTTAGCCTGTGTACAGACGTCCCCCCCTCCCTCAGGAAAAATCGGGAGAGGAGACGTCTGTGAATCGCCAAAGATAATCGTGTTCCCGTTTCCCCAGAATGTTGGGGACAGCCTCTGATTGGTTGTAATGTCAATGCCATGACGCAAATAATTTCCGGTGTTATGATTGGTGACTGAACCTCAGAATAGATTCCCCGGGGAAAAGCTCAGCCTTTGTGGATATTCCGGCATTTGTTTACCGGTATTTGTATTTCGGCTTTCTCGAAAAGGCATGAGAAGTTAAGACCGCCAATGTTTGCTGCACCGGTTGCGAGTGCGTCTGTCTGTACCGGTCGGTATTGTAAATAAAAGAGAAGGCACATAAAATCCAACGTTAACAGCCAAGGCAGGTCAACCTTACCCCAAAAAGATTCTTTTAACAAATTGATTATTTGAAAAAAAGGAATCTGTTAGTCGCTCCCGTAACTGGTGTCAAATTTAAATCGGCATTCCTCTATGCGTAATGAGCAGTGAATATTTTAAGAGAACTTCTCTGCATTAGGTCAGATTGAAAATCTTTGAATAGATTATATGTCTTAGAAGACATTTACATCAAATTCAGGGAAACCGAGCTGGTAGAAATTTCGTAACTGAATCGCGTGTGAATTAGCGGCTCATTACGCATGCAAGAATGCACACAGAGATGAATCTGAAATCTACAACTACCAATGATTTAACTTTCGAATAATAAATACATTAATGGGATCTTGGAAGGTTCGCTAGACCTGGCTTGACTGTAATCAGAGATCTTATATCTGGATTTTTGGTTGAACATTGCGTGAAGATGTTCGGCTAGCCTGTACACAGACGCCAGAGCTATGTTTCGACCTACATGTGCCTTTTCAACTGTCAGCGAAAGAACAAAAAATTAATTTATGCAAATGTAGGCCGGAACACGATTATCTTCGGCGATTCACAGACGTCTCCTCTCCCGATTTTTCCTGAGGCAGGGGGGACGTCTGTACACAGGCTACAACTTGTAAACACAGGAAACACCTGCTAATAAACTATGATATGATCAACATGTCATGAGCAGGCCGGGGACAAAGAAAAAATCTGAGTCCACGACAGGAATTGAACCTATGACCTTCTGTACACTGGTCGGATGCTCTAACCACTGAGCTACAAAGGACTCATAATTGGCCCAGCTTGGCACAAGTCCTTCATAGCTCAGTGGTTAGAGCATCTGACTAGTGTACAGAAGGTCATTAGGTTCCTCTTTTTGATTAAAACCTGGCACAACGATTTGCATGGCTGATTTTTTCTTGTCCCCTACTCATGACATGTTGATCACATCACTTCTCATTTTCTTTTTCGAGCTTAAAATTTACCATCTTTATTTATTTATCAAGAACCTCCTTTTTTTAAATCTGGCAAAATAGGTTCTTGTATTTTGTGGTACTCATTGGCAATTTAGCCTAAGTAGGTTCTTATTTTTTATGAAGGAGCTAAAAGAATGTTGATTACCAGAAAAATAAATAAACTTTCTATTTATTCACAATTGTATTGACCCTGACCCTCAAATTTATGTGCAGTTTACTTACCTATGTTCTTATTATACCTAAATTTACAACTCAAAGTTACACTCCTTTGTTAAATTGTTTATCATAATTTACCTGTAACCCACATATAAGAACCTGCTTGATGTTGCTTGGCTAAACAGGTTCTTGTATTTTGGGGTATTAAAGTGGCAAATTTCTGCCAGGAGGTACTTAATCCACAGTTCCTTATTAGTGGGTGTTTACTGTACTTTCAGTCTTTCAGTAGAGTTCAGGGCTGTGCTCTAACAGCACCCGGTGGTCCCTGGCACATTACGTTTGCTCTCAGGTGACTAAAAATTATAGCACAAAAGTATTAAAATGCATTAACCATGCACACAGAGTTTAGCGCAGTAATAAAAATGCCACATGCAAATTTGTGTGTATCATCAGAGATTTCTTAAATTACTCACCTGTTAATTTATTTGCTTCCTTTTTTTGATTTGAACCCGGCGCAACAAATTGCATGGCTGATGGTGTGGCTGATTCAGGCTTTGACGTTTGACTTGGAGGAAAGGACGGATATGATGAGGAGGAGTCTGTGATGTTCCCAGCATATGGAGAATCCATTTGCGCAGCATTGCTGCTTAAGTCATCTCCTGTTGAAGGTTTTTTGGGCCTGGATTGTATCGCTAAATATCCATGCTGAGCAACAGAATTAGCAGCTAAAGATGAATCAGGAACAGCAGTAGACGAAGTGGCTGTAGCAAGGTGACCTGAAGAAGAGCCTTCAACAGACCTACCACAGATACCTTCAGGGGCATGACTGGGAAGCAAACCATGATCAGTTTGACCAGAGTCCTCAACAGTATCTTGGTCAACTAATGGAGCAGCCTCAGCTGCAAGTTCCTGTTGACGACCACTTGGTCTATTAATGTGAGAATAACCATTATCATCAATTCTTGAATGAGCCCCTCCAGAAGTATTGCTACAGTCCAATTCAGGATCAGTGACCAAACATGAATCAATCACTGCCTGGCTAGGTCCTCCACATGGAGTGTCCCTTTGGGTCACTTGAGAGGTGTCTCCCAAAACATCCCTAGAAATCAAAGCTTGTTCAATATCTATATCAGTTTCATTGGTTGTTGTTTTACACTGAGAGGTGTGACTGCTAACTCTATCAGTTTCCTGCTCAGAACATTGAGAAGAAGAAGGTAAAACATGACTGACACTCTCAAGATGATTACGGGAGCCATTTGGACAGTTTTCATCTTGAATTTTATATTCTGAGCCACCCTGTACAGTACCATTACTGTTTAAATTGGCATCAAAATCTTGATTAACAAAATTATCAGCAGTATCAGTAACAGGCACAGATCTACTGCCAGGCTGCTGCTGTTCGCCTTTCACAACACCTTGATCATGTTTACTTCTAGCCTTTGAGACTTCTATTAACATCTTTTCTTTTCTTTTTGCTTTATCATCCAAAAACAACCTTCTTCCTTCTTGCCCCAAGTCACCATTTTCCATTTCTTGCACTCCAGCCACAGAGGTTATAGCCTTATGAACATTTTCCTTTGAACTTTTTGACATCTTTTTTTTCTTCTCTTCACTTCTCTTCTCCTTACTGTGATCCTTTCCCATTAGTCCATTCATGGGTGTAGAGAAGTTGAGCTATTCACATTCCTTTAAAATCAGCTCAAGATTCATCTGAAATATGTAAAAGTTAAAAAGGTGAAGACAAACTCCACAAAAAATTTTTGTCTCACTTTCAGTCATCTGGCCGGCCATCTGGCCACGGTTGTTCAAACGTTGGATAGCGCTATCCACAGGATAAAAAATTATCCAATGGCTAGCGCAATTGGTTTCTCTAATACGTATCCGCTGGATAGTGATTTATCGGGTGGATAGCGCTATCCAACGTTTGAACAACTGGGGCCTGCAGGGTAACTAACCACCAATAGTAAGCTCACAAATGGCTTGTCCAACTGTTTGCATGCGTGCTGTTAAATCCCCCTCATGGCCCTGGTGGCATAGGTATTTTGTTAATTGCACTCACTCCCCAAGCTAAAACCTGGCATTGGCTGTGGTCTTGCCCTATGGAGACAGCAGAGACTTCCCTCTTCCCCCTGGGGTTTCAAATGACTGATGCATACAATTTAATATTAGTATTATTATAGATTGTACTCACTATCTGTCTTCTCATTGGCTAAGAGCCTACAGTTAATTTTGGAAATTAGTGCAACCTACAGATTAGTTACTTATCGGTAGCAGATAATTGATTAATCTGTACGTTGCATGCGCAATGCATGATTTTCAGTAGCAGTCTCATTTCAGGTTCCTTGCGACGATGTGTTTGTTGTTATTTTCTTCAAAATAATGTATAACAAAACAATTATTAAATTTGGTTTTGGTGATATCCTAAATAATCAAGGTCTCAGTAAGTGTTGCTTGGCTGATAACACTTTAATACCTCGACCTTGATTATTCCGGATATCACAACAACCTTATCCAATAATTGTTTATTATCAACTGTTGCAGTAAGTTTAAATTATGTCTGAATAAACTTCACCTAAGGTTAAGCGAATTGTGGTGGATCATAACTGTATTTTTGCTTTACCTAGTGAAGACTAGATTCAATCGTTTAAGAATTGAAAAGTCAAGCTATCGTTCATAATTACAACGTACTGTCGATCCTTTAGCCTACACTGACGCGTTCGATTTTCCATTTAAGTATCATAGCTATAGCATAAATAACCATTTTAACAAATTCATTCGCGCATTTCTAGACCTTAATATGCTGTTAAGGCAATAACTTACTTTTGAAGTAGACTTGATGTCGTTCAACCACGATAACTAAGTTATATTTGGTGCTTGCATACAATCTAACAGTTTTCAAATAGGGAAAATACCTTGTCCATGTACAGGAAATGCGTATGACCTTGTATGGTGCATTGGCCAGTATCTCATTATAATTTCCAGTTTCTTGGGATGAAAAACATTCAGAAATTCACAGTCAATGTCCTTTATGCCTTTTATCAAAGGGTTCAAAACACATCTAAACAGTAAACATTCCTGTTTTCGTTTTACGACATTTTAGTTCCTGGCTTGGGAACCTCGCTTACTCTAGAGAAAGGAGCCGAGAAGGACTGACGCCTACCCTGCGAGCAGAGTCTCCTTCGACTTCCCTTTCTAAGGTTCTGCGTTAACCTTGCTTCTTTTTGGTCGAAGCTATGTTTCTTTCATTCTATTACGCGCCTTTAACGGTGAAATAACAAAGGTCGCATGCTGAGCAGCACGAATGCTAGAGGAGAAGAATCTCAAAAATCACCATGGCTTTCGGAATTAGTAAAATCAAGAAGAAACTCAAAGGTATTTAAGCTCATGGAAGTTAAGTTTTATTCTTCGTCTCGTGGATTTTAAACTCTACTTGATATGTAAACTATACATTTCTTAAAGTATTAATATATCAGGATCGCATCGTGCTTCTCCGGTCTCTCTGGGTTGGATGTAGGATGGCAGTTGGTGAGGTTAGAAGGAAACGGTAAACCCCCCCGCGCCCGGTAAAATCCCTGATCCGGGTTTTTACAAACATATGAAATTTAGGTTTAATATGGAACTCTTACCTAAGTTTAGAAATGATTTCTCTGTCCTTTTAAGGCTAATTATAACTGCATATGGCTATTACTTTACTTTTGTTAGACTGCAAAACAGTCGGTTTTTTTCTCAAAATCAGTAAAGAAATCGGTAACGCGTGGCGTAAGAGTCTTACGCGCGCGAAGCGCGCGAGCCTCACCCGTTGTGTGAGGCGAGAGAAAAAAAACCGACTGTCCGTTTTCCATACAATGAGTTTGTTCCGACCAGGGGGTTGAAAAATGTCGTCCAGCTGTAAAAATTTGTTCACAGCTCTGCCCTCTTTGTGAATTTGATACACTCAGTGATTGATTTCGAGGGAGAATAACGCGTGTTATTGTCTGCACTTGGCTTCGAATCTTGACGCTGTAATCCAGTAATTCTAAAGCAGATTTAGCGTTGCTTCTCTGTGAAACGTAGTGAATATAGTGAAATGTAGTATATATAGTGGAGGATCAAAAATGAGTGGAAGTGGCAGTACGACAACAAAGCTTGTGCCTACTCCTCGAAGAGGGAGAAAGCCGAAAGAGCCGAGTGCTTCGGACAAATTGTAAAATGTGCGGCTGTTGTTTCAAAACACAGTTCGGCAATTTTTCGAGTGGATGGATTAGCTCAAAAAATGTGTTTGTTGCGCCTACCAGAAAAGGGGAAACGTTACCAAAGTGGGCCGACCTACTAAAAAACGAACTTTTCGTTGTCCTCGAGGAAGGAGAATCTTTCTCCACAAGAGTTTGCTCTCCGTGCGGAACAAAGGTTAGAAACTGCCCCGGGAAACTGCACGGCGATGCTTTCCCAAATTAGAGAAGAACTGAACACGCCAACTGACAATGAACAATTATTGCGCTTGAAAAGAATGAGTAAATCCCCTCATTCCAATCCACGTCTTGGTGATTTAGCTCTGTAAATCACTATCTGTGAGAATTTAAAATCCTGGTAAAAACGCTCACGAGCTGGGCTCAGCGTGACAAAACATTGCAGGAAAAAGTCACATTCACGGACACAAGGAAAATCGCTTAAAATTATTCAAATCGAGGAGGCACTTTGGAAAAATAAAACAACCTAAAATCCTTGATCAGTCGCAATGAAGAGCTTTACATTTCTAAAGGGGCTAAGAAAGAAAATGCTCTTGCATCAGAGAGCGAATCATGCGACCAGAGAAAATCAATATGCGTGTCACGACCTCTCAGTATGAAATATATTAAAAATAAGCGGCCAAAATTCACATTTGCTCAGTCAAAGCGTTTTCCTCCAAAGCATAATCTACTCCACTGAGAAAACAATTCATTGGAACAGGCAGCATTTTTGCATGAGGTAAAAGTCCTGTGTTTCCTGCCGATCCCCCTTTTTTAGCCAGGCCAGATAACAATGACGGTCGGCCGTTGCATGGAACTTGAAGAACTCTTTGCGTAAACAAACATCTGATAAATAAGGCTTTTGTCAAATCCTATCGGTAGAACACAGAAAATATCCTTTCCCCTGAGCAGCAACTCCAAAGCTTCCTCTGCTCCGATTTTAAAACAAATCCCAAACAAATCCCAATTCTTGGGAGCAAATCCAGGCGATCAACATCCATCATTTTACAGCGAAAGCTTTACCAATTCACCACGGCAGGGAACATCGCGAATGACTTGTTGAAAACATTTCTTGACAGCTTGGTGACAGCTTGCATCGAAATTTAGGCAATGGGAATTGCCCGTGGCTGGGAGAAGCGGGTAATTCGAACGAATATAACGTAAGCAAAACGGACAGTCCGTATTTTTCGCGTCTCTCCCCAGTCTCGCTCTCTGTTTCAGACCTTTTGTTTGACTGCTCGCGCGTACTTGAATACGCAAAAATTCGCACTGTTTTGCAGTCTATACTTTTGTAGAATAGTAACCCTGGGGCCCAGGGATACTCCCGTGTATGGCCTATACGGGCATGTGCTGCTGGACAAAGCTGGGGGCGCTAAATTTTCAATTGCTAGCCTACGTAGCATGGCGGTTTTGTCGGGCACACTACTGAGCAGCAAAACCGCAAAAGTGTGCTTGAAGCGCGCGCGAACAAGCAAAGAAGCTGCGAGAAAAATAAAAACCTCATGCCTGGATTCATGGCCTTTTTAACTGCCACCTCCTTCATCTCATTTTGACATCCGGTTGACAACTTGTTTGGTTTCAATCAGAAATAAAGTATTGACAGGCTAAACGCGACTCAAAAGCTTGTAATTATACTGTAAAACGTGACCTTGGAGTTTGCTTGAACAAACACAGGTTTTTCTTCTATTCTGTCTTTCGTGGAGATGACTACACTGCATTCTAAACTTGACCGAGTAAATCTTATTTTTGCTGCACTAAGTCTTACATTTATTTAGAAGTCATGAAGCTGGTTTCTTTCATTCATATTGAGTAATAATTATTTCCTGTGATATAGTCATGAATTGCTCACAATTTTGTTGCTTTGCTTTTCTTTGGTGTTTCTTGTACCTAATTAGTACATTTTGGGGGAAATCTGTTTTAAATATTTGTGTTAAATTTGTTATGAAAAGGAAACAGAAAAGATGCTCCCAAGAATGAAGATGTGGTGAAAGACAAAGAGAAGAAGCCCAGCTTAGAATCTTCATCTGGAAAAAAATTACAGGGAAATTCAAATCAGTCTCATCACAACAGCAAAGGACAAACCAATGCACCAGAAACAGTGTCATCTTATTCTAAGATGGCAGACAGTTTAGATCATCCTGGTTCTCCAGAGTGTACTTCAGCTCCACCATGTCCTAGAAGTCAGTCAACAGAAACTAGTGACAAAATAAGTGGATCAAACCAAAGGAAGATTGTGCAATCCCAGGACCCATCAACAGCTGGCCAGGTTCTACCCAAATCTGATGAACATAATGAAAAAGGTCATGAATATATCAGGAGTTCTTTAAATAATGAGCATTGCCCTGGTGTCCCTGGAGCTAAGGTTGATCCTGTGAGGCCTATAAGCAATAAAATGGATGCTTCAAAAACAGATGGCAGCTCATTACCTAGGATCCAAGAACAACCTGTTGTAACTGTCTCCAAGGATGTGGCTGCTACTGCTACCACTAGCACATGTACTCCTACTGCTCACTTTCCAAAACTAGTAAACAGCAGCTCATCACAAGCATCAACTGCTGCTCCTCCTGCTGTCGTGTCTGCTCTTACTGGTGAGCCTGAAAATCCTGTGAATGGGGAAAATGCCTCAGGTGATGTTCAGCCAGCTGATGGACCACCCCTGACTACTAACCAGGGATCACCTCCTGATGCTAATTCTGCTGCTGCTGCTGCTGATGGTGAAACTAATAACGGTGTAAATAGTGACACCACAGCAGCTCAGCTTGTAGCATTATCTCCTTCCACTGCTTCAGATGGTGATTCACAAAACTCTATTGACCGTGAGGATGCAGCATCTGAGAGGAGTGAGAACAGAAATTCTGAACAACAGCAAAGTTTAACTGCCTTTCCAACCCAAGTGGAACCAGTGCCCACTGCTGATCAAGAACCCACAGTGACGATTGGTGAAGAAACACCTCAACAAGAGGAAGCAATCAACTATGAAAATTTTCTTGGTGAGTAATTTTCCATCTTGCTGTGGGATCCAGTAATCCAGATTATTCTATCTCATTAAGGAACCAGGATTTGAAAATGTTCCAAATTTGGCACATTTTAAGCCATTTGCTCCTGCAAATTTTGCACTATCAGGGTTGTCACTAAGATTTCAAGTTGCCGGGTAAATACAACAAGTAGGCGGGGAATCAAACGGCTAGGGATTTCTTTTGGTTCTATTTTTCTTCTATTTTCCAATAAAAGTAGCCGGGGGCCACACTCATAGTAGCCGGGGAAAATCCCCGGCCCCCGGCTCTTAATGACAACCCTGCACTATTCATTTATTTATTTGTAAACTCTGCACTTAATAGCCTTTTGAAGCTAGGGTCACCGTCTCAGGCTTTAATGAGCCAAATTTGCCTCTTCTGAAGTTTGGTCATGCTCAAAAAGCAAACTTTAGATGTTTTAAAAGTTACAAGCAGTCTTGACTGTCACTTTTCACTTTCTCTCCTACCCTCTTCTTTTGCTTTTTAGTCTTGCACCAATTTTTTCTCTCAATGGAAATGCATGAGGCTTCATTTGGGTCCAAAAAGTTTTTGGGAAAACTTTTAGGATCTTAGGATTAGATAGATAGAAAGGTAGGTGGGTAGTAGAACAAGATATCACGGGAATTTTGGGGTCAAAGTTGCATGGTTTTTACCCTTTTTTGCACTCCCTTGACTGAATCGTGCTCATTCTGGTATGGTTTGAAAAATCTTTTCACCCTGCACAAGTTAGATGACAGAGTTGTCTTTGACAACTGATGACACAGCGTGCAAAGAAAGTAGTGTCCGATAGCCCAGGGCCAGTGGATTTTGCTATCGGGCTAGTGAATTCTGTTTTTAACTTGCCCGACGGGCAAGTGATCTTTTTTGAGGAATTTGAATGAGAAGAACTGTGAAATCAATTCTGCTAGTCAAAAAGGTTTTGGGGCTAGTTGAAATGACGTCTGAGCTAGTAAAAGCTAGCTTCAGCTTGCCCGAATGGCAAGCTGTAAGAATGATTTTCTTTGCACCCTGTGACATCACAAGTGATAGAAGGGATGTGAATCCTCTCACATGATTATGGCAGTTCAGGGGCAAATGGGTTAAAGAAAACAGCTTATAGAGAGGAGAAATGTGACATCACATTGCCGTGGTAGCAAAGATTTTGGATCACAACAATAAAAAGCTTAAGCAAGGACGACAGTGACAATAACGAGAACGGCAAAAAAATAAAGATTAACAAAACAACAACTTTGCACGTGCATCATGCTTTTTTTCTTTTGACATGGAAATTCCTAATTTCATGCACTTGCTCTATGGATTTAGTGAACAAAGCACAAAAATTTTCTTTTTCTTTTTCTACATTCAGGTACAGTACTTTCAGATTCAACCCCAGAGAATTTTGTTAACAAAATAAAACTGAATAAGATCGATGAAGTCTGAAACAGTGTGAATTCACTTTTTATGTGATGTTTTGGTTTGTTGTCATCCAAAATTTTGCTACCAAGGCAACGCGAAGTAACGACTTCTCCTCTCTATTGACTTCAAAGGTTCTGTTAATTGTTGAGGTAAAGTTAAGTAGATGCATTTGAGCCAAATGGCTTATTAGGCTGAAGGTTAACCTTCTTTCTGTAGCATGAAGCAATATCATTATATGGAATTATATTTAGATTGCTTCTTGGATGGGATGCATGTCCATCATGAGGGTATCCCCAGCATTAAATTTGCTGATACCTATTTAGTCTATACACCTGGGTGGAGTGAGGTACTGTGAGCAGTAAAGCTTGTTACCCAAGAACACAGCATGTTAATGACGTCAGCAGGACCTCAACCGGGAGTTTGTACCGGTATTTCAAAATCCCTGATATAACTAATGGGCATCAAATGCTGTTGTTGTTTGCATTCAAAATCAAGGTCTTAATAAAATAATTTGCAGATAATTTGATAAAACTCTCTGTTAACAAAACAAAATGCACTGGTTTCCTTGCTTGTCTTCTTTAGATTTTCATTTGAATATTTTTTTTTGGCCCAAAAAGTAATGGAATTTTCAAGAAACAGATTCCTGGATCTCTTGATACAGAGTCTATAGCACTTACCTCTGGGTCACTGTGCCTCACACTATGTTATGTTAATTGTTATGTTATGTCAGAGGGTCCTAAAAATTTTCTTCCACTAAATGTACCAGCCTGCTGAAATTAATGGCTTCTTCTTTTTTATTAGTTTCAGAAAAAATAAATGGAGACAAATTTATTCAGGATAAGCTATCTGTTAACCTTGATCGCACTTCTCACCGTGTTATAAAAAACTGGGAACACCTTGCATGTACTGATGAAATAAATGCCCCTCTGAGAGTTCGACTTAAATGTAAAATGGTCGGAGACAACAGCCGCACTATGATGCTGTTTGAGGTGCTGACATCAGAATTTGAGGATAAAACCGTGAAGGATTTGATAAATGCACTGACCAGGATAAAGAGAAATGATGTAAAAAAGATCATTACAGATGCTTGTCCAGGTATGTTTACTTACCTTTTTTTAATTTTTTTTTTTTTTAACCAAAAACTATTTAGCCAAATGCTAATCTAAGAGTCTTTTAAATGCAAACTACATCTTTTCCTTTAATCTAATGTTAGTAGTAACAGTTGACTACTAGCAGCTTGAACAAAGTTGCACACTGGGTAACCCATGACATCACGTTCGTTAGAAACCAGCAGATTTAATTTTATTTGTCCACATGTTTCAGCAGGAATAGGCAGTTATTGGTGGAGGCTACTTTTAACATGCCAGGCAGTAGATATATATGCAAGTGCAAAAATATTGTCCTTGCTTATCTGGTCCATTGGATGGATTGAACAGGAAGTGGGAAACTCTTTTTGGTATGTTTCGATATTACTAGAAAAGCTAGCCAAACGTAAGTATGGGGTGGGACAAATTCCCAAAGCCCTCTTTAGTGATGATGTCTTGAGAATTCACAAAATGTTGACTATTATTTTGAAGAAAATATTGGTTTCCTTGTAAGGTAAGGTATTGATCCTTTTTTCTAGGGTACAAACAGTCCCTTTCATGAAAAATGTATCTCCTTTTTTAACTCAACAGATGCTGCAGACTCTAGAGAAAAATTCGGTGACTTTGTTGCTCGTCTTGAAAATAGTGAACTTATTGAAAATATTGCCACACTGTTAGACCAGAAATCATCTGTGGTTCGAAACTGGTTTCATCTTGGTCAACAATTTAAACTTTCAAATGAAACACTGAAAGAAATTGAATATGGTCCCTTTAGTCCAACTGAAACCCTAATGAAGTCCCTGTATTCGAGGAAAACAGATTTGACTATTGGGAAGTTTTATGATGAAGTAAAGGAGTTGAAGCGACATGATGTTTTAAAGAAGCTGGATCCCTTTATTGTTGGTGAGTTGAAAACTTGGACATTTTATACCATGCTTATTCCTTGGACTGAACGAGTTGCAAATAAACTTCAAAGAAAGTTCAGTGCTCTCAAGACTGATTTTGAATTGTGGCTGAGAAAGGACTGAATTTTTTAAATTTTAAGCTGCTTTGAGCTTCAATCATTCTAAGGATGTCCTTAAAATAGCTGATTACATATGATATATTTTCATATAATATGTATATGTGACCCAAAAGGGACAAGGTTCTTCATATGATATAATAATGTAAGATTATGAGTAGGACAAGTTGAAAAATTGAACCTTTGGTGTGATGTATTTTAGAAACATGGATTACAGTGTATACCACCATGTTTTCATGGGTGAATAAATTATTTCCTGTATACCTGCAAAAAGATCATTTTTTCTTGGGAGCATTCTAGCGTTTTACACTTGCATGACTCTGGTTCTTTCATTTCTCACTCAAAATTTCTGAGAAGACAAGACATGTACTTTTACTCTCTGTGAAGCATTATGTACTCAGGGAACTGAAGCAAAATTGTTATAGAGTGTTTTTACATGTCGTCATGGCGGCCATATTGATGTTCCAAACCAATCCTGTGGGAGTTGAACTCTTTTCTTATGTAAACGCTTTCTTTTGTTCCAATAAATTTGCATAGATGCTGATCGCGTGAGTGAAAACGCTTTATTATTGTTATTATTCTTAAAACAACAGGGGCAAGTGACAGAGATAGGCCGATGAAAAACGTCATTGGATTAGAGTCAGACGCCATGAGAAGTATTTGCATAAGCCTAAATAACCCTAACAGAGCGATAAAAAACTGGAGGCACCTTTGCAAGTCCCCTGCACTGGGAACCCCTGAAGATGTGTACAAGGACTGTGAACCAGGGAAGCAAAGAAGTCCAACTGACTTACTGTTCGAGTGGATCTTTGGAAACAAGATCGATCTAACAGTTGGTCAGCTCTGCAGTGCTCTTGCAAAAATAGACAGGAATGACATAGTAAGAGATCTACGTGAGTATTTTGAACAAAACTCATCTGGCCACCTGGGACAAGGTTAGTTTAACATGTTTGGCTACACACGTAATGCTTAATGGTCCACTCAGGCTTGTTTGCAGAGAGTTCAGACTTGATTTCTGCAATTCTCCTGAGTTTGGCCCTTTGCCTCCTCGGAAAAATTGAAACAGGCTCACTTTCCTGAACAGTGGCTGGTAATCAAGCCTACCAATGTCATTCTCTACATATTAAAAACAGCCCTGGGGTAATGTGTGGAGGAGGAAAGCAAACACAGGCAAGAAAAAGAGACCAGTCTAAAGAGTAGAAGCCTGGCGTACATTCGTTTGTAAAAATTCACAAAGTACTTTGGGTGCTATTCTTCAGCTGAGAAAGTGTGAACTTTTGACGAACACAAACTAGGTGTGAGAGAGAGATGGAGAGGGCATGGAAAATAATTATCTGTTCTGTGAACAGCTAAGTAACAAGCTGCAGGACAGTGGCACTGCATAGACTATATTTGTTTGATCTCTGTTATTTATGTCTTTTGGCAGGGACATTAAGTAATTGCCCTTATTTAAAAGTGCAGAAGTCAACTAACAATTCAAGAGGTAGGGAATTTAGTCCCCGGATATAAGTTGTACAACCTCTTTGTAGGGATAGCGATACTGTAGGTAGTATTTACCAGGGCCTTACAGTTATAGTGGTCAGAAAATTTTGTTGAAGTGTCCCTGCCAAGTGTGGCAATTAGGATACACAATATTATTAGAATACAAATAATTTTATAACCTGCATGTAAGTGAAGGTATAAAGTATGGAGCCCATATAAAGACTTAAAGTCATTGTAACCTAGCTTGTTATAGTTACAAGCACTGACATAAAGGGTGTCTTTTAGCCCTAATCACAACTATAACAAAATTGCCAAATCTGATTGGCTATCAACAGCCCTGATTTCAGCCTTAATTGGACAGTTTAATAGGACAGTACGCGTCATGCCTAAGTAATTGGACAGTACGCGCCATCACGCGCGCGCTTAAATGGCTTTTTTTTTCACTGCCAGCGAAACAAAATTTCGAATTTCTTGTGTTTTGATTTAAAATCATAGCATATTATATCACAAATTTTGTTAAAGTTATGATTAATTGGTAACAGAACATCGTGTCGTCCAATTCGGTCTGTAATCATACTCGTGATCAAACAAATCGGACTCCCGCTACGCGGTCGTCCGATTTTGTTAATCACTCGTATGATAACAGACGAATTGGACTCCACTCAGTCCTGTTACCATTACTTATTAGGCTGATTTAGCAACAGAACGGGAACGTCATTTGACGACGGGAAAGCGCGCGGAAAGGACTAAACTCGACTTCCGGTGCCCAATTTGCCGCTCTGCCATTAGTCAAGCCAGATGTTTCATTTGCGCGCGCAGTCGTCAACTGACTTTCCCTTTCTGTTGCTAAATCAGCCTATTCAGTCCGTGTTTAGTACTGATTGTTTAAAGAGGTGATAAGATTTACAGTGAAGCCTCTATTAAGTGGACACCTTCGGGACCATCCCAAGTGTCCGCTTAATAGAGGTTGTTAAAATTGCGCAATGTTTGTTAACGATCAAAATTCAACAATTACTCTGTACTGTGATAAAGTTGCATGCCCTTAAAGAAGCTATCCAGAGTTCGAGTTCATTACCTTTCATTTCCAACTTTAATTTGTGTGTAAATGCAAAAACATTAACTGACTTCAGTCCGTATTTCAAGGACGTAATCCAATACTACTACTGTCAATTCAGTCCGGTGTTCGCTTAATAGAGGTTTTTAACAATAGAAATTAGCCCAATACTACTTATTTTAGTGTCCGCGTCCGCTAAATAGAGGTGTCCGCGGAATAGGGGTTCGTTATAAAGGGAAATATCAGACGTTCATTTCGGGACCCGGCTTAGTGTCCGCTTAAAATTATTTGGGGTCCGCTTAATAGAGGTTTCACTGTATTTACATCAATGCATTTAAGAACATCAATGCATTTCTATATTTTATTTTATAAGATATTTAGATTTTAAATCGTCTATATCACAGGAAAAAATAACAGATTCCCATTTTTGGATATTTTATGGTATTTAAAGAATACCCACAAAAATCCCAAATTTGGAAGAGTGAGACAAGTCCCAATCAGGGAACTTGGTTGGGAATTCCCTGGTTGGGACTTGTCTCACTTTGCCAAATTTGGGACTTTTATGGGTATTCTTTAAATACCCTGAAATATCCAAAAATGGGAATCTGTTATTTTTTTTCTGTGTATTGTAAGCTAAATATGGAAAACATATTTCTAGTGAAAATCCAGACAAATGTTAATTAAAGAAAACACACAAAAAGTTTTTGTCAGAAGTTTCTCACACAATTAAAATCCAGAATTTTGATCGTCAAAACTGGAGTGATTTTTTTGTATAAGAACCTATTTTTATTTGCCAGACTGAACAGGTTCTTATATTTTGGAGTATTTAAATACCAAATTTCAGCCTGTAGGTTCTTAAATCACTAGTTTCTTATATGCGGGTTTTTACTGTATTCCTAATTCCACAACATCCGTAGTCCATGAATTTTTCCAACCACTCATAACAAGACTGAATTTTGTGCAACCAATTTAGAGATCAACAACACCTTAGGAACAAAGCACTACAGTAATTGGCTCGAAAGGTCAAAGCTCAATTTCTTAGGACAGAAGAATTTCGCGCCTTGAATGACCATCGCGTTGCAATTTTCACGACAGAGGGCTCAGTGCTTGGGCAGGGTGGACAAACGGCAAATCGGAACCGGCCAGTCCTTTAAAACTTCAGATTTTAAAAAGAATCAGTCTCAAATTGAAACTGAATTGGGGACAATGTTAGAAATTACTGTTTGAATGTCCATATGAACGTCTTTGATACAAACGATCTTTGTTGATATCTCTGTCAAATTACCGTCACTGTGATTCACTCGCTGAGCCCCGTTTGCCTTGAAATAAGCGGCTATCGCCTTAAGTTCGGTTTGTTCAAAATATTTTAACTGTTGGTTATGATTCAAGTTCAAGTTCAAGTTTAGTTCAAGTTTATTAAGAAAAATTGAGAAAATACAAAATATGATGTACCACTGCTCGCAGTTAGCTATAGCTATTCGAGGCGAGCAGTGGCTTGACACTAAGGGCCTGTTTACATGGAGTGGGGGACCCCGGTCTAGTGGGGTTGGTTTCTTTTGTTTTCACGCTCTGGGGGACACAAAACAAAAGAAACTTACCCCACTGGACCGGGGTCCCCCACTCCATGTAAACAGGGTCTAAGTAGAATGATTACAATAACAATACAATTAAAATACTAAGTAGAATTAATTATTATCGTACAATACATTAAAATAAGCTGAATACTAAATACAAAGTGAATAATTACAATTACAATACAATTACAATACTAAATAGAATTAATTATTATCGCACAATACATTAAAATAAGCTGAATACTAAATACATTTTGGTCAAGGTTTCAGCAAATTTGAGTCTCAAAAACTAATCAAGAGTGAAGAGCTTCGAAATAAGCGTCTTGCCTGCTACACACATGCGCACTCCGGCCAACCCAGACTTGTCAAAACATTTTTTAGCTTTATTTATACAGACGTCTCGAGAGTGTGTATAAAATGCGAGCCAGCGAGTCATGCGAGCCATGCAGTCCATTGAAGAATCATTGAAAAAAAAACACCATAAGAATCGAAAAGAGTAATACAGAAAACATTAACTGAACGCTAACCGTTGTAAATAAGTGTTTAAACCTAAACAGCGCTTAACCCTAGCGCTAAAATGAGTGCTTTAACCCTAACCCGTAAAATGAAAGCTTAACCCTAATCAGTACAATGACGGGGTCCTTGTCAAGACCCCGTCAGGATTCCTTACTTACATCCGTTAGAACAATGGTTCGCAACGAACTGTAAGGCTCTGAGTACCATTGCGCGCGATATCATTGTTTAGATATCGACTTGTGATGGGCTAATTTCAAAATTTGTCTCATTTTTTGTCTGGATGGCCTTAGCCTGCAGTGCAGGCGTTTTCATCGGGCGCGAATGGTTTTAATCGCGAAAGCGCCATGTTGAAACTCCTGAAGGGTTACTATTTCTACTCTCCCCAATCTTCCTATGTCATAAAATCAAAGATGGCGGCTTCATCGTAGCGATACGATTAACAAGCTTTCGTTCACCCAAAATACGCCTGCACTGCAGGCTAGGATGGCCTCGGTTTTCGTAATCGTACTGCAAGTAATGATGCAACTGGTGCAAGCTGTTGTGGACGTGCTGATGAAATTGAATAATTAAAAATAATAGATTTTAAAATCAGAGCAAAATTGAATTTCATAGCAATTTTTACCCAACTGAAATGCTCATTACGAGATAGATTTGTAATAAAGTTTTGATGATATATTTCCATTATTAGGATTAAAAAGAGAATAGTTTATACAGTTGTATGAGTTCATTAGTCCATTTATGTTGTGTATTTAGAAATAGCTTGGTTTTTATTTTAAATAGTACTCTTGAAAATCTCCCAAATTCAGGGGCACCCAACGAGAATATAGTTCAAAAGCACTTAAACATAGCATTGTTAAACGTATTTTAGTATTTAAACGGTAGATATAGGCATATTTTCATCCCCTAAAAATTTTTCATCTGTTCGGATTTCCTAGCTGAAAGTCTAGTGATCCGAAAATTATGGGGATCAAAACTTACCTTTTCGAAAATTTCAGCCAGAAAAAAGGCTCCCGAAAATTCTAGGTGACCTTTTTAGGGTAAAAATCCGTTAAAAATAGGCAATTATACCATTATTTAGATGTTCGAAAAAACTAGGAGAGGCAGGCAAGCAAGAAATTTTACAACAAATGTTCCGAAAATTCTAGATCGCAAATTGTCTTCCGAACAGATATTTTCCGAAAACTGTCGTTGGGTGCCCCTGACGATCTTAACCTAAAGCGATGAAACATAATAATTGTATTCAGAAAGCGACGCACAAAGTACAAGCTAGTGCGTTTTATTGGGGTGGGGGGGGGGGGGTGGGGGAAACACTCCGCATACATGACCCATAAATGTATGAAGAATCTTATCATTGCACGCAAAATTCTTAACAAATAAATCTATTGAGCCAAATATAAATGTTTGCCATTTAACCATATTGACTTTTTTTGTCAAGTAAATTAAAATACATACTATTCTAAATGCCGAAACATCCGAAGTTCTTACGAAAAGTACGCAAGTATACCCACCAAGGGACGAAAATGATTAGTTACATATCTGACCCACATTCTAGCCAAAATAAAAAAAAAACACGAACAAAACCGTGAAATAGATAACAAACTTACTCTTCTAAGTACGCTTGAACGACATGAATGAAGACAGAATGGACTGCAATACGAGTATCCCATGACGTAAATGAAAACGAAAAGACAAACTGAACATTTTTCTAATTCAGTCGAAGAGCATTTGGTTCATCTAGAGGGAGTGTTTAGAAAGCTTCGTGAAGTTGATGTCTTCTTGAATCCGTAAAAATGTAGTTTTGCTTGACAAAAAGTTGAATATCTTGACCATATAGTTTCCGCAGAACGTGTAAATTCCAATCCAGAAAAGGTGAGTGTTGTGCAACAATTGCCTTCCATTACTAATTTAAAGGAACTTAGAAATTTCTTGGGGTCAGCAAATTCTTATAGGTGTTTTCTCAAGGGTTTTTCCCAAATAGCCACTCTCTCAAATGAATGACCGAGAAGGGTCTTCCCTTTAACTGCCTATTCTGTATGGTCTCAACCATGGCTGTTCGGCTGTTGTCAGATTTGGTTCAATATCAATATTATCAAGAATAATTTGTGCCCAGTCATTCGCCAAGCCGTTTGGAAATGGTCTGGTGAACTGCCCTAGGTCCTCGAGGATGCCCTGCCACCCAAAGTCTCCTTTGCTTTCTCTACTTGCCACTTCATTTGCTTTCTTCCCCTTCCCCTTCCTCTCCCCTTTTACGTGGCAACCACTCTTCTTCAGTTTCTGTTGGTAGCATTTTGAAGAAAACCGTAAGGATCCTGTTCAAAGTTGTTCGAAGACCGATTAGCGCTAATCTGAGGTTAAATTTTGATCCGGGTATCTTTTTCTTTTATTCGAAAGCATTTTCTGGATAATTTTCTCTATTATTTTAAGATCATCCAGTCATCATATTGAAGACAAAAAGAATTAAACTGAATTTGCTTTTTAAGCTTTCAAATCTTAATTCAGATTTCGAACTAACCCTGGGTTATCTTAACCCAGCTTTGAATAACTCGGCCCAGATTGGCAAAGAAACACGATTTTAATTTAGATTTTCTACTCAGAGTTGCTTGAATTTTCTTGTTTTTGCTCTGGTCTGTTTGACTCCATCACGCTCACTAAATATGGTTTGAAAGATGCCTTCTCCTGTTCAGTGCCAAAGTCGTTAGCAACGTCAACGGTGAGGGTTAGAGTCATTAACCAAAAAAATACCTTACACATGATCAGTTAAGTGTCGATTTCATTAGGCATCATGTCACACCAGGTAAAATAGTGAGGCTGACTATTTTTTGTTATTTATTTGTTGGAAAATAAACGGTGAGGGTTAGAGTCATTAACCAAAAAAATACCTTACCCATGATCAGTTAAGTGTCGATTTCATTAGGCATCATGTCACACCAGGTAAAATAGTGAGGCTGACTATTTTTTGTTATTTATTTGTTGGAAAATATGTTTTTAATATTTTTGTTTTACAATCAATTGGCCCTTCCTACATGCAACAATTAAGGCCGAGGACTGATTACATGAGACTTGAGCAGCAAACACATTAATTTCCGTCGACAAATAAAACATTTTAATATTTCAGCTTCCATACAAATAGTTACCAAACTAAGTTTAGAGTAAGAGCCAAGCTAGTTCATCTAGCGTTACCTAAAAATGCTGTTTGTAAGTAAATCCATCAGTTTGCCTACTTTTTTTCGTTCAAGGTTATGTCAATGTTTTGAAACTGAACTGACAGCTCCTTATGATATGCACTGCCATAAACATAGCCTCCCACGCAGGCGTTTTTAGGGGAGCTCGTCTTTGTGGGGAGGGATGAAAAACAAGCTCCCCTAAAAACACTTGCGTGGGAGGCTACCATAAACATAGACTAAAGGACGGACCATTAGAAAAGTTATGTAAAGGAGAAGAATTTTTGAGCCGCATGAATTTTTCCCAAACAATTCCCTTATATGAATTTTTTAGGCCAGTGCAAGATTATTTTTTAGGTTTACTTGGCGTAGATGGTTTTCTTCATTTAATTTTCCTTGCATAAAGATTTTTTGGGTACTACTTAGTGCTACTAAAATTCTATTTTCTGATGGTCCGTCCCTTAGACGTAGACACCCTATTTAACGTGGTAAATATATTAGGGCTATAATTAAAATACAAAATTTTAAAAATTTTGAATTACTTATTCAATTTGCTAGAATTATAACTAAGTTATGATATAATTTAAAGTACCTTCACCTGAAACAACGATCTAATAACAAACGTTATAAACATTCCTAAAATCCTAAAAGTTATGAAATTCTAAAAATCTTTACTTTAAACCCGGAACCCTGCTAACAAATTCCTTAGTTCCAGCTCAATCACACAAATTGTAAAGCTAAAAGAATTTAGGTCATATTTGGTGCTATTTACACCCCGCCGACTGTAATTACTGACTTGTTGTGACATCAATAAGGCGGCTATTAATGCTCTTCCCTGAAAACAACTGTTTATGGTCAATAACATGCCTTATATTCTATGAGTTTCTAAGGTGCTGTTTAAGCCTATCCATGCAAAAACAAAGTATGATTGGTTTTGGTAACAGGACTAAGTGGAGTCCAATTCGGGTCTGAATTCATGCGAGTGATTAACACTCGGGAGTCCGATTTGTATAATCACGAGTATGATTACAGACCGAATTGGACGCACAAAGTTCTGTTACCAATTAATCATAACTTTAACAAAATTTGTGATTTATATAAGGCTCTTTTTTTGAAATCAAAACACTAGAAATTTCAAGACTTTTTGGCTAGCAGTGAAAAAAAAGCCATTTAAGCGCGAAACAGTCCTGGGTCACATCTTGAGTGGGAGTAAGGTCCCATGAATGTGACCATTAGCAGAGAAAAATTGATTTTGTCACATAAATTTCCCCATAGCACTGAACTCGGGCCAATAAATGGCAAAACCAGCAAAAAAACAGCCAAAAGTGCAAATTATGCTGGCAATGTCCTCTTTGAAAAAAAAAAGGTGAAAATTATGCTCGTGATGGCAAATTATTCCAATAATTATGCTACCACAAACTATCAACTGACCATCACATATTTTCTTGGACCCTGGAATAGGCTAACAACACCGGCGTGCAATGTATTGCAGCACAGTACCTTTCTGTAAGAACAAATACACTGTAAAGCTAACTTTTTCAGGGCCCACAGCTTTAGGGGCTGTGTAACAATTTCTTACCAAAGCTCAAAATTGGGGTTCCTTGAAATGACGCGACAAAGTTAATATTATTGTAAATGCTAATTAGTCTATACACCGAAAATGAATTAAGGCATTATTTATAGAGAGAGTCTCCCTAAAAATAACGTACACCAACAGTCGCCCGGTAGAAGGACACTGGCCGTTTTTACACTAAAGAAATATAGATCTGAGATTAATTTGAGTGAACATTAGTTTTGTACGTCGCCTTGTCATGGCTAGTTGTTCAGTTCAGTTTCTTTCATAGCCAACACAACACCCTAAATTAAAAAGATCTGTTTCAGTCGTAAGGTGTAAATTCAGACCCTTTTTGGAGCCATTTGAGAACAATTTAAGCCAAAACAGGCCCAGCAAAGGCTGTTCCCGCCCACGCTGGGGCTTACTTCAACCCGTGGGTCCATATCAGCCTTAGGTAGTTAAGCTGTATTGGCGCTGATTAAAGGAACTCTGTTATTTTAACAGTCTTAACCGACGCTTCGGTAATGCTGCCTTCTTCAGGGTACAAGACTAAATACCGTACCTTCTTGTACCCTGAAGAAGGCAGCATTACCGAAACGTCGGTTAAGACTCTTAAAATGATAGCGTCGATTTTACAATTTTCAAATTAACATTAATAATCTTTATTACCTGATTAGACCTCCCCCCCCCCCCCCCCCCCCCCAAATCGGTCCCATTTTTCACGGCTAAAAAGGATCTGCCTGATTTACAGTGAACAACTAACACAAAAAAATGTACACTGGAACCCCGCTCTACGGACATCCCTTAATACGGACGCCCGTATATACCGGACAGTTTCGTTTGTCCCGACGAATAGCTCCTATGTTTTCTCTCAAATTAACTAGCATTAATAAGGACACCACTTAATAAGGACAACGCACACATTCCTAAGTCCCGAGTTACAAACTCTCATATATCGTCTACCCCGCTTTATGGACATTGGTTACCTGTGCACCCGCTACTTTCCTGTCATAATTACATGTACTAATTGTAGACACTGTACCTCTTTTTCACCAATAATGACAGATTTCTATCAGATAATACGATTTGATTACGTAAAAAAAAGCAACAAATCAGTGAAGCATTTTTGATTTTGATAAGTCCGACTTTTCCCCCGTGTTTGATCCTTGTAGTGAAGCCCTTTAATAAAGCTATATGCCCCCTGTTCACAACTTTCATTGCCTTGGCTTTTTGCTGCAGTCATTGTTTCTACCCTTCTTTCTCCCTGTCTCCTTTGTCTTTATATCGATAAATCATGCGTCCGTAACGTTATTTCTGAGATTCCGCTTAATACGGACACCCGGATAACGCAGACACTATGGCACGTCCCCTCGGCGTCGGTATTAACCGGGTAATACAATGGTAACATGGCACGACATAAAATATGGAAGAGAACAGGTTTAGTATAAGGCAGTGCACGTAGTTCACGGGACGAATTTGGAGAGGACGAAAGATGCGCCAACACAGAAGACACACGCGGTAAAAAGCAGATTCAATTCATTCAAATTTTATTTCGGGAGATTTGATTGGTCTACAGTTAAAGATCAATACCGTAACTGCAGATCAGTCGCTCTGTAGAGAAAAAAGGTGTTTGTTTTTTAGTAGACAGTGCTTTACCCTTATGCAATTAGCCCACGTCTTCGGAGAACAAAGGAAACGTTTTCAGAGGAATTCTATAGCAGTCACAAAAGTCGTCATTTTTCAGTGTCTCGCAGATCAGTTATTTGTCTCTGCCAATTCCTGAACCACCAGCAACTGAAAAATCGCGATATTTTTGGGTCAAAGTCGCCCAACAACTGTTTAAGATTAAGTCATGTCTCGGCGTGTTTTCATACCTGTGTATCCTGCAGTAGCGCCTCTGACGCGCTGTCTTCTCCCACATATGGGAGCCCGTTGCCTTCTTGCTCATTTGCGGGCCCGTTGCCTTCTCGCTCGACATTTGCAGGCCCGTTGCCTTCTGGCTCATTCGCGGGCCCGTTACCTTCTCGGGGGAGCACAGTCCATGATATAACGGCAGTAATGACCGATAGAATAACTGTTTTTACTATGCTATCTGTAGTGTCTTTTTCAAAAAATGATTGCCCATTTAAAATCACTAACGTAATAAGGGAAAGGAAAGGAAGTATCAATGACAAATATAACATGGCAAGTTTATGATATTTTTTCTTCAGCTTCTGAAAGAAATTACTAAATATAAAGACAAGGACAACAATGACAACACAAATTAACAGAACAACAGAAACACCCCACAACGCGTTCATCATAACCCCAATAACAATCCAGCAAAAATGATAACAAGTCATGGGTGCCAACAGATAGATAACAATTCGCGCGGCTGGCGAAATCGGACTATTCTGATTATTATTATCATTATTATTCAGATTATTCTGATTATTCTGATTATCCTGATTACCTGTTTTAGGTTTAAAACAGCAGCCAAAACTAAGCCCTGACAGCGGTATGATTAATAGGATTGCTAAGATATGGCATTTAATAGGACCACCACTTTGTGAGAATAATAACCCACCGGCCGTACTAAAAAGTCCTACCTCTACTAAGAATAGGAATACTGAAACAAATATTAGAGCAGGGAACATGGTAGACGATTCGGCTCGAAAACGTTTAAAAGATACGACAGTAATAGTAGCAACCCAAGGGCCAAGAAAGACTGAAAAGATACAAGACAGCCACATTGTTGTTATTATATAAGCACGACGTCCTTTATCTGTTAAGTTCGGTTCATGCCCCTCGGTGATACACTCAGCTGTGTTCAAACTTGGATTCTGTAATCCTGGACTGTCAGCGAGATCTTGAAGCTGAAAGAATGATAATTGAAGTTTCAACTCTGTTCAGGTTACATTAACCTTAAATTACTGTCATTAGTAAAAACTCAAGTTCTCTTAGAAGTCTTTTTGCAATAAATTGTTTTACATTGTTGTCTTTCCTACAAGGAGAACTGATTTGACACTGATAATTAGCAATAAGCAAGGCTGAGAAGGATGGGAAAAATTAACTTATGAAGAATTCTGCAGATCGAGGAGGGTGTTATCCACCGAGGCCGAAGATAACACCCTCCGAGATCTGCAGAATTCTTCATATGCTACGAAAGCCAAATTCAGTAATTGCTTTATTATTCATTCAAAATAATTCCAAGTTTCAAAAGCAAGCTAAAACATGCTTTAACACCTTGGTCGATGTTAGTGTTCTGCTAATATTCTGCCGACTTTCCGCCATTTTGTGTTCACTAACTCGTCCCCAAGTTTTCTCGGTTAACGGTTCAATAATCTGCAACTTTCGCTGCACTTTTGACGTCATCGGTTTAATGTGGCAAAATTCCTCCAAATTTGGTAAACTGTAGCTAGTTATAATGAATTATGCGTGTGATTTTAGCCAATCAGACACGGAGAAATATTTTGAATGAATAATTAGACTTATGACTTGAGTATCAAGACTGAGGAGACAAGCATGCAGTGTTAAGAAGGGGTCTGTGCATCACACTCTCCAACCTAAACTTCAGTGTTTCTAGGCTTCAGTTCCTCCACACCATTTCTTGAATCATGAATAAAGAGGGGTGATCAGTGCAAGAAGTGGAAAAAATAGAAAAAGCCGCCTATAAATAACGGATTATAGGACAATTGCACCATGATGAACTTTTACTACAACTACCAGAATCCTTCAGTTTGTTGTTTTCTTGTTCAAATTAGGCTCCCCAGCGGGGTTGACAAATTTGAATAAGAAAGAAAAAACGAAATGAATTCTAATAGCTGTACTCAAATGTCGTCATCGTGAAAATGGCCTATTGGACACACGGGTAGTCCTGTCCAGTTATACGGCGATGTAAACGCAAGAACAAAAGAAAGCAAAACGGCTTGGGGTAGACTCGAATATGAAAGGAACGGTATTGCACGTCAGAAAATTAGCATTTTTAAATGCTAAAGGCGACCAATCTGGGCAGGTTCGTTGGGGAGGAGCGCTAGGGCCTGTCCACACGTATTCGTATTCGTTTGAAAACACAACTTTTTTTTCTCCGTTTTCAAAAGAATTCGCGTCCACTCGTAGCGTTTTCCCGTCGTTTTCGCCCGTCCACACGTATATACAATGAATCGATTTGAAAACGAAAACTTACCCGACTGCGCATGCTTGACGCATACGTGTTAAAAGACAAGAAAGGGAATAAGTTTCTTATATTGCGCGGAGTGGCATGGAACTGATATTGTCAAATCAGCGTTTTCGGAAGGTTCCGTTTTCGTCAGTCTACACGTACACGCAAAAACAGCGTTTTCAAAAAGTTCCACTCTGGAGAGCGTTGTCGAAAAATTGCGTTTTCATTGATCGATTTCATCGGACACGTGTGTACGGAAGCCGTATCCGTAAAGAAAAAGTTGCGTTTTCAAATGGAAACGGATACGTGTGGACGGGGCCTAAGAAAAGAGGGAACATTAGAAAATCGTCAGGTTCTCAGTTTCGTAGTCAAGTCGTTGAGGGTGCGAGATTAAGAGAAGAACATTGAAAAACTGGCAAACTACTGCTAACGCCTTCTCTCAGAAGGCTTTGCGTGTCCTATCCCGCTTCAATGGGACCGATTTTTGCGGAGAGGTGACGAGTCATTTCTGGTCTTCTGGCGGAAAGTTGAAACGAGCACAAACTTATTGCGTGGAGTTATTGGCCCTATATCTGCGCGGAATGATTATCCAAATACAGGCGTTAGATAATGTACTCTTTTTAATTTTTTACTGGACAACGAGGCTAGTCAGGCTAATTTTAATTTAAACAAGAATCGCCGAAAGGCGATTTTTAACTGGGCTGCAAAGGGGCTATTTTTTCTGAGGGCAGGGGGCGGCTATCATTGACACTCAGGCGACCATAAAACCTTGTCGCCGACCATTGCGTGAGACAGAATCTCATGTGAGACGGAAACATAAAATCATTCAGAACATTGTACCCTTTTGAAAGACTTTCGTAACAAAAAAAAGAGTGGGGGCTGTATAATATTTTTTAAATTCCACCATTATGAATAAAAATAAACAAGTTAGCCATTAATTCTAAGCAGGAAACGATTTGCATTATTTTCATGCACCCCTCCCCCAATCTCTCTGTCCCCCAAAATATGGCGTGACAGTATAATGTGACTAATTTGACGTAAGCGGAAATTCCAAAAATATTGTCGTTCTACGAGTATAAAATGACAGACAGGATTATTGTATTGTATGAAAACCAGAAGTATACTAAAACATACAGCCAACTGTCCATTGATCCCGCCTGATCCAGGAGTCTCACAGACTGCACTGAGAATTTACTGTGCTTTTCACAAACATGCGAACTCTAAAGTTCAAAAGCCACTTCACAACTGCTTTTTTCGCTGCCGTCAATCATAATTATTATCACAAGCAACGAACCTTGAAACAGAAAAACACAAAACGGATCGAAATCCACCAATCACAAATCACAAACCATGACCTTTTGAACCCGTGAAGTAAAGTTGAGTTTCCCAAGAGGTCCGTTAAGATGATTGACAGCAGCGAAAAACGCAATCGTCGGTTGGCTTTAGATGAGTGTAGCTAAATGTTGTGGGTCGTGGGTCGTGGGTGTGGGTCGTGTGTGTGGGTGTGGGTAATTGTCGTGGGTAAAATAAATCTTCCAAAAAGAAATAAAAATTAAAAAATTAAATAGCAAAAAGTTGTAAAATTCATGAAACGAAAATCTCCGCGTACAGACCAGTCCTATTCCTCTTCCCCGCGGTCAGCAAAGCAAATAACTGAATCCTCTAGTAAAAACGGACACTAAAAAGACATTTAGGTGAAAAATCAAAGAAACTCTGTGCACTATGTAAACCTGAAACAGGCTATACAAAAACTGGAGACTGAACTGCTTTTTCTCAAAGATGTCAACATTCGTGACTGAAACGTCCTTTCAGTTTAAGGAGTGATATTTCGAATCGTTACAGCAAAGAGTTTGTACACAAAACAAAACAAAGAGTAATCGAGAAAATTGTATTTCCGTACGGCAATAAAATATACATAAAGTCTCGCCTTAACTTGAAAGGTTGGGAATGAAGGTCGTTCCTTCGTAAGGTAAGAGACCTAACACTTGTATCCAAAAATGTGAAATACCTAAAAATTGTTCTTTTCCCTTCCCTTTCTCATGGCGATCGCATTCCATCATATTAAAAAATCTCTACTGATCATTGGAATTGTAGATCGAATAAGGATAAATAGTGAGCAGCTACCGTATTAATTCGATTAACTGCCCTGGGCGCTTATTAAATTTTTGGACCTTGAGAGTGGGCGCCTATTCGAGGTGGGCGCTTATTCGAGGCTGGGGGCTTATTAAATTTTCACCATTTTCAGCAAGTGTAGTATGTTTATTTTGCAACAATACAATAAATGGTAATAATAAAACGCGAAGATGTAACAAAGCAAGGTTTCTGTAAAATACTCTGAAGAAAATTCCGTCTTCGGGCAAGTCTCTTATTAGTACTTATTTAAGGTTTTTTGGGTGGGAGGGACCAGAAAGGGGGTGGGCGCTTATTTGAGTTTGAGTTTGAGGGGGAGGGAGTTGGGCGCTTATTTAATTTGTTCTGCCTTCAGGATGGGTGCTTATTCGAGATGGGCGCTAATTCGAGGTTGGGCGCTTATTCGAATAAATACGGTATTTCCATTCAGCGAGTCAGAGCTGTCCCATACTTCCTGCAAATTGCAGGCATAATTTACGTCTGTTTCGTTTATTGCGCGGGGATAGCTCAGGTATGGATAGATCGTCATCGGCAAAATGTCTTTTATACAGTGATGTTATGAAAGGGGAGCCAAGTCCCACAGGAAGAGGACGAAGAAGCCGTGACGAAAAGGCAATCAAGGAGTTGGAGATATTCGTTTCACAAATAAATGTTTTACACCTTTTTTCTATTCATTTCTTTTTTTCAACTACTTTTGAAACTACTTTTTTCTATACTTTTTTTACCCACGACATTTACCCACACCCACACCCACACCCACGACCCACGACCCACAACCTCTACCCACGACCCACGACATTTAGCTACACTCGCTTTAGATTCGCATGTTTGTGAAACGTGCAGTAAATAGACGATCCTAATTTGCGGCCTTCACTACATGAAATTCAAAACGCACTATTTTTCCACAAGATAAAAAATATTCAGTTTTAAGACTTTCCTCTTGGTATTTTTCTCTAACTTAAAGGAATAAAATCCTTTGCATTTTGTGACCCAAAAAAAATTAAAGATTTCTCGCTCGCATTTTGCTTTCATCAGCACGCACTTCAAACAATGTAAATAGATGAAACGATCGGTAACATATTTTTTACCTGATACCGATATGAGTTAAAAATTCGCTCGAGTTCACTGTTTGTCTTACCCATGACTAACTTTCTTCATGGAAGATAACTATGCCGCTTTATAACTCCTCCGAAGTTTTTGTGCCAGCTAAACAATATGGAAACACCCCGGGGGGGGGGGGGTACTCCCATACATTACCTATACGGGTATGTGCCGCCCAAAGGGGTCGTGATTTTGAAGCTCCTGATTTAGAACGGGGTATCCATTTCAGAGGCGTTTTCTAGAACGGGGTATAATATTTCGAACGCACGAAAGCTCTACTTTTGTAAGCAGCCATTTGAAATTGTTCAAGGACAGATTGCTGTTTAAAATACGGTTCAACGCGTTAACAAGCAAACCGTTGTACTCTTGTTGCACCTTAGAACGGAGTATAAAAAATTGGCCCATTTCTAGAACGGGGTATCAGTTTTAGAGGAAATTTTTTCTAGAACGGGGTGCCAATTTGGAGTCCCGAGCGGCACATACCCACCCAAAAAATACTCAAGTGCCCCCCCCCGGGGGAAACACTAGGGCCATTTATACGAGGAAAAATGAGACGCGTCTTAAATAAGACGCGAACTTTCCGTATAAACGGCACATTTCGTCTAAAATAAGACGCGGCTTAGCTAAGACGCGTCTTATTAGATAAGACATGCTCGTATAAATGGTACAGTTCGCGTCTTATTTAAGACGCGTCTTATGTAAGACGCCTCTTATTTTCCCTCGTATAAATGGCCCTATTATGCACAGTCCTTGGATATTAAAAAGACTGAACGTGACGCACTATTGTGCCTTTGTTTACTGATCACATCTTCAAGCGAAGTCTCTCTTTTCAAGCGAGTCATCTTCATGCACAATAATTGACTTTTATATTATTGAAAACCCTATGGTTCATTCATATATATGCTGTTTTTGCCCCTCACATTGACTGTGTTCGTTCGTATTCAAAACACCATTAGGAAAATAAAGGTCGTATAAGTCACCTATATTATTTTTCGAGATAAATGGATTATACGCTTTTTCAAGTTTCCATTTTGCGGTGACTTCAGTTTACATCTCCATAAAATGGTAGAAGAAATATCAAGAAACATGACGAGCGCTGAAAATTTTCGAAGGCATGTTTTCTGAAACTCGCTAGACTGCAAAACAGTCGGTTTTTCTCTCAAAATCAGTAAAGAAATCGGTAAAGCGTGGCGTAAGAGTCTTACGCGCGCGAGCCTCACACGCGTGTGAGGCGACTCCCCAGTCTCGCTCTCTGTTTTCAGCCTCATTCCAGACCTTTTGTTTGACTGCTCGCGCGTACTTGAATACGCAAAAATACGGACTGTTTTGCAGTCTAGAAACTCGCTAATGCTAGCTGACATTTGCCTAGTCCCTAGGCCTCATTATTATGCGCGGCCGATGCGTTTCGGGTCACGTGGTCCGAGAAAGTTTTTGAGGCCTAGACAAACTCGGAGAAGTGAGACATTTTGTCTCAGTTGGGGTGGAGCTTTTGGAAGCGGGCGAGCTGTCAATAACTTTTCCGCGCTAATGAAAGATGTCCAGCAGCCATGGAGAGTACAGTGGATAAAGAAGTTAAACAGAGCATTTTTATTCTATGCACGTTTTCATTGTTGAAAGTCCTTTGGCCTTTCTTTTTCATTTATCTCATTAAACTAATTTGAACTTTATTTCATCTCAAAAACTATTGTAGGCTAAGCAAAACAGCGTCACAAAAAATTATTTGATCGAGAATCGGAAGGTAAGCGAAAGAAATAAGTTTATGTTTATTCTTGAATATGAAAAGCTATCTTCCGTTTCTCTATTTTCGCTTGCTCCTATAAATTTCTCGTTATCATTTCACTTGGAAATATTTTTTGTAATTTAATTTTTGGATTTGGAAGCTTATCAAACTAATCGGACAGGCTGTTGAATTTGGTCTCTAAATTTGGTAGAATGTCAACAAACTACTGTTTCAATTCTTTTTATCAATAAAGAAATATCATTTAATGGTTCATTTGAAAATGAACTAAAAGAGAAATTACTTGCCCGTTATACAGTAGTATTCTTTCCGATTCAAAGTAATATTTTTGTTCTTTGATAACAGAAACCAGGTTAGTGCCGTTCTTTAATCACGCGTAAAGTTATTTATAGATTATTTCAGTTGAACGTGGGAACTTTTCAAAAATGCTCACGCATGCGCACTCCGAAACTGTCTAGGCGTCTCCCGGCCAACTCCCGGCCGTTCGTCTCGGATACGTCACCGAAATGCATTGACTGAGAGGGCCTGGAAAGACGCCGTACAGGGACTAGGCAAAGCTGACATCAATATAGCGTGCTTGCTGAATTGGCGGAAACACAGAATTGTGATAACAAGATCATGTACAAATTTAATGATAAAAAGATACAAACAAAAGCAAACCCTGAAACCTCGACCAGGGCTACACTTGTATGCTCTACTCAGTCACCAAACCTTGTCAGTAATATCCCCCATTTTCCTCAAGTTGGTCTTTGTGAAGCTCCCGGTGGGATGTCCCGGTGAAGCTTTGAACTTGTGTGCGAAATTCTCAAATTTCCTATTTTTGTCCGTTACTTCTTTATCCCCAGTATCCGAAATTTAGACCTCCAAAGTGGCGTGTGTCGCATTATAAATAGAAGGAAATACTAAAAGGAAAAGCCAGTCTTTTAATATGGCAAAGTTGTCACGTCCCTCGCTCATAGTGGACGTTCATTTCTTAACATCAGGATTCATCTGACATTCGTCGGCAACTGAGTTGTACGTTTCAGCGAGTACAACAGCTTACAGTCAAGTCTTCAACGACAGTGTCGTCAAATTGTGAAATACCTTGCTCATAAACTGTGCTTATTTATTGCTCATGTACTACATCGATCGACAATTCTCTCTTTGAGTTCAGGAAGCGGCCCCGGCGTTTTAAACCTCACGCTTACAGTCATCTTTTAGTCTGAACCTACCGTGAACGGCCTGTGGGTTTGTATGCAACGTGAGCATTTCTCTGAGTTTCCCAGCGCCAACATCATCACCTGCCTTAAACTCGAACAATGACAAAACTTATAAAGTGACTCCTATGATCGAATCGCTTCGAACAACGCAAATAGCCTTCTTCAAGATCACAACGCCTTCTGGGTTTCACAGGGGGGGGCGGAGACGAGGTACAAAAAGTATTCGTGCAAGAGTCCGTGCAAGAGAAAATCATATGAAACCATTTGTGAGAACATCGTTTCTCGGTACCAGACCCTCGTGTCTTCCCTCCCCCGGAAGGCCGTTTTTCTGCAAAGACGACCGAAAACCGAATTTATGACTGGGCTTACCGGGCAGTCCAGTAACAAAAGAATATTATTCTAGGGGCCAGTTTTGCATTGGGTCGATTCAAAGCCTCCAAACTCAACCCTTACCCATCTTCTAACAATTCATCACCACCTCTTAATTTTTCGAGGGGAGGTAAGCCTTCTTCCATGCTCACGATACCACAAAAACCTGGACTAGTGCGTAAGTCTGACATTACAAAAATTCAAATTTCTGAAATTATGAGATTTGTTAGCAAATTATTCAGAAGGAATCAGATGAAGAAGTGCCCTTGCCAAAAACATCTTTTTAAAATTGCCTTACGTTGACGATCCAGGCCTAATTTAGAAGGATTTATTTGGAGTCATTGGAGCATAACCTTGCTTATATCTCTTCACCAATTTGAACGGACAGGCTGATTTTCCGCAAGTGAGCCTACATGCTTCATCTTTTTTTGTTGAATAAGCCGACCAATCCCATAATAACATCACAAAATTAGTTTTTGTGGCGTCATCACTTTGTTTCTCTATATAGGAGCCTTTTAAGGATCCAAAATGTTCACTCACCACCTTTTCTCATTGGCCATTCTTAAAAATGACAGAGAACTAATAGTAATTCTATACTCACTGCACATGCATATGTTGAAAAGCTAAAAACGGCAAAAATCACACATTAAAGGGGATGGGATGGTACACACGGTTTTCAAGTGTAAGTTTAACTGACTGGAACAAGCAATAGGATAAAAAAGAGGATTACGCCACAAAGTTAAAAAGAAAAAAGTCCCACATTTTTCAATCAATTGGTGGTAAACACTGTCACTCCATCAAAAAATAAAAATGGAAACCTTTTAATAGCGAAAGTCTAGAATCTTGGAAATGAAAGAAAATAAATATACAAAAAGCCTTGCCAAGAATCAGGTCAGTGCAAATATTTCATATGCGAGATATTCGGAAAAACGTTTTACCCAAATTTCTAAACCTTTGTATGGAGACGCCATGTTGGTGTCCCTTTCAGGAGCACAAGTGGAAGCCGGAAACCAACAGAAACATCTGTTTTCGAGTTGCATGGAGGGGCTTATTACTGGAAATTTCTGTCAGCAGTTTTTCAATGTGCAAATAATTGGAGAATTAACTAGAAGTTAGTGAAATGTTATCCCTCTGAACATGAGCTGGCAACATTATGGCCATAAATGTTATTGAGAATGGTAAATTGCACCCACCATAAATGAGTGTCATACCATGCCAGTTTAAGATTGTGCATATGCTATTTTTGTTATAGTCGAACCCTCCACAATGGCCACCTTGGGGACAGAAGAAAGTGGCCGTTGTAGAGAGGTGGCCGTTATGGGGAGGGGGAGGGCAAGCTTATTCTGCTGTGATTGACCATTTTTGGTGTCTGTGAATCATGATGTCCTGAAAACTGTTCTGTGAATCACGACTGAAGTGCCCTCATGAAACCTGAACTGCCAAAATCCTCGATTGTTTACACATCATTAACCATCAATCGAAGAACTAAATCAGTAATTTGGCCAAAAGACCTTAACTAGCATCTGATGGCTTGATTTAACTTCACTTTTGAGTCTTTTTGAGTCTTCACATGTTAGTGCCCTCAGACTCACCTACAGCTGGTTTCCATAGGGAATTTATGGCAAAACTCTAGTTAACTTGCAAAAATATGACTAAATGGGACTAACATGACGTTTTTGACATTTTGTACGACCTCCATTTCTGAGAAGCATGAAAAAGTAAATATTTGTTTCATGACTCGTGAAACACAAAATTGTTGTTCATGAACTCGTGATAGGACCCCCCTTGCTCCCCCTCTGGGGAGGAAGGGGTGTTACATGACAATTTTTCTGGAGGAGTACAACATGTTGTTTTGTGCTAAGTTCATTCTGTATTTCATAATCAAATGGTAATCAAATCACACATAATGTAAAGAGATAAAATACTCAAAAAGCTCGATTAGTGTTTTGAATCAAAATGTTAAAGTGACAAAAACAGTAAGGTTCGCAATATTCGCTGTGAGTATCGTAGACAATTTTTGCTAACTGCAGCAGTATACAGTCAAACCTCTATTAAGCAGCCATCTGTTAAGCATCACATACCTCTATTCAATGGTCACCTATCAATTTCCCGAAATTTGCTTCCCTTATTTACTGTTAATTTTACCTCTATTCAACGGTCACCTCTGTTAAGCGGACGTGGTCACTGTTTGGATTTCCCATATGGCTAATTTTATTGTAATTTACCTCTGTCAAACGGTCACCTTGTTTCATAACAATCAATAAAAGACATAGCGAAGCATGTCCAGTTTCTTTCACAGCTCATCAAATGCAACATAACCTTGTAATCTGGGTATTAAATACACGTCTCTCTGCACAAGGTTTTGGAATTGCTGATGATGTGCTTGATTGTAAAGACGCTTGCCTTATGCACAACATTACTGTAAAATTTGGTGTTTGGGTGTGAACTCCTCAGAACATCCAAACACTTTTATCATATTCCACGTTACCATTGTCGTGAACAATAAATTGTAAAGAAAGTGGTAAAGCAACTTCTGCCACATTTTGGGCTTAATTTTAGAAAACCCCCATTAAGTGGTCAACCCCTATTAAGTGGTCACCTTGCTTATTCCTGAGGGTGACCGCTTAATAGAGGTTTGACTGTAAATGAAACAAAATCAAAATACAATTATTATTAGCAATTATTGCTGCGATTGATCATAAAGGTGCCATACGGATCAATTCCATACCGTTCGTGTGTGTTATTCTCCATTGTAGAGAGGTATAAATAGGATTAATGATGGACTGTCCACCAAGACAAAATAAAGTGGCCGTTGTAGAGAGGTGGCCATTAGCAGAGGTTTGACTATAAAATTTTGCATGCATTACTGCACTTGCCACACCTTTCATATGGTTGTGTGGTCAACATTCATGGAAATCTTATATTTGAAGACTCAAGTCTGTAGATTGTGTCATTCTAAGAACTGTTGTATTTGAGGGAAACTCCCAAGTATAGACCCTCCCCACTGGGATTACATTTGGAGGGAATTATCAAAGGAGGCTATTTTACTATAGTCTGGTACCTACCCCTCAAAAAAAAAATTATCACTTACTGATGCCAATGCATTTTCAATCATTCTCTCACGATCCTCCTGTGACACATTGCAGCAGAAAGGTGCAATCGTAATGTTTAAGTACTGAGTCCTTGATGCAACAAGAATTGAACCAATAGCTAAAACTTCCAGTACATTTTCAGGAAAAGCGGCATACAAGCATGACATACTCCACGTGTAATAGACTGGCCTGTAATTTTCTGTCCCATTGGCTCCATTCAAGGTCACACGGACCAGAAGAGATGACAGCCACTTTACGGGGTATAAAGCCTGTGAAATATTGAAGTAATTGATATTTGATCCCAACAACTTGTAGACTTCCGCATATGTCTGAATGCAGCTATTGGTGTCATTACAAGCTGTGACTACAGTCCCAGGACATGCTTCAACAGAGTTTTGTTGAAAGTTGAACATCATGATGTTGACTGCGATAAAGAGGAGGTATATCTGGAAACCAACTGGTAACGTCATGGCATCAAAAAATTCACCTACAGGCCACACACTCACACCCTGCCAAGTTAAATAGCAAACATCCACTTAAACTTCAATACAGGTTTGATGATTTTTAGGTCAAAACTACAGCAATGACTTTAAAGGGGCCAATATTATTGTCACACTATTTGCTATCTTGTGTTTTTGGAGACATTCCAAACCTCCTGATTAGATTGGGAGTCTCCCGATTTGTTGTGTTGCCTCCCGCTCTGCCAACTTTTATCAGATCCTCCCGATTTATCATGAAACCTAAAAGCAAGGGAAAAAATGGCTAATCTTTAGAACTTTTTTGCGATCTGAGGGTAAAATACCAAGGTGTACTCTGTATGATGGCCTAAAGTGGAGGCTCTGCCTGAAAGGGATACCTTTTTCAAGCTTCATGTATATGAAAGGGTAGGAATTTTACTACCTGAAGTATATAAGAGGGTAGGGAAATCTCTCATTTGGTTTAACAGATGAATTCTATGGCTTCATAAAGTCAAGAAAATGTTCTATTTTTGTGATTGATTCCTATTCAAAAAACGGTGCATTTTCAGCAGTTAAAAGGGACGCAAAGTTCTAAACAAGGTATATGAAAGGGGTGCAATTGGTCAATATAAGGTACACGAAAGGGGTACCTTTTTCATGAAAAAAGTTATATAAAAGGGTAAGGGGTTGGACTTCAGGGTGGGGCCTCCATATATAAAAATTTGTTGAGTACCTCCCCCAGGGTAAAACATTACACATTACACTTTCCTGTCTCACCCAGTCTCTCCACTGACCACCATGTATTGTAAAAATGTAGGAAATGGCAATTAAGAGAACTTAAATTTGCAAAATTTCCTGGGAGAGGGGCATGCCCTCAGACCCCCTAGAGGCTTGCGCCTTTGATGCTCCTATTAGCTCCTTTGGGGCTAACAAAAACCTCCCTATTTTAAGGGGTTGGAATATCTGTTTTTGTATCAAGTGAGTTCCAAAAATAATAATCCATTTTTGTCATTTAAGACCACATTTAGGCATTACTTTACTGTAATCGCTTTAGGAAGATAGATTAAATATACTTTTTAATGTTATGCCTGCAAAAAATCACCAAAAAATTATAATGGTTAGTACTACCAGAAACTCATAAGGGGTTGAAACATGTAACTTGCGTTCAGTGCTCGTGAATATTCACTTTTACCATATTTGGAAACCTTAGTGAAGGATATCCATTTTCAACAAATGGCTGCCGCACGATCACCATGCAGATTTTTCAAGACAAGAGTTCTGCATTTCAAGGTTAAAAATCACCATTAAAGGACAAAAAATGAAATGAGAAAGTTCAAAAGAATGTTCAGCTTTGTTTTGGTGGAAGAAGGGAAGCTTTTCATCAAGAAATCATCCTTTGAGGAATTGAACCTTGTTTCCTTCATGGCGGAGCACATGGTCTGTTTTGAAATGTAATCAAGGCAGCAAAGTTTTTGTTGAATTTTCAGGTACATTTTGCACTCTATGGCCAAGACTATTTCGTTTTTGAAAGGGAATTTATGTATTTTTAAACGTTTCATAGACATTTTATAAATTTTTCTCTTCTGCGCTAAAGAAAAATTACAAAATGCACCCCGATTTGAGATGGATTTTGTATTGCATTTTGCCAGGTGCTCAGCCAATTTCACTTTTTAATGTGTTAGCAGATTCACGATCCAGATAGTGTTTTGCGAATTGCTTTAAAGGATTAACTTTTTGGATTTTGAATAACAAATTTTCAAGAAATGGCTTCTCTGTCTATTGTTTTGAGTTTGTTCATTTATAAAATTAGCTCAAAACACGATCGTCACTAGTTACATGCATCACTTTTTGCGAAGATATCAGGTTCACTTTTCAATACGCAGCTGATGAATTTTATTCGAAAATATTTTTTACTGTTTATTCTAGACTTTTAATATAAGAATTTTAAAAGCCTATTTGCAGTATGAGTTTATTTTGCAGAGGGTCAACGAGGCATCGTTTTTTGACGTGACAACTTCAAAACGTTTGGCCCAGGTGGTAAGTCAATAATATCCTGCTCAGTATTTCAGTAAGATTCCTGGTTTTAACCTTTGAAAGCTTTCTCGACTTTCGGGAGTCAATGGGGAGTTTTTACCCGTTTGTCGGCCATTTTTTTAAGCAGGCAAGGGAAGGTAAAGTAAAATTATGTCAGGTTGTTTACAAAATTTGGTTGGTCAGTTATCTTTTCTTCTCGTTCCAAACATGGTACTTTCGAAAATGAATAATCAAGAGCAAAGGACAAAGCAAACATATATGAGAGTTACACGTTTCAACCCCTTATGAGTTTCTGGTGCTACCTGATGAAATGTTTTTGATATCATTTTCATAACTCTACAAAAGCATTTTCTGTCCGGTATTGACCCATAATTAAAAACAGAAATATTCTCGCGACTGAGCCCCTTTCAAAACGCCAGATTAACTTCCTGTTACTTTAGATGCAAGAGAACTTGGTCAGGAGGTAATACTTCCGCATAGCCCCATACATTTTAGACATTTTACATACTATTATCCACCTCAATCGCCGTGCAATAAATATGTGTTAGAGCTAATATAATGTATTAAGCTAAAATTAAGCTGCAAGGCGCCAATTCTTCGTACGCGAATCATACCTGTTATAAACTGAAAATCCTAGAACTCTCAACCGGAATGTAGGTTAACCGCGGTCAATCTCGTTCTCAGAGGCCGCGATTCTTTTGTACAGCAACTAGTAAGAACGGTAAGTACGGTAAGTACTTCATGTTTGATTATTTCGCGGAGCGAGTAATTTGTCGCGCGCGTAGGAAAAACTGAATACTTTATACCTGAATGTTGACCAAAAAATACCATATACCTGAATTAAAATGGCCCGGGATACCGTATACCCAAAACCCGGGACCCAAAACCCCTGGCCGGACCTGATAAAGGAAATATTTATTGGTACACTATAACTAGAAATACGTTTTCGCAAAAATCTCGCGAAGCTAACAGGGTCAGCAGTGAGAATAAACAGTAAAAAGCCAAAAGGTAAAAAGACGATGAATGAAAAAAAAACTGGAAGTCGCACGCCGTGATTTGAACCTGCATTCCAACTTCTTCCGGCGAGAAAAGTGCGGCCTTTAACCACTGGGCCATGCGACCACTTCACAATTTTATAATGAAACTTAACTTAACAGTGTTGAAGTATCTTTCTCTGCCATTCACACTGTTTGAATCTTATGGAGCTGTATTTACCATGAATTCAAAGATGCATTTGAGGAAAAATAGCTCAAACGAGTATTTCAAAACCATTTCGCATTATCGCCTTGTTTATTCACTCTCGGGCTTTATATAGGCCGCTCGATTAACGGACTGGTCTTCTTCTTCGCTGCTTTCGCTGAAATTCAGGTCACCTTTATTTCGGTGTTAAACCTTCCACGGCAAGGATTTCCAACCACTTGTCCAATAGGACACTGTTGTGTTTGCAGCCCGCGGTTATTTGCCTCAGAAATATTTTGCGATTTGCCAACGTACAATAAACAGAGGATGAATAAAATGAACCCAAGTCGCTGCACGTGTTGCCTAGACACCCAAAATGCACGATGGCGTCATGTTATGGCTTGTTGCTAGGCAACTGCGGATACCAAACCGATAGAAAGATTTATGACCAAAGCGAAATCGCAGTTCGCTTGCGATCCTCGCGTAATACGCGCGCTGCGCGCGAGACAAAATTATAAACTCGCTCCGCGAGAATTATTAAAACGTGTCACAGGTACGAGCTACAGGTACTTTACAAATCCAGTGACCTTGTAATACCTTCAGCCTACTTTAGGAGATGTTGATATAAACTTTTGCGACCTTGCAAAATTACCGAAGCCTTTGTCTGGTTGCTTATCCAAGGATCCGTCCGTGGCTACAGCAGTACGGTAAGAGTGTCAGACAGAATACCACAGGAAACCTTTCAACAAACGACAAGCCAGGCACCTTGCCACTGAACCTAGCGTGACGTTACACTGGTGGCAGCGGTAAACAAAGACGAACTTCACGGATACCGTATTTTCTCGATTAAACGCCGGACCCCTATTAAACGCCGGCCTCGTTTAAAAGCCGGGTCAAAACTGCTAATTTTTAAATAAACGCCGGGGGCGTTTGTTCGAGGTCCCGGCGGTTATTTGCGTCGAGCCAACAAGTACAGATTTTCACTAGAAAAGCACTGCTATGACACGTACTGTACAGAAAGAAGGCCCACTAAGCAATGGGAGGGAGGAGTTTACTGAAAGGGCCGCGGCATTTTACGCTACGCTGAGACAAGGTGCTCCCGTAGATGAAAACGACCCATTTGCGGACCTAGAGCCGGACATTTTCAAAGAAGAACGTAATGAGATTGTTGTCCACGAAGATTAGCCGATTAGAACATTATTGCGAACGTTTGTTGATACAAACATAAAGGACGTTGGCGACATTGCCGTTTTTAAACTTTAAACGTTTTGTTCTGTTTGCATAAATACTGATTACAATATACACGAGCCGTATGTAATGCCGTATGTAATACTGTATGTATGAGATACAGGGACATTATGTCAGGTCGGGTCCAAGGGAGAAATCGTCCCCCCTTTAAAAACTGCGCACGGATCTCAAAAAATGTGAAATAATACATCAACCTAAAAATGATGATAATAAACGCCGGACCCCGATTAAACGCCGGCTTCAAATAAACGCCGGGTCCCTGAGGCCAAGTTTTAAATAAACGCCGGGGGCGTTTAATCGAGAAAATACGGTATATGTGTTCAATGGCGATATTTTCATGGCTGGCGTGACTGAGTTTCATTGCCCTCCGTTGTTTTTCATCCAAAGTCTCTTCGTGTGTTTGCTACCGTGGTCTCGCCCGTTTGTACTCACTTGTGGATTCAGGATTTAAAGGAATGAGTTGTTCAACGCCAGCTAATCCTTTTAAAGCGGGAAACCCATTTAAGGTGATTCCCTAGTTTTGCACTGCGCATCTCTTACTGCGCATAACAAGATGGCCGCCGTAAAAAAGAGCATGTGAAGTAATATTATTAAAATGGAGTTGACTGAAAAGAAACGCTATTGGATTTTTTGCTTGCTGTTGTTTCTTGCCAAGGTGAGACTCAGTGTGTTGGGAATGTACATAACGTAAGCAGTACGCGTGTGGCTGAGTTCGACCTCCTCTCGGAGAACCTCGATAGTGGATGTTTAACTTGTGCTTACTCACTTTGATTTTCATTTAAACACTTTCTTTATCACATTGTGTCCTAAATGTGATATCTCGATGTAAATTCTGTAAAAACGGATTTTTTAATACTTTCTTCCCCCTTTCACATACATTCTATTTTGAAAATCGCCCCAGTCCTCTCTCAAAAATCGGAGAAAATGCGTTTGGTGCGCACTTTCTGCAGCTCTACCGCAAAAACGAGTACGGTGACCCCCATTTTTTATTTCATGATTTTAATAAGGACATTGCTTCCTTTCGATGAGAAAAAAATTGGCACAAATCTATGTTCAGTTTTTTGGCAATTTTACTAAATTGTACGGATTGAGCCATCACAGGTCGAAAAGCGCGCGTCCAATTTAATTCTACTTTGGAGCGTAAAGTAAAAACAAGGGCATTAAAAGGCATTTTTCTGGTACGTTAGCGGATAAACAATACATTAAAGTCAAATTCTGTGTGATGTCACATGCATCATCGAAAAAATTTCTCCTTTTTCTCTAGTTTTGCGCTGCCCGCGGTTTTTGTAAAAGGGTCCTAAATAGCCGTATTTGTCAGCATTGTGACGTCAAAACGAGCACGGTGACCTCCACTTTTTATTACTTTTTTATCATCTTCTTGACTTGTTACATCAGTGTATCAAGTTTTAGCTAAAATCTATGTTAGGTTCTTTTACTATGGAATCACCTTAAATCAGAGTGTGTTTCATCTGTAGACTTACCAATGCATGTGGAGAGTCCAGGTCGGCGATTTCAATCAGCGAGCCCGTTTGCATCGCCGCTGGATCCGTCAGTACATGATAGCAGTGCAAGTCACCGATTTCGCTCCAAAAACCCGTTCGCATCGGAGAGTCAACAGGATACTTACCCCACTGGTTTGTTTACACACCGCCCGAAGTTAAACAAGCCTATTAAAAATCCTGCGGATTATGATGGTACTCAGTCGCTACGTGATTATTTGAAACACTTTGAGCGTTGCTCTGTTGTTAATGGTTGGAACCAAGAAGAAGCCGCTCTGTTTCTTGCTGCAGGCCTTCGAGGAGAAGCCCAAAAGGTGGTTAATGGTATGTCTGATAGCGATTGTCAAAATTACGCCAAAATTGTTGACAAATTGGAACTTCGGTTTGGTGTTGAAAAGCAGCGTGAGTTACACCAAGTGCGCCTTCATAACCGTCGCCAACTGGAAAACGAAAGTGTTCAAGCTCTTGCTGCAGATATTCGCTCTCTGTCAAGTTTAGCTTATCAGGACTTATCTCCGGACACTCAAGAAAGATTTGCCGTCCAGCACTTTATTGATGCACTCAAGGATCGAGACGACAGGCTTAAATTACGTAGAGATAAACCTCGCACCTTAGATGACGCCCTGTCGCTGGCTTGTGAACTTGAGGCGTTTCGTCTCGTGGATGGAGATGAGCGGAGAAGCCCTCTTCATGTTCGCTCTGTGGATGAAGTTGATAAAGAGCCTGATTTGCTTAAAGCTCAGCTAGATATGTTACGTTCTGACATTCGACTGCAACAACAACGTCAGGAGACTCAGCAAGTTGCTATGTAACAGTTAGTTGAGCAGATACAGCAGCTCTCCAAGTCGCTCTCCTTGAACACCTCTGGTAGCCAACAGTGATTACCTCCTTCACGTTACTCCAACCGCGATGTTCAATGCTGGAATTGCAAAGAATTTGGCCATTATCGTCGTAACTGCCCAAAGTACAAGTCACTTGACCGAGCCAACCCGGGCTCGCGAAACGGCCGCAGGGTGTCGCCCACGGGCCAGGGGGATGCCTAAATGCGAGTGATGTTGGCCCCACAAGTGGTACTGATGTGAACAATGCATTCTCTCAGCAATTGCCAAACCAGGAAATGACATGTCCTGATACACCCATGGAACGGTCACATGTTAATGAAAAGTTACGAGGCCTTTACTTGCCAGGCTTTCTTGGAGGATCTCGTGTCATGTGGTTGATAGACACTGGTGCTGCACGTTCAGTTTTGTCGTTCGAGGTTTATAATTCTTTACCTGCTAGCGTTAAGTTCAGTTTGAGTTCAGAAAATTCTGCCATTGCTCTTGCTAATGGTCAACAAGCGAAAACTTATGGTGTGGGACATGTTGTCATGCGCCTTGGTAACAGTGAGTTTCAAATGCATGTAATTGTTGCTGAGATTGAGGATGAGGGCATTTTGGGTATGGACTTCCTGTCACAAGTTGATTCACGTATTGACATTGCGACAAACCAACTATCAATTAATGGCGAAGTGTTTGATTGTTCTGATTTCAAGAACCAACCCCTTAGTTCCAGATGTATGGTTCGACGGTCAACCATGATTGAACCTAACACTGAGGTGATCGTCTCCGTCCTTGTTCACAAGCGTTCATTTAACTTAGACCCAAAGTCGTCTCAATTAGGCACGCGATTGTTAGAACCATTTCTGAACTCACATTTGCAACAAAAGGGACTTTATGTTGCAAGGACTCTGGTTGATGTTACGGAGGACAGGGTGGACCCCTTACGTGTTTTCAATGTTTCTAATGAAGTGTTTCATTTGGCTGCTGAGACTGTGATTACCCTCGCTAAGCCAGTTACTGATGTCACCTCACTAGAGCTTAATCAAGAGAACCATGACGGTGCTATGGGCCAGGCTAGAGTAATAAATGAACATGTGTCACAAGGAGCAGTCGATATGACTCTACCGAAGGCCTTGCAGGAACTACTTGAGAGAAGCACAGATAATTTAACTGACAGTGAAACTGAGAGACTGCAGGAGTTTCCATTCAATTACCAGCATGTGTTCTCAATTTCAGACGGGGACTTAGGCACCACGCACATGGTCCAGCACAGAATCGATACGGACAATGCTCTTCCAATCCGAATTCAACCCCGGCGAACTTCACCGTGGAAACATGATGAGATAGAACGACAAGTCACTAACCTCCTACAGCAGGGCAAGGTGAAGGAATCGTCCAGCCCCTGGTCTTTTCCGGTTGTGCTAGCAACCAAAAAGGACGGTAGCCAAAGGCTGTGCGTGGACTACCGCCAGCTTAACGCAGTGACGATAAAGGATGCCTTTCCCTTGCCTAGGGTTGATGATTCTCTTGCTGCTTTGAGTGGTTCCCGATGGTTCTCAACTTTGGATCTTGCCTCAGGTTATTGGCAAGTGGCGATGGATGCGGGCACCCAGGAGAAGGCAGCATTCGTAACTTCGAGCGGCCTGTATGAGTGGACCGTGATGCCTTTCGGCCTCTGCAACGCACCCAGCACCTTTGCCAGACTGATGGAACTTGTTTTGAAGGGCCTACATTGGAAGACTTGTTTGATCTATCTTGATGATGTGATAGTTATAGGACGCACGTTTGAAGAGGAATTAGAGCGGTTGAAAGAGGTGTTCTAGCGACTAGCCAGGGCAGGACTAAAACGTAAGCCAAAGAAGTGTTTTCTCTTCCAGAAACGGGTTTCGTACCTCGGACATGTGGTCACGGAAGAAGGCATTGCTGCAGACCCTGAAAAGGTGGAGCAAGTTCGCACCTGGCCCACCCCAGAAGACAGCACGGAGGTCAAAAGTTTCCTTGGACTTGCCTCTTATTACCGCCGATTCATCCCTGATTTCTCGACCATAGCTAAGCCGTTGTACAAGCTAACGGAAGCCAAGGCGGAATTTGCTTGGACAAAGCAATGTCAGCTGGCTTTTGACAGCCTGAAGGGTTTACTTACGTCCGGTAGAGTCCTACCCTACCCTACTAGGGAGGGAAAGTTTGTGCTAGACACCGATGCGTCAGACCATGGCATTGGGGCAGTGTTGTCACAGTTTCAGGACGGGGTCGAGAAACCCATTGCGTTTGCAAGTCGGACATTGTCCAAGTCTGAAAGGAACTATTATGTGACGCGTCGTGAGCTCTTGGCAGTCGTTGAGTTTGTTAAGCAACACCGGCATTACCTACAAGGTACAAGATTCTGCATTCGAACTGATCATGCCCCTTTGCGTTTTGTTGTCCAGGCCAAAGATCCCGAGGGACAGCTCGCACGTTGGATTGATTACTTGAGTACTTTCGACTTCGAGATCCAGTATCGACCAGGACAGCGACATCTGAATGCTGATGCACTTTCCCCTAGACCATGTGATGTCCGTTGTAAGTGGTGTAAGGGTTGGAAGCCACAGGAGCGAGCATCATCTGTTGATGTGGGTGTTCAGACTGTGATGCATGTCCCTTGCCAGGACAACAAACAACCTGTGAATTGTGAAGAACCTGTTGGTGCTCGTTGTGCCACTGTCAAGTTAGAACCAACGTGGACTTCAACTTTCTTGAGGGAACAACAGGAAGCTGACTTTGATCTCAAGGTTATTATTGGTTGGAAGGAAGCCGGCAAATAAAAACATTGTGGGAAGATGTGTCGCCTCAGAGTTGTGCTGTGAAGACCTTGTGGTCACAGTGGGACCGGCTGCTCTTCAGAAACCGTGTACTTTGCCGCACATGGGAAAGTGACGGAGGTGATCGGATTATTGACCAGGTCATTCTTCCCGAGAGTCTTCGACAGGCTGCCCTTGAAGCTCATCATAGTCATACGACTGCAACTCATCGTGGTATACGAAAAACCCTAGGCGCCCTTCAATCTCGTTATTACTCGCCAGGACTTACTTCAGCAGTTCACAGATTGGTCGCCAGGTGCCATGTCTGTGGGTCTAAGAAAACCTGGCGACGCAAACGTCGTGCTCCGTTAAAGAAGTACGTGGTGGGAGCTCCCATGGAACGAATCGCCATTGACATTCTTGGCCCACTGCCAGAAACCCCGCGAAAGAACAAATTTATACTCGTGGTTAGTGACTATTTCACTAAATGGACTGAGAGTTATCCTATACCCAACCAGGAGGCCACCACTGTTGCAGAGAAGCTTGTGAGCGAGTTCATTTGTCGCTTCGGTGTACCCCGTCAGCTTCATAGCGACCAAGGAACTAACTTTGAGTCAAAGGTGTTTGCTGAAGTCTGCAGGCTGTTAGACATTGAGAAGACCCGCACCACTCCCCTGCATCCCCAGTCTGACGGACAGGTGGAGCGTTTTAACAGAACCCTCATTGAAATGTTAAGTGGGAAGATCCAGCAAGACCAGACAGACTGGGATCTACAACTTCCCCAACTTGCATGATGGCCTATCGTGATGCTGTTCATGAGTCAACCGGGGTTTCACCTAACCTCTTGATGTTGGGTAGGGAACTGGAGGTTCCCCTGGATGTCATAACTGAGAGACCGCCTGATGCATCACCACTCAAGACGGACTATGCACAAGCTGTTCAAAAGAGATTGGCTAGTGCGCATGATTTGGCCAGGCGTCATTTGAACAAGGCAGCTGTACGGCAGAAGCGGAACTATGACAAACGGCTTTCCGGGAGACCATTTGTTATTGGTGATTCTGTTTGGCTGCATAACGTTCGGAGGAAGAAGGGGAGAAATGCCAAACTTGACTGTCCTTGGGAAGGACCCTACCTTGTAATATCGGTGCTATCGGATGTGGTGTACCGTATTCAGAAGAGCCGAAAGGCCAAGCCTAAGGTCGTTCACTCAGACAGATTAAAGCCTTACCTGGGACCCCCACTGGAGAGATGGATTCCGAAAAGGCAGACTCGGTTATCGAGCCCAAGAGGAGAGGGGAGACAGACATCGGTTGTGGATTCAAATTGCGTCGACGAGGGACAGTCAGCTCCGGTTAACGCGAGAGCGGGAGCTGAGCGCGACGAAACGGAATCTACGGAAGCAGACAAGGATGATGTTTTCCCGAGACTCCAGAATGCTGATTTCATTTTGGATGATAGCGGTGACAAGCCTGAGGATGTGAGGAAACCTGAGCCTCGTGCGTGATTGACGACCTCTGTTGCACATGACCTCAACCAGGCGGGTGTCGGCTGTCAAACAGCTGAGTCGACTGTACAAGGTTTACCTGAGATTGATTCAAGTGTTTGTGGGAGACCGTCAAGGCAGCGGAGGCCACCAAGTCGATTCGGAACTTGGGTGACTGATTAACCTGAAATGTTCAGGGACTGATAAGCATTAAAGGACAGTCTAGGCAAATAGACAAGTATAAGTTAATGCCTTTCATTACCTATGAACTGTAGACGCTTGGCACGTTGATGAATGAACATTTGAGACTTGATCTGTTGCGTTTAATTGAAGTTGTTCTCGGAAACGATCTGTGAAATAGTGGACCAGCACTGGGACAGTGCTTAAGTAGGGGAAGAGTAGTGTGCCGCGAGGCAAACCCCGCGGGTACCCCTCTAAGTAAGTCACGTGAGATGGCGTAATAACCATGTGCAAAGAAATCATTGTAAGACTAGTTGAATAGCAGATTAAACATGTGTTGTTCTCTTAACGCCGTGTTTTAACTGGGAATCTTGGCGTTACAATACCAACACAGCATGAACATTGTCATTGCCCAGTCTACGTATTTTGTAGTTTTCCGAATATACAAACCACGTTCTACTCCAAACAGCCCACCGTATATTACAAAACTATTAGAGGATGCGGTTGATGATTATGACAGTGCTCGTTATGTAACAACTCTCTGTTACACCCAAGATGTTGTCAATCCTCTCCTATTCACTACATCGGGAGAAGAGGATGTGATCCCAAAAGAGGGCATAAAGGGGGTTGTAAGCAGGATTACAGTTGTTGACAATGAAACTGTTGAAATAGATGAGGGGGAGTATTATCTGCTCCTGGTCTTGGTGAACAGATCCACTGACACCACCTCTCCCAATGAAGCTGATGAAGAACCTTTTGTAGAGAGCGCTCATGGACAAGGTGACGAGGATTCGATCACCATGGACGCTGGCCGACCGCAAGGGAAGCGGAAGAGGACAGTGAACCAGAAGTTTCTCTTTTATTAAGATCTGCATGACTTGTTCATTTTCAGGTATTTAGCATTCTATTTCAAAATAATGTTACGTATTTAGTATCACACATTTTACGATTTTGAGGTATATTGGTATCTTTGGGGCAAAATAGCGGGTATGTTGGTATCCCACTACTCCCCCTGGGCGGGCCTGTTTAATGGTAGAGTGTCTTGGGTTGCTGGAGGTACTTGGCTTACTTTAGCATGCATGGCAGGCGTTCGAAAGGGAGGGGGAAGGGAATTGGGTTGGGTTGCTTGATTGTCTTGGCCTACTTCATTTACTTAGCGTGCTTGAGGTACTTGGCTTACCTGATTGTCTTTGGTTGTTTGAGAGTCTTGGCCTACTTAAGTTACTTGGTGTGCTTCAGGTACTTGGCTTACTTGATTGTCTTGGGTTGCTTGAATGAATTGGCCTATATGTACTTCATTCACTCAGCGTGCTTGAGGTACTTGACTTACTTGATTGTCTTGGGTTGCTTGAGTGTTTTGGCCTACCTCACTTACTTAGTGAGACACTTGTGAGAGACAGCAATACGAGAAGCTCTCTTTAATAAGACAAGAAGTAACTTAAATATCCTGCTTATAAAATATTCGCATTGACACATTACGTAACCCTAATCTTAATAACAAATACAACAATGCACGCTTGGCACTCTTCACATCGTCCCTCTTACAAAAGAGAATAACGCGAATAGAATACATAAACAAACAGCTCGATTTATCCCTAACTTTTATACCAAAACAACACTCGTCACACTTGGCGTGCTTGAGGTACTTGGTTTACTTGATTATCTTTGGTTGCTTGATTGTCTCGGCCTACTTCACTTACTTAGCGTGCTTGAGGTACTTGGCTTACTTGATTGTCTTGGGTTGCTTGACTGTCTCGGCCTACTTCACTTACTTAGCGTGCTTGAGCTACTTGGCTTACTTGAGTTTCTCAGATTGCTTGAGTTTCTTGGCTTACTTGTGTGTCTTGGGTTGCTTGAGTGAATATTGGCCTACTTCACTTACTTAGCGTGCTTGAGGTATTTGGCTCACTTGAATGTCTTGGGTTGCTTGAGTGTCTCGGCCCACTTCAGTTACTTACCGGTAGGTACTTAAGTTTCTTGGCTTACTCGTGTGTCTTGGGTTGCGTGCGTGAATTGGCCTACTTCACTTACTTGGCAAGCTTGAGGTACTTGGCTTACAACCAAGTAAGCCAAGTACCTCAAGCACCCCAAGTACCTAAAGTAGGCCAAGGCAGTCAAGCAACCCAAGGTACACGAAGTAAGCCAAAAAACTCCAGAAAGCCAAGACACACAAGTAAGCCAAGTATCTCAAGCACCCCAAGTAAGAGAAGTAGGCCAAGACACTTAAGCAACGTAAGACAATCAAGTACAGTAAGCCAACTACCTCAAGCACGCCAAGTAAGTGAAGTAGGCCAAGACACTCAAGCAACCCAAGACACACAAGTAAGCCAAATACCTCAAGCACCCCAAGTAAGTGAAGAAGGCTAAGACTCTCAAGCAACCCAAGACACACAAGTAAGCCAAATACCTCAAGCACGCCAACTAACTAACGTACGCCAAGACACTGACTCAAGCAGCCCAAGACACACAAGTAGGCGAAGTAACTCAAGCAACTATAAACTTACATGCCCATTAGCTGTACAAAAGTAAAGGCATCTCCGGGGACGAGGGTCAACACTCGTTAACATCAGTCGAAAGGCCCTTTAATGTTCGGTCGGATTTCGTAAACGAATGGCATCACGCTCGCCTCGTGGTATATATTTACCTGTGACTTTTGTATGCTTCTGCTTCCATCATATACTGATTTGTCTGATGATCTGATGTTTGTTTCGAGGTCTTGCATTTTCGATCATCCCTCGATTGATTCAAACAAGAAGATGTCACTGTCTCCGTTTAAAGGATGTTTTGAAGTTTCAAGCCTCTTCTTGCTCCGTGGGGTAAAGGACCTTCAGTGGATGTTACTGAATAACATCCCTTGATTGGCCCCAGATCATCGCTCTCCTTATTGAATACATGTACAGTGTAGACTGATCGGTGTAAAAATCACCGTACTTATATTTCACATTTGAGAAGAAGGATCAATATTGTTATTTATTTAATGATATTTATCTATTTATTTAGGCTTATCTATTTTATGCTTTGTACCAGATGAAAATGCACTGTGGTTGGAAGCCATTGATACAATGTAATCTTCATCTATATGATATCTACAAGTTATTGGTTGGGAAAGGATGCCCATCAGGTCAATGGATTTGTTCGAGATTTTTTAATACTTTTCTTTAACAGTACATGAAAATGAATGAATGTTGGAATCAATTTTGAATTCAGCTTAAGTACCCCTCAGAGTTTTGACTGGGCTTCTTGTTGTTCGTCAAAAATGTCTTTTAAAAACTGAAAGGGGAGGGTCCAGAGAATTTGGAAATGGTATCTTCCCATCTGCATTAGCCCTTCCCTCTCTGTAAAATTCCCCACTCCCTGATTTCTTTGAGGTTTTTCCTTGAATATTAGTTTAAAAGTGCACATTAAAGCCTCTTCTTTTGTAATTGTTCGTTCAACTTCTTTCGCAGTAAAGGCGTGTCATTCTAGAAAGAAAAAAATGCCCCATCAGTGGATTAAGTAGAGCAGATGCCATCTAATTTCATGAGGCAAAAACAAACATGGAAAAGTAATTATTCAACAGAAAGATTTTTTATCCTTGTTTGATCATCAATAACCATCCCATCCGTTTTCTATGTGCATTATTGACTGTGTGATTTGACTGGTGGATTGATATTTAGTGCACTCTCAATCCTTCTTTTTCGCTCTATGTGTTAATTTGTTCTCTTATTTAGTATTAAAGTGTTGACCGAATTACTCTGGAATTATACTGCTTGTGTAAGGCATCTGTTCAGCCGAAGTGCCCCATGTGGCTGGACAGAGGAGTATTTGCTAGATATGATCTATCATGTACCTCTATTTGGATCATTGTTACCAACAAAAGATGTCTTTATGTACAATAGTTTGTAAATGCAGATTTTTAACATAGAAATTGTTGTGAATCCAGATTACTTTCTGTTAGTAAAAGGTGCATTTAAGCTTATCGGAGGTGTCTGTTAACAGAGGTTCTGTACAGTACCTGATGGTAATTGGGATTTTTTTCTCCTGCTCAAGTTCTCTTCTGCAAACTAAATGTCATGTACTAATGTTAATGCTACCATTTACAACAGTAGTTTAACAACATGAGTGATGTTCAGAATACTGGAAGTTTAAAAATATTACTTAATGTCAAACAATGCAAACTATAATATTATATAATCATTTCTATTACATTATTATTGATCATAACAATATTATAGTCACTGCTATTACAAATGTTGGCAATACTGTGTAAAACATGCTTACCGTGCAGAGAAACTCAGCCAAAGTGATAGTTTTTTTCTGAAAGGGAATTGCCTTTAATGTAGATAGCAAGGGGGGGCGGTTCTCCCACACCCACCTTCCCTACCACTACTGCAGCCATGTTCCTTAACCCAAAATTGGTCAAGTGGCAAAGTTAAGATTTTATTGAACACCTGAGTGGTAGCATCCAGGGCGTTCCTTCCCCCCCCCCCCCCCCGATGACTCAAGAAGCACCATGAAGCAGGATCGGTTTAGCCTTTGTTTGAACAACTGCCTACTTACGCGTACCCAGCTGTTGATTACTGATTCTATGGACACTGTTAAGATCTCATAGAAGTTTGCTTGTGCCAAGGAACAAAGCAAATGACATTTTGGGAAATTGAAGTAGGGCTATGCACTTAGTTTGGTGTACGATGTGCCCCCCACCCTCCTCCCCTCTCCACTGAGTTTCAAAATGCTGCGCCGTTTTTCTAAGGCTTCCAGACTTCTAGTGCGTTATCCCTAGGGTGAGGCTTCCATATGAGAGGGGCGGGAATACCGAGACTTTGATTGGTACAGGTTATTAGTAAGTTTTGCTTCCTTAGTAACTAAGGTAAGATTGGGTCAGCGGCCCACTTTGTATATAATAGAGACCTTTAGCATCACGTTTTTCATGGAAAACTGCAAACCGCAAACCGCAAAATTTCACGTGACCACGGCCTTGCGGTCACGTTTGAACCGCAGGAAGGGCTTCCAGCGGTAAGTGATTTACGGCAAGGTTTTTTGCCACAAAAAATTGTACACCCTCGCGTTTAAAGGTTTGACTAGCTTTTTATATCCGTTTGCGATGTGTTTGTTTGAGTTTTGATCTCGAATCAATGAAATATCGCTGATTTTGGGGCGATTGAAGTGATGCACTTCGACTTGATGAAAACAACATGGCGGCCCTAAACAATGAACGCGTAGTTCAAATCAATTTTATATTCCTTTCTGCCGTACTAACAAAGGAACGTATTCTGTTCCAATCCAGAGTTAAATTTTTTTTTCTATCTTGTTGCTGAATTCATAACTTAACTCAGTCTCTCTTTAGTGCCATAATGGAGAACAAAACTTGATAACAAACAGACTACGGCCTAACAGTCACTGCATGTTAAAACTTATCGCTGCAGGATAAAACTTAACGACGTAAAGGCAAAAATCTAACGTAGTCATTTAAGTACGAAGGTGGTTTGCGCTGTCTTTGAGGTCTTGGACCAGGAGTCCGAGGAGAAGAACTGGGACAGGACGGCAGGGCCTGATCTGGGGCTGTCGCACCGGTGCTGGACTCCTCCTGTAGAACAGGTAGTGAATGAAGGCCAATAGGGGCATCAAGGGTAGTGTCATCACACGTGGACGAAGGGAATTGCTCTTCGTCAGCAGCACCGAGGTAAGCTCAGGCGGCGCGGGAGGAGGTGACTCTGGTGATACTGAGGCTGCAGGCACAGCGGGGGTTACCGGAGAAGGCTCGTCATCCTGGTCTTGAGAAGCTGGAGGACCAGAATGATCGGACACTATAACGGAGGGAGAAGTAGCGTAACACTCGGACAACTTGACTTTGTAGGGGGTGGCCCTCAGTTGTGAACCACTGAACTTCTTAACGAAGCACCAAGGGAAGTCGATGGAAACCACGATATAG
>OZ037994.1:33694039-33699039 GCA_964035705.1 Porites rus
AGGGGTACCATTTGTCAAAAGAAGTTATACGAAAGGGGTACCTTTTTCATGAAAAATGGTATATAAAAGGGTAAGGGTTGGACCTAGGGTGGAACCTGCCCGTATAACAATTTGTTAACTACCCACCCACCCTTCCCCCCGGAAAATTATCAGACAGCTTAGTACAAGGTTTGGCTTTCCCTTATTTAATACTGGCATACTTAGCTTTCTTTTGCTGTCTTTCCTTTTCCACTAGTTTTTTTTTCTTTTGTGAATGTTTTGTGTAGCTGTGTGTGGTGTGTGGTCCCCGACCCTTTGATATAATCATTTATTAATAACCTTAGTAAGGCTGCCCTATCTTTTTAGCCCTCAATGGTTATTATGGGCACCCCGACTCTCTCCTTTTTTATATCTATTTTTTTGCATCATGTAAATCAATGTAATGTACTGAAATAAGTTATTGTTCTTGTTGTTGTTGCAAGTATCATTATTATTCGACAGAGACAGACATTATGTCTATTATTCCCGCCAATAAGAAAAAGTTGTCAGATGGGGCAGGGGTTCATTTGGGTTTTATTTGCTTGTTTGTGTAATTCTTCTTGAATGCCATTCCATCTGAGGCCATTTAAGGGATGTTACTCAGAGGCTTGCTCGAGGCGAAACATTAAAACATCATTTCCAAACGGATGCAGTAGCATCTTCTAGGTTGAATCAATCGAGGGATGATCGAAAAAGCAAGACAAGACCCCGAAACAAACCGTCACATCATCAGACAAATCAGAGTGGACGATCTAAGCAAAAGCACACATAACAAGACGCTACGGAGCGTACACTTCGGCGTCGTGGTTGTGGAACAGATTAATTGTAAATGCGGAGGAATAGTATGAAATGAAATATGGTAAGAGTAAGGTGTTAATTTGTGAAATTATGGGATTTGTCAAGATATTCTGAAAAGAGCAACATCCAAGAGGCTTACTTGCCAAAAACTAGCATTAGTATTAAATGTTTTGTAAATAGCTGTGTAATTCAGCCATCCTGTATATTGCTGCAATGTGTCTTAATAAACAGTCATTATTATTATTATTATTATTGTTATTGTTATTATTTCGGGACAAATTGTCTCTGAGATTTTAGCCCAGTTATGCTCTGATGATTCCATACAAATCCTTCTAAATTTGACTTGGGTCTAAAAGTTTAGACCTAAGTCAAATATGAGGTTAATGGCGGTGAATAACAAGTCTAACAAAACAAACAGTGAAAAAAGAATTCTCTTTTTTTCTTAGTCACATCAGGCTTCAAAAACACCATAGCAGTCTCATGTACTGATTAAAGATATGTAAGGCATGGGTAAGGAGTCAATTACGTTGAGCATGGAATTGGCTGTTACGAGTTCGAGTGTTTTGAGGATAATTATTCACTGACTATCAGCACGCAGGAATGTCGGATTAACACAAGGAAGTTTAATACCAAAGGATCATAGTCTTTTCAGAGCTTTAAAACATAGCATCCGCCAACACAAACTTGACTTAAACTTAAGTATAACTAAACAGCCTCTACCAATAATAACAAACTCTCACTTCAACTTCAGATATCTTACGGCTTCCGCCAGCTTGTAAACACAGAACTTGAAAATCGACCTTCGTCACACTTGACTAAACACAGCAGTCCAGCTCGTGGGAAAAAAACTTAGTTCGTCAAAAGACCTCACTTGAAACTTGCATACCGTTTGACATAAGGTTCTAGAACATACTAAACGGGCGAATAATAGTAGCTTTTCGACACATTTTATGATTTCAGTAACTGATGCAAATCTGCTGACTCATGCTGAAATGTAAACGTGCCCTAATTAATTATTCATGAATAATCAAAAAAAGTGCATAATTTCATAACTTTTTTTCACATTCCGAATTACCTGGGATCGCAATAGCGCAATCGGCTAATCCCTCAACTTACAGTCTCCTCTGACCTGTCGGGTCGCACAGATGAGTCGGTTCAAATCCCGGGGAAGCCAAAATAATAATTCTTTCTTCCTAGAAAAAGTTAAAGAATAAATCAAAGAAATCGAAGTGATCTCGAGATATCTCGAACCAAGAGAGAATGATCTAAGAGAGCGAATCCCCCATGCATGACCCTCTTCCCATGAAAATTATTTTCAATCTATTATTGGCTGTGTGTCACACTGCGTGGTTATTTTAAGGACGCCACCTTATTGGTCGGTCAGAGTGGCGTTATGTAATTTTAAACTTGGCGGGTTATTCATTTTACTGTCGATCACGCACAGCAAGCGATATGACGTGCAAACTTGGCATTACTTTCGACGACGAGTCAAAAGATTTCTACGTGGAATAATCTGGCCAGAGTAGCTGCCGAAGAGCAAAACGGCCCTGGCTTCTGGGAGTTCGCCAGAGAAAGCGCTTCCGACTCGACCAAAACTGCTCATTGGTATCTTCGCTACATCAGTATATAAACAACCAGCAATGCAACCTATTGTATTAAAACGACAACTGTCTCTTCCGGGCGACATCCACGCACATCCGCGAGTTGTGATACCGTCGTTTGGATCCAACCGTGGACATGTAACGAGAAAATAGGCTCGAAGTGCGTTCAAACGTGACTGTTTGGCTGCCAAACATTTAAATTTTGAGAGGGCGCTATAGAAATATGGGCACACCACTCACTATAAAGGACCAGGCGGTGTGCGTCACGAGATTCGACCAATCAGAATGCGTCATTTGTAGAGTGATTTTCGCGCTCGGAAAGAGCTGTTTTCAGAGGTATACGTGGTGAAATTTTCGCTTTATTCCAAGCTTGTGTTGATAATTTCGACACTATACCACCGTGAAAAGTTGTTGGAACACTTTATCGTGAGAGTAGTTGCGTTACTTTTAAATATTTTGCTTTCTTGAGCGTTTGTGACAAGTTTGAATTGCTCGGTCATGTGCAGGCCGCCATGATGATTTGAGTGCTGTTTTTGCCGTTCTTCTTGGATTTATTGCTGGTTACTGTTAGCGGTTTTATCGAATTATTTTGGCCATCTTGTTACTTCAACCTTTCTTCTTTGCAAATTTCGGGGTCTACCCGGGTCTACCCCGGTTAGTTTTCCCGTTATGAGCCGTTGAAAGTGTCTTGGAATTAAGACATCGTCTCAGCCAAGTGGCACAACTCCCGGGAAACGGGCTGAGAAAATATGCCGAAGCGGAAGCCGACGTGAAGGGAGTAACGCCAAATTTAGGGAGAGTTTGCTCTATTTTAAAGCACAAAAGGTAAATAAGTTTGAATATTGTAATAACCTTTGGAAACAAACCATTTTTCATAACCCAGTGCGGAAACTGAAAGCGTGACTTTAAAATAATTTGCATACGGTGTGTGCTAAGTGTATGCAAATCTTTGTGTAAACTTATGTGAGGGAATAAATTGTTATAAATGTCTACCAAAATACAAAACCATTATCGAAGATCCAGACAACATCATACAGGATTTTAAAACTGTGAGGTTAGGTTTTACTTTATAACAAGATCGATATACTGCGCGCACTTCAATGACCGCACAGACAAGATCGTGGTTTATTTCACTGTTTATTTCTGCGGCTGTAGCTTCGGTGAAATTCCGATTGTGCTGCAGCTGTTCGGCTCTTTCGGTCTGTTTTCCCCTTGCCTGATAGAAGATTTATTTGTGCATAAGGATTTCAAACGGGCACTGTTTTCAAAATAATATAAACTTGTCGATGAAAATAAAATTGTTATGAGAGACGATTTCTCACCTTGCTTTTTGCACGCGCTCCCCCTGCTTAATACCGGTAACAAAGTCCATCAGATATATAAACACTTCTAATGGACGATTTTTTTTTAGTTTAGCAAATCCAGGTATGAACTACAGATCTCTATCACTATGAGATAAAAACATACATATAAACCAAAAAGTACATAAAAGCAGTGAGCATTCGGAAGTCAGCCAAGCGCGGTCATTGCACGCGTGCTGAACAAGAATGCGGTATAATGACAGACTAGAAACAATAGACAACTCCCAAAGCACAAACTCAGCCAAAACGCTAAAAATCTTCAATGTTTACTCAAGTTTGGGCTTATAGAAGATAATGTCACAGTTTTTCAATGACCATGAGATTCAGAGTCCGGGTAGTTATTTAATCAATTGTGGCCCTGAAAAAATTTGAAGGAAAAAAAACTACGAATTTTTAAGAAAATGCTTTTTTCGTGAGAAGGACTCTTAAACGCTGACAAACGTCAACAAATAGCGAAAACTATAATTTCTATATGTTTGCTTTGCTCGAAATCGCGCGCATTTACAAGGCCCTAAAGCGTTTTGCTGACTTGCAAGGACCCATCTGTTATAACGATGCCCAAAATAAAGAGATGAATCTCATAGTTTATTAGATATAATCCGTGTAAAGTTTGCTTATCATTTTCGCATAAATTATGACCTAAATTTGGAAACCGCTGAATTTCTCGAATTGGGTCTTTGCGATTTTGGTGAAACTCTGTTCAGCGTAAGGCACTAATGCGCACTATGTGTAGCCGAGAGATTTTCACGAAAAAATGCCGGCAACTGCAGATTTTCGACTCAGACCTCAAAGGGGCGTGGCATTATAACCACGTGACATTTACTCCGATCGCCAAAAATTTTATGTTATATTGTAGATTGATCTATATGTTATCCATTCTATGTGTTAGACTTACGATAAAAGTAAAGGTGGGGATACCAGAGAGCTTCAAAGTAGGATGGTACCGCCCAAAAAAAACTGGGTCGAGTCACCTTAAAGGTTTCGTGTTTCATGCGTGACAACTTTTGCCTTTGGCTTTCACAGTGTGTCAGAATTCAGTATTCGTTACTTTAAATGAAGCTACCAGCCGTTAGAAAATCTCAATCTTTAATCTTAAAGTGAAATTTTGACTCCAATACTGTAATCCCTTTGCAAATGAAATTCATTCCTTAATTATGAGCGGAAGCGCTGATCAGAAACATGTCAACCACAGGAACCGATCAGTGGCGCTAATTACTGTAAT
>OZ037994.1:33706539-33716539 GCA_964035705.1 Porites rus
TTTTCTCAAATTTGCCATTTTTGTGTAAATCGCCAACTGTCAATATGCCTGTTTTGTTGTTTCATTGTCTCAGTCCTTGCCAAATTCGCCGGTTTCGCAAAATATGTCATTTTCGTAAAACCCACAATTATCGACATGCCTCTTTTGTCATCTTGTTTTAATTTTTGCCATACCTTAAATAAATTTGTGCCAAATTTGTCATTTTCGTAAAATCGCTATTTGTCAAGATGTCCTTTTTTGTCATCTTATTTGAATATTTGGCAAAACCCTTGATGAATGTTTGGCACACTCGCCATTTTTGCCGAAATTTGCCGTTCTCGCGTACATTTGCCATTTTCTTATTGTAATAGCCATTTGTCAAGATTCCCCTCTTCGACACCTCAATTGAGGTTTTGCCAAACCTTTGATGGATTCTTGCCCAATTCCCCGTTTTCTCAAATTTGCCATTTTCGCGAAAATCGCCAACTGTCAATATGCCTCTTTTGTTATCTCGTTTAATTTTTTTGGACAGACCTTTAATGATTCCTTTGCCAAATTCGCGAATTTTGCAAAATATGTCATTTTCGTAAATCCCACAATTATCGACATGCCTCTTTTGTCATCCTGCTCAAGTTTTTGCCAAACTTTTTAAAATTTTTTTGCCAACTTTATAAACTTTATAAAAATGTCATTTGTCAAGGTACCCCTTTGTAATTGGCCAAACCCTTGAACTCTCCATTTTTGCCCAATTTTTTTCCTTTTTCGCGTACATTTGCCATTTTCTTTTTATAATCACCATTTGTCAAGATCTCCCTCTTTGTAACCTCATTTGAGTTTTTGCTAAACCTTTGATGGATTCTTGCCCAATTCCCCATTTTCTCAATTTGCTAATTTTGTGAAATCGCTAACTGTCAATATTGCTGGTTTGCACTCACCGTCACGGCGGCCATGCTGGTGGTCAAGAAAAAAAAGCATTTCTCTCTTCTGGGAACTTAACTCTATTTTCGTGTTAATACTGAGAGATAAATACTATTGTATTGACCCCCCCACATGGTAGCCTTGTCACGTGGTTGCAAACCAAGAAGGCCTCTTTTGTTGTCTCATTTAAAATTTTCGCCAGATCTTTGATGAATCCAAATTCGCCAATTGCGAAAAATTTGTCATTTTCGTAAAACCCACAATTATCGACATGCCTCTTTTGTCATCTTGTTTTAATTTTTGCCAAACCTATAAATTCTTGCCAAATAAATCGCCATTTGTCCAGATGCCCTTTTTTGTCATGTTATGTGAATATTTGGCAAGAGACTTTTTGGCATACTCACCATTTTTGCCCAAATTTCTCTCTTTCGCCCAAAATTTGCCATTTTCTTATAATCGCCATTTGTCAAGATTTCCCTCTTTGCCACCTCATTTGAGGTTTTGCAAAACCTTTGATAGATTCTTGCCCATTTCCCCATTTTCTCCAATTTGCCATTCTCGTGAAAATCGCCAACTGCCAATAGGCCTCTTCAGTTCTCATTTAAATTTTTTGCCTGACCTTTGATGAATCCTTAATTGCCAAATTTGCCAATTTCGCAAAATGTCATTTTCGTAAGACCCCCAATTATCGACATGCCTCTTTTATCATCCTGTGTTAATTAGGTTTAGGGTGATAAATACGTTATAAATTCTTGTCAAATTTGCCCTCTTCGTAAACAAAGAAAAGGTAAAAAAGCTAAAAGGGAGAACTCGCCACTTTCACATCTTCTATAATAGACCTTGTTTTGCATAAGCAGTCCTTAATTTCTTTTGGGACGACTGTAATACCCAGGGGAAATTAAGTGTAAGGTTATGGAAAATCTTTGCAGGGCAAGCAAGGCGTGTGGGAGATTGGCAAATGGCGGATAAAGAGTAAAAAATTACGTTTCCTGCTCCACTTCCACATTTTCCATAATGCATGCACCTTATTTGCCCCGTAAAATTTTGCATAACCACTGTTTTCATTATCTCTTGGGACGACTGCAATACCCAGGAGAAATGAAAACAAAGGTTATGCAAAATCTTCGGGGGCAAATAAGGTGCATTATGGGAAATGTGGAAGGGCGTATATTACATTTTTTTAAAAAAAGCTAGTTTGCCTTCGTCTTCATGACTATGCACGTTTCCGATAATGTATGCCTTCCCTACTTTAAGAGATTCTTCCCAAAAAGAACTGAATTCGGTCCTTACTATACTACTTAAGTAAAGATGAACAGTTTTTGATACAAACGTTTGTTCCTAGTATAAACTGGGAAAGTTAATATTTAGGTCAGGTCACGTCACGATGCCTATTACCGCTAAGCCAATTAAGGCCTCGCTTATATGTAGAAACGATGTCCGAGGTATAAGGGTCACTCTCCTTCTTTAGCCGCCCTGAGCGCCGACGTTTTATAAATTTATGCTCGGCTATAAGGGTGCCGCGCGTAGAACGCTCACCCTTTCGATCGTAGGGGGTCAACGTTTCTCAACAAGAACACTTTGAACGCATGCGCGATCGCTGCTTTAGACAATCAGTGCATGCGCGCGCGTTATTAGCTTGGGCAAAGGGGTCAGTTTTATTCTCAGATAATTGATCGCTAAAGGAAGAGAGAATCTTTTTCCCGGGACAATTATTCTTCATATAAATGGGGCCTCTAAAGTCAGTGCTAACTTAGCTTCCCCACCAACCTACAGCCTGTGGTCAAGAAGAGTACGAGGGCATGCAGGGGGACCTATTTAAGGGTGGATGGACTCGTTATAAATACAATGGCCAACCACAGGCACTGTCAAACCCCCAGTTATAGATGAATATAAAAGCAGCTAGTTAACTATTACAAAACTGGCTCTGGGTCAGTCTTAATATAAAATCGTTCCTCTCTCATTCATGTCTTGATACCCCTGTACCCTGAGGGAAAAGGAAGTGCAATAGAGATAACATTCCCCAGAGGTTTGCATCTATAGGCAAACATCCAGATACTGTAAATATGAGAGGAGGACAATTGATTCAGGAAAAGTTCAAGATCTGTTCATTCAAAGAATGCTATTTTCTTTTAAATTTTCAGTTTATAGCTGAAAAAAAAAAAAATCTATGTGATACATTGTATGCCATTTTCCCAGTAAGTTAATACAATATGTTTGGTACGTGATTTCACCAGCCTTTGTGACGGTGATACGTAGAAATAATAGCAACACATGCACAACTGCTGAAGAGACGTTATACAAAAAATACCAATTTATAAAATAAAATTGGACCATACTAATGAGCACTTAATTTTGCACATTTAATTTCGTTGCTTTATACCATGCACTGAAGACGAGGGAGAACCCCGCCTAAGATCTAAATTGAAGAAATCCATCCCAAGTACATAATGATAATAATAGTTCGTGTTTACAGTGTATTAGTTGGGCTGTCATTAAGAGCCGGGAGGCCGGGGATCTCATCCGGCTACTATGAATGTGGTCCCCAGCTACTTTCATACAAAAATAGAAGAAAAATAGAATCAAAAGAAATCCCTAGCCGTTTGATTCCCCGCCTACTTGTGGCATTTACCCGGCAACTTGAAATCTTAGTGACAACCCTGGAACTATTAGGTAACCTCAAACCTAGTTATTTATTTAACTTGGGCTTGGGTAACATTCCTATTGAATGAAATACAGGTAAGAACTTAAAAACTTACTTAGGTCCAGGTTTCCATGTAGGAGTTACCATAAATCATTATATAACACTCCCATATCTTTTATATCCTAGATGCCATGATAAACCATAATAGGGAATTTTTTTATGGTTGACATTTATGGGGAGGATACAAATTTCAGAGTAAAATATCAGGACAATGTCTCAAAAAAGTAAAAAAATGCTAGCAAATAAAAAAGGAAAGCACCTAGCATTTGCCTTCCCAATTAGTACCATTTCATGTAAAGTCTCTTCCAGGATAAATGGTGAGGAGAGCAAATATCCCAGCCGTATGAATTCTTGCCTTAAGTTTGTTCATTATTTGACACTTGATTGAATAATAAACAATGAATGACAAAAATTTGAGGAATCACGCCCATAAATTTATTTTTCAGAAAAAATACTATCTTGAATTTGAAGCAATTTAATAAAAGTTGGTTAAAAAGTCAAGGTGTATCTTTGAAAATTACCTGACTCTTATGAGGAGCCCAACATTTAAGTAAAGATACAATTATTTTCCTTTTGACTGCCTACCATCGTACTGACAAGTACTAAACATTTACAGATCTTTATGATTTGATCCCTACCCTTATCCTCTTTCCTAATGTTAATATCAATACTACAAAACGTTGATTTACTGAACCAAATATCATGACACAATTGTTTTCTCTTTCTAGTTCCTTAATTTGTGAAAATACTGTTCTGTGACAGGGTTCTGTCCATGGAAAACCTGACCTCTCTTCTGAATAGAGCATCTTTAGGTACAAAATCTGCAAAGATAATGGATCAATATTAGGACCTGTTGATACTTCATTTGGCAGTATGGGGTTGGTGGGCTGAAGCATTTGAGAATGGGGTACAAAAGTGACTTATCCACCTGTGGCTGAAAATCCCACCTCTAGACCCACCACTAAATGTAGTAAACATGGAACTTGCATTTTGTGTTTGACAAAATCAAAATACCCAGCCTCTTACCTCCCTTCCCCATAACATAACTGTTAATGATAAGTTCCATGTGACACCAACTCTTTTACATTGCAAGTGACCACCTCCCATAATCAACTAGGGATCCAAAAGCATCAAAATTTTCCAGTAAAGACCTATAAAAAGAACTTTCTGTAAGGTACGGCCTCTTGTAATATCCTACACTACTCTTGCAATATGTGTGATGTTTCAGATTTTTTCTAACATAGCAGCCGTGAATTCAATATAATAGACCAGAACTTATTTGCCTATCAAGAAACCTCTCAAATTCATCTGAACTTGAGTTCCATTAAGAGAACAAAAGAAATAAAAAGTAATGGTCATCTTTCTGCCATTAGCCCTTCCAAGGGTTAAATTTTTTGCTAAACTTGAATATGTTTTGTGGCAAAATAAGACCGAGTCTATAGTAAAGGCGTTAATTGGTAAGGTGCGGTGGAAAACGTAGGCAGGAAAGCCTTGAACACGTAAGCAGGTACACAATGTCTGACACACTTCCACTTCAACTTTAACCAATTGCTGCTGAGTCAAAGTCACTATATGAGGAAACTGGGCTACTCAATTGGTCCTGAGAAGAAACCACATTCTTCGACGATACAGCAGGGTACTAAGGTTACACCCTTGCTCCTGTTATTTCATTATTGTGCTCAACTACTTTCTGCATCTGTTCCTCGACAGCCTAAATAAGTGGGGTCTACCTAATCAGCCTAGTCTGAGCAGAAGACAACCTATGCGAGATCTTACCAAGCTTGGATTTGCAGACGACCTAGCATTTGTAGCAGGACTAGAAGACCTGTTGGTAGAACTTGCTGTCTACAAATTAATTTCATTAGGTGCTTCTACTCATCATTGGGCAGGGGGACACTGATGAAAAGCCTGACCTTGAGCACGATCAAAATCTGAGGAACCTCCTTGATCATTGCAGAGCGAGAAATATCAAGCTGAACAAGAAGAAGTTCCATTTGAAGTGCAGTGAAGTGTCCTTCACCGGGCATGTAATGACAAGGAATGGGCTTAAAGCAGATCCTAAAAAAGTCAAAGCACTTATTAAGATGGAGTGACCAGCAGAGATTCATTGGGCTTGTGAAGTATCTGCCTAAGTTCCTACAAGACCTATCAGAACTGTGTGAGCTACTGTGCTATCTAACACATAAGAAAGCTGAGTGATATTGGACTCATGAACAGGAAGATGGCTTTGAGAAAACTAAAGATGCTGTCTCCAAAGCACCAGTACTCAAGTACTTCAGTAAGAGTGACCCAAACGAAGGCTAAGGAGATGCATCTAGAGATGGACTTGGCTTTGTACTGATGCAGCTAGGCCAGCCAATGCAAGCAGAGCACCCACAATGGCAGAAAGGAAGTGCTCACAGATTTGAAAGGAATTGCTGGCCCAGGTCTTCGGCTCTTTGGCACAGAACACAACCACCACCATGTGTATGTTCGGAAAGTCATCCTCTGGACATATCACAAACTATTAGTCTCCATTTTGCAGAAGCCTCTGGTATCAGTTTTCAAGAGACTACAGCACCTACTGTTGCGGCTTCAACAATATGACTGTGAAATACTCCACAAGCCTGGCAAGGAGACACTGCTAGCTGATTCCCTGTCAAGAGCTTATTCAGAGGACTATGAGTGATCAGCCTCAAAATCAGAGGTGAAGTGCATAAATGCCACTCACTTCCTTCCTGTTCCAGACCACCAGCTTAACGAACTTCAGAGAGAGACGGCTCGTGATCCAACTCTACAGTTTGTAAAGCAAGCAATCTTGGATGGCGTCCCAGATACAAAGGATGAACAACCAGCAGCCATTCACCAGTACTGTATTTCCTTGAATAATATGTCTTTTTTCGCACAAAAAGGGGGCAATTATTCGAAAGAAGGTGATTATTTGAGGCAGCCAATTATCTCAATATTGCTCACTGGAAGTCATGTCCTAAATATTTTGTTTTATTTTTCCATTAAATCAAAAAATAATCATGCCAAATAAACTGATCATGGGCTTTTAAAGTGTTCCAAATTTAGTTCCTTGACTGATATTTTCAGAGCTTGAATTGTCACTGATCAGTTTTGCTAAATCTCATTGCACTTCAATTTGACAGAGGGGCAGGTGAGGGGCGATTATTCGAAGGGGGCGGTTATTTTAAGTATATCCGTCAAAGGGGGGTGTTAATTCGAGGGAGGCAATTAATCAAGGGGCGGCTATTATTCTAGGAAATACAGTACTTTGAAATCTGAGATGAGCTCTCAGTACATGATGGTGTAATATTCAAGGGCCAGCAATGCATCATACTGCAGACCCTGAGGAACAAGATCAAACACAAGCTACACGACTCCCATATCGGGTTGCTAGGCTGTTTATGCAGAGCATGGGAGACAGTATACTGGCCAGGCATGAATGCTGAAATCACTGACTACATCCAGAAATGTGACGTCTGTATGTCACTTCAGAGTAACCAGAGTAACTAGACCAAACAACCACTTAGCCAACATGAAGGCCGGCTGGGAGAAAGTTGCCACTGACATCTTCACTCTTGATGACAAGAATTATCTCTGCACAGTACACTATTACTCTGGGTATTTCGAAATGGATTAGTTACACAGCAAAACAGAAACTGTCATCACAAAGAAACTTAAGAGACATTTTGTCACACATGGAGCACCTAATGAATTGCTAAGTGGCCATTTGAGAACTTTTTGTGGTCATCTGGGACTGAGCATGTATACTACTACTATTCTTCATAAAAAAGACCAAACCAAGCAGTGTAGATTTTTGTTGTACACTGTATGAGTACATTTGTGTAAGGTCTTCAGCCTGCACAGTTGCTACATTTGTACATTATTTAAAAATAATTGTTTGATATCAAAGTTCTTTTTATCTGCCTCTTTCACACTACCCATAATACACCTTGTTTACCCTTGTTTATCTGATACATAGTGACTCAAGGATCACATGTCTTGGATGGATATAGGAGCTGGCTGTACAGCATGACAGTTCACAACATTGGTAACTCTAAGAATGGCAAAGTATACTGCCCCACGAATAAGAACCTAGATTTTTCCAAGTTTTTTTTTTAAATTATTTATTTCTATCACTGATTTACATTACTTACAAAGCATGTAAATAAATCATTACATTGCTACTATACACTAATTACTTAAACAATCCAGATCTATAATACAGAGTAGTTTTTGCAGAAACTGCATTGATCATTAGATTTGATTACAGTTTGTTGCCAATCTTCTATGCAGAAATTTAAATTGAAAAACACGTAATTTAGATTCGTTGGTATACAGAAAAGCAAGGGTATATGACTTACTCCAATCAATCATGTCAAAGTCACAAGAGTTGCAGTCTGCCAGCCATTTTTCCTAACTTTTACAAGGGATAGAGGTGCTTTGGGTTAGACATGATTTGTAAGCTAGTTTACAGAAAGCTTCAGAGGGTAATAGGCTTCTGGTGTCGGTTTTAGCACCTGTCAAATTTTGTGGACAATGTTCTTGCGTTTTATATTCGAGACAGAGTTAGCCTTAAAAGGTTCTTAAAGAAATGGTACATATATACGTGTAGTTAGCACAAGTTAAGGCTATTTAGGTTCTTAAGAAAAAAAAGGCAATACAGCTAAGAGTATATAGTGGGTCAGCTTATTATTAACTGGCTTGCCAAAAGGCAGGCCCAGTTCATAAAATGCCTTCAAATTTTTTCTCCCCTGTGTATTTCTAGCAATTCCTGGTGGGGGTGTGACGTCTACTCTTCAAATCCTGACCCTAGACCTATTTCAGACCAATACCTATTAGGCAAATGTAAGGCAGTTCCCCTCCAGGATTGTCTGTTCACAAAATGTACGCTATCAATAATAAGTTAGTAGTTAATAATTATTATAAACTACTTGACAAATCCCGGTGGGGGGCTGTGTTGTTTTGCTCTCCAAATCCTTACCCTAGACCTTATTTCAGATCAATACCTATGAGACAAATGTAAGGGAAAACTCCCCCGAAAATTTTCATTGTTTTTAGTTATGGTGATAAACACTATAAATTCTTAACTATAAAGCACATTAAGCAAAGGCAGCGATTAAATGAAGACGTGTTTGAAGCTACCGTAATATGCTTTTTTATCGTCTCCTTCAAAAGATGCTATGATGAGTACCTTTTGTGGTTTTTCTTAGTATAATTTTTGTTGAAGTTTAAACCTTTTGATGAGTTTTTTCCCTTCCAAAACGTGATTGCAAATCTCTCTGTGTGTAGAGCTCTAGTGTGGGTGTGTGTGTGTGTACATCCATTGAAAAAAGATGTCTCTCAAGCTATCATTGGCACTTTTTTTCAGTGCGTTTTACAAACGATGGTAAGATGGGTTGCTTTGAGGTTTGTCATCGCTTTATGTTGAAGTTTAAAACGTTTAAAATGTGACGACCAATGTCTCTTTTTATCTTATTGCAATTCTTGCTTTGCATATGAAATGCCATTCCTTGCTCATTCTAGATCACCACGTCCAAAAAAAAATTATATATATGTTTACTAGGACAGTTAGAAAGGCTTTAAATGCAATATCAAACAAAAATGAAACCTAAATTTAATTTGCTTTGTTAGTTTTAAGATCCAGAATTGAGAAATGTACTGCTCATTAATAGTGTTTTATGACCCATAGAACGACAATAATTTTTGGAATTTCTGGTTAGGTCAAATCAGTCACGTAATACTGTCACACTTTATTTCGGGGGGCAGAGGGATTGGGGCAGGGGTGTGTGAAAATAACGCTTATTGTTACCTGCTTAGAATGGCTAACTTACTTACTTTGATTCATAATGGTGGAATTTGAAAAGTTATAGCCTCGATTTAAAAATGGTACTCATTTTTCATGTTACGAAAGTCTTTCAAAAGGGTACAATGTTCAGATGAGTTTATGTTTAACTCTCTCATGAGATGCTATGTCACAAAATGGTCATGCAGTGACAATGTGGTGGCCTCGACAGTTTGTACACACACCCTCCCAAGAAAAAAATTTGCATAGCAATTTAGAAGTTAAGTAAAAATGACGAGATAAGGAGCTAAAGCATTGACCTCATTGGCATATAAATTTCAGTTGGAGTGACAAGGCACCTATGTCTCCAAAGAAAATTCTAAATGCTGACTTATCTGATATTTACCTAAGTGTACATAATTTTTTTCCATAATTAGATAAGAACCTGTTTCAAATTTTAGGCTAAACAGGTTCTTATATACAGTGTAGAAGGGGGGCTTAACTGGCTCATTTTTGCCTAACATGCTCTTAAAATCCAGGTTCTGAGTCATGGGGTTTTGCTGTATGCCAAAAGTTTCTGTGTGCTACCTTAAGCAGGCCACAACATATTCAATGTGTGAGTATGAAAAAAT
>OZ037994.1:33721539-33761539 GCA_964035705.1 Porites rus
AATATCTCTCCTTTCCAGATTGCTATGACAATAACTTTGCTATTTTCTGTTTACCAACCCTTTGGTCTATAATAAACTTAAAAAACATTTCTGGTCTCTGCCTTTTTTGGGCATCAGATGCCACTCGAAAACTGCACATAAAACAAGCTTATTTCCACCTCACCTGTCCTATAATTCAGCAATTTACGGCCGCTGAATTTACTAAACCAACACTTTCCAGCCCGTTATGCAAGAATAATAATTGAGGAGTTTGATGCTTGCTTAAAATGTTCGAGATTTTGCGAGAAAATTAAAGATTTCACGGTGATTAGTAATGCAAGTCATCAAAATATTGAAGGCAAAATCGTAATGTTTGTGACCTCGGTTTGATTTTCTCGCAAAATCAGAGATTATTCTTCTTATGAGTTAAACTATGCAGAAATCCCTCATTCAACAAGTGTTATGGTCTTTACTGTGACAAGACCTAGCTGTTATTAATTTCCTGGGGAAATTTCAAGGCCACATGGTGCGTGGTTGTTGACAAGCTTTGGATCAGTAAGCTTTGTATCAGGGGAAGGCACGGGAAATTTGCTGATCGAAACAGTGCAGGTTCTTTCTCTTTGCCAGATGCTACTTGGTCATAAATAATCTTGATCGAGATTGACAGAGATGTTCGAACAACTTGCATTTGAAAATATAGCTATAGAGATTAAAGCAGGACATTCTGAAAGCCTTTTGGGGGCAAAGAAGTGGATTCTAAACAAATATTGTCTGGTCACACAGCATACATTATAACATAATAGTTTGGCGTAGGTTGACAGCGGTAAGTGAAACTAACACTATTCTTCTCTGTAATACTCTTCTTTTTCTGAGGTTGTAGCCTAAACTTAATGAACTTTTTAATGCCGTAATTTCTTTATTAGTAGAAGGAAGAATTTCTCATCATTGAATGTTGTTTTTAGATGTACGAGTTGACGTTGCCTTATGACTGGCATATACTGGCATTATTCAAAGCTTGTCAACAACCATGCATCATGTGGCCTTGAAATCTCCCCAGGAAATAAAAAGCAGCTAGGTCTCGTCACAGTAAAGACCATAACACTTGTTGAATGAGGGATTTCTGTATAGTTTAATTCGTGAGAAGAATAATCTCTGATTTTGCGAGAAAATCAAAACGAGGTCACAAACGTTATGATTTTGCGTTCAATATTTTGATGACATGCATTACTAATCAGTGTGAAATCTTTAATTTTCTTGCAAAATCTTGAACATTTTAAGCATGCATTAAACTCCTCAATAATTATTCTCAAACTCATCAGTAATTCATGACGTTGTAAGCCCACCACAGCGCCCCATTCAAGTCAGGTGGATGACTTTGAAACTCAATGAAACACCAGTTGAAAATCACAAGTGTTTCATCACGTGTTCATCACTAGTGATAAAATTGTTTTTAATCTGCATATTCATAGATTACTGAAACACAGCTTAACATAATCATTAATTTTTAATAAACAATGGCCAGGAATAACATTTCAAATTACAAACCGACTGGCTCTTTTTCTTTTTGTTTCACTTTCAAACTAACACCAGCTCATGTCCCATCTTTCATTTCTGCGTCCAATATTCGTCTAAAGATAGCAAATCTAATGAGAAAAAATGAGACTTTCTAATGAGAATTTCCTTAAGTTTTAAAACATCAAATTTTAATGGCCCCCCTCTCCAATAATGCCAATTCATGCACCTTTTGTCTGAAGAGTCCAAGGGATTGAACTTGATAAAGGGGGTCTTTTCCACCATGAATCTAGTACAACGTTTTCGGAGGGTATGGATCTTTGGAACACTTTGCCACCTCTTGAACAAAAACTGGATAACCAATAGTTGAGCGTCAATGCGTCCGTCTCTGTTATGGGCCAAGTAAGTGGCTGAGTTTTGTCCAATTCATACTCTTTAAAAACTCGACCAACTTTGACTACTGGAAACTTTACACTTCACCCTCGTTGCCAATCCTCAAAAATGCCTACTGCCCACTTATTTTTATACCTGGTAGACTTCGGTACTGCTCTCTCTATGCAAAGTTCTTCTTCGTCGATTGTTTTCGGGAAGCGAAACCTTAAATGTAAATCACTTCAAGTTCATAACGCTTTTGGAATACAAATTTGGTGCAACGGGAAACTATTGGATAATTAAAAACAAAAGCTCACAAATACAATGAATGCCAACTGAATACAACAAATCACACATACAAGGCATTTTAAAAAAAATTGGAAAAATACAATACAGCATAATTTTGTATTGTTTCTTTGGAGAAGTCATTTCGAAAACTCGTGCTTCGGGTTTCATCACGTTTCCAAACGCTCGAAGACAATAAAACCACTTGACCTGCGGCCTCGTGGTTTCAAATGTTTTCTTGTGTTTGGAAACCTGATGAAACCCTCGCACTCCTTTTTTAAATAGTACTTCTTGTGTAATGGGATGGAAAGAGTCGGTTTAGTAACTTCAGCAGCCGTAAATTGCTGAATTATAGGACAGGTGAAGTGGAAATAAGCTTGTTTTATGTGTTTTCAAGTGGCATCTGATGCCCCAAAAAGGCCGAGTCCAGAAATGTTATAGACCAAAGGGTTGGTAAACAGAAAATAGCAAAGTTATTGTCATAGCTTTCTGGCAAGGAGAGATATTTTATCTCAAAATCAGCAAATATTTGAATGGTTACAAAGGTGATCCATATTCAAGGCCAGTGACTGACAAGCTGTTAACCCTTTAAGTCCCAGTAGTGACCAACAGCAATTTTCCCCTAACGATATCCATAGATTGTCATGAGATGAGGTTATGAGAATTAATAAAATGATCACCTAATAGAAAATACTTTGATCTTTTATCAAATTCTCTTAACTACGGTAATTCTTAAAGGAAATGTATAGAGATCAGTTTGAAGAATTTGTATGTGGATATTGGGGCTTAAAGGGTTAATCAAATTGACTGAAACTTACATCCTTGCATTCATCAAAGATGTATCAACATATATATATATATATATATATACACACCCTCATAGTCAAAGGTTAAAAACAGTTGTCCTGAGAGCTTCCTACTTTTGCCTGTTATTAATGCACTTTTAATTTATAGGTAAAAAATCTAATTAAACCAGTTGAATTGGGTGGGCTATCTCCCAGGATAAAGATCCAAGTTAAAAACCATGAACCAGTTTGCCATTTTGAGTTTTGGGGTAGACCCTTTAAAGTGGCAAAGTTTCATTGAAATCGGAGAGATAGCATGTAGCACACACCTGCCTGGTACCTGGACTCACTCTTAAGGACCCATGGAATATGTGCTGGAATATCTGCACTTCAAAGGTACAACCAAATCATTATTAGGAAGAATATAACCAAGTGGAAATTGATCATTTATTTCAGTCTTAAGTTTTACTGAAAATTTTGTATGGTTTACTGGTGTATGCAGCCTCCATGCCTAAACTTAATACTGTGCAGCAGTTTCTTCACAGATGTCATAAACACTGTTTTATATCCTGTGCTATAGATAGATATGATTTGCTTGAAAAAACAGACAGGTCAATCTCCAAGAAGATTAGTTGCCTACTTACTCATCCGCTGTATAATTTGTTGCTCAGATCAGAGTTTAAAAAGAATCTTCTGTTTGTCCCAATGTCAACCCCACTTTTAATACGGACACTGTTTACCTGGACACTGTCTATTTTTTATTTATTCATAATTGTCACAATCATTTGCTAATTATAGACATTGTACTCAGTTAAGATGAGACAGGTTTCTATCAGTTGATACAATATTACTTTATAACAGTAGCAAAAAAACGTTACACACACCTATGTTTGAAGTTCATCTTTCGTTCTGTGTTTGACCCTTTTACTGAAGCCCTCGTACATCACAAGTTTGACTTTCTTGGCTTTATGCCGCTTTATTCTTCTGTCCTACCTTTTCTCCACTGTAGATACAGGCATTTAACTATGTCGGAATGTCGCAACTCAAAGTTCTCACGAGGACATTGATGCACTGATTTTGAACACCAGACACTTACATATAACTGTGATTCCAATGCGATTTATTGCAGAGTAATAATCTGATGTCAAACACATCAAACTAAAATACAAGCAAGAAAACCTAGTCGAAGTGACACTAAACGGAGATAAGCAACAAAAACAATAATTATTACATAACAATACAAGAAAAGATGAGTGCAAAAAAAAACAACTAACAATTGCAATAATTGATCAAATAATGAAACGAAAACAACAAGGGGAAAGAAAAATTAGCTTACTAATTGTCCTTTCTGTACGCCTGAATAGAAGTCGCAAATGACCATGGTAATTAGCTTCGCAGATAACTCTTTCACATGAACTCTCTCTAACCAAACTTAATCTTTAACTTAGGAACAGTTACATCCTTTTGGTCTGTTTTAGACATAATATCAATTAATCATATGCCCGTGATGTTTTTTTTTCTGAGAGCCTGCTCAATATGGACACCTGGATAATAGAGACAGTATGTCATTTCCTCTCAGTGTCCACATTGGCTGGGTTCCACTATACTTATAATGAAATACTACTGATGTTATATTGCAATGGTCCTTTTTTTACCCTAGGTGTAGTCAAGAAATATCGGACCTGATGTCTAACAGTCTAATAAACCAAGTTGACGAAGAATTCAGGAATAGCCTGGACTCCAAAATGCCTGAATGGTCACCTGAGTGCAAAATATATGTATGTAACCAAGGCAAACTAACTGATTTGTGTGGATCTGGAGTCCTCGTTTACGACCCACGGGCAGATGTCGGACATACTGAGCTAAGCAAGTACTGTATCATTACCAGCAATAAAGTAATTGGAAATGAGAATTTTGAGGAAGGTCATTATAAAGTAGAGTTCAGCAAAAACTCAACACCAAAGTCATTTGATTTGTTTCGTGTTAAAAAGAAAGTGTGGAATATTCCTTCTGCAGGGCAAGTGATAATTTTTATTGACCCTAATTGCCAAGAATTGCGACATTTTTGGAAGAAATGCGGAATTTTAAGTACATGCTTGACCATAGCAGAAAGGGATCCACATCAAAAATCTTTTTGTTATGTTGCAAACCAGCGTTATTTTGTAAAAAGTGACTCAAATGGTGAGAATGGAAAGCATTTTTTGGAAGCTGATAACAACCATTCTGCTAATAATGCAGCAAATGATCTAGAAAAAGCAGATGGTACAGTTATTTTCCAAGGAGCCATGGAAGGGGAAAAAAAAGCAGTAGGAATTTTCAATGTTGTGCACAAGACACAGATGGGGATTTTTCCTATGTGGTTTAAATCAAAGATTACTGACATTTTAGGTGAGCTATATTTGATTTCTTTTAGTACTAGTTATAAAATTGGAAGAAAATTTAGTGGTAAACTTGAGGATGAATAATGGAATTAATGTCTCTCTGGGTCAGAGCTGCATGCTGACAAAAGGAAATGAGGTCCAAATGAATGTTTCCCACCCCCCCCTCCCCCCCCCAAAAAAGAATTACATGTTAAGTGGTCATCTCCGTATAAGAGTAAAGCTCTAAGAGTCATGGACGGAAACAAAAAAGAGATAATTTTTGCTTCTTGCTTACCCAGATTTGACTAGTACATTTTGCCTTATAATCTTGGCTTTACAGCAAATGTCTGGGAGATATCGACCTTGTTTGTCCTCTTCATTCGCAAACGTTGCATGATTTTGTGTGGGATCATTACCATGAGGACAAGGGAGGGTCCAATTCTTGGGAAATGTTGGATTTGCAAATTATCTTTGTTTGAGTGGCCCTGTTTTTTTTTTATCACAACTTATTGATCTGTGTATGCTGTTGTGCTGTGTGGGTTTTGTTAAACATGCCGTAAAGCATTGGAGTGATGGCGGATTGTTATCCAGTCTCTAATGCTTACACTGGTACAAGTCTAACTAGTTGTACTGTCCAAGAGCAATGAGAGATGATAGGTGATGGATATACCAAGTAAAGGAAGAGTTCGATCATGACAGCAACTGGTAATAGTTAGGAACTCCTTTATGGAATATAAACCCTCTTTTCGTGAAAGACATAGTATTTGCAGTTCTCAAAGTGATCTATAGATGATATCATGCAGTAGGGTAGTGCCTAATTGCCGAGTGTATGCCATCAGTGTAATAAATAACCTACTAAAATCGAGAAAAATAAAACTTAAAACAAAGCTCCCACCCTCAAATCATGGACACTTCCTGGTAAGTATAAAGTACAAGTTTATTATTACTGTAATGACTATTTTAATAGAGTAATGTACTATTGTTTTTGTACTGTTTTGATCTTAGACACCAGGGAATACTATTACTAACTTTTGGGGTTATCTATTTTTTTAAGTTTACGGGTAAGGCTGTTGTGATACACCCGGTTAGCTCATTATTGAATTTAATTACTGGTCTGCCGAGTGGGAAGCCATGGGTTCAAATCCCTGCTGGACCGACACTCATAACTGAGGAGAATGTGCCGCCTTTGTTTTGACATCTACAAATGGTTAAAGGGATTCTAGTCTTCTCGGACAAGGACAAAAAACCATAGGCCCTGTCTCTCAGTTCTTTCACTGTTCTGATTCTTGTGGGACATAAAAGAACTCACACCGCTGTTTGTTAAGAGTAAGGGTTGTGCTGTGGTACAACCCTTCGTGGGTTGGGTGGGTATTGAGTAATGGCTGGTTTCGTATTAAATGCTATTGGTCCTTAAGTATGTTTTTCAAGTTTGGAAATGATGGTTGAAATTGTGTGATAGAGGGTAGAATACTTTTGTATGTCCCCATTTTTGTTTGTGAGCTTTCTTTCTCTGCCCCATGTTTAATTTCTGAGAGGATATTGACGTTTCTTCCAGGTTGCCTTTAGCAATAACGCATGTTTTGAATTGTCTAACATTCTCCTCATACATAGCTTTTGAAGAGTTTGTTCCAACATAGCTTTTGAAGCGTGTGTATTGAAATGTTTCAAATGTTTCTTGGATAATGAAATGTAATATTTTATTCATTGGTCATTTGCACAACTATGGAAGTCTGACAGGAAGTCAGGGACCACAAGATCTGGCCAATAAGAGCGCGTCATTTGGGCATTTAGTTTGGCTGTTTTGAGAAGTGTATGAAGTGAAGTTATTTTTGATGCTTGAGGTTTTTGTTCTTGGAATTCTTCTGTAATCTATTAATCATCCTGTTAATCAGCAGTGGTTTGAGATGTATTTAAGGTGTATATGCAGTCCTTAACTTACTGCTGTTAGACTTATGTACAAAGAAAAATTACCAGTGTTACTCCCTTTCCTACCTTTCTTGCTTCAGCTGCTACTGCTCCTTCCACTACTTTTTCTTCTGTTACTGTTACAGATGCCTCCACCACTGATGCATTAATGTAATATTATCTGTCTCTCCAGATGGTATCAGCAAAGTTGAAGAGAGGTCTTATTGAAGCATTGTATAATGCGACTCGCGCATCCAAAGGCAGTAGATGCTTGAATTTAACAAGTCAATCCTTTGATTCACTTTCGCAATCCATGATTCGATAGGCTCATTCCAAGTCAGATTCTTATGAATGACAACACCGAGATACTTGATTGAATCTTCACTCTCAAGGTTTTCGTGATCAATGACAAGCTTGATACCTTGGCAGGTTTGCAACTTCCTATCACCACCAAACAATAAGAACTTCGAATTCGATGTGGTCACCTTACCACATTTTCAAGTCAATGGAAAAGTGCTAATCTTAAGTGACCGGTTAAAAAGTGAATCAGACTTGGAAAATGAATCAGACCTCGGGGAGGTTGAACCAGGTTACCGAGATGTGGGAAAAACTTAGATAAGTACTTTGTGGTGCCTTTAAAGCGGCGTGCAGCAGCTTTGTCGCTTGGCTGCAGCATATCACGTACAGCCTCCAAGATCATTGGACTGACTTTATGACCATTAGAAGTGACTAGGTGGCCCATGAAAGGAGCACTCTGAGGCTTGAAACTGATCTTGTCTGAGTTAAACTTCAGATTGTGTGCAGCTTTAGAACTGTATTGTCATGATCAAGGGTTGCTTGTTCAAAGTAATCTCCATGGCCAATAACAATAGTATCGTCAGTGATATTTAGTACCCCCTTTTCATGACGTCTTGAAGACATCTCTGAGACTTGTCTGGGGCTGAGCTAACCCCAAATGGAAGACGTGTCCATCGATAACGTCCCCAACGAGTGTGCATGACTGTGAGCATGGAAGACTCTTCAATCAGCTTGATTGTTTGAAAAGCTTCTCTTATGCCGAATTTGGACAAGGGTTTTTCTTTGTAAAACCTGTGGATGTTTTCTTCAATGGTTGAAATCAGATGGCCTTCTTAATTGTTTGAAATGGGTCCATTAAATTCGTACTTTAGCATGCTCAGAGTCAATAACAGGTTGTTCATACATTACCATGTTTGAAATCCATGGAGTCACTTTAGCCACAGGAACTAGCTGACCGTTGTCAATATGCTTATCCAACATCCCCTTCATAATTGGCAGCATGGGAGCAGAGTAGCGATACATGTTGCCTGAAGGAGTATGGGGAGCACAACTCACATATGCCCCTCAAATAAACACTGATAAGCATGTTTGATATTTAAGAGTCAACTGACTGGGCGGGTGCTGAACTGGCATATTTTTCACTCGAGAGACCTCAGCCTGTTTAATCCTATCAGCATCATACTTCAATATACCCATGCGGGTATTGTCTGCCAAACCCCACCAAGAGAGGGTAGTACTGTTGGAATGTATTGATCTGAACTATTACTTCATATGAGCTTCCACAGCGAAAACAATTAAGCTTTGCTTGACCTTTGGTGGGATTGCCTTGGAGTAGTAGAAGAGACGTGTTGTGGATGTTTATCTCAACAGAAGATAGCTTTTCCAGTTCAGTGATATGTATAGTATTGCAAGAACAGTCAGAATCGTCTTGCATGATTCAGTTTTCAAGTCATCCTCGAAATCCCGGGTCTTGGTAATTACTTGAGCAAACGAAAAAGTGACAAAGGTTTCTCTCGAAATTACATCGCTTCGATGTCATTGAGCCTAACCACAAAAATATCGCGCTGACATCTGTCTGCTGCATCAACTGGGAAGTTGCACTTTTGGAAGCTGAATCTTACAGCTGTTTGCCAATCGTGACTACTCATGTTTGGATCTTGCTTGAGAATTCTCAGAAAGTAATGGGTGCTTTGTATTATAGGCTCTGCTCCCAGATAGTGCGTTGTTAGCTCTTGAAGCCGTGCATCAGGGTTCAGCGTATTTTCGTCTGATATTGGAGCGTCAAATAGTTGTGAGTACATCCTATTCTTGAGGAGGGAATGCTTCCCTTTGTGCAGCCATTGCCTTCGGTCGTTTGGTCGTGATACAATATTTATCCGAGTCAACCTCTTTAGCTGGATTAATGAAATCTTCCATAATACAAAAATCCCTGATTTTAGCCAAAAAATATTTGAAGGTACATCATCTTTCAGGAGCGCTAGTGTCAAACTGAGGTCGGTCATGATTTTCTCCAATAATGATACCACAAGTTCCCGATCAAGAGTAGAGAGTTCGTGCAAAAGACGAGTGCAAATAGTGAGTTTAGAAACGGTTAGAGGCTACCCTGACGACGTTTAGGGAATCTTCAACCATTTAAAGTTTACGCCATGGCCTTCTCTGTAACTGACTTCGTGTGAAAGAGCTGTAAAGTACAAGTGATGTGTGATGACAAAACAAGTTTTCTTTAGCAACATGGCGGTCCAACAAGAAGTAACTAGAAATAAAGAATTGTTCTCGATCTCCAGACAGAACACTTTCACTTGTGGGAACAGATGCTTTTGTCTGGTAAAAACTTAATATTGCCAGAGGAAATGATAACCACCCCTTTTCCTTGCTACCAATGAGAAGACCTCCTCAAGGGTCTTTGAAAATTATAGTTGAAAACAAACCCTCTCACCCCAGACTCCCTCTAAAAGCCATAGACGCTTCCACGTGAGGCTTGTACAACAAATAGTTTTTATGTTTGGTACATGTATTCATTAACAACTCTATTTTATTGAATGGTACTGTTATGTACTGTGCTAATTAACATGACATATTCTAAAAAATTATGTGTATGATATGTTGTCGTTCAATTTTATCCTTGGTTTAAATTTTATTTTTATTATAAAATGATACATTACCATAACCACAACATGGACACTTATCACAATAATGTCATCTTTCACAACATAAGCTATCTCACTTAAATCAATTTACTGCACTTTTCAACACACAATTTTGCAAAGATAAGTTTATCATAATTTTGTTATATACATTATCGTGCTGCTTTATGGTGACTGCAGCAGATTCTGAGGCAGAATATAAAAAATATATTATGAACGGTGTTTCTAAAACGAAGACCCAGAAAAGAAGACCTAAGACCTAAGACTCCATGGACTAAAACAAAGACCCCATGGACTAAAACGAAGACTCCATGGACTAAAACAAAGACCCCATGGACTAAAACGAAGATCCCTTGGACTAAAACGAAGATCTCCTAAACTAAAACGACTTGTGTTAATCGCTGAGGGCAATGCCCGCTCTCGTAATTTGTTACAGCGATTTGGGAATTTTGTGGAATTTCCTCTGCAGTATTTAGTTGTGATAATCAAGTCTACCACTTACCTTTCCTTCGGGTTTTTTTAAAAATAGCGTCATCTAGTGTGTCGTGTGGTTATAATGCGCCCTCGGTGAAGAGGACTGGCGTGACAAGCCCAAAGGTCATCAGCGTGGCCCTGGGAGGCCTGAAAATCAAAAAGGCTTAAGACAGGATTAGTCTTGAAGACTTCTGCCAAACGTTTTTTGGGCGCGCAGTTGGGGTTTGGGGGAGGAGGGGGTCCATTGGCTTTCTGATAATTTATGGTTCAAAATTCAATGTCGGATGATTTGGGTGTCATCCCGTGTGTAATGAGTTAAGAAACTATAACCGCGTGCTCCAGCTTTCTAAAATGTCGAAGAATTGTATCACTTCCAAAGTGGTTTAAAACATGCAAAATATTTCTAAGAAACCTTAAGGAAAGGTAAGTGATATACTTGATTATCACAACTAAATACTGCAGAGGAAATTCCACAACATTCCCAAATCGCCGTAACAAATTAGTCCAAGGGGTCTTCGTTTTAGTTCATGGGGTCTTCGTTTTAGTCCAAGGGGTCCTCGTTTTAGTCCATGGGGTCTTCGTTTTAGTCCAAGGAGTCTTTGTTTTAGTCCATGGGATCTTAGGTCTTAGGTCTTCGTTTTTGGGTCTTCGTTTTAGAAACACCCGTCGACTGAAAGCGATTTCGAATTCCCATCAAGGACCAAAGCACTCATGAACAGCTGTCTTTTTATCGTCTGCAAAACAATGTTTACTATCGGTGAATCTCAAGCCATTTCTCATGCAAACAGAACAGCAAACATAAGAACGCCGAATTGTCAATCCTCGCGGGGGACGATTTGACACCTAAAAATCCTCTGGAGCGAAGAACGCCGACGACGGCGCAAGCAACAAAGATGGATGGAGACGGCAGCAACAAACAGCGGAGCAGCGAGAACATCACTCAATGAATTTCAAATGCTAAAGTTCTTTAAGAGCAAATAGAAGCGATTTTGGATAATTAGCCTTATAAACATATGAGCGAACATCGCGGTAACAAAACACGTTTTGCTCGCAGACGAGTTTGTACCGTGTCGTCTTAGACTGTTGGGCTTTCATTCTCTACATGTAAATGCGATGAAATGCATTTACGTTGGGTTTTCACTGTCCAAACTGCAGTCATTCGTCTTTTCTATATAATTAAGTGTATGGTATCAGCGTAATTAACTGCCCCACCCTTCCTTTTAGCTACCAAAAGACCCCCTGGAAATGAATAAACATAAAACTTGAAAACAAATCTCTTTCCCCTCTGCCCGTCAAACTATGGAAACTTTCTTGTAAGTTAGAGAGGTTTTATAGTTTTTATGTTCAGTACAAGTATTACTCTGACTACCGGTAATAACTCTTTTTGGAGTGTACTGTCGTGGTGTTGTTTTTAGCATAGACACCAGGGAATATCATCGATACGTTTTTTGGGTTGCCTGTTGGTTTTTTAAGGCTGTTATGCTACAACAAAAGTCAGTTACATGATGGTGACCAGTTCTATTTAAAAACTGTTAAAGCATTGGTGTAAAAGCTAAAAGGATAATAATCCAGTCTCTAATGTTTGCCACACTATGTCACTTTGTCTCTGAATAATATTGCTGTCTTTTCTTTCCTAGCTACAGCGAATCAACAACCAACTGGTGGTGCTTATGGTAATGATGGTGTAGACGTTGATGCATCGGCTTCTGAAAATGTTGACAACAACGATACTCAACAGCCTGGCTCTAGTTCTCCTGTCCAAGAGGAACAAGGTGAAGAAATAGATCAGCACGAAGAGACAAGTAATAGCTATGAACACTTTGTTCTTAAAAATAGGTAACCTAAGAAAACAGCCGACATTTGCAGCGCTATCACTGGTTTTCCAATGAAATGTCGTCTGAGAAATGAGCGCAGAAATTCCATACTGACGACGTGTCACTGCACAGATCTGGTCAGGATAGTGATTCTGCTTGGGGGAAGCAAATTTTCCACATAGCACGACAAATCAGGAGTTCCTCTAGTCTAGAAAATAAGGAATCCTCTGTACCTTGACGAATGGAATGATTAACATTCTTTAACTCGTGTACATGTATTAGAGTAACTAGTATAATACTTTTTTGTCCTCAATGACGCAGTTTACAGGCTACAGTTTACCTGGGATGCGTTTTCTTTTTGGGAAAATCCAAATCCGCATTTCCGAATCCAAAAACTGATTGTGCTTTTTCTTGGGCAACTCCGAAAAATTCATGCTCTGGGTGGATTATTCGGATCATTTCCAAATCCGGAATTTTGAGATTCACAATCTGAACGTTTTTGGGAAAGGATTTGAAAAAAGTATTTTTGACAAGCGGTTTTCCAAACAAAACTGTGAGACATTGTAACTGAGCTTATGTTGGTGGCGCCTGAAAACAAAGCTCTTTCAAACCATGGAAACTTTCTTGCAAGTTAAAGAGGTTTTATAGTTTTTATGTTCAGTACAAGTATTGCTCTGACTAATAACTCTTTTTGGAATGTACTGTTGTGGTGTTGTTTTTAGCATAGACACCAGGGAATATCATCGATACATTTTTTGGGTTGCTTGTGAGTTTTTTAAGGCTGTTATGTTACAACAAAAGACAGTTACATGATGGTGACCAGTTCTATTCGAAAAATGTTAAAGCAATGGTGTAGAAGCTAAGGGGATAAAAATCCAGTCTCTGATGTTTGCCACACTATGTCACTTGGTCTCTGAATAATATTGCTGTCTTTTCTTTCCCGGCTACAGCGAATCAACAACCAACTGGTGGTGCTAATGGTACTGATGGTGTAGACGTTGATGCATCGGCTTCTGAAAATGATGAAAACAACGGTACTCAACAGCCTGACTCTATAACTAGTCATCCTGTCCAAGAGGGACAAGGTGATGTACATACCGGGACAAGTGAAGAAATAGATCAGCACGAAGAAACAGGTAATAGCTATGAACACTTTGTTCTTAAAAATAAGTAACCTGAGATAACAGCCAACATTTCACAGCATTGTCACTGGTTTCCCCATGAAATGTCGTCTGAGAAACGAGCGCAGAAGTTCCATAGCGTTGACGTGTCACTATCCAGATCTGGATAGTGCTTCTGATTGGCTGAAGCAAATTTCCAACATGGCGCGACCAATCAGAAGCTCCTCTAGAAATTAAGAAATCCTCGTTACCTTGATGGATAGAACGATTAAAATGTTATTTGAAGTCGTGTACTGAGTCTGTACATATATTAGAGTAATTAGTATAATATTTTTAGTTCTCAATTACTCTATACAGTGTGCTTGGTTAGCTGAAAAGATCATGGGTAGATTAATGTTCAACTGAGTGTATGGTTTCTTGGTTGTGAATTAGAATCTTGTTTTTGGTGAGCGTGTTTTTGCTGATGAGCATTTCGCAGGCTGCACACTCAATTATTGTACAAACATGGATTATAATGTATTCAGACCTTGGTCATGAGCGGTCTAGTGTTGATCTATGTCTATAGCCTAAAGCGGCTCATTGACTCCACATTAAAAATACAAAGAAATTTTCAAGATGTCTTTGTTTAGCGAAGTGATCGGATTTTGTCATAAACAGCGTCAGGGGGACACACCCCAAGCAAACTTCGCAACCGGGAGGCGAAGGAAGGTAATATGCAGTCTCTAACTGTACTTGACATGTATTTTGTTGCAGTTGGTGGTGATTCACCTCAAGCTCCGCCAAACAGTACAGAAACATCGACTGGGAATCAAAGCTATGAAAACTTACCTGGTGAGTGGTTTTAGATTTGTTGATCGATAAATAACACTGCCGGATGTTAAAAAAAGAAACCGTCTCTTCAACTTTATAGCTGAAAGTAGAGTACATTAAAATCACATACGCGAAATAGCAATCGAGAAAGACTAGTTGGTAAGGAAGTATGCAGCGCATTGTAGATAGTACAGTTTTCAGTGTTCTAAACGTATTGTTTTCAAACGATAAATTTTACAGTGGTCGTCCTCAAGTCGGATCAACATAAAATTCTCACTGCTAACTTGTTTTAGATTTTAATTTCACAGCGTGGTGTTTTAAATAAAATAGCGATTATTCTCTTCATGTGATCGAGCGGTGTGTTACACAATTACGCCGTTTTAGCCCCCCCCCCCCCCCCCAAATGCCTAATTCTTCCAGCCGTTCTTTTTATTGTAACCGACAGCATAAGTTGATTTCCCATCTTTAGTCCTTCATCGCCAGGACGCAAATTTTCAGTAATGTGAAAATGTCAGTCCATAAAACTAATGTATGAGCAGTTAGATAAGAAAGCAATCATACGAATTTCTAGCAGTACAGTGGAACCCCGTATTTGCGACCACCGTTGGGCCATAAAATCCTGGTCGTAATAACGAGGTGGTCGCATTAACGGGGTCTTCAAAATAATAAACTGAGTCAATGGTTTTTACGTTTGGTTTGAAAGAATATGGCCGTAATAACGAGGTGGTCTTATAAACGGGGTGGTCGTAAGGCGAGGTTCCACTGTATAGTCAGTGGGGATTTTTGCATCGAGTATTAGTATTTCGAAACTTCTTTCACTGAAATTATGCACAGAGTTCGTCACAGTCTTATCGTGTGGCTTTTCTGCGGAGTTACAGGTGTACAAACTGAACCTGCCATTGATTTCTGAGGAAACTTGGTACACTATTTTAACCTATCAAGAAGGCAATTGTAAAAAACGTAGGGGGGTCATTGTGCTTGTTTCTACAACTTAATGCAGACAAATGCAGTTATTAAGACTCCTTCAGTGAAGTCCTCCTCTTTCAAAAACCGAGTGAAGCTCAACATAGCGATAGGTTATGTTTGTGAAGATTGTTGTTGTAGTCTTTTTATTGAAATGAGCCAACGAAAGAACCCTTTCTTTCAAGACCCAGTGAGCCTCCTTTATGCAATAAAAATAAAGAAATATATAAATGTAATAATGATTTAGAAGTAGCACATCCATAAAGTGGTTCTTCGTCTACCTGATCCCTGGTCGAATTGGAATTTGGAATGTGTTGGTTTTCGAGGAGAGGGGAACACCGGGGTACCCGGAGAAAAACCCTTCGGGGCAAAGGAGAGAACCAACAACAAACTACCCACATATGGCGTCGACACCGGAATTTGAACCCGGGCCACATTGTTGGGAGACAGTTTTAATTTAACGTTAACTTTTTGCAGTATCATCCATTTCATGGCTTATTTTCGTTTGTTCACATCGCAGTTTGGACATGTTTTGATCTCGATGTTCTTGCCTGGCTACTCAGTGTTTTGGCAGTAATCCCAAATGCCACGTGCACCCTGTTTAGCAGAAGTGCATTAGAAGTGCTGAGAGTGTCTGCAGAAATAATTTAAGTTGCCGCTTTCTATCCAGGCTGCCAGGGACAAAAGGCTTGTTATAGTTCTTCAATTGCTCAGGTTTTTCTAACGTAGACTTTGTTGAAAACGAAAGTAGAGTCCTAAAGCGAAGTCAACCGAGTATCCGTTATTTCGAAGTACGGCTTTTAATCAAAGATTGATTACAATAAAATTCAGTTTTTTGTTGCGTTTCAGCTCCTCGCACTGTTTTGAATTTCTGTCTTTAAAGTGAATTTTCCTTCCCTCCCCTCCCTAACCTGTTTCCTTGATTGTTTCCTTGGTTTTTTGAGCTGTGCCGGATACTTCTGAGCTCGGTCTCTGCACTACCAATTCTTGTCTTTCAAGAATGTTGCCTTTTTCGTTTTTCTTCGCTCCGCCATCTCCAGTTGTACGCCTCTTTGCTTTCATCTCGTTCTTAAACGTGCCCCAAGATTTCTTTATCCTGTCCGCCATGTTGACTTGTCACAAGGTCGAGCCTGCAAGGCATCTTGGTCTATGGCGGTTTTAGGCCACCGTCGAAAATTTTTTTCACTTTGTTCTAATTTCATTTACTTTCAATTGACTTCGCTTTGAGATTAATTTCGTTTAACACAGAAGGTTTTGATTTCCTTTCATTTTCATTTTCATTTTAAATTGTTTTGAAAACGAAATGAAATGAAATAAAACTAAAAAATACAATAAAATGAATAAAATAAAATAAAATAAACAAAATGAAATAACTAAAACCATTCATGTAAAAGTAAAAAGCTGAAAATATAACAAAATCCCCATGGCAGCTCTAGGCCACCATACACTAGGGATCAAAGACCAGGCATTTCATCACTAGTGAGGCTACAAAATGGGCCGGTTTAGGAGTCGGCCGAGTGGACCGCGGCCATCCCTTTTGCTGTGAAATTCAGTTGTATTATAATTTTCAAAGAATTCTCAATAGAATAGTATCTGTATGGCTGGCATGGCAAGTGTCTTGACTGCCCCTTTCTGAATTTGGCGGAGGCTCCTGCAGTCAGGTTAGCGTGCGTGATGGCGTGGCCGATGTTAGCAGCCACATCAGTAAACTGCAGCAGTCAAATGAAAAATTAAAACTCATATAGTGTGTTCGCTCATGTGACCATCTTGTTTTGCTTGAACAAATGAAGCAATTTGGGTAATAAGTAAGGGTTTAATTCTCAGTAAATGGCTTTTTTCCTCGAACTCGGCCGCCATCCCTTTATTAACTCCTCTAACATGGCCGCTGTGACATCAAGCGGACAGACTTTATGATTACTGAATACCCATATTAATTTATCTGAACACGGTCTCTTAGCGCAAATATAGATTTATGTTCCCTTTCACGAGTGAATGTCTCTAGATAATCTGGGAAAGCTGATTATTATTTTAATTGATTTATATAATAACATTACCTTGTTTTTTTCCCACTAGTTTCTAAACAACTTGTCTCAGAGGCTGTGACTAAAAACACTCTACTTTTGGAGAAACTTTCAAAGATGCTGGACCGCGAAATTCGAATTATAAGATGCTGGAAGCACTTGGCAGATGTTTTGGGGGTACCAGATAAAATGAGAAAAAAGTGCGATATGTACACCGAACACAGCCCAACTGAGGATTTGCTATATCATGTTACCAATAAAAATCCCTATTTGACAGTTCAACAGTTAAAGAAAAAACTGGAGACCATTTTCCGTAACGATGTGATTGAAGATTTGAATAGAGGTATGCAAGTTAGTACAGCATTAATCCTGCATCACTCCTGTTCAGCAATTTTGTTTTGCATCATTAGTAGTGTAGGAGGGATGTTTTACTCCACTTTTTTGCGCAGGAATTTTATTAACTTGCCCAGGAATAAATTAACGCCAATGACGTCATAACCTTTTGTCTTTAACTCATGAGTAAAATGCGCAGGAAACTCATTAAGATGAGGTCGTGTGCTATTTTTAGTTGGTTTAGGTTTTCTAGTTACTTTAAGGTCGATAAACGTCTTCGCTTTCGATTGGTTAGTTAGAAAATAAGAAACGTTTTCATTGGTTAATTCATAGTGTCTGAGGAGTAAAGTTAAACTTGTCTGTGACTTAAAATCACTGAGACGTAACGTAATTATGCAAGTCCTATTTCCTGCTGCTGTGATTGTCCTAGTTCCGGTTCACTGATTTTTGGTGGGCAACTAGTGCATATTAATGAGGGCAAAGGCAAACTACCTCTTTTTAGCACGAAAGACGACGCCGCTTTGCCTGAGATCAGGCCCAATTTGAGCGGTTCTCATACATTCTCTCTAACAGCTACCGCTGAAATTGGGGCTCTCTTTTCGTTTCGCCATGCCCGCCGGAGTGTTATTTACAAAGCGAAACGAAAATAGAGCCTGATCTCAGGTTACCTACCCGTCTCCCTTTACTACTATCATTATACTAACAATTGCATTAGGTATTCCAAACCATGCTTACGTGCTTTTACTCCTTTGGGTTTAAAATGCATTATCAAACAAAAATTCCATCTCTTTGATAGCGCGATAGTCGTTTCCAAACCAATGGTTTTCTTTGAGCTAGAGTTCATTAAGTAAATTTAGGTGATTGTTTTCTTACCAATAAATGTAATGGTACACCTTAGTAGCTTGAAGACTAAGAGCCTTTTTTTCTTTATTTGGAGAATAACTTAAAAAAAGTCAACCCAACCTTTATAAGATGCTATGTATGGTCAAAACCTCTATGAATTCCCTGTGCTACAATGGCCCTTTTAAATAAGTTTGGTCGTTTTTTTAGTTGTTGAATCTGGTTCAAACCATGCAGCAATTCCTAGGTTGTAATTGAAATTATCCAAATGTGGTTTTTTTATTTACATGAGCTCCTTTTCTATGCAGGTGGTTATAAAGATGAGACGAGCGTGGTTGAATTGTTTGCTGAAGATCCAAAGTTTAATAACATACTGTCCAGACTTGACGAAAAAACAATGCATAACTATAAAGATCTGGCGAAGGAGTTTAAAATCAACACCTTAAAGATTGACCAGTTGGGTATGCGTGGCAGTGGCGGACCCACAGCATTTCTGTTTTATTACATGAGTTTTACTGAAGGTCTAAAGGATTTAACCATGGGCCAACTCTGTAAGCATTTTGAAGAAATGGAGTTAATAAAGTTAGCCAAAGTTGTTACAAAGGCTACTAATGAAGGTTTGTATTTTGTCTATTTATGACCAGTTTAGCCTGTTAAAACCACAATTTCTGCACCCTATTCTGGATCAAACCCCGTGATCATTGTACCCTTTGTAAAAAAAAGAAAGTGCACTCCTACAACATACCAATTACAGGAGAGTACAATGCTCCACATTCGAGGTAATACTTCTGTCCTCAACTCAATAGCCTCATGATTGTGAAGATATAAATAATACTGCCGTAGGTGAGGGCAAATATTTGTTTTATACCAGTAAGAAATGTCCTGTCCATGTTTTTTCATATCGTATGTACTAATGATATATAATGGTAACTGAACTGACAAGTATGCAATTTGGTTTGAATACGCTCGATTTGAAGCGTGAGTTCGATTTGAAATCACAAAGCCCATTTACCACTTCATTACATTCATTTCGAAAAAAAATAATAATAAATTGCCTTGGTAAAAGTGACTTCCTGCATACTTATAAGTGCCTAGTCATTTTTTTTTCATTCGTTGATAAATTGCCTTGGTAAAAGTGCCTTCCTGAATACTTATAAGTAGCCTGCAAATGGCAGACGTATTTCTGGGTGAAACAAGAACCGAAAAATGCGTCTGCTCCCCGCAGGCTAACTTATAAGTACCCATATCTTATCCAGTCATGAATGTCGTGTAAACTTGTTAATGTCAGTCGTTTTTACGTTTAAATAAAACTTTGCTTAGTTTCTGTACGGCGGGCTGTACGGCGTTTTCCCAGTCCCTCTCGGTCAATACACTTTGATGATGTATCCGAGGCAAACGGGCGGGGATCGGCGGGAAACGCCGAGACAAAAACAGATTGCGCATGCGTGTTTTGCCTTTTGAAATTCAAGATGTTGTGTTACATATTTGTAAACAGCAGGAAATGATGGTTTTGAAAAAACCCTTGTGGTAATTTGCAGGTTCGACTCAGTTTTGCCGACCGGCCTTGAAAAGTCATCAGAATATTATTCATAGTCCTGTGAAGATTGATTCTGCTCCTTCAATCTCATTTTCCAACTGAGCTGTCGGAGTTTGCAGCTCTTAACCCAGTTAAACGACTGCGAATTTTCAAAGTAAAAACAATACTTTAATGACCTTCTGTGTAGTAAACTTAGAGCGCAAATCTTGAATAATCACATACTTTCAAATAAAACATACTTTCAAATAAAATTCATTAGCTGCGTATCGAATAAAAGTGCCCAAAAACTGATCATAAAAAAATCGTGTAAAATTCGCCGACATTCACAGAGGTTATGCGTGTATATTTAATGTGAGAAGCTTTAAATTCAACTTGGATGCTGTTGTCTCAAAATGGTGTTTTGAGCTAATGTTATCAATGAAAGAACACACAACAACAGACAGAGAAATTATTTTTCGAAAAATGTGTACAAACTTTGCTCGTGGATCCATTCACGCAAATAAAATCGGCTGAGCATGTGGCAAAAATTATTTCACACAAATCTTAAATCAAGTAAAGGCGCTCTAGCCGATCTCAAAATGTACAAAACGCCTAAGATGAAATATTGACAAATACATAAATTTCCATTTAAAAACGTATTTTTTTCACAATAGAGTACAAAATGTACCCGACCATTCTTCATAAACTTAGCTGCTTTGTTGCGTTTCAAAACAGGCCAAGCGCTTCGATCGGCCGTGATGAAAATTTCGTGAATTTCGAATTCCTCGAAGGACAATTTTGTAAAGAAAAGCCTTCCTTTGTCCACTAAAAGACAACTAAGCATTCTTTTGAACTTTCCCTTCCCATCTGTGTGTTCTAGCGTTGTATGTTTAACCTTGAAATGCGAAACACTGGTCTTGTAAATGCACAAGAATGAGCCCAAGGTGTCCCTCGCGACCTTCAGAGGGTTACCTCGTCAATCTGGGGTACCCCACCTCCATGTAAAAAGCTAATGGCCTAAGGATTAAATCTTTGGCGTTTTATAGTAACCGTAACTATGCACTGGTACCCAAACTTGCTCTTCCTGCTTGAGTAGTCACTAGACACAAATTGACATAACCCTTATTGTAATTTGTTTGTTCAAAACAGATTCTGATTTGGTAAAGGACGTAGTCGTTGAGGGCTCCGATGTCTTAGAAGAAATTGCAGACAACTTAAATCATAAAAAACAAAGTTTAAAGAACTGGCGCCACTTAGCGAACAAACTGGGAATCGTTCGTGAGGTATATGAATCATTTGACACTTCTAAAGAAGACTCGCATAGTCCTACCAAGATGATGTTTGAATGGCTTCAGCAATCAAAACCAAATCTAACTGTGGAGAATTTGCTTGATGGTCTGGAACAGATTGAACGCCTGGATGTTAAACAGGAAGTTACTTTTGGTAAGGGAACATTACATGAAGAACTAGCATGCAACGACATTCATGACGAGTAGCTCATTGCATGTCTCTAAAGTTTTGTTAGGGCATCTAAGTTTGCAAGGGAAGAGAACACAAGGATAGTTAACTCTTCTTGTCAAAGAAAAAGCCAAAGTCAAAATCCATGAAAAGAGACAAATATTTGGGGTGGAAGCTCGATATAACGAAGGGCAAATTCACAGTTCATTATAATGTTTAAGCAAGCTCTTGTTAACGAGGAACTGGCTTAGAACGTCATGTTAACAGGTCTTTTGTTTTATTATTGGCAAGAGACCCCTTTATGGTTGTGAGGGTATGCTGGGTAATCAGGACAAGATGGCGGGGAATTGAATAAAAAATAAAAAATTGAATAAAAAGTTTGTATGGGAATTCAAAGTCAACTAATTCTTCCTAATTGAAGACATTCGTCACTTTCTCTTTGCGAACTTTAACTAATGAACTTAAAGAAACTATACACTAAATGTGGAGTGCACAGCAGTCCTTTGTCGCTTTTTAGGAAATTTGACGTCTTCCATACATTTTCTGTGATTTTTGTGTTGTCGGATTACAGAAAATGTATGGAAGAACTAAGGTTCTCTAAAAAGCAACAAAGGACTGGTATGCACTCCAGATTTAATGTGTAGTTTCTTTAAGCTCATTAGTAAAAATTTTTTCAAAGGGAAAGTGACAAATATTTTCAATGAGCAAGAATTAAATGGCTTTGTACTCTCATAAAAACTTCTGATTTTTCCACAATCTTGTCCCGATTACCCAGCATGCCCTCGCAACTGTAAAGGGGTCTATTGCACTCCAACACTTACTCACAGGAAGTAATAAAATTCGTTTTACGTCTTTATAATTACAATAGCTTTGGCAAAGAAGAAGAAGCAGAACTCCAAGAATGACTCCACCCAGGTGTATGACACAGGTAAAAGCTGTTTTCGCAGTAAAGCACATTGTGAATGTTAATGGAAAAGTTATTTGAGTTTCCGGCATTACTTTCTTAGGAGTCTGACTTTAGGTTATCATTAGATCCCATCGACCGTAGCACCTTCGGACACCTCATGAAATTTACACAACGTAGTTTTCCCCTTTACTGATTAAGGTTAAGCACTGCCTTTTACAGATTTCTAGGGTTAGGCACTGCCTTTCACAGATTAGGGTTGAGCACTGCCTTTACTGATTAGGGTTGAGTACTGCCTTTACTGATTAGGGTTAAACACTGTTTCGAAACTGGTTACGTTCTCTTTTGGAAGTTGGGGTAGACTGCGAGCAGTCTCTCTTTTTCTTCAGATTTAGTAAGGGGAGTGCACGCGCGCAAGCGTTGAGCGGCGAAGCCGCGAGACGCGAGAAACGAGGGCGGCAGCCCGAGAAGAAAAGAGAGAGACTGCTCGCATAGCCAGACCCAATGAAATATGCGTTGGCCTCACAGCGCAAAATACGATTGGCTGATGCGTGAAGCGTTGACGACAAACTGTCAACAATCGAAACTATTGACAAGTTGATGATGGCTGAAGCACTGCAGGAATGTCTGTCACGTTTCCCGAAAAAAAAAACAAAATTAGAAGCCTGCGAAAACATCCGTTTCTCCACGCTCTTCGCCGCTGGGGACCTTTCGCGCTCCTTCAGTCTTATTTTCCGTCTGCGCTATCGGAGTTCGCAGCTCTTAACCCATTTAAACGAGTGCAAATTTTCAAAGTAAAAACAATTTTGTGATGACCCTCTGTGTAGTAAACTTAGAGCGCAAATCTTAAATAATCAAAAAAACATACTTTCAAATGAAATTCATTAGCTGCGTATCGAATAAAAGTGCCAAAAACTTAACCTAAAAGAAAACATCCTATAAATTTGCCAACATTCACAGAAGTGATGGGTGTATTTTAATGTGAAAAGCATTAAATTCAACTTGGATGTCTCAGGACTCGTATTTTGAGCCAATGTTATCAATGAAAGAACACACAACAACAGACTGAGAAAAATTTTATTCTCGAAAAATTTTTATTTAAAAACTCAATAAATTAATCCTTCAAAACAATTCGCATAACACAACCTTGGCTCGTGGATCCGTTCACGCAAATGAAATCGGCTTAACACGTGGCAAAAATTATTCAACGCAAATCTCAAATCAAGCCGATCTCAAAATGTATAAAACGTCTAAGATGAATTATTTACAATACATAAATTTCCGAATGGAATTACACGATCTCCAAAAACAACAAGCCAACGACTCTTATTGTTAGCGGCGTGAAATCTACTCCGGTCATGCTAAAAGCAACGAAGAAAACAGATCCCTGCTACCAGGGTGGCAATGTACGAGTAACCGTACAGTTACTCAACTTTCAAATTTCGCGTAAATGAGCGTAAAGTTGTTGCAACCGTACGCTACCTTTATTCAACCTTTAAGACAGGTGCAGGCGCGTAGGGAGGGGAGTTCGAATCGAACCCCGTTTGCAGGTCAATGATAGAGGATTAAAAACACAAGCTGTTAATTTTCAGCTTTTTGCAAATAGTGGAGGAATGAAAAAGAAAGTTTTAGCTCAGTTTAAATTACCGTGCAGGAAAACGCTAACAGTATCGGGAAAGTCTTGTAGGCACATATAAAAAGGTTAGGTTTAATAATGATAAGGTTTAACCATGAGGGTCAGTAAGCCGCTAGGGTTAGTGCCATCTGTAATTCAGCAAAGGTAACTCATTGCTCAGCAGCTAACTGACTCAGTAGATCTATACAAAGATGATCTGCGTTCACTACAGCTCTTCTTTGCCGAATTTGAGAGTTGGAAGATGAAGTTGCAAACTAGGATAATTACGGCTGATTCATGCGCTGCGTCCTTGAAAGCATGTGATCCTGATGATTTCCCTAACCTGTACATTCTTCTCAAGATTGCGACTACTCTTCCCGTGACATCGTGCGAGTGCGAGCGTTCAATCAGCACAATGAGAAGGCTTAACAATTACATGAGATGTACCATGGGCGAGAGTAGGCTCTCCTAACTGTTACGGTATGCCTATCGATCTGGACGAAGTTGTCAATTTATTTGAAGGCCTCCACCCGAGGACGATGCAATTGCAAACTTTGCTTTACGAAACGGAATAGTCCTGTTGTGAGTTGATAATTAAGTAGCCCATGTTGTGGCCCCAGTGTATCCTCCGGATTTGACGAATGGAGTCTCGAAAGACGAAAGGCGGGAAATACGATTTTGGGGGAACTAGGTGATAGGTGCTTAATACTTTTAGACGTTTGACGCTGCTTTCAGTACAAAGACAGCGGAGCCGGGGAAGTGCGGGGGATTAAGCTCTTGCTCCAAGATACCTTGCAGCACACGTCGAGTTTTGTAAAACGTTTGGTGTACTTAGCCGGTATGTATCACCATGTGTGAATGCTCCAAGTCAAACGGAAATATTGTTGTTATGACTAAAAATACCTGTTTTTTTAGACTTGATCGAGTTTGAAATATTCACGTGGAGACTACTGAATATAGCATTTCCAGGTTTCTAGATTTCAACATTTTCTGGGGGAGCAATTTGCCCCAAGAAACCCCCAGAGGCTCGCGCCTTTGGCGCTCGCAGTATTTCCCGCTGTTAAGAAATATTCCTATCTGTACGAACACCCCTTCTCAAACCCCAGCTACGCGCCTGAAGTCCGTAAACCTTTACCAACCTCGGCGTACCTTTGAAAGTTTGCGTAAATGAGTTGATTGTTTTTTTATTACGTAAAGTTTAATTTTTCTTAAATTTCAATTTTCGTGCCATTTTACCTCACTGTCGAAAGTCGACATAGTTTTGGCTAACTGATATCGTTAAGAATCAGTGCTCTTATATTTCTTGACACACCGCAGAAGACGTGCCCGGGACACGATTTATCCTAATTTTTCACGACAGAAGTATCGGGGACATGACACTCTCTGAGACGCCGCGTTTCATGACACCTCGCGTGTCGATATAGTATACGATTTACTAAGTGCCATGGAGTATCGTGGTCCTATAAATTCCACTAAATTACTTGTTTCACGCAGTGAAAATTTCACACAAATCTTAGCTTTTAGCTCTATTTTAGATCTAAAAGACAGTACAGTAAGCTTACGTTGTAGACCCAGCGGTGAAAAATTGGTTTTTCTCACCGTTTTCGTGAACAAACGGCACACATTCCTGGCGTCTTTTGCAGTGAACATCGAATTACTCGACATTTTCAACCATATTTGAGCTTTTACGCGTTAATACCCCACACGTTGACTAGATCCTTCTAAAAAGGACAATAATGAGATGATTTAGAGTTGAAGTGGAGTGAATGTTGAACTCCCGAGTGACTGAATGGTTCTGAATGTTTGCTAGCCGTTTGCAGCTCGTTTTGATATTTGTCACGCTTGGAGACACAGAAGACTAATTAATGCTATCGTATGCACAAACCCCAACCATTACTTTTGGAATAAGAATTCTTTTCCTTAATGCCCAATTTTTAAAATCTTGCAATAAAAAATAAAAAAGAAGTTAATGCATCCGATATTTTCTTGGAAAGCCAAACGAGAGGTAAACATGCAAGCCATACTGAAGCATGGACTGATGCCAGAGCCATTGTCTCTGGCAGAATAAAACGCACCATGCGGACTGGAAACAAGTCCATTTTAGCAGACGTTCTGACAGAGAAGGTTAAGTGACCGCAGTTTGTAGCACTGCAAGGAAATTCTGCTTTACTGATCGATGGCTTTGCTCTAGTGGTCGCCCCTGGAAAACCAGAAAAAAAGCGGAGATTTTTGGTGACTACGCGGACTGCTACCTTGACGCTGTGCTATGGAAAGGATCTGGATATCAGAGGATCGACGTGTTGTTTGATCGTTATCGCAGGCACTCCATAAAGGCAACAACAAGGAGTCGACGCTCTAAGAACACGGCGCGCCCTGCGCGAAGAATTGTTGAAGGAAGACATGTTCCGCGGCCAATGAGGTGGCAAGCATTCCTCTCTCTAGGAGACAACAAAGGGGTTTAGCAAGGTTCCTCTCAGACGAAATTGTGGCCCAAGCACCTGCTGAAACAACAATCATAGTATCTGGGGGTTGTTCCAATGAAGAGGATGTTCTCTGCACAGACCCAACCTTTGATGTAGCTTTTTGAAATGCAACCATGACGAAGCTGATACAAGATTTATTCTCCATGCAGTCAGTCTTAACGGACATGTCGACAATGTAGTAGCTTCCTCTCGAGACACAGACGTGTTCATACTTCTCCTGGCGTATCGTGCAAAGCTGTCATCCACAGTGTGGATATGGGCAGGGACTTCAAAGAAGCCAAAGCACATACCATTGGAAGAGGTCTGGGCAAATCTTCCTCGTAACTCCTCAAGTGCATTGTTACCATTTCATGCCATCACCGGCTGTGACAGCACCTCGTTCTTCTGTGCACATTTAAAAAAGACTGCGTGGAAGGTTTTTACAGAGCACTTTGCCCTTCTCTCCGCCGTAGGTGAGGACGTCTTCGATTCTTTTACCATTGCACCTGCAGAGAAGTTTGTTTGTCCAATGTATAACACATCTGAAGAGTCATTGGACTTTGCCCGCGTTGTGCTATTTTCTAAAGTCAATAACCCAGAGAAGCTACCACCTACCAGCGACGCGTTTAGACAACACTTAAAGAGATGTCACTACCAAACCGCGGTTTGGCGTCAAGCACACATTCAGAAACCAGTACTTACAAACCCAAAGGAGACAGGCTGGACGCTAGCTGGAGATCAACTAGTGCCTGTCCTCATGACCCTCGATCCGATCCCGGAGGCTTGTCTGGAGCTAGCTTCATGCCGGTGCACCACTGGCCGCGCAACTCTTCGTTGCAAATGCAGAAAGTCGCATGTCGTGTGTACTGGGCAATGTGGATGCAATAAGGTCGACGCTAACTGCTGTGTCAACCCGCGTCGCTAAAACCCTGAAACACGTACATCAAAAATACTTTTTCTCAGTGTTTTTTAAGTGTTTAAAGAAAGAAGCCGATTACAAGATTTATTAACAATACGCACAATATAATTGATAAGCTTTGACGGATTGGAATGTCCTGTCGTATTTAATTTCATAATTTTGCATGAACTCAACCAAAGTTGCTAGTAAACGCTGAGAAAAAACAAAGTGAACTGTAAAATCACTTTAATTCAACAATGTTCAAGAGGAATAATAAGTTTGCATCCCGAAGTGCTACTAACAGAATATTATATAAACAAAATGTCACAAATAAGGTTAATTTAAGTTTTTATATATGTAAGAGGACGTGGTCAATTGTCACTTAAAAGGCTGGATATTAATAGAAACGGCGAAAATACAGTCTGATTTTCTTAGAATAATCTTGACCATACTTTAATAACGCTTAAAAGAGTTTTTGTCTGTGTTAAACTTAAAATCATGAAAGAAAGGAAAACTCCTCATTTAGACAATGACGTCATAATTTAAGGCCTTAAATCTCCCCCTGAACACAAGAATTGAGCTTGGCAACAATGATTTTCGAAATCAGCGTACTCGATTTAATAAGAATAGCTATGTTGCCAAAAATCAGACAAAAATGCCCGTGGGTGTCACATTTTGGTTGTCTGTGTAACCGATTGATACAATACATCCATGATAACCTGAATGAATAACATGACCAGTAGATATCTTACTGAGCTGGCGTGAATACCGACATTTCCGCGTCTTTCGCAGGTTCAAACATTGTTGACGTCCGACACTACTGCCGTGAAACAGTAACTACAGTTACAGTAATCTCCTGTCTGAATATACGAAAAAGTAAATGAATGCTATTTCACTGGAAACTTGTTGAAAATATTACCAAATGTACTCCGCGTGCAACAGGAGCTTGTCACTCATCATTAATAATAGATAGCACTAAAAATACTCCACCCGGGGGGGAGACTCCGCATATGGAAGGGGTGGGGATGCTCGTCGTCTCGCTTAGGGGTGTAAATTTCGGCTTTTGGTCTCACTTAAGGTGTTCTGGGCAAAACGCCATCATATTTAGCCGTGAAGGTCTCGCTTAGGGTTGCACTTGAAAAAATATAAAAATATGTGTATTATCTGTGTTTTAACATGGTCTCTTTTAGGGGTCAAAAAAAGCTTGGGCTACGCCCAGATCGTTCTCTTTTAGGGGTTTAACAAGCATCCCCACCCCTTTGAAATGCAGAGTCCCCCCGCCCCCAGGTACTCCACGTTTAAGATGAAAATTTTCTGGGAAATGTGGATTTCAAAGGATTCCATTGGCTTCTTTAGAATGTTTAAAGTATAATAGAGTGGATTTCTGTCTCAATTCTCAATCGACTCCCCGTTAGATTACCGAAATGAATAATTCAAAAACCCCATGCACACAACAGATAAGCAGCGTCGCATAACGAGGGAAAGGTCACACTGTCAAATCTTACAGAAAACAGGATAATTTACTCGAGAAATCATTCTGTCCTCCTATTGAAAGATCAGAAATTATGCTAAGACCTACTTTATCTCCGTAACATCGTAGATCACAAATTCGTTAATCTGGATGTGGATTCGTTAGATTTCAAATCTAGCGGACCCTTTTTGAAAAACCCGTTCACCAGATAAAAAAAAAATTGGAAAAAGTTTTGTCCGTTTGTTGTGTTGCAGGGACGCAAAATCCGTTTTAAGATCAAAAATCTATTTTTGGATTGGTCCAAAGGGGCACACCCACATAAAGTTCGGCCCATAGCGAAGTCAAGGCAGTGGGATTAATAAGTTTTCCTTCGAAACGAAGCTGTTTTGAAATTTAAACAATGATATTAAACGCACTTAAAAGAATTCGGCAAACACGTGGCGTGGAGATAAAGATCAACTTGGAAGTGACAAAAAGCGAAAAAAAACTGTCATGGCTGTCTTCCTTGTTATGTTGTTAGTAGCCTTTTTTGTATAGCCGTGGCGCTTCCGCTGTTTAAAAATAATAAAGAGCAATCAGTGGTTTCCTCTCCTGCAGAGAGGCTCCCGAGGGTCGCGCTCTTCATTTTCCGAACGATAGAGGCGCCGGGGGCAAGATGGGTCCTGAACCTATATTGAAACCACTGTTTTCAAAATTAAAGAAATTGTTAGTAGTAAGAAACAGGCTTTCCTGCTTTCTTTGATAATGGTTTAAGACGAAGCGTCAGTGAGGAAGGGAGGGTGCACTCATTCGAGGGGATTGAGTCGTTTCTAAGTATGCCACGCTGTCCAGTATGGGTGCATATTTTTATTATTGTCACCGCCGTGTGGCACGGAGTTTTTGCAGGAGTTTGGCGATTTTTGTGTTTCGCGAAAACTAATTTTGCGATTAGGACAGATTGGTGTTTCTTGCTGGAAATTAATTTTTTGCGATTTTCAGAAAGTATCAGACCCAGCATTGATAAAATTTTCGTTTTTATTGAGTAAGTGCAATAGAAATACCTAACAATACTAAGGTGTGCATACCCTTTGTAAAAACCAGTAATTCATTGTATACCGTTTTGTTTGTGAACGAAAGAGACAGGTTGTAATTGAACAGACACGATTTCTTAGTATTGTGAAAACATATCTTTTTAAACAAGCTTTCAATTTGTAGTAGAGTATTTCTTTCGTTTGTATTATTATTTATCATTTATTATCAATTTATTTCATTTTTAAGTCTTTCTACCTGCTTGTAAATTTTAATATCCATTTTTGGTCTTTCTTTTTAACGTATTGTATAGCGCATTTGATCATGTGCCATGGAAAGTTGCGCTATATAAGTTTTTAATTATTATATTATATTATATTATATTGTATTTTTGTGTAGCAATGGCGTAAATTTTCGCGGAGAAATTTTTCCGGTAATTTTTATTTGCGGAAACTTATTTTTGCGGATTGTTGGAAAAATCGCAAAATTAAAAAACGCGAAAATTTCGAGCCAAACAGTATTTTTCAGGCGCTTATTGCAAAATTGTTCGACCACAAAAAAAATGAGAGCTATGCAGCATTTTTTTTTTTTAACTGTTAGAGCCTTTGACTCACCAGTGCTTACCCTCTAACAATTTCGCTGATTCGTGGATGGTCCCCATCTCTCCTTAAACCAACCCAATCTCCGCAGTAAAATAATGTTAGGGCAAGCACCGAAACAATGGGGCTCCGGACACCCCTCACTTTCCTTTATATGTAACCTCAAAGCATCGAACACAAGTGACTGTAATCTTTGATGAGCTTAAAAATGTATCATCAGAAATTATCTGTCTCAGGACCCTGAGGAACGCATTCAGCGCCGGCTGGATCGAAAAAATTACACAAGGTGTGTGCTCTACTATCAAAACGGAAAAAAGCTGTGCCCATAAGTCATCAATGAATCATCTGTTAAAAAGGCAATTTTCTGTTGGGTTTTTCTTTTTGAGTTAGCTTTCCTATCCGTCTGGCGACTACAGAAATATTAATGGAGCGATCAATTTGGTTCTCGTATCGCTGACTTATTCTATGCAAGGAAAATATAGGCATAACAAAGGTCGCTTAAACTTAACGGTGTCAAAGCACTGACCTAGAAATAACACCTAAAGTTTTAAAAATAGATCATTCAAATAAAGTTTGTCCACAATTGGGTAATTCCTCGAAAGACCTTGGAGAGAACTGTTCAAGAAAACGTTAACGATACTCTTTCGTGAAAGCAGAATGAAAGGAAAATGACCCTTAGGAACAGTTGCTACCGAAAGGTGTCGTTTCCGTGCATACACGTCGCCATATTTGCAATCGGTATATACTCAGTCTAACCGTGACGATCGTGATTAACACAGAAGTGTAAAGTGCTTGATATGCAACCAGGATGGGCACATTGTAGAGAACTGTCCGTACAACAACAAACAGAATTCTGGCAAAGAGTAAATTTTCCAATATGTCCGAACGCGAAGGAGTTGCACTGGTGTGAAGCACGATGAATCATTCGAATAAATGGTTTATTGACTCAGCAGCGACAGAGAAAATGACAAGCAACCAAAGCAATTTAGAGAACTATGTTCAGTACCCAGAACCAAGAAATATTTACCTGGCAGACAGCACAGTAATTCTTGCTCCTGGCGAAGGGAAAGTGAAACTCCCTACAGTAAACAGTATCCGTGAAATTGTGCTTGCTTACATCAAGTGTTCTTTGTACCAAAGCTGACCAAGAATTAATTTTCAGTACCTGCAATGGCGTTGATGGGAGAGGAAATTCACTTTCAAAGGATGAATGTTTAGTACGGAAGAATGGCCAAGAATTTGTTATTGGACGTTTACTGCATGACAAGCTTTGCACAGTGATTGCTACCGAGTACGCTCAAGTTTCAACAGTAAATTAAGCCATAACATGCAGTTTGGCACCATTGGTTGAGTCATCTAAATTACACTTATATGAAACAGTTGATGAAGAAAGAAATGATTGACGGCATGATGATGCTGATACCCAACCCTAAAAGGAATGTGAAGCATGTGATGTTGGCAAAATGCAGAAGAAGGGGCAAAATTCATTGGAACAAGCAGCATCTTGGCGCGAGGTAAAAGTCGTGCGTTGCCTACCGACTCCCTTTTTACACTATCAATGAATTGCACGTAGAAGATACCGCACCAGAAAGCTTTTATTTACATTATTGTTGTAAGTTACACTGTCATAGTTATTGGCGTAAAAATAGATTAAAATTCCCTCACTTTAACTGAACATTCACCTTATATTTGTTACTGTTACAGTTTGTTGTTCCTTTTTAAATAATATGAAAGTTTTGTTTTTAACATTCGGTTGCTTCTCCCAAAATTAAAAAGCGCTTTCCTTTGAGGTATCATCAGTAAATAAGCGCCCCGGACGCTACATCGAATAATTACGGTATGAAACGGAACATTCTCCCAAAGTAAGATGGCAAGGTATACAGAAGTGACAATGGAGGAGAGTACTCTTCCAACCAGTTCACCAGGTTCTGTGCAGACAAGGGAATCTCGCACGAGTTCACTGTTCCATACTTTCCACAGCAAAATGGTGTTGCTAAACGATTGAATCGTACAGTTTTGGAGGGAGCAAGATCGATGCTCTACCAAGCCAAATTACCGCTGAAATTTTGGACAGAAGCCTGCAGCACAGCAGTTTACCTTCCCAATCGAAGTCCTACAGCACCATTTAAAAAGAAGAACAGACATTTCTAATCTGAGAGTCTTTGGTTGTGTAAGTTATGTACGTTCCAGATAGTCAGCGTAGAAAGCTTGATTCTTAAGCCCACATAGCAGTTTTTGTTGGATATCCTTCTCGTGTCAAGGGGTACAAGGTGTATGATTTGGAGAAGAAGAAGTTTGTTGTGAGTCGAGATGCTCAATTGTTTGAGGAGAACTTTGATCATTTTCACGCGTGTGTTGAACCTGCAGTTCAACAGAATATTGAACCTCCAATTCAAGGGAATTTTGTACCCGCACATGTGCAGAATGTTGAATGCCCAGCTGCATAGAATAGGGACTTTAAGCAAATCTCTACGGCGACCTCTACTACGGCGGTCGTGGAATGGGGAAACCTGAGGAAAGTAGGCCACCGTAACCTGCCAAGTTTCAACTTTAAGCAAGCGGCGTCCAAGCAGTAACTACGACGTTTCTCGCTTGCTAACTTTCGCTGTTAGTAAGTCGTAATCACTTCCTTTAGAGAAGTAAGAGATGTTATTTTTATTTCATGATCAAGGATTAATCAGTGGTGAGGAGTTTTGTAGCTGTATGGTTCGTACAAGCGTTAAAACCTGGATTTGCCGTACGACTTGTACACAGCATTTGACCTCGGTTAAGGACACGAAATTTTAACTGAGAATACGCAGGGAAGACGTAATTACTGGAAAATCTGTAGCGTCGAATACTTTCTTGATAAAGTGAAAAACAATCTTTGATCGGTTCCGTCTTGCGTGACCAGTAAACTGAACACGTAACCCGTGTCTTCCAATAAACGCGTTACTTTGGAACTACGGAGATTTCGTTGAAATGTAGAATTCCAAGAAAAGAGCTTTAAATTAAAGATGGAAAGTTCGATATTTGAGGAAATAAAAAATATCGACGGATGAAACCTCCGTTTTATCGAATATTTACTGGAATGACATGCATGGAGCTTGTTCTTTATTCTCTTGTTTACAGTCGATAAAGCCGGTAAGTTTCCCCCATCGCACACGCCATCGTTCAACAACCTTTCGCGTATTTCCCTTCCAAACATACTATTTTTCATCAATTTGAACAATTCTATGGATTCTAGAACGTTATCTGAAAGTCTAGAAGGATTTCTTCGTCCTCCTTGACTAAAGGGAGAATATGTGCCGTTCGTTTGATAAGGACGAATGATGCGACACACTTCGCCATGAGTAACGCGAACTGTTCGTGAGATTACCCTCGGTCCCACACCGCTTCAATACAAATCAACTATCCGTCTTCTGATTTCCGTACTGAGTTCATGAATCATTGAATGGTGAACAATCTGACGAATGGAATGAAACCATGAAGTTCGAATACTCATCTTTAATAAAGAATGATTCGTGGGAACTAATACCTCCACCTGAAGGAAAGCTCCTAGTTGGATCTTGCTGGGTCTTGAAAGTCAAGCGTAATGAAGATGGTTCCATAGATCGTTTTAAAGCCAGACATGTTGCACGAGGATATTCTCAAGTGAAAGATGTAGATAATGAAGTGTTTTCACCAGAGGCTTGTTATACATGTGTGAGATCGTTACTTGCCTTAGTTAATGCACATGATTTGGAGATACATCAAATGTAGCATGTATGATGTTTAATGTAAATTATCAAGCTCTAGGATTCTAGGCAAAGTATTACTTTTACTGAACAGCATAATCATCAAGTGGGACTGTTGGAATTATATATGATAATTTATGCTGTTCAATGGACATTTCTGATTGGCCAGTTTCACAATGAACTTTTGACATGTGTTTGACATTTAAGTTCTGTTTTCTCCTCGCTGCGTGAAGTGTAACACAGCTAGTCGGTAAGGAATAAATGTCCAAAAAGTAGCGAATGGACTGAATCATTCTAACACCTAGTAGAACTCATTTTTGACCGCGTTTTCCCGTAGAAGCACCGTAATGACTTAATGTATTCTCTGTTTACCTGCACAACACAAAACTCGTTGCGCACTAGCGTGTCAGTGAATTTCAACTATTTTGACCCAGTTTAAAAAGGCTAAAGAAAGCTGCTGGAGCAAAAAGGGTTTTATCCTGAAGTACTGGAAACACCCAACCAACCCAATTAGTGAACCAGGTAGCACGATTGATCCCAATAAAACATGCACTAGAGTACATATTATTTTTTAAACTTATGCTGATTCACAAAGTGAGGGGAAAACTGTAAGCAAGTCAAATTTGCAATGTGTGATATTTTCTGAAAAAATTCAGTAGTAGTGGTTAGACAGTGGGTGGGTGAAAGGTCGGCGAACAACTTATAGCGAAAAGCATTTCATAACAATATTGTTATTGGCTTTCTGCCAATGAAAAGGAAGAAAAAGTTGCATCGGAAATTTTTTCCCAACAGCGCGCGCAACCATTGGTTACTTCGAGGTCACATGATATCTAACAATGAAACTGGTTCCCGCCAAAATCTCTGAGCGGGTAACACTGCAAGATCTATGACGCCAGAGGGAAACAGTGCTCTGTAACCCGCGAAAATTGACCGACACCGCCTTTACAGCGAGGTTTAATGGATTTCCAACTATTCAACAAATCACTGAAAGACTGGGAAACAGTAAATTTCGTGTCCCTCGAATCTGGCTGTAGACTGTTCACAGTCCCTTATTTTCCGTAAGATCGTCGAGATCGAGCGCTTTGCGTTACGGACAGCCATCCTAGATGAGTGTCAAAACTACGTTTTTGACACGCATCCAAGATGGTTGCCTGTAACGCAAAGCACTCGATCTCGACGATCTCTGAGCAGTCCAATCTCGATTTTACCCTCGGCTCCGCCCCGAGAAACATTGATATTCTCGGGAAACAAAATTAACTGTTTCTCTCGGTCATTAGGCGTTTATTATTTAGGCTTGAAACCTTGAGTTTCAGAACTATTTTAAAAGGGCACTGAGTTGGGTGGCATCACCAAGTGACCGGCTGTAAGCTGAAGAGAAAAGAAGTCAAATGGGGGAGGGGGGCGGGGGGGGGGGGGATACAACGACCCAACTAGTTTCTAAACGAATGCCTAAAGAATACTTCCCGAGGATGTATCGCTTTCAAACCACCCCACACCGGCGTGGTTACTTTGTTACCGGGGCTGCAGTAGTACCCGAAACCTTCATACAACATTTGCTCTAGATTTGACTAGATAATCCCTTTAGAACTGTCTTTTAATTCTCCAGTGATATATTTTGTACATTGGTATATATATATAACAATAAAATATGTTGGTTTCTTTAAATCCTAGCACATTAGCTGTTTGCGGGGAACGCCGGCAAACTTCAGATATTCCAGAAAGACTGTAAGATGAAGGAGCACTGCAAAGCAAAATCTGTAAGAAAGAGATTTGGGGTTTGTTTCCAGAAGTCCCAAAGCAACGCTTGGTCCGAAAACTACGCCAACAATGCAATTTCAACTGGAATTTTAATTGTATAAATGCGATCACTAGTCTGTTAAGAAAGTCTACCTACTACAGATTGCAACGTATTAGTAGCATTTGATCATTATAGAAACCCAATTTGAGAGAATAAATAGCTTTAGGATCCAGAACGATTTTACAAAACCTTAAGAAATGTACACTCGTCTTAAGTACAGTAGTAGAGAAGCCCTAACTTGTACATCTATTAGGCATAAATAAGGACTGGATAAGGTTACCATGTTCTTCCTGCCCCTAAATAAAAGAGAAAACAAAAAGTGTAGGGAGATTAGTATTAGTTATAAACGACTTAGAAGATGTATTCTCGACACATTGTGTGGCAGTTTTTGCACCCGAATAGTTAAAAGTAACAAAATTTTTAGAGCCCAGGGAACTTCAGAAATGTTCCTGTCAGGGCAACGAAACGTTCAGTGACTTAAAAAAGTTATTAAAAATATTTCATATGGGTAGAAGGACTTAAAAAGTCTTTAAAATAACGTAGTTGTAAATACTCCTCAGTGTAATTAACTGGAGTGCTCAAAACATCGCAAAACAAGTGCTCAAAAAGTGCTCGAATTTTTGAAAAAGTGCTTGAAATTTCTAAATAATGCTCGAAAGTTGCTCGGCGTAGTTTTTAATTAGTTCCTAGCAGATATTCATAAATATTGCTCATTTTATTAAAGCTTTAACCTTCGATTTTCTAATAGGTGACCAAACTAGAAGTGAAACACCAGTGTTTTTTTTTTCAAAATCGACCATTCCCACGGTTAAAAAGATAATTGTGTCAATTTTTTTGACAACAGTAAGGCGACAAGGTGTAATTATTCAAATTCATGATAATAATTACTCGGCTTACTGAAAACGTTTCGAAGACAAAACATTGCATTAAACATATGGAAAATTGTAAAACAGTGCTTGAATGTAGCCCAAAAAGCGAAAAAATGTTCAAATTCTGTTGAAAAGTCAAGAAAGTGCTCAGGAGTGCTGGAAATGTAAAATAGTGCTCCAAATTCGAAAGAGTGCCGAGCGCAATCGGGACATGCCTAGACGCTAGCTGGGTTGGACGTCTTTGGTAATGCTCGACGAATGGCTGATTAAAAGTCGCAAAAGGCAGATAAAAACAAGGAACTGGTCTGTCTCGGGCGCTGCGAACATCGCAAAAAACGACGCGGATGCATGACTGGAAAGACGATACGAAGGGTACCATGGGAAGAAGGAAACGCTTCGCCCTTGTAGGCGGCTAAAATATTAGTATTACCGAATAGCTGTTCAAGACGCAAATTTTTCTGTGATATTGATAGTGATCCGTATTACGAAATAATGATTTATGAAATTCATTCGTTTTACGTTCATCAAACAGTTTACACTTCTTTTAATGGGTGTGAATCACTTGTTAAACATGTTACAAGATTTTATGTAAAAACGTACTTACTAACAATAGCCAAACATCCATAAGGTCGAGGGGTCATTCCGATATTGTTGAGATTTTGATCGATATCTCAGATTAAAAAGCATAATGGAGTCAAACTTTACTGTCAGTTGTCCCTACCAGCTAAAGGACCCAGGACGTATTGCGTGTGATGCCGCACAAGCTAAAGTGTACGACTGTTATCATTTAGTTCACTATAATTCGCGCTTTTTTGACGGAATGGAGTTTCAAAATCGTTTACCTTAATCTTGGCTGCTTACCATTTACACAAACCACCCGGCTGGAAATCTTCTGCATAAACATAAAACTGTAAAATTTGAGGTGGTGGGAGAACGACCCACAAATAGTACATACAAATCAGCCGTACAGACTTAAAAGAATAGAAAAAATTGAATCCTCTCAGATCATAGCCTGTGTTTTCTGAAGCTTCCCGTGGGACCAAACCAAATTACGCGACTACTGATTTGATCTTCCAGTTATAATTTCCGGTTTTCCCTTGTAAATGGTAAGTTCCCATGCGAGGTGAAAGCAGGTCTATGTACTGTTGTGCGTTTAATTTAGTTCGGTTAATGTATTCTCTGATCTTTTCTGACCCTTTTTTTTTTCAATCAAAGTGTCTGGGAAAAATTTATCCATTTAGCCTTTGAATTTATAATGATAGCTCGTTAAGGACGCGTTTGGGTGGATTTTTCGGCATACACGGTAGGCATATCTAATGGAACAAATTCTGATTGGGGGATATGCATTTTTAGTTTGAAGAAACTTTGTCCGCGTATTGTTCAACCAGGTCAGTTGGGTTAGTCTTAAACGAATGCGCTCCAGGCAGTAATGACTGCTACTCTTCTTTAAACAGACTGTGGTCAAGTTGCATTAACTCTGACGTTCAGCCCATTCAGTCTCTTCATTTTTAACGCCCGACGTCTGACAGATTGTGCTAGCGTTACAAGCATAAGTTTCATCGTTTTTCGAAAAAAGCTCCACTGGCACAATTTGTTCGTTTCGCTTGTTTTGCAGCGCAAAATAGGCCGTTGATCATGCGAGATCACATTTTCAGTGTTTCAAATTCACTGTCCATATCCTTACTCGCATTTAGTACCTCAAAGGTTGACTTCTGCAAGTCAGTGATAGGATAGATAAATTGAAGTTCCTGGTTCCGAAATCTTGCATATTTTAATAGCATTTTTGCTTAGGTTAAAAAAAAAATTGCTGGCACAAAATCTGCATTTTGTGCCAATATTAGATTATTTTCTACACTTTAAATCAAAAAAATCTGTTTTAGCTCTAAAAATGGGACCGTTTCGGTGAGTAAAATGATACGGTCCTATTTTTGAGTCTAATTTGGCTCCCTTAAATCAGGGCCAATACGGTCCAATTACCCGGGCTGAAGTGGGCCCAGCGCGGGCTGGAATAGCCTTTTGATTGAGTTGTTTTGGCCTAAATTGTGCTCAAATGGCTCCAGGAGGGGCTGAATCAGACTTTAGCCTGCAGGGCTGAATTGGCACTTTGGGGCTGAAACAGATCTTTTAATTTTCAGTGTGTCAAGATGTCAATTTCAGACTATTTTGGCATCACATGAATTAGCGGTGCAGAGAACGGTTGTTGTCAAAGTAATATTTAGATGAGCGAATTTTGAGTGTTTCTGTGGATTTAGTCTGAAAAATAACGGTTTGGCAAAGGTTAGAATTGTTTAATTTGACGATACTAATATACTCTTTTACGTCTTAATTATTTTGTATTAATAAAAGATGTCTTTTTGACTTTTATAACATGATTTGCTTAATATGGACACCCCGTTAATACGGACACGTTGAGACACTTTCTATCGCCCCTTCCTTTTTTGACTGTATTAATGTTGCCTCCTCTTTTTGTGGTTTGCATGTGAAAATGAAAAAAACAACAACAACAACCTGATAGTAAGAACTACACAAAGAAAAAGAAGTGTTTGCGAGTTTTACGAAATATATCTACCTGGATTTATGAGAACCAGGTTAGCAGACATTTTGTAATTTCTCACAACCTCCCCTGTTTTAGCTTGAACGGCTTGGAAAGTGAAATTTCGTGGGATTTTGATGACCTTCATCTGATAGGGCATGAATTTTGCGTCATTTCAGGCTCTAGGGGTGTAAAACACGAGTAACTAACCATCTGATATCTACACGAGGAAGAAAACATTACCTGACGGCATGGACGCATGTTTTCTTTGGAAAATTTACCCGCGCGTAACAGAATAAGTGGGACTTTTTGGCCTTTCCAAGGGCATGACAGAATAAAATGGGGCATCTTTGCTGTGCTTTCGATAACGTGTGGCATGCAGCGATTTTTCGCATGCTTGACGTCCCCATTTTTTGTTTACTAAAGTTAGAGGGGCAAGCTTGGGGAGTTTAACGTTGTAAGCTGCATGCTGTAGAAATTGGCATGCCCTGGATATCGTAAATTAGAGTGCACAGACACTGCACGCACGAGAGAAGGACATAGCAGCAAGAAAGGGAAAACAAAAAACTTTTTCATCGGTCACCAATCAAAAGGCTACTCAATTTGTTCATATTTCACAAGAACACGGACGACATCT
>OZ037994.1:33766539-33776539 GCA_964035705.1 Porites rus
GCACGAATCTACTTATTCATTAAGGCGCGCGCGACCTTTTAACATGCCACGTCTTAAAACCGACAGTTTTAATAATAGCTTTATTATCTTTTCACGTCTTAAAGCAAGTAACTTATAGGTTAGAGTTTTTGAATTTCGTATTTTGATAACCTTTTTAACATCTCATCTCTTCTTTTTTATTCCTTTCAATTAAGATAGATTAGTTACTGTTTTTGACCTAAAATTTACCTTTTGTAACGTAAATACGCAATTCAGTTTTCGAACTGCCATTTATTTATGAATTAATAAAACTTCAAACTTCAACTTCTAACTTCAAAAGCTTAAAAAGTGCATAATTTGCGTATTTTGATTATAATGTACTCCTCATCTTTAACTCTGGAAGTATCCCTCAAAGGCGTGGTTCTATGAATAGTTAAGTGCACTATATTGTACTTTATCACTCTCACTAATTTCGGACCCGTGCTTTAACTTTAAGGCTGTGATTGTACTGTTTTAAAGATAATTAATTCCATGGCCATAAAACTGGAAGTATTCAGTTTTGGCGTGACGTCCTATCCAGAGATGCTCAGGATTATCATCTTCTTTTTCTCGAATACATCTTTCAGTTCTTCATAAATAAAGCTCTACCAGCTCGAAACAGAACAGCGTCCACCGCCAGAATTTCATGGGCAAAAAATCTTAAATATAATTAATTTAATGCATACGTTTAACGTTAGTTGTCGTAGCGCAATAGATACTCGTTGCCCTAACACGCCAAAGGTCTGGGGTTGAACTCCCGCTAGCCTGAGAAAACAGCCAAAAATTCGCGACGCCACCACTGGTTTCCACGCCAAATGACGTCTGAGGAACGAGCGCATAAATTCCATACTGATGACGTGTCACTACCCAGATCTGGGTAGTGACACGTCATCAGTATGGAATTTATGCGCTCGTTTCTTCAGACGTCATTTGGCGTGGAAACCAGTGGTAGCGCCGCCAAATGTCGGCTGTTTTCTCAGGCTAGACTCCCGCCGGAGGAAACTGTTTTTCTTTTTTCCTTGATCGTTTCGTTTTGTTTTATTTTTTAAAAAAAAAAGACAAATTACCACTTTTTGGCAGACTTAAATTGCAGTTAATTTTCAGCCTTCATTTCTAAAATAATTACTTTTAATAATAACTAATTATTAATCCACAAGTTAGCAATAGGCACCCTTTGATTAGACGTGGTCTCGGTCTCTAACATTCACGTATAGGTGAGTAACTCCTCCCCCTAATTACAGGTTTTTTGCATAGCATCTACAAGAATTGGATTCTATTTTAAACCGATACTAATTTTTGTTTTATTTGGTGCCTCTCAATTTCATCTCTTTTCCTTGCCCGTGCAGTGTGCTTTCCTTCTCCGACGTTGGGCGGCAGAATAGACGCTGTGACCAGACAAAAGAATGTTTGTGTGTGAGGCAAGGAGCGAGACTACTGTTTTCTGCTAGTCCGCTATCCGTTTCTCTCAGTTTTACCTCTCTAAAGCTGTTTTTATATACACAGTCGGTACTCTGCGATTTATACCTAGACCGTGATTTATACTCAGTCCGTAGTGTCTAGTCCTCATTTTATAATTAGTCCGTGTTTTATACCCAGTCCGCAGTCTGTGTTTTATACTGACCCTTCAAAATAAACCAACCCAGCAGAACGTTTGCAAGTTACAAATTTTTAAATAGGGTTTTATAAAATGGCATTTGGTATTTTTATTTGATTTTTACTTTGGCCACATTCTTGTAAAAAATTGAATATCAATGATACACATGACGCCATTTAAAAGGATTATTGACCACGTATACTTCATGTTTGTACTAACTAGGTCTGTTACAATTTTGGGATTTATAGTCTTCACAGTGACTTTCTTAATAATTTTGTAAAATATAACTGGACTTAACCTAAATAACTATTTACAAGCTTTACTCCTAAATACATTAAATTAAGCTCAATATTGGGCTTAAGCTATTCTTTTACTATCCTAAAGAAAACTTGTTTTAACAGTAGGGACTTCAGCATATTGGGGACACCTCCATTGCATGAATTCCCAACCAAGTAAACAAAGTAAAGTGTACTGCTGTCCAAACGACTTTGACAAATTACTACTATACACATACGGCGAAAATGTCTTAACTCAAAGGTCTTTATATCATTTACCTTTCTCTGTGTTCGTTTTTCGTTTTCAAAGCCATTTTTTGTATATAACTTGAAAGAACTCCTTATTTGCATCCAAACGTTTTGAATGTGGTTAATGCCATCCACTGGAATTATTTAACTGTGAGTCAATGTTAATTAAAATAATCCTCAACATCCAGCTTCTGATGTCCTATTGTATCTCTCCGCCATTAGATGCTTCATCTTTAATCAATAATCAGTGAGCTGCGTTCTCCTGCACAGCCCAGTTATTTATACAGGCCATATGTACTTTGAAACCACTTCTTCTAGATAAAAAAAACCAACTGACTAACATCGTTTGTCGGTCCATAGTGCTAGTTATGTTACACAGGTCAAAATTAAAATCAGGTTACAATGTTTTAACCTAGGTTGATTCTCAATTTCGTTTGTCTCCCAGCCCTGATTATTCATCAATTAGAGAACCTAGGTCAAAACATTTTAACCTGAATTTAATTTTGATCTGTAACAGTTACAGAAGCTTTACAGTGCGGAACTCAAACTCGAGTAGAGAAAGTTATGTCAGCAGAGCGACAGAAATATAGCACAACACCAAAGTACTGACTCCTCAATGCCTAAAGGTGGTGTTACACGGGACGATTGGCAAAGACGATTTTAAGTGTAACACGGCGTTGCAATGTTGACACAATGTTGTAAATGCCCCAACAATGTTGTAACCGTGTTGCACTAAAAATCATCGTTGCGAATCGTCTCGTGTAACATCACCTTAAAGCCCATCGGCGTGGCCTTTCTCTTGCTCTTTGGCCTTCTCACACCTTTCGCAGTGGCACAGTCTTAACACATTTGCAATGCATCCATCTAGACACAAAGGAGAAGAAAACAAATTTGAAATATGTAACTTCTTCGAACGTGATATTTACTCATACAGGGAAGTAAAACAGCTTTTAATTATGTGACTGCTTAGAATGTATTCATTTTCCAAGTGTAGAATAGTAATGGCCATTTAGGAGAAACACGACTAGAAAATCTAGTATTACAATTAGAAATGGAAAGGAATAATACCACAAAGAACCGAAGATTAGAGAAAAATGACATTAAAAAAATTGCTTTGTGCAGGTAAAGTAAAAAATATATAAAACAATTGTGCTATGCATGGGAGAAGAAAATAGAAGCGCTTACCAGACTTGTGTGCCTAGTAACTCAGGTGAGAATTCAAATGAAACAGTTCATCACGGGTGAAATCTTTTCGGAAAAAAGCTAATTCCAAGCTATTACCTCTTTTCCGAAAAAAGGTAACATCTTCCAAGGTATTACCTTTTCTCCGCTTTAACCGAAAAGACCAAATTTTTTGTACCATTTGTGTGGATTACCAGTGCAAGGGGAAAAAATTACCATTGTTTTGTCGGAGGTACAATGTACGATTCCTTACAAAGTTCTGTATCCTTTGGTCGAGGTGGTTTCTAGGAAATCACGTGTCAATTTTTGTGTAAAGTTTACTGTACTACATACCATACATTTATTTTACCTACCAGGGACCGCGGAGGGGGAGGGGCTGGTAGGGCCGCGGCCCCACCACTTTTTTGCGTCCCCGCCCTCACTTTTTGCGCTAAAAAGAAAAATGATTAAAATAAAAAAAAGACTTGAAACAAGTTTTTTCCGTCTATATTCCGCTATATTCTCTGTATTTTCTTTAATTTCAAACGCCAGGCATTTTGTGGGGCTCCTGTGCTTTTCGCGGTAATTGCGCCCTGGGGCCGACTTGCCCCTTGATCAAACGCCATGCCTTGGCCACTCCTTCGCTTCGTTCGGCAGCGTGTTTTGTACTTCCAGCTCCGGCAGAGTTTTTTATCAGTTTTATCAAACGAAATGAAGAAAATTACTAGCTTTTTCAAGCCAAACGAAGGGGAGTAGTTGTTTTGAGTTGATTAAAGTTTTATATTTTGTCTTTCTCCTTTCGAATCAATGAAAGATTCGATGGCAAGAAGAATTACATTACTTGAACAGTGAACGGCCATAGTTAGAAATTTTTCAGATCACTTCAGTACAGTATTTTCTATACTAAAATTGTAATCGCGTCTTTTCTTGCATTGAATCTGAACTGACCGTGTATGTTGGTCGTTTATTAGAGTTGTCTGGGACTTCGTCCAAGTCTGTAAGCTCTGCAGAAAAGACGACAACTACTTGCAGTGAAAATGGTGAGTTTGAGTTTGACCAGTAAACATTTCAATATATTGAAAAAATATTGATAAAGTATGCAAAGTCACGCCATAGAAACAAATCAAATACTATGATTTTATTCCTTTTTTCGATTTTCAATATGAAAAAATTATTTTCAATTGTCAGCCCTCCCACTTTTCACCTTGCTCCGCGGTCCCTGCCTACTGTTGTGACCGATCTAGTCGGTAAATAATGAAGGATTGCAACGGATTGAACCTTAAACGATTAGCTTTATTCCGCCTTCACGACTCGTGGTCCTTAACAACTACAGTCAGGCGTTTCATGCAATACTGAGGGGGCATCTGGGTCCTAATACACTACATCCCTCCCCATTTAGATAGAAAACAATAACATTTAGCAGAAGTAGAAACGAAGTAATAAATGATCCAATAAACACGAACATGGACTAGCAACAATGTCTGTGAGATTTGTGTCTCTAGAGTTTAAGTACAATAGTATTTGAGATAGCTTGGTGCCACTCTGTGTCTCTGGGACCTCGTAAGTGGAACTTCAGGCTCAACAACATTTGGTTCCGGTATCACCACACTCTGCTGCGGGGTCGGTTTATCCTGGTTGTGGGAACACTGCGGCAAAACGTCTACGCATGCGCCAGGTTTAGCATTTCCGGTCACTTTTTCAGTCACACTTTCCAGTCTGGTCATAGTCTCCCGCGCGCGTCCGGCTTCATTCTGTGTGCAGCTTGTGGTTCAGTTGTTCTGCTTCATGCTGCTCGTGTTTTTGACTATTTCGTAGCTATTGAAATTGCTTTTATTGATAACCAGGCACAGATCACTGAAACAATTAGTCGATTAGATTCCCTCCTGAAAAGGTAAGTTGATAATAACTTGTGTAATTTTGGATAATTTGAGCGTCAGGTAAACTGATTTTTTTTCACGAAAACAAAGTTCTTGACTGTCATTTTTCACTTAACCTGGCTGAAACCAAGACATAAAAAGTTATCATTGCAAGCTTGTGTATTGTAGTTCTAATTTTCGGTTCTTCAATTTCTCAGTCTTAATGTCTTCAAACCGCTTCGAACTTTATTTGGAAAACGACAACACACAATCGTTTTGTAGTTTTATTTACCAGTGAGTTTTACCATGTTTTGGAATGAAGCTCTTCTGAGTTGATTGCCATGAAACATAAGCTTAATTATACTGTTGAGGTTGGCAGCAAGCTGACAACTCTATTTATTTATTTTTTCACTCTCAGAATCAGAGAGCGAAAGCTGGTTCGGTGGCTTTTAGAAGTCGAAATTTTCATGCCATGTATTTAGCAGCTGGAAGTTTCGTGTTTAAATGAGATGCAGCCGAGCCGCACAGTCTGAAATTATTGAAGTCTTCAACCAAAGAACAACCATGTAACTCTTTTGTTTTAATTTCAACGCTTTAATCCTCGAAACCAGTACAAATCGTCACGATTTAACTCTCGTATTCTCGCTTACAATGAACCAAAACCTAACTCAAAGACATGCTGAACAAGCACATGTAAAAACTAGTCACGTGATATGTGTTTATCACGCCATATAAAGAATAACAAAATGTTCACCATAAAATTGTCAATCAAATGATTCTCACAAACCATGTAAAAGAATTAAATACGCATTTTCTTGAATGATAGTAAGTTTTAAGGCATGTTTAGTTTCCTGGCACCGAAAGCTTCGGGTATTCGTACTGCAGTCATCAAAGTCGAGGTTGTCATTAAATCCCGCCTATCTTTTGTTTTGAGTTCTTGTTTTCTCTGATAATAAAATAATTATTGAACGGACTAAACTTTTATTTCTTGGTTCTAGTATTACTGATAATAATGACGTCTTTATTTTGGTCTCTTTCATAAGTATTGCTATAGATTCTTTTCTTAGTTATCGCCTTCTCCCCGAAATTAACTTATGCCAAACTAGTAGCATGCAAGAAAACCAGAAAAAAAAAATTCGCGCGTCTTGTCGAGCGCTAGCGACCTACGAACTTCAAACATAATTTTCAGCATTGGTGCAACCAGATAACCATGTGGTGCAAAAGTTTGACACTAGAAAAATATATCAGCTATCGAATGAAGTGATTTTTTCCGCCCCCTTTTTTGTCTGTTTCTCCCTTTTTGCTTTTAAGCTTGGCGCGACGGCAAAGTTGTGCTTACGCAATTGGTTTATATACTAGACCGGAAATAAAAAGCTGACCGGATGTTAATTTTGTGCTCATGCGTAGTGCGTTTTGCCGCGGTGTTGGTTGTGGGGCTCTCTAGTTATCACCACTTCCGGTATACTTGGTGTATCATCATGTGTATCACCAATCTCTAGCAGTTTCTTTACATGAGATGTATTGCGTGAGTATTGGGCTCCTCCTGGAGATTGCACGATGAAGCTGTTCCCATGTTTGTTTACCACAGTGTACGGACTTGGTTCAAAAAGGGTTGTGAGCTTGTTTTTCCTCTCTTGTTGCACTAGCACTTGATCTCCAGGAAGTACCTCTGAGTACCTCGCATTTCTCTGCATGTCAGCCTACGCTTTGCTCTTACTCTTCTGTTCATTTTTCCTATCACGCACTTCTTGTTCGACATGTACATCGCTCAGCTCAGGAAGTTTGGTGCGTATTTTCCGTCCGAAGAGCAACTCGGTTGGGCTTACACCAGTCGTTGAGTGAGGTAAGCTTCTGTACGCTGCAAGATAAACATTCAGCTCTTTCTTCCAGTCCTTCTTTTCAGCATGTGCGATTTGGAGCCTTTTCAGAAGTGAACTATTTTGGCGCTCAACTTCTCCATCTGCCTGGGGCCGTTTTGCTGTTAATCTGTGGTGTCTAATTCCCTGATGCATGTACTCTGTAAACTATGTTGCTACGAACTGTGGTCCATTGTCAGATGTCAGGCTCTCAGCTAGACCATGTCTTGCAAATATCTCTTCTAGGGAACTGGGGATCTCATGATGTCTATCTCGTAGTAGCGACTATAGTGGTCCACGATGAGCAGAATGGACTCACCGGTGGGGAGTGGCCCGAGCAAATCAATTGCCAGATCTCTCCATGGTCCAGTCGGCAATGCTGTGCTCCTGATAGGCTCTGGTGGGCTGGGACGGCTGACTAACTGACATCCATAGCAGGTTTTGCTCTGTTTTTCAGCATCCTTTTCCATCCCGGGCCACCACACTTTACTGCGCAACTTCTGTTTGGTTCCAACGATGCCCAGATGACCTTCGTGAGTGAGGGACAACACTCTGGGTCTGAGTCTCTTCGGGATAATGATTCTTGTCCCGCTTAGTATCAACTGTCCAATGCTGCACAGTTCACTACTACATGGGAAGTATTTCTTGAAAGCTAGCTGATCCCACGGTTTTCCGTTTAAGCATTCCTTGACTGCACAGTTCTTCGTCGATTCCTGAGGCTTCTTCCACTTCTCGTGCAGTCATAGCACAGGGGGTCGCATATATGGCTACAAATCTGACATAGTCTTCGGCTTCAGCTGAGTGACTGCTGCTGGTTTTGAGATTTCCTACTAGCCTTGAGAGGGGGTCAGCAATGTTGCTCGGTCCAGGCTCATACTTGACCTTGAATTTGTATGGCTGCATCCGTAACACCCATCTTTCAAGGCATGCGCAGGGTTTTGACCTTGGGCCGTAAACAACTTCCAGCGGCTTGTGATCTGTAACAAGATCAAATGGCATATAGCGATGGAACTTTTCGCACGCCCATACGAGCGCCAGCGCCTCTTTCTCTGTCGCGAATATCTTCTCTTTGTGTCTGTCAGACTACGACTTGCATAGCAGATGACTCTTGGTCCATTCTTCTCCTTTTCGGTCAGTACCGCTCCCAGTTCAACTGGGCTGGCATCGGCAATCACTTGGGTTGGGGCATCCTTGTCGAAGTACCTTAAAGTCTCAGCACTAGCCAATCACTCTTTTAGCTCCTGAAACGCCTTCTTCTGTTCACCTCCAAACACGAAGGGAGTTCCTGACTTTGTCAGCGACGTAAAGGCTCAGAGACCGTTGCCAGGTCGGGTATGAAGCGCCCACAGTAGTTTACAAGCCCAAGAAAACTTCGGGTTTCTGATACCGTCCGAGGTTCTCGCGCCTTTTTCCATCTTTAACTTTTTCTTCTGTACAGCTGATCCCGTTCCCGGACAATACCATGCCAAAGAATGTGAGCTTATCCATGCTAAACTGGCACTTTTCCGCATTGAGGGTCAGTCCACGTTCCTCTAATCTCATGATGACTTTCTCCAACCGCAAATCGTGCTCTTTCTGGTCTTTACCATGTACTATGATGTCATCTGAAATGTTCTCTTGCCCTTCTATACCCGGAAGAGCAATCTGGATCTCGTACTTATACTGTTCGGAAGCAGAGTTAACACCAAACAATAGTCTCTTGTATCTGAACAGACCGCAGTGGGTAGCGAACGTTATAATGTCTCTGGATTCTGGGAAAAGTTCAAGCCGGTGGTATCCCCACTTAAGGTCAAGTGTGGAGAATACCTTGCTGCCACTTATGCTCTGAGTAATCTCATCAACAGTAGGGATCGGGTGTCTGGCTCTCCGTATTGCCTCGTTAGCCCTTCGCATGTCAATGCAAAGACTGATGCCACCCCCAGACTTTGGGACAACAACAACTGGGTTAAAATGGTGTGGGCCCTTGCGCAGGTTCAGTGATGTCTAGTTCAATGAGTTCTTTAATCTTTTCTTCCAACTTTAATCTCTTGCTGAACGGAGTCCTCCGCATCGGCTGTGCTTCTGGCTTCACATTGGGGTCGATGTGGAGTTGTACTGCTCGCTCTTTCAACTTTCCAACGCCGCTGAAAACATGTGGGTACTTCTGTTGCAGGGACTCTTTGGGTCTGCGCTTACTGCAGCGATGTCTATCCCTATCCTCAGTACGCCTAGACTAGTTGCAGCGTCTTCCCTAGAAGGGGGTCTTCTTCACCATTGATCACACAAAACTTACCACTAACAGTGTTGCTTCCTGCAGAGACTTAACAGGAGAATGTTGCTATCACATCCAATGGAATGGTGTCTGAGATGCATAGGCATAGAGTTTGCTACACGAGCGAGCTGATTCACACTTCACTTTGTTTTTCTTCAACCACTCCCATGTTTGCTTGTCAATGATGTTAGTGCTTGCTCCAGAAACTATGATCATGTTCAGCTTAGAAACTCCAACGGTTACTTCAATTTTCTCCTCATTCCTGCCTCCTGCCGTGAATGCATATACTGGTTCCTCTTCGTCGTCGTCGCAACCAACCATATTTGCAGCACCTCCCTCGCGGTTCCTGTGGCCTTTGCTTTGCTTTTGCCCTGCTTCACCTTTCTGCTTTGTCTTGCACTGCTCTTGAAAATGTCCTTCCAGCCCACATCCATGGCAGAAATGACCTCTTGCTGGACGGTTGGAATCTCGACCGAAATGTCGGATTCTACCACATCGGTAACAAGTTTTCTCACGGCCGGTTTTGGTACCTCGTGACTGATTTATCCTTTCATGGCCACCGTTATTCCCTCTATGCGGTTTACACTAGCTGAACTCTCTCCCTTTTCTTCTATGGTCATTGTAGCAACCTGTGTGTCAACGTTTTCGCAGTTCTCGGCTATTTCAAGCGCTCTAGCTTAAGTGGGGCCTTAACGTTCTTCCCCGAGTTTTCGCTTTATGCACGTGCTGGTGCACTTGCA
>OZ037994.1:33779039-33919039 GCA_964035705.1 Porites rus
ACTCCTTCTTTTGTATCAAGAGCTCAATAAAGATTATTGTTGCTGTTGTTGTCAATCGTTATGATCAGTTTTTAGCATCATCCAGTGATCATCAGTAACTTGCAATAAATATGCATTGTTGACCGAGCGTCAGGTTAAGATAGCTGGGTATAGGGTTCGTTCTTCCATCTTTCGAAACTTGTTTGATCAAGGTCCATCTTGACCAAACAAGACTTAAGCTTGGTCCGCAATTTTACATGGTTAAAACAAAAAACAAAATGTGTTCTTATAGGACAATGAGAGAAATCCCGAGCGCGCAAGATAGGCTCTTACATGCCTGTGTAGCCAATCACTAGACATGATTAGCTCAGCCGGGGTAAAGTAAATCAGAACACAGAATTTTGTCTTATTGGGTTAAATTTAAATATTATGTTGAACCTACCCTTTGTGCATTCCCTGATGACAGCTATTACATCATGTCTTTTTATTGCATCTAAATGACTTATCAAATCCATGACGGTTGTTCGAGGATACTTGATTTTCACAAGTTCAAACAACCTCTCTGCTGCGGGACAGTCAGTATTGCAAGTTTCAAACGTTTTAAAGTCTTTCCGCGGTATTTCCAGTGATGCGGCCAGATATGACCAGTTTTTTAGACCTTTCTTCTGCATGTCCAGTAAGAAGGCTATCTCTCCAATGATGTCTGGATCACTGTCAAACAAACTGCAGACAAGGGTACCATTATGTACCGTGTCGTAAGCTGAAAACAAACCAATAACTGCCAGAGTCAAATGAGTTCAAACACAGCATGATCATGCTGACGGCTTAGATAACGACAAAATCTGAAATATTACAGATGACTGTCATACAGACTGAAAGAGCTCTGAGGCTTGCACACTCTTTACTTCGCTGAAATGTATAAAGCTCGAAAAGCAGAAACTATACTGATTTGCCTTGGAGAGACATCGACTTACCAGCAAAACCGTAACGATTTTTTATAAAGAATGTCAAGATGCCTGGTCTCGGCTAAATAAACAAAATATTCTTTCGTACGAGGACGTCTCGAACCAAGTAATTTGGAACAATAAATGACATAAAAATCAAGAAGGAATCTGTTTTAGAAAAGCATCTCTTGGAGGAGGACTTTTTAACTGTAGGCGATCTTTTCTTTAGAAAGGTGAATAGGGACATCTCTCCGATTGACCCTTTTATCTTAATCGGTCTCATCGGTTAACGCGGTACCTGGTGGATGAAGAAAACGTGTTAAACAAACTGCTCATTTCCCGCGTCCTAAATTGAAGAACACGGTCCACTTTAAAATTGATAACATTGTTGTCGATCTGTCTTCGATCACATCGAAATCTCTTTACAAAGCATTCAAAATGGCGAAACAAACTCCTCCATCTGCTCAAACGAGGTTTCAGGGTCAATTTCCTGATACCCAATTTGATTGGTACGAAATATATTCGCTCTCATTTAAAGTGTCGCTAGAAACAAAAATTAGAAAATTCCAATATAAGGTTCTGAACAACATTGTTTAAGGTTAAGATGATTGGTTCGTCACAATTTACCTTTTGCAAAAATGAGATTGAATCCCTTGAGCATCTTATTTACAGTTGCAAAAAACAAGATTAGAACCTTTGTCAGTTGTCAATAGCCGTATTTACACTAGAGGACGTCTAAGACGTCTGAGACGTTTAAGACGTCTTGGACGTCTGGTACGGGAAATAAGGCAGACGCATTAAACTTCAGACGAATAAAACGTCTGAAGTTAAGTGCGTCTGGCCGACGAGCTTAACAGATGAATTAGTTGTCTCAGACGTTTACGACGTCTAGTATAAAAACGGGACGCACTTAACAGTCAGACGTTTAATGCATCTGGACGTCTAAGACGTCTTCTAGTATAAATACGGCCAATGTTTTATTTGGTATATTCAGTGCAGCAGAAGATTTTGTCATTGTAAATCACCTTATTCTGGTGGCAAAGTTTTATATTTATCGCTTTAAATTAAATGGTGTTAAACCAGCTATGCGGGTCTTGAAAACAAAAATCGGAGCAATACACAATACAGAAGGTAGAATAGCATTTATGCGGAATAAGGCAGAATGTAATAAAATAATGGAAAAAAATCAAATCACATTCAAATGTAATTTAAATGTTTTCTTAACTCAGTCTATCCCCTCTTTCTCTCTGTTTGTTATTGTTATATATTTATTTCTGTTGTCGAGTATATTAGTATAAGTATTGATCTAATTTTCGGATAAAGTGTAGTGTAGTGTAGTGTTAGTGTTAATTTAGCCGATTTAGTCCGGTAAGTACACTTGCAATTTGCGAATTTACTAGAGAAACAACCGTCTAAAAATATATATATTTTATAAATCCAGGTTAATATTATCTGCCAATTTGGAAAGACGAAAGGACACTACTAAAAGCTCAACTGACCTATAAACAAAACGAAAAACGATATTACAAACACACTTTGTAGTTGTGTTGTTGTTTTACTGCAGGTCTGAACAGCTTGCTAAATATATTAATCGAAATTAACAAACAGCAAACAGCCAACGAGCGAAGGCACCAGTTTTCCTGGTTTTAGTACTTTTTACAAAAATTCTTTGAACAGCGATGCGATATTGTTCGTCTAATACAACTTCACAGTTGGCGATTGAGGTTTCTTTTGTAGTGAGCCTCCGCTTGCGTACCCCGTTCAGAGAAGTCATTCCCAGCTAAACTTTCAAATGAAACCAGTTTTAAGATGGACAGTACTTACACTCGTTTGTTGGTAAATCAAAAGGCACATTGTTCGCAGTCAACAACTTGCAGAGGGATTCAACTCTGCGATACACTCACATTAGTTCCGTAAATAAAGCAAATCTTGAGAAGATATGAACAACCATCTGAATTTTCTGAATTTCCATAGCACATATTAAGGCATATTTTCCTACCATAAGACCATAAAACAACAAAAAAGACAGCAAGATCGATCCTTCTCTTCGCCGACGGCGGATCATTCACGAAAACAACCACGCAGGGCGGATAAAGGTTGGGCGGTGAAACGAGCGCGTCCGAGCAAAAAGGTGTGATGCAGTTGACTGGGACTCTGCTTTGTCGCTTGCTTTCGACTTCGGTCAGGGCTTGCGATGTCGTTTGTCCATTAGACACTGCCGCTGTCACTGAATTATGGCGACTTGATTTGTTTTCTTGCACTTCTTCCTCGTTACTTTATGCTGGTACGCTGCCTGCGAGAGGCAAATGTTGCTATTTTTTGCGGGAGGTTTAGTTGGAGTAGACAAACATCTCTTTCAAAGGGTTTCTCTAATCACTTCCATGACTCTGCCACTGAATTATATTTTCGTTCTACTACTCGCCAATGTCGATGTTATTCCAAAACAAAAACAACTAAGTACTGTCTAAAACACGAAGGAAAATCTCATCTATGGCAAAACTAAAAGACAGCAGATCGTGTTTCATAACTAGATGACGTATATTTTATAAATGTGTGCAGCTCGTGCAAGGTGAAATTATGCTAATTTCAATTACCATCATCCTCCTTTTTAATTTTGAAAAAAAAAAAACATCTCATACGTCTTTCTGTTTCTTCGAAACTTCAAAATTAGTTTCCCCTCAGTTTTTACTGTTTATCTTGTTTTGTTTTAGAGAGAAAAACGGAGAAAAAACCTTACAACTAACCTCAATAAATTTTGTTTACACGCGGTTGCCGGATTTGCGACGCATTGCGCGAATCGCCATGGCGCGTTGCACCCGAGAAGCAAAGTTTGAAGCAGTACAACGCCACTATATCAAAATATATCAATCTAATATTTTGTTATGTTATATAAAATTTATCCCCCTTTAACATATGTAAAAATTGAGGTTAAGAAGTGTTAAGCTTTTGCAAACGAAACGGCGAAAGACGATTAGGTGATATTTAGTGGAAGGGGGAGGTATTCAACACTTTCAAATTAAACTCAAATTTTGGCATTATACGACCAACAAGTTTGACTTATAGGCATACAGACACAAACATATGAAACTGTTTATTGATATTGTTATGAAACGAATTTATCTATTTAACATTGTAGCCTGAAATTACAGAAAGAAAATAGGATTTCCGGTTTGCAAAAAGGAAAATTTCGCCGGCCTTCAAGTGCACCGGAAGCGCGGAAAGAGCGCTCGTGCCAGTCCTACTCCGCATCACACATTAAATGAAGAGCGGAGCGCTCGTTTCACCGCCCAACATTTATCCTCCCTGCAACCACGTGAGGAATAAGCGCTTTCAACTTCCGTTGATTCCAACAGCCAATCAGATCTTGCGGTATTGTTCTAACAGCCAATCAGCGTTGCGGCCAAAATCTGGCCGCAGCGAGCACAAACTATCAGGCCCAACTTTTAGCGGTAGTAGGCTTTTGTACATTATGCTAGCATTTTTTCTAGCATTTTAGTCAGGCAAAAGCATTGAGCATTATTTGAGCATTTTAGTGGCATTTTCCCCAGAAAATTAATTTTTTCCGAGAAAATAAAATAGAAATAAACTTTTTTCAGGAGCCCATGCCCAATGAGCTCCTGCTTTTTTAAAGAAAATGAAGACTAAAACTCCAAATTCACAAAAAACCTAATACAGCTGTTTTTTTGGCTGTATTTATGAACTTGTACACGTTGTCGTTGTTACTGGCACGTTTTTGTAAGTGTAAACTTTGAAATTAATTTAAAAAAACCGTTTGTATAATGAGCATTATCCGAGCATTTTGGTGACTTTTTTGGGGAGACCGAGCATTTTAGTGGGAAAAATGGAGCATTAAGGTGGAGCATTTTAGTGGGGAAGCAAAAGCATAATGTACAAAAGCCTAAGCGGTAGCCGTTAGAGAGAATGTATGAGAACCGCCAAAATTGGGCCTGATCTCAGGTTAGACAGAGTTACGCCCCCATTACTGTCAGTACTATACTGAGCACAAGCTGAGCACATGGAAGTGATGCAAGCAAGGCTGACCGCGCTTGAGCCAAACGACTGACCGCTGACCACGCCCACGATCCTTGTTGTTAATTGTGTTAAATAAATATTCTATTCATAAAAGAGATCAGGAAACACTACTCACTTTTTTCATATTTCACAAGAACATGGACGACATCTTCTCTTAAAATTGAGTGTAATCCATCTTTGATATTAGCAATGGTAATCTCAGGATGTCGGGTCTGCAAGTATTCAAACATAACCTCTGTAGGACTGTGAACCTGGCTGCAGTTAAATTTTTGATACTCTTGTTCTCCAATGTTAAAACTCTCAGCAAGGTGCTTCCAGCATTTGCAGGATCCATACTTGTACTCTTTATCAAGGCATCGGGAGAGCCCCTCTAGAAGATCTAAGCAACCCAAGATGGTCTCTGCCAATGGGTCAGCTGTTCATTTCAAAAAAATACATGTTGCATCACTTAACCTCTTCTCGTAAAGTTCCCAAAGTAGCGACCATTGAATATGGTCAATATGGAATTAAAGGACTTCTGAGACCATTGGCAATTCAAAGAAATATTCTTATTTTGACTGGCTAACGACCCACCGACATCAACCCTTTGTGCTGAGAACATGACCAGTTACTGACTGGATGGTCCAAGTTAGGTTTGTTGCAATGTAAAATGTTTCTTGCAAAGTAAAATTCAAGTAACTTCTTCTGGATTCTTTCACAGACACGTAGCCATAGCAAACCAGTCGTGTAATAATAGAGGGGCCCTTATGAAACCCTAGTGGTAACATCTGTCAGAGTGGCACAACGCAATTTGTCTACCATTCTTTCTGTGAACTTGAAAACATTCGAAAGGGGACAGACTGCAAATGAATTTAGTTGAATGGCATCACTAAAAATCTAGCCCCATCCAAGTGGAGAAGACAACATCGATAAACACTTAACTATAAGTTCAAGGGAAAAAACTTATATTTTTTTCTGGTGGTCATGTATGCGTAATGTCTCTGTAAACGACACCAAAGTGGGGGACCTGTACCCTTTTTGAACTAAGTCGATAGCAAGGTCACCCTCCTGGCTGAGCTGCACGTGCAGAGTTGTTGTTTTGCTTATTAATACCTATTGCTGTTTCGACGTTCTCGTAAGGTCCCTATTGCTTGCTACGCCATGCAGTTCGCTTTCTGGGGTTTCACTCTAATTGGCAGCTGGCATTACTTGGGAAGTATTGGGTGCGAATGGGGGTTTAAACAAAGGAAGAATAAGATTGGTGAAACAACTCAAGGAAAATACGCTTAGGTGAGCAAAACGACCTTACTTGGCTTGAATTTTCTTTTCTTTTCCTTTGGCTTCGACCGTAATTCTTCCTTTTTTGCAAATGCAGAATCATCAAGACAACTAAACCTCGTTCCAGCGATCCTGTGGCCCGAAGTTGACATCTCTTGAGATTCCACATTACTTGCTCCTTCAGGTACTGGTGCAGTGGTAGCCGATGATCGTTGAGAACTCAATCCACTCGGTGCAGTCACCCCTGATTGTGTTCTGTCATTCTTAGCAGGTAACGCCACCACTTTTACATCATCATTACCTGCTCTGTCAGTGGTGTCTGATGATGCTTGAATGCTTAATCCTTCTGGTTGCGCCCTAGTTGGTCCCTTGTCTTTGTCACTCTTACAAGGCAACTTCACTGATTTTGGATCGTTACTACTTGCTCCTACAATAAGAGCCTGAGAGGGCAATTGTGATCGAACACTTCCACTTGGAGGAAACCTCCTTGACTGAATTGTCTCCTTGTGGTTGGTTAAGGGTAATGATGCCGCTTTAGTTTCAATACTTCTTGCTCCTCCAGACACCACCCCACTGGGGAGGGAAGACGGTTGACCACTTAATCTATCTGGTGGATCAACTAAGCTTGATGGAGTGGTGTCTTTGTGGTTGTGAGATGGAGGTAAGAAGGTGGTTGCTTCTTTCCTCGTGGCCTCTTCGCTGATGAATGTGGATGGTCGACTTATTCCATCTTGTGGAACCATAATCTGTGCTTTGTCAGAGGGTATCTTCGTCAGTTTTATACCTGTATTGATTGCTCCTCCACTGCTAATCTCCGTCAAGGGCGTCACTGGTTGACAGCCTAATCCATCTGGAGGGATCAGTTTAGAGGATGTATTGTCTACATCTTTTGATTTCAATGAATGGTCCCCATTGACTACACATTCTGAGAAAAAAGACGTACAATATCGGCAATGAATCTTAAAGCACACTATCCGTCTCAATAACAGCATTCTTTAACAAAGTTTAGACTCATTATTCATCCTCACAATATACTGTAAGTATTAAACACCCCATTTGTAAAGGCAGCAAAGACCTGTATCAATAATTGAACCCACATGGTTAGGACAGAATGTAGAAACTGAGGTATCATTGGGCCCTTAGTAAAATAGAGAGGCGAAAACTTTTAAACTTGGCAAAATCAATAACCATGCAAAGGGAAAAATATACAAATAGGTTCGCTGTGCTTCTTTTTCACCTTGCGTGCCTGTTATCCTGAGTGTTCAACCTATTTGTTTGTCTGAGACTTAATCTTTTACTAAAATAGTTCTTAAATTGCTTGACGATCATCAGAGTTTAATACGCAACCTATGCAGTTGCGAAACGAAAGCCTGAAAAAATTTAGACTTGGCAGGATTCAAACCCTATCCTTTGCAATGCTGGTGCCGCGTTCTAATCATCTGAGCAAGTGAGCCAACTGGCAGCTGGTCCAATTTGATGACCAGCTCCCAGTTGGCTTGCTAGCTCAATAGACCCTTTCACGGTTTTTTCAACTTTTGACATGGAGCAGTTAAGGAAAATCCGTCGACACCACTGGAAAGAGCGCCTTAAAATTAGTAAAATTGCCAAGTTTGAAAGTGATACGTCTTAACCCTTTAAGCCCCAATATCCACAAGCAAATTCTCCAAACTGATCTCTATACATTTTTTTAAAGAATAAGTTGAGAGAATTTGAGAAAAGATCAAAGCATTTTCTCTTTGGTGATCTTTAATTAATTCTCATAACCTAATCTCTTGACATTGTGTGGATATCGTTAGGAGAAAATTGATGTTGGTCACTATTGTGACTTAACGGGTTAAGCGAATGAAGATATAGCTACGCATTAGGTTTCAACAAATGACTTTCAAACTTGCAATTGGCAATCGTACTAATTTAAAGGCGCTCTTTCCAGCAGTGCTGACGGATTTTCCCTAACTTGTCCATGTCAAAAGTTGAAAAAAACCGTGGAAGGGTATATTGCCTTGAGCGCCGCAACTGCAGAGTTGGTCCAGATGCAGAGACGTTGTTATTTATCATAAATAATACAATTTGTATTATCCCAATTTTTGCTCCTTAAAACATGTTCTTCCTGTAGCCAATATGAGTCAATAACACCAATAACAACAGGTGGTCACCACGCTCAAAAGGGTAAATAAATGACCATTTTAGGTGAAGGGACTTAGGCGAACTTCTAACACTAACACCTTTTTAGACCTGAAGAGTTGTCATGCTCGCTATAAAAACCTTTTAGACTACAAAGCAGCTGGTAAACAATTGCTACCTTCCATGTAACAATGTTATGCGCGGTGACATATAACATCTCATGTCACAAAGAAACTGTTATTAATGAGACCAGCGGCTATGAAACAATAGCATCCGGTGCACGGTGTTTTTTCGCAAAAAGAAACATTTAATTGCTACCTGCGTCACTTTCTGCTGCTGCAGCCACTTTATCATCAAGAGTGTGTTTGACTACACGTGGTAGAGCAGTGCCGTCTGGATCGCTTTTGATAGCACCACTACCTGCAGTGATGTGACATCCGGCCACTAAATCTGGCTTCACTTGAGGATAAATGCCACCCGAGGCCCCAGCTGGCAATTCTGATCCAGTTTCACCTATGAAAGTACACACAACTCCTTTTTTAAAAAAATATTATCTTTTTGAAAGTAATAATCCTTCCTTTTCTCGGTTTAAACCTGTACCTTGTTCTACAGCCCAAGAGTTTCCTTCTTCTGCTAAGTCTTCTTCAGTCTTACCTTTACTTGGATGTAAATCTGTGTCCTTTTCTGCTACTGCAGCCACTTTATTATCAAGATTGTGTTTGATTTCTCCTGGTTGAGTGTTGCCAACTGGATTGCTTTTGTCATCACCCCCACTTACACTACTGTGGCTCCCTGCCAGTGAATTTGAATCCACTGGAGGACAAATACCACCTGCAGCCCCCACTGGCAATTCTGATTCAGTTTCACCTATAAAGGTACACAAAACTCCTTTTTAACAACTAATTACCTTTTTTAAAGTAATTATACTTTTTTCTGTTTAAAACTGTACCTTGTTCAACAGCCTGAGAGCAGTTTCCTTCTTGTGGCAAGCCTTCATTACTACTTCTTCCATTCACGTGAACTTCACTTGAATCTGTACCTGTGTCACCTTCTGCTGCTGCAGCCACTTTATCATCAAGAGTGCATTTGATTTCTCCCGGTTGAGCAGTGCCACCTGGATTGCTTTTGTCATCACTACCACCACTTGCACTAATGTGACTCCCTGCCGGTATATGTGACTCCACTGGAGGATAAATACCACCTGCATCGTCAGTCCCCACTGTCAATTCTGATCCAGTTTCACCTATATTAAAGTACACACAACTCCTTTTAAAACAAATGATTATATTTTCTTAAAGTAATAATACTTTTAAAAAACTGTACATTGTTCTACAGCCTGCAAGTTTTCTCCTTGTAGAAGGTGCCCATTACTGCTTCTTTCATTCACATAAACTTCACATGAATCTGTATTTGTGTCCTTTTCTGCTGCTGCAGCCATTTTATCATCAAGAGTGTATTTGATTTCTCCCAGTTGAGCAGTGCCACCTGGATTGCTTTTGTCATCACTACCACCACTTGCACTAATGTGACTCCCTGCCAGTATGTGTGACTCCACTGGAGTGTAAATACCACCCACAGCCCCCACTGGCAATTCTGATTCAATTTTACCTATGAAAGTACATACAACTCCATTTTAAATTTATTTAATTATATATGAGAAAAAATAAACTTAAAATTTGATGTTTAAACATCATTATCAACAATGAGAAACATTATGATGTTCAAAACATTGAAATGTCAAGTAAATGTTTAATAAGCAACTGATCAACTATCGGATCTCTAATTATTGATGACCAAGAAAACACTGATAAGTATACATGCAGGGTTCATACAAAAAATTGCATTTTCAAGAACTTTTCAAGGACCACAATAGATTTTCAAGGACCACCTACTAGGAATATAATAATTCACAGATTGTACAAAATTGCACATTCCCAGTCCATTCTAATAAGACTTTAAGGCTTGAACTATTTGCTTCACCAACTTCTCTACATTTTTCAGTTCACTTGTCTTAAATTGATGGTTAATTATTACATAAAACATAGAGCACTTTACGTAAATAATCTTTAAATTTTCTGATCAGCTATGATCTATATTGTCTTGGACAACCAAAAAGCATCAAAAAACTCTTTCCAGGCCACTACATTTAAAGTTGAACAAAATTCAAGGACTCTTCAAGGACTTGCACAGAAATTTAAGGACTTTTCAAGGAAAAATGGAATTCAAGGACTTTTCTGGGACTTCCCATAAAATTCAAGGACTTTTCAAGACTGTGAAAACCCTGACATGCATTAGAAACTGTTGGACAGGATCTAGCTGGATTGATTATGTCAATAATTGCTTGTGCAATGTGAATTTTTAAATTATTATACATTTTATCTGTGAAAGGTTTGAACCCAGGAGTCATTTGAAAAGGTTGAGTTTGATCGTCCGGGTGAACGTAGTCCTGAATAGGACTGTTGTTGTTGACAGTGACTGACGTTTCGACAACCTGTGCGGTAGTCATCTTCAGAGTCAAAGTGAGTTGAGAACAACTGAAGAACTGACAATTTGACTAACAATAGACGACTGTTTAACTGTGACAATAGATGGATCGAAATGCACCAATCACTGATTACGAGTCTTCATAGCCAATAACATCATGGCTTAACTGACAGACGACCAATAACATCGCGACATAATTGACCAATCAGATCAATAACCAGAGTATAATACCATCACCTGACGTGATACAACTCACTTTGACTCTGAAGATGACTACCGCACAGGTTGTCAAAACATCAGTCACTGTCAACAACAACAGTCCTATTCAGGACTACGTTCACCCGGACGATCAAACTCAACCTTTTGATACATTTTATCCTTAATTATTCATGGGCAGAGTGAAAAAAGGTAATTTCAACTGCTGTCCAACAAATGTATAGCCACCACAGCAGGGGCTGTTAGATTTTGCTGTCAAGCAAGTTAATAAATGTGTTTACTGTACAGATTTGGTAGTGACAACTTTCAAGTTCCCAGCTAGACATGACCAGCAAGTTAAAACTGACTGCTTTCATCAGGACTCAGGTTCTAATGATGTCACTTCATCAATTTAAGGCTTAAATTCAACTGATCAACTTTATATATAGATAACAAATGCCTGGGCAAAGTGCTTAACCTTTCCTTTTGGTAGTTCACTTAGACCCATTCCAAATTTGCAAGAGCTAAGCAGAGCTTATCAAAGTTGTCATATTTTTACAGTTTAAAGTTTTATGCCCCACCAATATGTTGTTTATATTTGCCAATTGAAAGTAAAGTTCTTGTAAATTGTGTTGTTGACCAGAAAACATCCATACCCTCTCCATGGAGGGCACTTTTCTTTGAGGGAGGTGGGGGTGCTTGTCATACCCCTCTTCCCTACCCTCTGGAATTTCCATGATTTTCCCACTAGGTTTGGGTACCCCCTGGAGAGAATATTTCAATAAAAATGATAAATGGTTACATTATAAGTAACTGCAGGTATGAAACAATTACTGCAGTTCAGGATGAATACAGTGTTTGACACCAACATTAATGTCTGACCTCTTCAGTTTTGCCTTGTCATTTATGCCTACCAATTGGAACATTTGGAAAAGCCATCTTTTCATATAGTGTAGAGGTCTTTCTTTGCTAGTACACTGTGCCACTAATTAAGCCACTGAAAAACATGCAGAGGCTTTATATGTTTAACAATACACAAATGATGTTATCTGTAAAAGAACTAGTTGCCTTCAAACTTAACAGTGAGTGATCTTTTTGCCTTGGAACTTGTCTTCCTCAAGCCAGCTCATTGATCCTTCCTTTTGCATGCATACATTAGATTCAGAACTTTAATTACTCCCTTCCTGTTCAAACTTGTTAGAAGAGGCTAATCTTCCCCCAGATCCCGAGAAAAAGAGACCTTGAGAAGCCACCCCATCCCCCTTGGAAATTGACTCCTCTTGTACCCCCACTCCCCTCATAACTTCCGTTTCATTTCTTGAGGGGAGTGGATAATGGAACTGCACATTTATTTGAAATGTGTTCTAGCAGACTTGACTGTGCCTTCTGTCAAAATAATTTTGTCTGGGGTGAAGTATTGCTAACAAAAGATATTTCTTGTTTATTAAATGCAGTGCTGCTACTTCTTTGTAATATATGTTATATTTTTTTGGTTGGAATTTTATTTTGGTGTGTTTGAAATTACTTATTACTATACATTACAGTAACCACACCCCAAAACAAAGGGAAAATAAAAATCTATATTAAACCACAACATACATAAAACACCTCTTCGCGAAAAAGGAAAAAAAATACACCATTTAAATGAGATGTTTGAGCATGATGGTCCCAAGTAGGGAGCTAGTCTGAGCTGGTAGCATGTAGCTCGTGCTAGAACTCATTAACCAACTTTTCCAGGAAATAAAAAAATATTGGACATCAATAAGAAGCTACCTAGAACTTATGAAAATACAGTTTGCATCACACCAAAAAATACCTACAGATGATATAGACACATGTAAATAACTATTACTTTAAATGTGACCTTACCTACATCCTTGGGAAGTGAATAATCTGCCAGATGCCTGCAGGAATCAGTGAACCTATCAGAATTTTCACTTGGAAAAGGGCCTGAAAAACAACAGTCACAAGTTATATTTAACAGGGATATATTATTGCTTCAAAACAAGGACTATTTGACATGTCATTTTAAAACCTGTGTGAAGCAAATGAGACTATAAATAGGGAAAATTCTAGTGTATGTGTACCTATACCTTGATTGTGAACTAATTCTAGAACGTACTTGTTGCTAAAACAAATTTACCATGTGAAGCAGATAAATTCCAATTTCACGCAGTCTCTGCTTATGAAATCCATAGGATTATAATGTCTTTTTCATCCAATAAGGCACCTGGCCATGACAAGATAACTATGTCAGTGATTAAGGATTCACTTCCTTGCATTTTGCCTGTACTTACAGACATCGTTAACTGGTTCCTGTTGTCATCAGTTTTTCCATCCCATTTGAACATTTCAGAGGTCACCCCGTTACTTAAGGAAGGAGATCATCAGATTGCAAACAATAACCACCCCGTATCGCTACTCCCAGTTGCATCAAAGGTTTGCAAACGAGTAGCTCTGAATCAACTGACTGCGTACATGACCAAGAGAGGCAGTGACCGAGCATCAGAGTGGCAACAAGAAGCTGCATTCATGTGAAACACTCAATGTTATGATCACGAATAAGGCACTTGAGGTGATGGATGCGAAAAAACCTTACACTTGTAGTCCTCCTAGACTTGTCAAAGGCGTTTGACAGTCTAGACCATAGCAGACTTCTGGCAAAAAAAAAGACACTGGGGGTTGGTTGTACCACTCTGGAATGGTTTGGAAGCTATTTGTCGGGATGTCAACAATACATCAGGATCGGTGCTGAGACCTCAAGTCTGGGTGCTATTTCTCATGGTGTACCAAAGGGTTCCATCCTAGGTCCGGCCCTATTTACCATCTACATGAACGACCTTCCCAACATCCTGAAATTTGGTTCTCTGGAATCAGACTTTGACGATTCAAGACTCTATTTGTCATTTTCTGTCAAAGATACTTGCAGTGTGGTCCAGCAAATTTATAAATATGATAATTTATCGAAGATTGCTTATTGGTGCTGCTATAATAGTCTTTTGATCAACCCAGACAAGACCAAGTTGGCAGGGAACCTGACAAATGCTACATTGACTACCTGCAGACTTTCACGTCTCTCTACTTGGAAAGGAAGTTACTACAGCCTCCTCTGTACAAGACCTGGGACTTCAAGTAGACTCCACCCTTAGCTTTGATGAACATATTACAAACACTGTCTCATCATATTTAGGTAGTTTAGGTCAGATAAATAGGGTGAGACAACCTTCTCAGCACCAGGACATTGCGGAATGTTATAAATAATGTGCTGGTATTTAGCAAATTATACTATTGTTCTCCAGTATGGTCTAGCACAACTAAGAAAAATATCTCAAAGCTGCAAAAAATCTGGAATTTTGCTGTAAGAATAATCACTAATACATGTAAATTTGATCATATCACACCGGTTCTTCAGGAGTTATGCTGGCTCCCTGTGAGTTATGATTTGATGTGTACGGTAGGCATTCTCAGGTTTAAGTGTGTGAAAGGGCTAGCACCTTAAGTTACTTGAGTGATTGTTGTGTGACAAGATCTACTGTTCATGATCGCAACACAAGAAATAAGGACTATCTTAATATTCCAGCTTATGAATCAGCTGCAGGTCAACAAACTTTTCTATATCTATAGAGCAATATCAACTCTGGAACTCATTGCCACGTGCAATCACACTGCAGACAGCCTGCATACTTTCAAAAAGAAACTTAGAGAATTCCTTTTTGCATCATTTCTTGTCAGCGAGGAGAGAAACCCATTGATGTTTTTATCTACTATTACAATTTTAACGTTTAGATATTTTATTCAATATTTCAAACTTACCTTATGAGTCTATATGCTTATGTACGTTGGGTCTGAAAAACCCTGATTGGGAGATTCAATGAAGTTTTACTTACTTGTATCTTTAGAAGCCTATTTCTGAAAAAACACCTGCTACCCCACACACAATCTGCTTGGCACGTGAAATTGTTAGAGGGTAGCAACAACAGTGGGAATTAGTCAAGTAATGAAGGACCATATAAAAACAGTCCCCTTCCAGTGTCAGCCCATGTAAGGAACATGTAGACCACACCAGTGAGAATGATGTTTGCATCCACCTCCCCATTATCAGACTATCATAATTAAACCTGTACCTCGGCTTTCATTGTTCTGCACGTCTTCCTCTCCATAACTTTCTACATTCTGCTGCTGAAGAGCCATTTCACCTGCGCCTGAATTTTCCGACCCATTTACTGCCGATGATGACATGAATGAAGGCTGACTTAAATAATCCTCAAGACAGAGTGCTCTTGACCGCAGCCCAGCTAGCTGACTTTGATAGGACGTATGACTAACACTCCCTGAAGCACACCCCTGTGATTCTTGTCCAGTATGAGTCATTGTCTCACCTAAGAAAAAAAAGCATGATTAACATATGAAATTGAGTAATTTTTAATTTTCAGTCGACAAGAACCTTGTACCAGAATAATTTAATTTTCAAGGGCTGGAGATGTAATTAGCTGTAATAACACCAAAGTTAATTTCTTATGAGAGCCTGAGAAAATAAATGTCAAATTTCACAAAATGACATCTTACACATGAAATTTTCAGAATTTTACCTGTGTTTTCACAATTCTTGTGAAATTTGACATTTATTTTTCCGGGCTCCCATGTGAAGTAGTCATTGGTGTTATTACAGATAACAAATCTCATTATCAAAACTTGCATGCGCATGTTCAAGGCTCAGAATTTTTCTTTTGTACATTCAACTTTGTAGACATTGCATTATTGACCAAGTGTCAGGTCAAGATGGATGGATATTGGCCGATTTTTTTGACCTGAACTTCATGTTGGTCAAAAAAGAATGAGACCAACATACAGCCATTAAACCGAACAAGCTTGGTCATTTAAGGTTCAAGTTTATTAAAAACACTTTTGATACCAGCTGTAGGGTACTTTGCCAGCAAGGATCAATTATTGATCCTTGCCGGCAAAGTAGCCTACAGCTAATAGAGGAGGGATTAGGAAAAGTTAAAAAAAGTTAGGGTTGAAACATAAGGGATTTAATATATCGCCAAAAAGAGAACTTTTTCTTGCCGGACCAACACGGGAAATCCTGGCCCATCTTGCCCACTCAGATATCCAATCAGAATGCAGGATTCGCTTCATCTTGCCTACTGACAGATTCAGTTATGATAAACCCTGCGCCGCGCTAGACTGGATTCTAGTTTAACATGAAACTAGCACAAAACTCAAGAAACCTCTAAATGGTAAACGAATTTCCATGCGGAACATCCCAACCGGGAAAACGGGACTACCTTTTCAGAATTTCCGTTTGTCCCGGGAATTTTCCAGTGAAACGAACCACAAAAACGTTTACCATTGGCATCCCAACAGGAATTTCGGGAAATTGTGGTAAATGGTAAACAACCACAGTGAAGAGATAACCAAAATTTCTTGGATGGGTAGATTACCACATTTTCTTAGGTGTGGGGCTTTTTTTTAACACTCGCCCGCGCGTGGAGCACCGCTAACGTACATGTAAGCTAGGATTGCAACCCTCCCATTTTAGGCTAATATTTCTGGCCCCCTGTTTTCATTTAATATTCTCCCAGTTTGAGAAACTCTTCCATTTCTTTCTTTAACCAGTCTTTTAGCATGCTTGTTTGCTGTTTCTCTGTGGTCTCTCAGACATTTTTACCCTTTTGGCATCCGACCATGAGCCTGTGATAATTTTGGGCACAGTATTTCCTTTGACTATGATCTCAAAATGCAGGAAATGGCATCTTATAGGCACATATCTTAAATTTTTCCCGGGGGAGCATGCCTTAGGAACCCCCTAGAAGCCTGCACCTTTGGCGCTAGTGAGAGCGGTGTATAAGACCTCCCTTTTTTAGTTGACGGGGTTGAAAATCTCTTACAAGTTTACATTGAGTTGCAATTTTACGTTTAAATGATACAGATCAATATAATTTTGAATTACAAAGTGACAGACGACAAATCGTAGTGTGCATTTTTCATTAACTAATCAATTATAATAGTACTTTTATTGTTACAAAGTTTTTCGGTCTGCACGTAAACTACATGATTCATTTCATTTACCATGGTATTCAAACGAACGGAAAAAAGAATTATCCGAGCTATGTGGCACAGAGCGTTTAAATAATACTGTATTTATAAGTCAGTAAATACCTGTTTCTTGAAAGTTGCTTCCAAACAACAGTGGCACAGGGTGTTTATTGTAAAAATCCAAAAATCCTGCAAGCTGGCAGTCTTTAGTCGCTATTATTGCCCCTAGTGGTACGTCTCCTTTCGCAAATTCATCTTCTTTACGAAAACGCTTTCTACTAGGGCTGGTACTAACATTTACGTTGCCGAACTGTGAGTCATCGCCAGCAGCAAAGACGTGGTCGCAGTGAAAAAGATCGTAGATTCGCGTGGAGAACGCGACAGGCCTTTCTTGTTCTATTGTTTCCGCAACCGTTTCTTTGCTAAAAACCAGGCACTGAAGTTGATCCCATAACACTGACGATTCGCTTTCTTCCGAGAAGTTGTATACCTCCAAGCATCTGGAACGCAAAAAGCTGCTTCCTTTCTCATTTGTGAGAGCGACGTAGGTCACGCCATTTAGATCGTAGACGTCCTTTTCGAAAGAACTACACAACTCACTCAAATCTCTGCGTTCGAGCACTTTGCCATCCTCCATTGACAGAAATTCGGCGACAACTTTAACGGAAATCTTCTTTCTATCTTTTCTTGGCTTCTTGATCGCCATAAGATGGTCTTTTGTGAGAACGGCTCGTTTATTTGCAACTAGGAAGAACTTTGAATTTATACTTCTAGTAGGCTTTCCAAGCGGGCGAAGAAACTCAACACTTTCAAACTTCGCCAGGCAGCCAAGACCGAGAAAATGTCTTCTTAGCAATTTTTTTCCCTGGCGTGTCTCGTCCACAAGGCAGCAGATCGCCAGCTCGGCTTGTCCGGACCAGCCTTTTGCTTCCGCCATGTCGAAGATCAAGCAAAAAGGGAAGAAGCATTAGGGGGGTGTTCATTTTAAGAACCCTGTCTGGATACAAAGATTTCCGGGAATTCCCGCCAGATTTATTTTTAGAAAGAAAGATCATCAGCCCTGTCTCATCACCAGGGCCCAGTTGTTCGAAGGCCGATTAGCGCTTAACCCAGGGTTAAATTTAACCCCGGTTTCTCTTTTGTTGTGTTCAAAAGCATTTTCTCGGATAATTTTCTCTGTTATATTTAGAGCTTTCAATCATCAACTTGTAGACAAAAGAAATTAAAACTGAAATTCTTTTTAAGCTTTCAACTAGAACTAACCCAGAGGCCAGTTCGCGTTATCCAAATGAGCTTCATGCGATCGAGAAACTACACTAATGCAAGAGCCATAATAGGACCCGTCCTATTATGGCTCTTGACTAATGCTAATATTTAACAATTACTCCCCGAACCCGAATGGGCTCTGAGTCAATAGCCCATGGGGCCGGAGGCCGAATGGGCTATTGACTCAGAGGCCATGATCTTTACACGATCGGTGGGGTGACCCGCCGCATGTTACCTCACCTATCTGGGGTCTGTCTGGGGTACCCACCTCCAGGTAAACAGGCCCTTACACCTATAGCTGTTGTTGTCAATGCCGTCACCGTTTAGCATAAGGCCCGGTTCAGACGCCGAAGATTTTAATGAGCCGAACTTAATTCGAATTAAAGCAGACCCAAATTATTAAGACCGGCTGAACTTGATTGAGACACCGATCTTAATTCCCGCCGAACTAAATTCAAGGGAGAAAAATGCTCATTTCAATCAAACTACTTACAAATACGTTATAATAATTTATGCATTAGGTTGGGGACATGAAAATTTCGGCGTCTGAATCAAAGCCGTTCCAAAGTCGCTCTAAAGGCGAAATTCCCGGCCGGGCCAGGCGGAAAGAACAGCTGAGCCGTTCCGAATTGAAACAGGCGTTCCTAATTGGTTCAGACGCCGAACTTTTCATGTACTTAATTCAATGTATTAGGTTCGGCTCATGAAAAGTTCGGCGTCTGAACCGGGCCTAACCGACGATTATATTTTTGTGTGAGCAAATTATAAATATAGTAACCAGAACTTCGCTTTTAGCCCTAGCTAATCTATAAACAATCGAACCCCGCTTTACGCTAATATCCTTTTTATGTCTTAAGTATTTTGTACTAACAAAAGATGTCTTTTTGAATGACCCGCTTAACACGGACAGCCCCGTTAATACGGACACTTTCTATCGCCTCTTAAGTGTCCGTATCAGTGAGGTTAACGTTCTCTACTCTTTATGTGGTTTGTATGTAAAAATAAAAAAACAACAACAACAACCTAATAGCAACAACTACACACAAAGAAAAAGACGTGTTTTTGAGTTTTACAAAATATGTATAGATACAATGTAGATAAAAACGAATATGCAATGTATAGATTTGCTTCATTGATCTTAAGAGTGCTCTAAGCATAAATATACGAAGTTAAAAACAAAGGTAAACACAGTAAGTTGTTAAGATAGTTTCACTCGCGTGTTCAGATTGTAGCGAGCGGGCCAAAAATACTGGACAAAAAAGTGGGAGTCTGAGGAGAGCACCAGAGATCTTCAAAAGCGTTCTTACAGATTCCACGTATCTTTCTAAAACCTGTAAGAATGAAAACAAATTCGCAAACATATCTGTGAATTTCAATTTGCAAATAAAAATATTGAAATGTTAGTATTTCAATGCTGCGTTATCAAGAGAGGATCCTCTCTTGACATTAGCAAACATTCGCTGGAAGAATTATCGGAACTGTTGTCTTGTTGTTGATATCATTCGCGCTCTTTAAATCAGATCCTGAAAGCTTTGATTCTACACCGGTAACCACGGCATTTTCCAACTCATTTTGCTTTTTGACTTCAGCTAAGTCTTTCAGTTGCCATGGAAACAGCTGACACCTTGTCAACACCTGAGAAACCTTCACCATCTCACTTCTCGACATGGGAAAAAAAGGCGATCGAAAATGTGGTACAGCGAATGGGAAAATAGCTTGTTTGCGTTGAAGAAAATCCACGTTCACTTTATCTTCACCAAGTGAATTTGAACGGTTCAGTCTCTCTCCTTCAATTACGTGAAATGGCTCCATGACCGGCCCGAGGTCGTAGCACGAGATTAATTTTCGCCTAAGAAGTTTTTTCAAGCGTTGTTCCTTTTTTACTGCTATTACTTTTTTCGGAACTGTCCATGCGTTTTCTGGTTCTTTCAGTGGCCAATCTTGTCTTTTTTCCTGACTTCTTTTTGTTTCTGGACATAATATTTTATAACTTGCCTTCAAGTAAAGTGATTCTTCTTTTGTCTGGTTTTCACTTTCTCTTTTTATCGCACTGACTTCGCTCAGAATCTTACTGAGGTTAAAACAGTCGCTTCTGGGGCGCTGTTCCTTGGAATAAAATCGATGGACATTGGCCTCTTGCCAACTGAAGTGCCCCCGATCTATTGCAAGTTTTTTCTTTTCTTTCTTCACTCCTATCCAAGGACTAAAACAGGGTCCTGATAACACTGGTAAAATACCTTTTTCACAACATTCAAAGCAATACATGTCAAACTGCTTCTCCGCACATGCAACAATGTGCTTTGGAGGTTCAATAGCAAGTGTTTTTACTCTTTCAAAGCTATTTCCATGAAGAGAAAAGTCTAATTTATTTGATGTACTGCTGGAGTCTTGCCCCTCATCAAAATGTTCTCGTCGCGAAACACACTGGGCTTTCATTTTCCTGGATCCAGCTTTCGAATTGTTTCGGGAACGGCTTATATTCAATCCATCGCGTTGAGGTTTTTGTTTAGCTGACTGAGTCGAGTGAATATCAGGTAATTTCAGTTCCATTTGCGGAACCTGTTTCCCTGATTCTTTCTTAACTGTCTTTTTACCGTGTAAAACTACTCCCGCTTTTCTAAGCCGTCGAAGTTGAATTTCCAGTTCTCTGGCGGTTTGAGATCGTTGAAGCGATTCTGCCAGTCTGTCCACATTTTCTTGGTCATCAGCCATGGCCGACTTAGCATAAATATTTATTTGCAAGTAGTACAAGCGTATAAAGCTTATTTTGCTGTAAACTACTTTGTCTGCATCATTAACAGTTACTATATTGTATCCACTCGTTAATGACTTCCGTTTTATTTATCACCTAAAAGCAGAAAAAGAGGCTCCTCTTGCAAACCAGTCCGCATGGAATAGCCAGATCACTCCGCCGACCTTAAAACTTTTCCCAAGTTGGCTTTTGCCTATACGATCCATGGTTATTAAAGCATATCAAAATGCAATTTGTGCTGTCCTCGTTCGGAGCTCAACCAATATCAAAACTTTTTTTGTCGTTATAATAACGATAGCTTAATTGTTATCGGTTCTTTAAAACTGAATAAGTGTTACGTTTGTTTGTCTGATAGTTTTCTCCTTTAGTCAAGCCTTTGGGAATACTTACCTAGAATAGGTTAATCAAGCCCTGCTGAAAAAAGAAAGAGAAAGAAGAGCTAACAAGTTTATTACAGTGTAACAACAATTGCCACTCTGTATTCTTAAGTATAACGGCTCAGTTAAAATCACGAACAGTGTAAAAACAGCAATTTCTAGAGCACAAATAATATAGGATTATGATGAAAAATATTTAAGACAAGAATTCGGTCATGCTAAATTAAGTTCAGTTAAGCTGGTGGTACAGGATACTAACATGGAATTTATTTCCGCAGGCAAATAGCAGAAGTTGATAGTCTAGGCAGGTGAAGATACAGGGGTACAGCAGTCAGTGATAAGTTAGGCCCAGTTCACACGAATTTAGACGCTTCTAAAACTGCATATCTGTTCAGCCGGATTCGTGTGGACGCGGCTTCAAACCACTCTGGAGAGCGATTTAAAAAATATGCCGATTCTGTGAGCGCAGATTTACTGGTTTCGTTTGGACTGAAGGCCGCTTCGTATAGTAAATTATGCGGTTTGTTACTTTCAGTTATATCCAGATTCGTGTGAACGTGGCCTTAGAATAGCCTGATAGCTTAAAAAGCTTGTTAAGATAAGAGGGCCCTTAGCTTTTGTTCTAAAACAATAACCTATTGCTTTGAAATAATTGTTATGAGTTCCATTAATCGTAGGATGTTTTTTGCTACTCGACCCTGACTTCTTCAAACGCTACACACAGGATAGGAAGTACTAAAGCCTGGAGACTAGCTTGTAGACAATGTATCCGTGATTTCTTGTACAAGTTCGTTGTATATACTTGCCAGACGAGTTGGACTACTCTTAAATTCTGTCTCAGCACTATTTACCGCGACCCTTGATCTAGAGCTCAAATATAACTAACGAAAAGATTTTAAGCGAAGGAAGGGGGAAATAATTCAAGAATATAATCAAACACAATTGTAGTAACTAAGTATAAACTATGAATTTTTCTGAGGACATTTTAATGCCGAGAATCACCCGCGCAAGCGAACCAATCCTCGCCTTCCAAATTCCTTGATAACTTCATACCTTACAATTTTAGACATCCGTTGATAAAGTTTCGTGTTAAAATTCTAGAAAAATGTCTTGCATGCAAGCTTTCCTGATTTCAGCGTCCTTGACCTCACTGACTATCAGCTTAGAGAAAAATAATCAGACCGATTGGACAGTAACCCGCGCTAGCGGCACCTAACGGAAGAAAATAATCTTCGGTTGTTTCTGTTCGATGACAAGATCTATGGAGTTTCACCGTTTTTGAACTCTTGAAAGAATCAATTCTAAGCGCGCGCTTTAGAATTAACAGAAACCTAGTAACATGACATCATAATGAAAGTAAACAGAAAGGTTTAGACAAAGTTTAGACTTTGCTTGAAAGAATATCAGAGAGGAGCAAAATGAGTTCTGTCATACAAAAGATAAAGAGAAAGAAAAGCAACGCTCGTGATTTTCAGATCACAGCATCAGTAAACCTGCTGACCATCGAATGTCAGCCAGATAAATGGTAAGCGGCAAAAAAAAGGAAAAGTGATAGTAAAAAATAATAGCGAAGAGGCATGCCTCACGTGAGATGGCATATTGAATGAATCTTAAAATTTTCCAGACTACAACCCTTCTCATTGTCATTTGAAACTTCTTTCGCTTTTTAAAAAAGTTATGTACTAATTATTAGAAACTTCGCAAATTAGAACAGACGGTAAAATCTCTATTTATTTCCTTTCAAAAACACATACCAACATGGCACCAGGGAGGGGTCTGAGGTTTGAGGGTGCGGAATTTATCACTTGTTCCCAGGAAATCGAGAAAAAGTTTTTTAAAAAAAATGGCGGCCAAACTGTGCTTGAGAGATTAACATTATATTCCAAACTTACATGTACTGGAAGTTCGTTTATTACACAGACATATTGCTAACTGGGAGATTTTTATTATAGTTCAGTTTACCTATGTCTGTTTTGCTATAGAAAACACCGACGAAACCTAGTAACTGAGCAAAGTTTAAACTCAGTCTTGTTGTTTTTTCAGTGAACCGGTTTAAATCTTTATACACGTTCGCTTTTCTTCGCTTTTTTCCTTAGGCATCCTAACAAGCTCATCATTCTGTGGGGCCAACAAAACAAAAGTTGTCAAACTAAGGTAAGATAACTTATTTTTCTGTTTTAAATGTTTGACTTGATAGGATTTTTCGCTCCAGCGAAACTCTGTTGAACTACAACTGCGCGATAAAAAGATTGAACTTTCTGTTTTTGTTTAGCCGGTTCCATGGCAGCCAGGATTTGTCTATCCATACCGTGGCACTCATGTGTGGCCAGAGGCGGATACCGTGAAAAACACTTTTAAACTGTTTAAGGTAAAGAGTTATTTATCATAATAGATGGTAAAAAGTGTAGAAATGTGACTACAAGCTACTTGTAATTTCTTTCAAAACGCAAAAGTACCGGTATTTCACTTTATACACTAGCGACAGTGTGTTTATGTAGACATTGTCTATGAAATCTAAGTATTTTTTCTTTTACGCAGAACACAAAACGAGCTGGTAATTATTACGAAGACCGCCCCTGGAAGATTGTTGTCAAAAATGTAAGTTCGCCTTTTACTTTACATCATACGGTCCCACTAGAGGTCTTCTTCAAGGCTTTCTATAGACAAGTAGCTTGGGTTAGGTCGACTGGTTCGCTCTGGGTTTTGATTACTTACATGCTTGCGGTCTGCCCAAGGGAAAGAAAAAATTTGAACCTGGTTTCGCGAGAAACGTCGCGGTATTTTAAACATTGAAGTTTCGACCATTTATACCCTTCTTGATAAAGAAGTCAAGACGTCGACTTCATTCGCGCTTAAAAGGAAAGCAAATACTCACTCAGAAGTTATGAAAGTACGGTTTTTTACCAAAATGCCTTTTTTACTAGATATAACTCCCTCATTAACTATATTTGTTGCGACTGTTTTGACCATTTTTCTCTGTTTTACGTGCAGGAGTGTAAAGATGGTAGGCGCCAGCTTATTGCTACTGGCTGCATTGACCTAGCGGATTATATCAGCCAGACAAACAAAACATTTGACATGACTGTCACATTAAACCCAGCAATGCAGAATGTTCTATGGGGAACAATCGATTTCAACTTAACAATAACACCATGGTGAGTATTGTGTAATACGTGTTGTGTTTAGTAACTTTCCTCCTCCAGTATCTTCTACTTTTTTGAAGAGGCATAAACTATTAAAGAGAGTCAATGAAACAAAGGTGAGGATCGCTGTGAGCATTTTTGAGTGATGGAAGATGCCTTCAGATTAAACTGGGTTGTCGAGAACTCGCGTTCGGCTGTCAAAAACGAAGATCAAACCAAAAAAACGCCATCTACGTAACAAAGTTTTAAAATCTAGCTTTTGGACGCAATCTCCTATCGCAGCAGTATTTTCTCTATTCTCCTAGGTCAGCATTTGTACCAGAATTTCAACTGTCACTAAAAAAGCCCAAAAGCCCTTCCAAAGGGTCAGACTTAAGTAATTCATATTGGGCTCTAAATAAGAGCATGAGACTGAAAAATATTTTCTGAATAATAACTTGAATTTAACTGAAGAGTTCACTTTAATATTACTTGAAGGATCGATGGAAATCATCAGCATCAATAATGTGCACAAGTTTGAAGCCATCCTTAACAACCTTCTGGATCGGCCTCTGAAGTGCCAACTAAAATTTACCCAATGTTGTCACTTGTTAGATTTGTTACAGTTTTTTTGTTATTTCGTTTGATTTTCTTTTTACCCCGAAACCTTTTTGTTCTATTTTGCCCAATCTTTTGCGTTTGTTTATATTTGTTAATAGACGACATCAATAACCCCTCTGGACTAGTACATGTTCCCAGATCGCTCTGTTTTGTATCTAATTCATGTTTTGCTTATCACAGCCAAAGAGATGAGGAAAGTGAGGAAATATTCCGGGAAATCATGGCAGACGCTTTTAAATTAGCCAAGCAGAGGATTGCCAAAAATGTTTCCTCCACGAAACACAGGGATCCACTTCTGTTTTCCTTTGTCAATAAACCATCAGAGATTCCTTATACACCAAAGAAAAGAAAGAGCAAGAAAAGAAGAACCAAAGATAGAACAAATAACACGCCTGACAGTAATAACGCACATGAAAGGGAAGCAAAAGAGAAAATGAACAGTTCTCAACCACCGCAGCCAGCCACTCATCCATAGTGAGTATTGTGTATATTTAATTTAATTTATAAGCACATTGTGTATGTTAATTTATAAATTGTCTTCTGTATGTGCTCTCGTAGAATCCTTCTTTTCAAACATCTCTCTGGTACTTGATTTTTTTGAGCGTTCATGAAGTGTCTCTGGCTTCAAATAATTGTGTATAAATAATCCGAGGCCAGGAAGGACGGAAGTCATTAGCTTCAATCACGATGTGTACACAAGTTCAGACTCTCCTCCACAAAACTTAATCTTCTGGATCTCTGAGTTAACTCAACTATTTTAATACAAGAGGGCACCAAAACATTATTTTTTTCACTCAATCTTGTGATTTTTGTCACTAACTAGACTTCTTGTAGCATCTTTTATTTCTTCTTGAGCCCCAAACTGTATTGATTTTCCTTTTAGTATTCTTTCGATTTATGCCATTTTTATACAAGTTCATGTTTGTCAATATTAGATATAAATAACCCCAGTTGTCTATTTACTTCCCTTCTCGCTCAGTTTTTTTATCCTATTCATGGCTTGCCTGTTTTCATCATAGTCGAAGCAATGAGGATGAAATACGTGAGATCATGGCAGACGCTATCAGATCAGCCAAGCAGAGAATAGCCAAAGCTGCATCTTATATGGAGCACATTGATCCATTTCTGTTTTCCTTTATCAACAAGCCATCAAAGGATCCTACCTCTGGCAAAGAAGGGGCAGATAACATGCTTGACAATGTTAACAACGATTATGGAAGGAAGGCAAAGGTGGAAAACAAAAGTCCTCTACCAGCGCGGCTCGCGGCCACTGCTCCAGCACTAAATGATGGCTCTTCAGGATGCGGTGAAAAAGGTGACATGCCGCCTCATGGCTCTTCAACATCTGGTTACCTCACTGCACCTGACGTGTTGGAGAATGGTCCAGAACAAGGTAGAGTAACAAACCAAAACAATATAAAATCTTTGTAGAAAAGCGCATAGCGAGCATAAAGTTGAGCATTACATCCTACTTCACCTCTTAATTAAATATAAATTCTGAAAGTTCAGCATATTCTGCCTTTTTCTGTGTTTGGAGCCGACTAATTTGTGCAGTGGAATCATACATTGAACAGGGCCATAGTCAGTTTTCCGCAATAGACGCAATAAGATTTGCAATCGCCATAGCCTGTTCCAGGCTCCAAGACACTAGCGTATGCGTGCAATAAAAAGTGATGCGAAAAAACGAGTGGGACCCGATCTTGCACGTGTTATTTTCGCTTGGTTTGTTTTATTTTCGCGTCGTTTTTCCTATCTGACATCTTGGCAGAGAGTACAATATCCGAAGTCGCCAGCTCCTTACTGAGGAAAATCTGAAAGGAAGTTCCAAGAAAAAAATTGAAACTTAAATGTAATTAATTGCTAAAGCATCTTCAAAAACCACTTTAAAAAGATTGTCTGTCTGTTTCAGCAGCGTCTGTGAATTATCCTGAACTGTCAGCTTATGTGAGCACAGAGATGAAGTCACTCCGAGAAGAAATTGATTCCTTGAGAAAAGTAACAGTCAAGCTAGAATCTGAAATGCATCAGGCAATGGAGATTAAAGGTCAGTAATGGTTTACAATCTTTTAATCAAAATCTCTTTTAAGAGTTTAAAAGCCAGTACATATGTTTGAATGACATGTAATGGTTCGGCTTTAGTCGAAGCTGGCGCCATCAGTTGTTCAAACGTTAGATAGCACTATCCACTTAATAAATCACAATTCAGGGGATAAGTTTTAAAGAAACCAATTGTGTTATCTACTGGATAGAGATTTTCAAAGAGTTATCAACTGGATGGATGGTATTTTTGTATTTTTAACCTTTTGTACAGGATCAGGGCTATTGTTAGTCTGTATTAAATGGTGGCAACATTTAATCAAATCTGAGTTTCATTTCTCATTTGTCTGTAAAGATATTTTTCTAGAAGCAGTCGAAACTCACAAAATATCTGATGAATATCTTGTATTTAGAATGCAAAGAGGAGCTTGATGGCTTAAAACACGACTGGATGATTTTGTTGAGTTACAGAGACGAGCTGGAAAAGAGACAAGCTGATCTTCAAATTCTGTAAGTGATACAGTTTAATTATCGTCTACTTGTTAAAAGGTCTTTGTGGTTCCCCTTTATAGAAATTCAGTCTTTTATAATGTTAATAATCTAAGCTATTGTTTTCCTGACTTTGTGTCACAGTCTAAGACGGTACACCGTATCTTAATAAAGGCGCTTGATTTGAGCACAGGCACACTAAGGGAGTGCTGGACAACACACTTTGATAAATCTTTACATTGACTTGACTTGCTTACCTCTAACGGATAGCATGACAGTACGGGGTTTATGTAAAAACATTACTTCACTACTATTGCATCGTTTTTTATAACTGATATGTTTGTCTCGATATCAAATTTATCTTTATTTTTTCTTTACATTTTTAGTGAAAAACAGGAGGATCTTGAACATTGTTGTGATATCCTCAGAAATGATCTCAAACTCATCTTTACAATGGAAGGTATAATTACATTTCTCTTTCAAACTGCTCATTCAAGAAGTACTTCTTGTATCGATTATAGACTTCATTGTTCGTGAAATTCCTAGCTGGCACCTTCGCCGGACAGTAAACAGTCGTACATGATATGGTCATTACCCGAATCAATATTACAACTGGCCAGTTGTCACATTGACTAAGGTAATGGGTTGAGATATCCAGGAAACATTTGAATTTTGCCCTGTGACCCACACAGTCATCAGTTTTCATCGCGACACGGAATATTTGAGACGGTTTCTAAATAACTTGCGTTAATCTGGCGGTAGAGGAGTAAAACTAAAGCTATGTTTTCAACATAAAGGGTGTTTAACGGCTGATCAAATTCTTTTTGTGGTGATAGTTAAAGGAGAATGCACACCAGGCACTAGCGAGGGTTTCACGGCTTCCCAAATGGTGTACCGCCTTTGTTTCGTTTCATACAGGTTCATTTTTTAAAGACAAGGAACCAAAAATGGTGTACCGCCTTTGTTTCGTTTCATACAGGTTCATTTTTGAAAGACAAGGAACCACACGTAATGTGCATTGGAGTCTAATGCATAATGCAGAATTTGATCTAAAATGATGTTGTGTTATGATATTTTCAGATTGGCGTAGAACAGACCATCACACAATGCAAGAAGCAAAGCTCCTGAATATCCTCCATTGCCTTGAAGACAAACAAAGAGAAACTTGCTAAACAGAAAAACCTGGTGAGTAGTTACCTATACCTCTTTTTCTACTGGTTTAAAATAATTAAGGGGTCGGGGGATATAACCTCAGTCTGTGGATCAGAAATTTGGGTTGGTTTTTCTGGGATCGGTTTAATTCCATTTACTGTTAACCATTCTGATTAGAGTAAAAGACAACTCCAGAAAAACAGTTAATCAGAAGAGCTGTTGCCCAAACAACCGGAATCGTTAGATAGCTCTTCAAGGCGTTCTTATTTGTATTTTTACATATTAATGTGAATGCATTCACAATCACTGCAAAGGATCCTCTGATACCTCTTTGATTAATGGTTAACTAACAGATTTGTTTTTTCTTGATTTCAGATTCTCCTCTACTATGCCTTAAAATGTAAATATGTAAATAGTTAAATATGTAAATAAAAAAGAGATACATTTAAGCCATTACAAGTTCTTATCGATAAAAGGAATTTACGTCACTTCCGTTTCTTCTGTAAGAGAGCACTACATGTAAATTGTTTGCAGCTAATATTTCTTTTCACGTCTTGCCTCGATCTTAGTAACAAGTCCTTCAATAAGAGCAAATTGTTCAGTATTTCTTCAGTCAATTCCTTCTGACCCAGTTTTCAGCTTTTTATGGTTTAAGTTGTAAATAAGCAAAATTGTAAATATGTAAATAGTGAAAAAGGAAGCCATAACCAGTATCATAGTATATACTTCATAACAGAACGAGAAACTTGGTTATCTTCGTCTGCTTTTTTTTCCAATCGAAATGGAGAGTAACTTGTTGGTATTTTATACTGTACAAGCTAGTAATTTATTCTCTAGAGTAAGAAAAAGATTGTTAGTCCTGAAAGCTGTTGAAAAAAATACTTTTTGTAACAATAACTTACCAAATTGAAAAACCAAACTAGGCACAAATTTAACAGGGACGGTGAAGCCGAGGTGCTGAAGACATTTTCTAACTTAAGCTTTAGGCTCCACAGGCTCCCCGCTTCAAGGTACTAGTCACTTGTACTCCACCCTCACAATTTCTGCCGTCCCTGTTTAAGTTGTCATCTAGCAAAAACAATCGAAGACTCTTGTCACAGGTTATTCCAAACAGCAGTTGCACTTGGCTTGGTTTTTATTTTATAAGTGGTAGTTATATTTGTTAGGGTGTTGCTGTTTTTTTTTTTTCATGTCATGATTTCAATGCAAAATTCTCACTATAGTATGTAACGTGGATTACTTGGATGTGATTAGACGTACAATGACTTCATCCTTCATTTTCATTTAGTGTGGACTTGTGTGTTTTATATCATACTTATTTGTTTATTGTTGTGCTTTCATTGCTAAAGCAATGAAAAGCAGTTCTAAAGCAAAGCAGTTCTAATTGTTCACAGAAAATAATTTGTAACTGATCTCTGAAGATATGTTCAAACGAAAGTACTGCCTAACGGATCGTTTGTATATCAACAAAACAGATCCTAGAAGTCTTTTGTCACTTTCTTTTTATTCTATTATCAGTTGTGGCCAACCTTGTCCTCAGGGATTTTCCCTTACTCTGGAGACGAGTTTGAGTTGTGCCGTGCACTAAAACAACAAGACACCGGCTCTTGTAGGCTTTTATTAGTCCAGAAGTCAGCCTTTGGCAGATCAGTTGGGTTTAAGAGGAACAGTCCTTTTGACGCACATCTGATCTTTTCTGTATGGTATCAGACCGATCCGTTTGGCCAGCAGTTCGTACGAACATAACATGACATAGCCTAAATTGCTTGTTCTTTGTAAACTTATATTATTGTAAATAAAGACTATATTACACAATTATTTGTTCCATGCTTCTCTCGGGCAAAGTATTACCTTTGTGCGCATCACTCGCTACGCGCGCGTCACTTGAATGTAAGGGTGTCGTTATTTTTTATACTGTAGACCCATAGAACCCTGCAGCCGATCGAACTTATTACTTTATTAATAACAACATTGAGGTTGCTTTCCATGCGATAATTGTTAGGTGTTATAATATCTAAAGTTCTGAAATGGAATGCGCTCGGGGGAGAAATGATTTTTAAAAAGTCCCATCGCGCTTTTCCCTTCTAAGGTTACTGAAGCGCGCGAAGGTATTGACTAAGGACCTTTTAAGTATCCCAACCATATCGACTACCGCGGAGTCTACGTAGCACTGGAATTCCAGAATACATGATCGAATAGAACTATGCAAGAAAAAAATGTACGGAACATAATCCAGTAAGATGTTTTACAATACAGCGACAAATAAAATAGTACTTATGTTCCAGGGGTATGCGATGACATTATTGTCGCAATTTCCCCTTCATACAAACGCAAGCTGCATGTTTGTGACTCTTCTTCTCTCTTTTACAGAGAATTCCCTCCTTCTTCCCCAGAGTCAGTCAGGGCAGGCGTATCTTGACATTACAAACTGCTGCTCGCGCGCAGATCTCCGCCTATAAAGTTTGCGTCATTGAGTCATGTAAGAAAAAGGAGACTAAGTCAAAAGATAAAAATTCGCGGGCCCTGGCCAAGGACGAATTTTTTTGGAGGGACGAACCCCTTGCCTTATCTTGTGGATGTGACGATGGCTCACTGTCTCTTCTTGTAAAGAATGTAAGAGGGTTTTAATTCTTTTTTGAAGAGGAAAATATTTCAAGACACTGCATTTTTCAAAAAACTGTTATTAGCTTTGAATATCTATGAGTATGAGTATCTATCTTTTTTGCGAGAGCCTAGTAAGTCACGATCCAATTATCCGCCATGACTAATAAGGCTCGTGTGAGTTTCTCTCGAAACTTGACCACGTTAGCAGGCTTTCCCGCGGCACAGGAAATGAATAAATTATCCTTTTAATTTTACGGACTTTTAATAGGGGCCGGTCATTATTTATGTGAGCGGCGAGTGGTAAAAAGGATGAGGGGGGGGGGGGGGGGGGAGCAGGGGAGGTCAAGAGTATTTTAGAGTGGTTAGAGGGGCTTATTTCCTATCACAACAATAAGTGGCAGTAACCACAATTTTACTTCCGGATATCCTATATAGAATATTTATGTTTGTGTAGAAGTGACAACTCCTAAATAATGATAATAATTATAACAATTTCAAGGATTAGAATTAATGAAGAGGGATATAAACCTAGTTGAAATGCAAAAGACAGTGTTTCTAAGGCCATGATCACGCTGTACCAGATAACTTCTTCCCCGCTACGTAAAGTATACTGGATAGGGCCTCTGTTCCCATTCAAGAGAGGTTGTGGCGGCGTGATTTGTGCAAAGCTGCGCCGCAGCGATCTCTAAAGTGGAGAGTCACACTGATCGGATCGGGTGTTTACACTATAATACAGAAGAGCTTTTCATTGCGCCAGTAAAAGCTATCAGTTACAGTGTGAACATAGCAGACAGAGCCTAAACAATGCAATACAACAGCTCCATTTTTTATGATTGGCTTTTTACGCTAATGAAACAGCCATCGGGAAAACGAACGGCCTTAAATGTGAATTCATCAACAAGTTTTAGCATTCCTCATCAGAGAATTAAAGAAACTTGACTACCGGTAGTTGAGCTTTAGAGTTTTCGTGAAGTAAAAAAACAGGCAAAAATTAGATTAGTAACGTATAAAGTAATGTTACAAATTTAATCACTTGTAACATGGTCTTGGCAGGCTTCAGTAATGTTTTGTGTGTATTGGCTGGTCCACTTTACGCACCTAGTACTTTTTGCAACTGGGGGGTGGGGGCATTTTGCAAAAAACAAGAGACGAACGCAGAGGGCGACATATGGGGAAGGAAAAGAAAATTATTCATTATTATTTTCTCCTTCCTCTTATCTTGTGTTTTGCACTTGTCTCCCTCTTTGTGTGAAATGTACCCTTTGCCTCACTTGGCTTACAAAAAGTGCCTGTCATGAAGGCTACATGCGCCAAAATAGTAAAGAAAAAAGACCAGATTGGAGTAAGAACAATGGCGAGGGGGTATCAAAATTAAGGAACCGATTACAAGAAAATAAGCAGCTGTCATTTTTATGCCCCAGAAGGGGGGTCCTTGCAGAAATTGTTATCTTTTTTCCCTTTCCCTCCTCTTCACAACTAAAGACTCAGTGGCAGATCCATGGAAGGGGCCCTGGGGAGGGGGGAGCTGGCCCCCCAATTATTTTTAGACCAAACTGATGCCTGAAGGGTTGGAAATAATTTTTTTTGAGACTGCCCCCCCCCCCCTTATCTCAGGGTCTGGATGACTGCCCCCCCTCCACCTGAAGATCTGGATCTGCCACTGTGACTGTTCCCCTACAATGTATGTGCCCTGGTGCAGGTCATTATTTTATAAATAATGAATTGACATGAAATCAATGTTTTTTTAATATAAATGATGAATTTACATGCACAGTGAGACCACAATAAATAAATTTATATAAATAATCAATTAATTATTTTGCAGTTGGTGATTGATGCATCTTCATGGTTTATAAATAATCAAATTTACACTGGAGTTGAAATCACTATTTGTAAATGACAGATTTGCAATGAGTTTGCTTTAGTACATGATATGTATGTAAATACGTTTTTAAAATACTGAGCCTTATTTATATACCTAGATGAAAAACGTTTTTCTTGTCACTTTATAATCATAATTATTTTCAGGTTTGCCAGAAATCATGATTTACATACTGCTTGATAAGTCTTTGTTCCCTTTACATCTTTATTTATAAATAATGACAAAAAAGGGCAAAATAATAAATTTACACACAGTGCCCAATAATATAAATGGCAGGTTGCAATGGCATAAGACACTTAAAGATTCTCTTACACTAGACTTTATCTTAGGGGGGCACGTAAAGTCCCTAGTCTGAGTTTTTTTTGTATTGACGAGGAGGCCATGTCCCTGCCTGTATTTTACTATGTTAAATGTATTTGCGATTGTTCTTTTCACTGTCACAGTTTCAACTTGTCGTTGATCACCATTTCATCTGTATTATGTCGCTAATTCAAGGCCATGTTCCGCTTGTCAGAATTCTTCCATTTTTTTAATTATGCTACCTAGTGACTTCTCTTCCATCAATAGGACACCTGTTTGAAGTCCAGCTAAGCCAGGTGCTGATACATTGCCCATGAAAATAATGCCCACAGGGAAGAAACTTTCTCACTTCCCCACAGTCATAGTCTTCTATACAAATACTACATACGTCATCCAATTTAGCTATAACAGTGTCTGATCGAAGACTGTTAATCTGAGCCTCCGACAATGTCTTCGGTTTTACAGAAGAATCTAACTGCACGAGGAGATCATAATCTTCTGGTGTAATGTCGCGGTCCTGAAGTTCAATAAGCAAGTTCATGAACTCCTGGTCGTCAAATTTAACACTGTTTCCTGATCCGAGAACAAAGTCAGAATTATTGTAGAATATTGTTGGATCTGTTGTCTGACTGAAGGGTTCATGGTTCGCTCTCTTGTAAGCAAGATTATTTTTGAGGCAGCCCTTCTTAGTCCTTCTTGTAGCTACTTTGTCATCGACAATTCCACTCGACTTCCTTGCCTTTTTAGTACTGTTCTCCTTCTTTTTCTTTGAATTTGCAACGGCCATTTCCTTGATCCGCAACTCTTTGTTGGCGGACGTTCCGGCACCTTCAAGTTTGGCAGGAGTTTCTCTATAATTTTCTCGAGTCGTTTGTCTTGCTTTCATCGATAGTTTCCTTCCGCCATTTCGCCTGGAAATTCTTCCATGCTTTTGGTCGTAGAATTCTAGCTCGCTAGGTAAGTACGAAAGTAGGTAATCTTCGTCATCGTACAAATCAAAATCGAGAGATTCTTCATCGGAATTTAATACGCTATCGCTGTACGCTGATGTGTATTCAAGGACATCTTCGTTTGCACAAGCCGAAGGATTTTCGACTTCGTCTGAACCCGAGGTTCCTGTCATTATAAGAACAAAAAAGAACTATTCAGTGTAAAGTTGCGAGTCTAATGTGAAAAAGAATTAAATAACACCGGCTTTTATACCTTACATATGTCCCAAAATCGAGAATTTGTGCCAAATATAGCTACATTAGCCAACAGGTTAAAAATAGTCAAAACAAAAACTTTCAGACTGTGGTGCAATTACCCAGTAACCAGATTTCCTCGGTCAAAAAATGGAAAGTTCACCACTCGTTCCAGGCCTGCTCGCCACATAGAAAAAATGAGCGATGGCGGCAGATTTTATCGGAGTACAACATGTGGCTATGCCGACTTTATGACGAGTGTGTGTCAAAATGATAGGTTTTTGATGTTAGGTTGAGTTAAAACTTATTCAAAATTTCAGGCTATGGTTAAAAATGAGCGGTCAAAACGGGACGGTAGTCAACACCAATCCTTTGGACGAAACAGCTGAAAGCGAAAGTGAATTGGAAAAACAACCGTTTTCATCAACCGAAAACGAACAGGCCTTCAGAGGTCCAAAATTTTCTCCACCTGTTTACCGTCGTCGATATGCTGCTGTTTGTGAGCTAGCAAAGGAGCATCAAGCAAGAAAGGTAATGTCCAAGTTTGGTAAAAAAAAACTGCTAACTTATCAGCTAGGATCAGCTAGGGGAAAGAAAGTCAGTCCTTGGATTGCGGACTACGGATTACGGAGTACGGACCGGGTATAAAATTAATGCAAGGTTACGTAGAATTAAAAATTGGAAATTGGAGAAGAGATTGCATGACAAGTGAAAGGAATTTTTTTGTGTGTATTAGGCCAGGACTATTGTTTTATGCTAGTTTGCAATCTCTCACCTTTAATCCACAGTTCACAGCTGTAGGCTATATTTTATACTGTCTGGTGTAGTTGTGATTTCAGGGGTATGGAAATCGGGTTCTAGTGGGGTATCTATTTTAGAGACATTTTCTAGGAAAGGGTACAACATGGACAAAAGCTTCATAACCTTAGCAGTTGGCAAAATAAGTTTTAAAACAGGGTTTAAAAACTAGACACAATTTATCTCTTGCATGAGATATCAATGTATTTCAGTGTGAATTCCTTCAAAAATCATGGTCGAAATTTGGAGCTCTGCGCAGCACACACCCACTCAGCTGAGAACCTTCCACAGGAACATGTATCAAAAGCATTAAGAGTTTGTAGATATTTGGTAATAGGAAATCTGGTTTCTTCTTTTGTGTGGCATTAAGAACCAGATATAGGGAATTAAAGAAAAATGATTTTTAGCATTTAAAAGCATGAGATGTGAGCTAAGCTAAGCTTATTTTTTTAATAACTGTTTTATTACAAATGCTCCTCTATTTACTATTTTTTCTAGACCTGGTTGACTTTTTAAGGTATAATAAAATTATCATTATTAATAATATTCTTATCTTAGGTCCTTGATTTTGGGTGTGCTGAAGCAAAACTTGTAAAGGCTTTAATAAATCAGGAGTCATTAACTCATTTGGAAGAAGTGGTTGGTATAGATATCAACAGAGATCTTCTTGAGGAGAATAAATTTCGCATTAAGCCTTTCCTAGGGGATTACCTGAGACCTCGTGCTCATCCATTTAAAGTTTCTCTTTATCAGGGTAGGTATAGTCAAGTCAATTTACAGCTCCTTTTAAAATCCATATGTCATTAAAATTTTAGCAAAGAGGCAGTGTATGGCCTTCAACAAGCAGACAATCATTTTCCATTGTCCATATTCTTAGACACAGGATTATACAGGGGCAACCTCGTTCCCAGGTTCTCTCTCCTACAGAAAGGAGGTTGATACAGGGAAAATTTCATGTTAGAAAGATTAAAACAGGTTGGCCCATCATTATGTCATTTCTTTGGTCTATTTTGTACTCCCAGAGAACATTGCTCTTTTACCAATGAGCTGGTGCGAAATCACTCAGTTACATTATCTGAAGGTTATTTAGATTTTGTTTGGATATAAACATTTGATTTGTTATTTACCACTTTTGGCTATGTTGCCATGTCATTTGTAAAGATTATGAATTTTTTCATTGACACCTATACCTTTGTTAGTATGACACTGTTTTGAATCAATTTCTTCATGAAATCTTTATCAAGTGATTGAATTGGATGCAAAAATTAATGTTTATTATAATGACTATGCCTGGACCCTAACTGCTTTTGACAATATAATTGGGGTTAACTTACCCCGCTAGCAGAGTCGCTTCGATCTTTCCTAGATAAGGCTAGGAAGATCGAAGGAGACTCTGTTCGCAGGGTAGGGTTAACTGCACAAATTAATAAATACCAACTGTCATGGTTATTGTTGCTAAATATATAGGAACAAAGTAATTACTGAATTATTAATATGGCATGTTTTTTTAGGTTCTATAGGTGAGGTGGATGGAAGATTTGTTGACTTTGACTTAATTGCTTGTGTTGAACTGTAAGTTGCCTTATATAGAGTATTTTCTATGTTCAGACAAGGCTAATAATTGGCAATGATTTAATTTGTGAATGAATCAAAATCAATCTGTCCTCACAGGGGGTCAGGTAGACAAATTCTGGATTGGATCATCCCCTTTAACCCCATCCCTATAACCTACTGTGTCTTTCCATGAGTTATAGTACTTGGCTCAATCCAGGTTTTGTTGACACCAATCTAAGTGTTGAGTGAATTTAATATTGCATTGGCCTGGACAAAAAATCGTAGGCTGGAATTGTATGGTTTGTGCACGTAGCATTCTGTTATAAGCAGTTTTAACTGTCATTTGAATTTTCTGACCTATTTGCCTCCTAACAGGATAGAGCACCTTGAACAAGATATTCTTAGTTCAATGCCAGAGGTTGTGTTTGGCCACTTGTCACCTAAGGTTGTTATAGTGACTACACCCAATGTGGAGTTCAATGTATTGTTCCCCGGTCTCAAAGGATTCCGACATTATGATCACAAGTTTGAATGGACAAGAGCTGAATTTGAGGAATGGTTAGTTCCTGGTCTTGTACATGTGAATACTTGTAATTGGAAGGGATAAGCATTCAAGTATGAGCATTAAAAGCTGAATGTAGATATTGGAGTGCCATTTTTAATTTATAATAGTTAACATTCACTATTAGCCTTCTTCTACTATTTGTCTAATGAATTTGACCTGTTTTAGGTTACTTGGTACCTACAATACTCCTCACTATTTTGTTGAAACACCTGTCATGTTACTCCCTTCCCAATGTTGATTCATGTATAACCTATTTGCAAAATGTGCAAATCTCCACATTGGGCTAGGAGAGAAGAAGACATCGTACACTCGGGGAAAAATAAAATAAGTTGGTTGACTGGGTGTGGCATGAACAAACCTCTGTTTCAGTCTGATGTTTGAACAAATTTGATGAGTTATGTAGCATTGAAGAGGTACAAGGGGAGGGTGTTCTTAACCTCCATCAACAACTTATTTTATGTACAAGGTATTGCACTCAAACAATATTATATTTATTTAATACCAATCTCGCTGTTTTGGAGAGTGGGAGACTGCTAAAAATGCCTTGTAATAAGTAAAAACTGTTTGGACTTTGTAGGTGCAGTTCCCAGGCCAGCCAGTACAACTATACTGTGAGTTTTGACGGCATTGCACCTGGACCACAGGGTACAGAACATTTAGGGTGTTGCTCACAGGTTGCAGTGTTTAAGAGGATTTCATCATCTGTTTCTCCAGAAAAGTTATTGCAAACTTGCCAGCCTTATAATCTGGTACTTCATATTTTTATTCGCCTTGAGTTCTATATTATTTTTTATATTGTTACTGCATGGTTGTATTTATTGCAATTTAATTATCATTATGGAGTACTGAGTGATTTCTTAATTTGTGTGTGGTATGACACTAAATTTTTAACTGCTCTGTGTTCATCTACCTTGCTAACAGAGGATTCTTTTTGTCGTGGTTTTTAGCCTTTAGAAAGGTGACATTCAGCGCTAAAGACTTTGAGAATGCTAAAAACCATGCCAGAAAAAAGCTTGTGCTAGCAGTAGTGTTTATCAAAAGAAAATTATTTTCTTCCCTTCTGTGGAGGATATAATTTATTGAAACTTGAGACATCGACCACAGGAATATTTTTTGACTTGTACATCATGACTTTGTGTACAATTTTCCAGTTATCACAAATTTTTATCTCAATAGGTTGCAGAGGTTGAGTTCCCATTTAAAAGGGACACAAGAACAGAGAAAGAAAAGATTTTGCATGAGGTGGAATATGTGTTGTGGGTATTATCTTCTAAGGAGGAGGAGGAGAAGGGTGATGATGAGTCAACACCCAGCGATGAGGATGTAACTCAGCTGGTTTCTAATGATGAAGGTAATAATGAACTGACATCCAGCAATGATGATGATGATAAGCCAACACCCAGCGATGAGGATGTAATTGAGCTGGTTTCTAATGATAAGGGTAATAATGAACTGACATCCAGCAATGATGATGATGATAAGCCAACACCCAGCGATGAGGATGTAATTGAGCTGACTTCTAATGATGAAGGTAACAATGAACTGACATCCAGCAATGATGGTGATGATAAGCCAACAATCAGTGATGATGGAGTAATTAAGATGACTCCCAACGACGAACATAATAACAAACTGACACCTAATAATGATGGTAATGATGAACGAACAGCATATTGTGGTGGTGTAATTGAATGGACTCTTAATGATGAAGATAATAATGAACTGACACCCAGCAACAGTGGTGATGATCAACCAACACCCAGTGAACATAATGATAATGAACTTTCATCAAGCAGTGGTCACAGTGATAAGCAGTCACCAAAAGATAATGATGTAATGGCAGAGGAACTTCAAGGTTTCAATGATTATTCAAAGAGCATAGATGGTGTTGAAGAACGAATATACTCACTTGAGAAACTGCTAGCCTTTCCATCACTTCATAAGTTGTGTGGTGACGACATTCAGAAGCTCAAGTAGGTGGATGAAAAATAACTTACGTAGAATAGTTGTGCGTGAGTTGTGGGCACTAGTAGCTCCAGTCTACCGTGGTAGTCAATGGTCCAAAGGAGTAGTTCCAGAAAAAAAAAATACTTCCACACCCCTCCATGGAATTTTCATTTCCAGACGTTGTAACGTGAACTCCCCTTACCAATGGAATTATTCATATAACTAATTTTTGTGAAGAAAGTGCTAAATAAGTGGTGAAAAAGTCTTAGCTTTCCAAAAAAATGATTCACTTGATAGTTGTGTTTATAATGGCCTATACAGGGAAGCTATATGAAAGGTATAGGGATTTCACTAGTTCAAGTATACGAAAGGATAAAAATCTGTCATCTCAGTCAGTAAAAAGACCCACAAGGCCTAACAGATGCATTTATTTTATGACTGTGAGGAAGTTGAGAAAAGGTGCTGGTTTTGTGATTTATTTGTATTTAGCGATGCAAAGTTATAAACTAAGTAGGTGTAGGAAAGGGGTTCCTTTTCTGTCAAAAAAAGTTCTATAAGTAGGGTAAGGGGTTGGACCTCTGGGCAGAACCTCCCTGTATAAAACGTTCTTGAGTACCCCTCCCCCCCACACCCCCTTGTATTTATAGCTATGTGAACAAAGCTGTCTCTTCTTAGCCATCAGTCTCAGAAAGTCTTGGCAATCTAATGAAAAATAAATGAAACATGCTACATTGAAAGTAACTTTTCTCTACAGACATGTTCTGCAGGATTCTCCTTTGTTTCAACTTACGGAGGATGGACTGGGAGTTCTCTGGAACAAGCCTTCAAATAATTGGAGCAGTGAAGAGAGTGGTGGTGACTGGGATGCCTGTGCTGATGAACAGGAATTAAACAAATCTGTTAAATATCAAGAAATGGAAAATGAGGAACCTGAAAATTGGGAAAATGTTAATGATGACAAGGTTTGCACAACTTCTGCTGCTCTAACTCCTTCATTGCAGTCTGAGGTTTGTTGGGAGTTGCCAAATGATTGTTGTAAATTCTGGAATGGAAAAGACTGGAGTGAAGTTGAGGAGCAAGGGACTCAGGAAGAGGAAGAAGAATGTGATACACCCTTTCATTCCGGATATAATGTTACAGTTATTGTACAGGAAAGTGATGAATCGTTAAATAATGATAGTGATGAAAATGATTTTGATGGTCTTGTTTGGATGACAGAGAAAAGTAGTGTGTCAGAGAAATAGAGAAGTGACAAAAATGAATTAATACAGGGTTGTCAGAAAGTTTTGAAGTAGAAGGCTAAGTTGTCAAAGTAAGCAGCCAGTCCCGGGATATTTTATTTAAAAATCACCATCCGTAAAAAAAAGCCAAGACTACTAACCAAGTAGGCCGCGATTTTCGCTGGCATGGCAATCCGTTATTAAGCCCTCCTCTTCAGGGGAAGAAAAATATGAAGCCCTTCCCACTTTTCTTAAACGATAGACTTTATTAATTGATCACAACTGTTTACACTTCATGTAGACTGATCCAGTATGGGTTATTTACATGCTGGAAGATTGGATTTTTGACCTCCAACTTTATGTGCCTAAGCTTGTCCACTTTGCATTCTAGGTTCTTTTATGGACAGTTGATACCATCACCTTTGCTAAATTTAATAAGCCCTCCTCTCAAACCTGCTTGAAATAAAGCAGGTTTGAGAGTCCATGTGACTTAAAAGAGGATTTATGGTGTAAAATTGTATACTGCCATAGAATATCATGTCATTTTGCCTTTCACAGGGTGTCCAGCGGCATGGTTGCTCAAAAAAATAGGAAAATAGGAAACTCAGGATTGAGAAAATAGGAAAAATAGGAAACGTTGCATTAAAAAATAGGAGAAAAATAGGAAAATCAAAAGTACTTTTGTCGACAAAGATAGCTTCCCTCAAGAGCCATAATAGGACGTCCTATTATGGCTCTTGCTTCCCTGCACCCCATAAGGGTTATAATAAAGGCTACGAGTCCTCAGATTCTATGTTCACAAGATTTAGATCAACATTCGCGGCTGAGAAGGAGTGAAAATGATCAGTAACGTTTAGTTTATTGGCTCAGTTACGCTGTATTAAATCAGAATGATATGATTGACTACAGGTCGAGCGTGGTTCTATAATCAAAGGTGATCATTTTTATGGAAATTCCCTTTAAGTTGACGGCAATTTTTTCAAAAGCTTTGAAGAGTGAAATTTCTTAGGATAGAAATTTCTTACGATTGAGTTGCCATTGAAGGATATAGAAAAAAGTCCTATGGAAACCTTTCCTTCCATTAATCTGCAATCGGTGGCTGGTCGAGAATATGCTTGTTTGAGTCAAAAGACCGCATAATTTTAAGTACGGAACCGGGCTCTCCGTGGTGTATGCAAAATGACACTGATCTATTTGGTACCAGATTGTAAGTGTGTCATGGTTAAGTTCTAAGAAGAACATAACACTCTGCTTAGCTATGACTGAAAGACCGATTTTGCAACCAAAATGTTGGATCCTTCACCAGTTGCTTATGCATAGCTGTTAATAAGGGCTCACTAAGAGAGCTAGTGCCATAAACTAAACTTTAGTCTGCTCTTTTCATGTAGCATCCAGAATCAGCTAGTGATTGGTTTTTTAAACAAGAAGCTGATTGGATGATTTATCTGGCCTGTATTGTGAGAGGACAACTTCATCCTTTTTTCAGTTTCAAAGATGAACATAAAAGCGAGCAAGACTTCAAAATAAAATATAACATGTACAGATACTGAAATGCAGTTTCAGTGGGCTATGCAAAACATTTAACAATAATTATTCCTCGAGCCTGAATGGGCTCTGAGTCAATAGCGGCCGAATGGGCTATTGACTCAGAGGCCATGAGGGCGAGAGGAATAATTGTTTTTAGTAAAATCCAACTAGTTGGTCAAAAATATCGAGAATAAAAAAATTTTACCTAGTTAAAGCTAGACTTAAATCCTTTTTTGCCGCCAAAAAGCCCGCACTTTTCGCTACTAGTGGGCTATAACATATAGCCTAGTAGTAGCTCAACCAATCAGAACGCAGCACTGATAATAGACCACTGGTTGGATTTTATTAATATTCAATAGTCATGAGGACTATAACACTTCATACAAAACATGCAGGTGCATGAAAACATTATACAAAAAGTAACAAAAACAAAATGTTAACAGAACTCTAATAGGCAATAGAGGTCATGGAAAGAACGTAACCGTCATTTTTACTAATATTAGAACATCAAAGTCAACATGCTACTTGCTTTAAGATAAATTTCATTCAAAAACACATACAACTATAATTCCATTTTCAATTTTGTTACAAATTTTGGCTTCACCAGCTAAAAAATAGGAAAAATAGGAGGTTTTAGTTTAAAAATAGGAGAAAATAGGAATAGGCTCAAAAAATAGGAAAAAATAGGAAAAAATAGGAACTGGACACCCTGCTTTCAACATTTTCAGTCCTTAGAACGGGACTCATTTCTTACCATTGGGTACAGCAAAATGACCAGACTGGTATTAATTTTTTTAATGCACAGAGGAAAGCATTATATTCAGTATTTAAAAACAATATTTGCAACCAAAATATACATGTACATGTTCCCATTCTCTTCTTGTTTTTAATTTCCCCTGTCAATATTTTCTTCCTTACATGTAAATGTCCATGTTAATATTCTGATTAAATTTTTACAACTTACCGGTAATTATGGTATTAACCCTTTCAGTGCTTAATCAATTAATTGAGAGAAAATTTGTCACTCCGTGTCCAAAAAAATAATACAAAATAATCAAACATGGTTATGTAAATATATCGTGATCTAGTAGAAAGTAAAACTATGTTATTTGTATTATCACTGGGCAAATCAATGTTTGAACAGACAATTTTATGTGGCCCAGGGTTAAATTATTAGTTATAGGCAATATGGTACATGTTAATTTCTATTAATGTTAATATTTAAAGTAAGAAACAAAAATTATTGGTCTTCAAATGAATGTCACTTGTGTTCATTTGCCCCACCTTTGTCCTTACAAGTGTCTGGGATGTTTAAAGGTTGGTTTCTAAAATTAATGCTCTGTAACTTGCTCACCAGCTGGTCAGGTCTGCATACTGGTTTGTGATATATTGCACTGCAGACATATTATGGTAAGCTTGACATGTTTGCATCAAAATTGAGCTAAACAAAGTTGGAATATCAGCTATCACTAAAATAAACGAAAAACACTTGTATGTAGTGCCTAGAGTTGTCTGAATGACATGTACATCTGACACAGACAGCTTCTGATCCTGTAGCAGCCCACTGCAGACCAGGCTTTGTAAAAGCAACATACATGTACAACTTACTGATAATTACTGTAGTTGTAAGTCACTCTCACACTTTAACTTCATTAACACTGATATTGGTAATCTGCCTGTTCTTGTTTGGTAACAACAAATAAAACAGAAAAAGGTGATTACAAGTTGCTTGCAAGTTGTTTTTACTGGTAGTATTTTTTTCTACCCAAGAAGATTAACAATCTTTTTCAAATGGGGAGTTACACTTTGGTATTAAAAGTAATCATGTACTTTGAGAGCAAACACTTTTCAATCTTCTTGACTGAACCTCTTACAACCTTGGTTTTAGAATGAATGTTACCATTCATCATGTGTTGAACAGTATTAATGATCAATCACTGCTGTGGTTCAGGCTACTGTTGTTTTAAAACCTTCTACGAGTGTACAGAAACAAGTAAAAAATAATGCGGATAAGAACGAACAACGTTTGGGTGTCATCTTGACACCATTCTCAATTTCAAAATGATTGCTGATAAACTGACAAAAAATTTTTCGGGCTGATGACTAGCATGTATGAAATATGAAAAGTCACGCAAAAAGTTTTGCTCGAATTGAGTCTGATTGGACATAATATTATAGAGAAGCTTTTTGCGTGACTCTTTATATTTCGTATATGCTAATCATCAGCCAGAAAAAGTTTTTGTCAGTTTATCAGCAAGCATTTTGAACTTGAAAATGGCATCAAGATGACACCGAAACATTGTTCGTTCTTATCCGCGTTGTTTTTGTTACTTGTTTCTGTATAACTTTAAACTACTAATGTCAGGGTTGTCACTAAGATTTCAAGTTGCCGGGTAAATACAACAAGAAGGCGGAGAATCAAACAGCTAGGGATTTCTTTTGGTTCTATTTTTCTTTTATTTTCCTTTGAAAGTAACCGGGGGAAATCCCCGGCCCCTGTATCTTAATGACAGCCCTGAATGTAGTCCGACAAATGAACGTATGACCACCCATTGCTGTGATTAGCTTTGTTAATGACAGTCAAAATGATTAAAGTTCCCTAAGTTGTACTTTTTCTTCCTACTTTAATAGAGTTGACACCCAGCGGCCAATAATAAGACCTAAAATTTGACATAAAAAGTTTCCAGCCACTGCTCCAATGACACTTCCAAATACTGGAATTGGGACGTTGTAGAAGCCAAAAGCTGCACCTCCCACCCCACCCAAAAATCCTGACACTATGGGGGTCACTCGCTTTGCTTTGATCTTTTCAGCCTCAACAGGTGTCACGTGACCCTTCACTTTGGCATGATCAGCCAGAAATACCTCGTAAGCAATCCACAAGGCATCTTGAATTAGTCCTATAAACAGGCCTACTGCATGTCCAATGAGCAACACTGAGGTCTGAGCTACAAAGCCTGTTGCAGAAGCTACAAAAAACAACATCCCACCAAATATACCCTGAAACGATACAAACAACAGTCTCGCCATGGCCCAAATTACATCATGTGATTGATAGCTTTCGGGCTTTCCAGCTTTGCATTCTCGACAGAAATGCTCACAGTTACTTGTAAAGGCGTTATAATCCCTCTCTCCCATCCGCTTTCTCGCCCGTCGGACAACCTCATCTGCTGTAAAAACCACCTCTCCGTCGACGCTATCCGTGTTGCTCAAAGGGTATTCAACTCTGTAGACAACTTGTTGAGGTTCGAGAACAAATCGTGTTCGAACCACCTCAGCTTTCCCCATAGGATTACTTTCTCCTAGAGATCGCAATCCGGTTTCCATGTCTCCCGTCTTGTGAATAACCCAAGCAAATTTCGGTCGAACTTTCTCCACGATGAAGTGATGCCAGTAACCTAAAGGACTTTCCTCCATAACATGATCTCCTTTACGGAGTTGCAGCAGTGATGTAATCCTTGTTCGCGGAGAAATTCTACCAAACGGCACTGGTGGCTTAGCTTCCTCGAGGTTAAACATAATATACAAACACAACACAAAAAATCCCCGGGGTTCGATTTTCAGGACTATGGCTACTTTCGCCTCGGTTGATCCTTGCCCTTACACCGTCTACCTGGTCTACAAGGTCTACAGGTGATCGATCTCTAAATTTTGGCACGTGATTTTTTATACCGCGCACCGCTCAACGTACTCCTTTTTTGTTAATTTTTAAAATATTTACTTTTTGTTGACGTTGGAACCCCAGTGTGCCCACACATGGTCGCTAAGATTTATACATCTCAGTCTGATCTCCACTTCCCTTGCCTCTGCAAAATTATATAAACGAGGAAATTATTACAGCAAAAACACAAAAATATGCTAGATAAAAAGTTTAAAGTAGAAATAATCACCTAAAAGCTTGATCAGGTTCCAGCATAAAGTTAAAACATTTTTTGCAATCTCTGCCAGAATTGAATAGCTAACCAGAGAAGTATGAAGAGGAATTAATTTATGATGAAAGAAAGGAATATTTTTACCACGGAAAAGGACGAACAAAATACTTTTTCGTGTCCCACCGCACATCAACGTCAACGTACAATTTATAGTCAGCGGCATTACTGAGGTACACTAAAGGAGAAATACATGAAGCATTAAATGAAAATCCAAGATGGCGGACGACGTTATAGAAGAACTCCAACAGAGTTTATTACAGTTTGTGAGTCTACCTTGGAATATTTTTGCAGGAAAAAATTAATCTTTTTCTGACTTATTTTACTTTTGTAGCGTGTGGAAGATCCTAATACTCACCTCATCCTGGTAGCTACTCAAAAATGTATCGATGGTGGCAAGCTGAATAAACTTGCTGACGTTTTAACTTGCCCGGATAATAAGGTTTGTTTGATTATTTTTTCTGAAATTGTGCTAATGTCACACTTGTATAGTTAGTCTGTTACCTAGAGGTAACATCTTTTCTTTCCTTCAGCGAGAGGTGACAACTTTTGCGAGAAATTGTTGTCAGATTTCGAGACCATGAGCGTGTGTCAGTAGAGGATATTACACTAAATGTAGAGTAAACTTCTTCAGTTAACCTTTACATTGCAGGATACTTTGGAATTTGTTGGATGGGAACTTATTGGGGTAATTTGTCAAGCCTTTGTTTATGGAACTGATGTTAGCGTCTTAGAAGAATGTAGGAAGATTCTTGAACTCATTGCTCTGGTAAGTTAGACATTGGAGGTACGGTGACGTGTATGGTGTCATTTCCCCTGTAAGTTGATTCATCAGACAGCCGTTTGACTTGACTAACAACACTTTACCCAATAAGTGTAAAATAGGCTCACTCTTGGTGTAAAAACCTGTGAAACTCATGAGTGACGCAAAAGAATGAATACAAAGAAGCCACTGAGAAGTCAGAGCTAAGGAAATTAATAGCTAGAAAACAAAGAAAAACTTCACAGGTTTTTACACCTAGGTAAACCTATAAAATAAGTATTTGTCATTCCATGAGCAAGCATAAAAGTACCTTCTAAGCCATGTTGTTCAGTAGTTTTTTTTCGGTGAAAACTTAATAAAAAATATTTCAGCAATCAATGTAGCTGAGGTAGCTAGGGTAGACATCAGTTCTGTCTCACATCTAACAGTCTTAAGACTGTTCAAATTGCTGGACTTTAATTATATTGAAACATTGGAATGTGGGGGGTGTTTACATGGACACCGGGGTGACATATATTTGTGCCAGTGCAAGTCCACTCTGGTTCCCTTTCATGGCTCTGTATTTTGTTTTCATGGTGCCACCACAAAGTGTCATGCCGGCACGAGTCACACCGGCATGAGTTCACCGCAGTTGTTGTACTGGAGCGAGAATCTCACTCCGGTTAGAAATTTTGCAACGGTATCATGTAAACTTGAAATGACCACTTGTTTTGGTGTGAAATTGGTCTGCTGGTTGACTGGAATGTGTGGTTCCAAAAATTATCCATACCTCCCCCACGGAAGGAATTCCAGTCAAGCTTCATACATTTACTTAAATTTTTGGGCCTTTGAGAATCCCCCAACCCCAAGGAATTTCCAATCCCTTTCATTGGGGGAGTATGGATATTTTCTGGAACTACACAATGGGTAGCGCATGTGTAATTTTTGTCAATCTAAGATGGTGTCGTCATGTTGGTCATGGAACAACAAAAAAACTTGCAAACATGTTAATGTAATACAAAATCAAGAAGTCACCCCATTATGAAACTCATGCCATTACGAGTTATTTCATGTAAACTTCCCCTTAAATATGTCTCAGATATGTTTGTTTATCATGTTGTATTATGTGTCATCAGTGAGTCAGCTTAAGTCCAGGTGAAATTTTGTCATCTAGGGAAATTGACTTTCAGGTTTAATGACAGCAATGCTACTAATATTTTTATCACTTTTCTGCCTGTTTTGTAACATAATGACAGCCCAGTAATAGTTGTACCTCAGGGGTATTTGCAACTCAAAGAAGCGAGTTTATGCAAGGATACCAAAGGTGACTTAAGTTATTTAGTTGCATCCTTAACTGAAAATGGAAACTGATAATCATTTGTAATTATTATGTTCAACTTTTCAGACATGTAGTGCAAAGGAGGTCTGCATCGGAGTGCTGGAACAACTAGACAGAGATACAACTTTCAGTTTGGAACGGTTTGTTGTTTTGTTGGACATGCTCAAAATGGGTATGTTAGTCTTAATAATAATAAAGGGGTTTTGGTAGATGGTTACTGAAAGTTATAAAAAATGCATTTTAATTCATCATTAAGTGCTGACATTACTGTCATCATCGTCGTCATCATTATCATCATCAACATTATCATCTGATCATCATTGTAATCATCATTGTGAATTGAATCATCATCATCATCTGATCATCATCATCAATGTCATCATCATCATGATTATTGTCATTGTTATATGTATTATCACAATGTCCTAATACTTAAATTTATTGTCTTTGCCAATGTCATTATCATCAGAACTTCAGAATCTCTTTCTATTGCCATTGTAATAATCTTAGCTGTACACTGTACTTGTCTGAAAAGAACCCACAGTTCTTTCTGTGTTGTCTTTAACACAGGAAAAAATAATGGATTCCCATTTTTGGATATTTTAGGGTATTTAAAGAATACCCATAAAAATCCCAAATTTGGCAAAGTGAGACAAGTCCCAACCCGGGAATTCCCAACCAAGTTCCCTGATTGGGACTTGTCTCACTCTTCCAAATTTGGGATTTTTGTGGGTATTCTTTAAATACCCTAAAATATCCAAAAATGGGAATCGGTTATTTTTTCCTGTGTAAGTTTTTTGTTGCAATGTTTGCCAGACCACAAATAGAAAGATGTATGTACAGTGGAACCTCCATAAAAGGAACTTATATGTAACATTAGTCCTCGGCATAAAGAATTATATTCTTTTTGCCCTGTAAATAAGCAAAATAATTTGAAAGAAACTTTTATATAATGAATCCTCATAACACATTTTGCCAGTCCCTTGGCTATTTGTTATATTGAGGTTCAACTGTATTGTTTGCTGTTTAACTGACAATATTCTTCCCTGTCCGATGTAGCCTTCTGTTATGCCTCCTTCTCTTCGTTAATGAATTGTTTAAATAAATCAGTGGGATAATTTTGCGTTTGTGCTGGTTCATTTCTTTAAGATAGTTTAAAGGAGCTGTGTCAAGAAATTCAGCCAAATTAGGAAAATTACAAAATGCCCATTGAATTAAGAGACACATAAAATTAACTGCTTAAAACTTTAAAGGAAGGTTAAAATAACATAACAGAAACAACAGATGCCACAGATGGGCAAAACTGGAGAAGAGTGAAACAGATTGAAATTAGGGTTTTTGAAAACTGTGAACTCAGCCTAATAGTTTTTCAAAGTTGATCCCTGCTGCTTGCAACTTCAAAAATAATGCTCAGGAGACATATTTGTTTGTCTCAGATTTCTGGTTTTGTCATTTACCTGTAATTTCTTTGCTTACTTTAAGTTCCATAGTGAATTGGTTGAGGGCAAGTAATTGGCAAAATTAAACAAAATGAACTGGACTGCCATGACACAGCCCCTTTAATTTTTTGAGCTATATAAGAAGGGGGGATTTTCATGGATGCATGCACATCATGAGTAAAATTAAAATTCTTTTAAGGAAAAGCAACAATGAAAACAACAACAACAGAAACACAAGGCTTCTTTTTTTCACTTTAACAGCAGTCAAAAAATTAAAAGAGAAGAAGTTGAAATGTCTTAGTATGGTGTTGCCATGTGTCTTGCAAAACATCAGAAACATTAAAATATCAGATGAAGTAATAGAAAAGAGCTCAAATGAGGACACAGATGAAAAGGGCCAAGTAATGCTGCATTCCATGAAAAGTGTACTGGAGTTTCTCAGGCCACTTGTGCAAGAAGTCAATGTAGAGTTCTCCTGTTCTAGCAAGGTGAGTACATGGATGTAATGAATATATACTGAACAAAATTAATATAAAGTATGCAATGTTCTGGTATTTGGTTTGTAGTGGTGTTAGCTCATAGTTGTCTCATATGTTACAGTTCAAAGTTGATTTTAGGTTACTTAAATTGGTTCTCATTTTCCTTTGTCTTTTAGTGCTAAGAGACAAAGGGAAATTGAGAATAAACTAAGGTTAAATCAAAAGTAACCTGCAATCAAATTTGACCTGACTGATGCGTACAGTTATATGGAAAGGAAATTGCAATGAGTAATGATGCAATCAAGCCACAGGGAACCCAAGCAGTTCGAGCGTAAGAATTCAAAATAGCTAGATTGAATTGTTTCTATTGTCAGTACACGTTGGTCACACTGGGGAAGGCAAATGGTCATAGCTTAATTGCCTTATGAGAATTGATTGAATAATTTCTTGAGAATTGTTTTTTTTGGTCAGTGGGTTTAAAAAATCTTTCCAGGCTGTGATTTACATACAATGTATCTATATTCATTGTTGAAAGCAGAAAAAATTTATCAACTGTGGTCAGTCTACTAAATGAGTCAATTTGTGAGTTACGCATTATAACAACAATAACATTCTTGCCTCCAAATCTAAGTCTAGGATAAGAAAATAGTTGGACACTTGTGCCTACCTTGCATTTGCATTAACTGAACTACGTAGTTTAAGGAGGTAGACGGAGCATTGAATCTCTAGTTGTTCAAACATTTCTGTTTGTCAGCAAGATAACAAAAAGTTAACATGCACTTAATTTTTTATGGATTATTTGCATTAGAGTAAATGTGAATCAATTTTTGAACATGTCCAACTACATTGTCAAATTTATTCTTGATAATGATCTTGGATAAATTGAATGACACTAATTAATAGTATCTTAATACTGACAGCTATTCAATTAATGTTATCAGAAAGTTGATCTACACCATGAGACAGCATGGCTATATATTAGGTAATTTTATAATACCAAACTCACTTAACTCAGCCATGAAGCAACTTTTTACGGCATAAAGATAATCACTAACATAAACTTTTGATGTTTTACACTGTTCTGTGGCACTGACAACTGCAAAACTGTGACCAAACTACAACTACTTGTCACTTAAATCTAACAAAATTGATTAAAGTAGGTGTATATTTATAGGTGCTAAATGTTTTTAAATGTCTTGTCCTATCTTATCAGTCTTCCTCTAGTTCATACATCACTGGCTTACAACAAGAGGTTCTGAAATGGTAGGCACTGTTTCTAACCATTTGATGGTCTTTACTTTCCTTTCTTAAATCCGTTAGGTTTCTGGTGTTTTGCATTTTATCTTTTTTTGTGTGTTTGCCATATAGAAACTCACTGTGTAATTTTTGCGCTAGTTTAATGCTATACATTTAGAATACCTAAAATTGAGTGATTTCTGGCTATGAATAAATAAATCTTACTTTTCCAAATTAAAGTAGAAAAATAAAGATTAAAGGAATGTACTTGATGCTGTACATTAGGCCGATTTAGCGACAGAGCAGGAACATCAGTTGATGACAGTGCATGCAAATTAAACAACTGGCTTGACCAATGGCAGAGTGGCAAATTTGGCACGGGAAGTCATGTTTAGTCATTTTAACGCACTTTCCCATCATCAACTGACATTTTTGTCCTGTTGCTAAAACAGCCTAGTATTCTGACAATACACACAGTTCAAAGCTCATTATAATTTAAGTCTAACCATGCTTGGTTTGACACAGTACTTTCTGCTTTCTCTTTGTCTACACGACTATTATGTCTCCCGTTATTGACAATAATGAGGGTTACAGTCAAGGTTAAGTTCATGGGCCCAATGTCTGTTAGACACTCCCTTGATCCATGTTCATAATAAGCTTATTATTCCATCTTTTTCTCTTATATTTAGTTTGATCGAGCTTCTGGATTATCCAGTCGTTTACCTGGATCTAGCAAAGGAAAGTAATGAGATAGTTGATTCTGAAGATAAAGACAACCATGAATCTGACTCAGATAAAGAATTAGCTTTATCGGTGTCACCATACAGACAGCTGGCACAAGAAATTATGGTAATGAATCAGGAAATTTAGAGAAATTAATCTTTGTATGAACCACTGTGCATGAACTCTAATAAGGAGGTGCAATTAAATTTTGATTGCTTTAGCATGAGGAGACAAACACTTGAGGCATTAGGTTGGATAGATTTTTTTGTTTTTGAGAAAAATCCGGCTTTTTGGAAGTAAATCATCTTTAAATTCAATGAACTAGTCTTAGATTTTTTCTTTTATCACTGCTGACCGATTTGTTGGAATCATCATTTTGATGGGGATGAATTTGTACCATTATGCGACACGCCAAAAGAAATTTTCTGCATAAAACACCACCAAAGTTGTTGCATGGTGCTTCATTTAACTAGATTATTTTACCCTTAGCCCAGGTTATGAAATTTCCCTCTTATCTTTAAGAAATTAAGGTTTAAAAGTTTGCTTTACCATCAGGTAACCTTTGATGTAAACACACAACATGTAGTTGACATGTTGTTAGCTCACAGACTTTTTAGGGTGCGTTCAATTTATCCTATTCCTTAATAAGAATACGCCGGCATAAGCTTTGATTCAGATCTTTTCTAACGTGGTTTTTGGGCCAGTTAAACGCTACACTTGTCGAGATATTTTCTAGATTTTTAGATATTGCAATGCAATGAACGCCAAAATAAGTGATTTCTAGCGTTAATTCAATTTATTCATATCCCGGCAGACGGTCCGCAATCGAACACGCCCTTAATAAGGAGAGATAACCAGTGTGAGGTGTTAGGTAAAATTTCTTTCTGATTTTACACCAACAGCAATTTATCCAGATGACTAGTCGCTCATATGTGAATGTTTATCTCATGGAATATAATTGGAAAATGGGTCTAATGCATGATAAAATAAACAAAACAGCTGAAGACAAGCCAGGTGCTGAAGAACAAATCTCAGTGGAAGAAGACTTGGAAGCCGAGGAGAAAGGTGAAATAAATGGAACTGAAAAGTGCGAAGCATATATGTATTTGTTATAATCAAAACCTGTACTGTTCAGTGGGATACCACCAGTCCTCAAAGAGACGTCATGATATTTCAAACCTGAAAAAAAATGCGTTTTGAGTTTTGAACAATTTTTCGTCAATTTCTCTTTGGTTGTCAAAAGTCATCAAGTGCGCGCTCTTAAAAATTTTGCCTCGACTGCGAGCATTATAAAATATTGTGTTTTGATTAGTGGCTTCCCACCTTTAAAAAGCGAAAGAATTGACTAGTGTTGGAGGTTTCGTTGGAGCAAATTTTTTAAAATAATTATGATATAGAAATGGTGTGGAAATTAAACTGGAAACAGTATTAACTGTGAATGAAAATACTTATCCGGTATTGCGATTGAACATGATAAACAGACATTTTTAAAGTGAAAGTTGTTTTGACCGATCTGATCTTCGGCCTCTGTCAATCTCTATCAGAGCTTAAGTTGACTGTTGCTTGTGCGTACATGTTCTTGCGTTGTTGGTGACAGAATCAGGATTGTCACCTAAAAAATTAACTGTTGAATTATGTTTTAAGACAACGCAAAGTTACATGACTTCTCTAAAAGTTGTTGCACATAGAATTCTACTCGTTAGGGCTGTTTATACGAGAGAACATAAGCCGCGGATTACATAAGATGCGAAAGGATCCCTTTATACGAGTGACGGCTTAGTTCGTAGCCAGACCGGTCCAATGATGACGTAGTTTGTTTTGGTGCCTCGTGTAATTTGCAACAATTTCGCGAGCGAAACGATTGGCTTTGTTCTGGAAAATCGCTTTATGTTACACTGTCTTTCTCGTTTCAAACATTTCTGTCAAGATTAGTGCTGGGATCTTGCGAAACTTGTGCGGAAACCTCGACAAAACGTTCGTCAGCGATCAATCGAGTGGTTTGAAAGAGATGTTCCGGCGATGGGTGAGGTGAAGTTTTGACGAAATTTCCGGTTCTCTCGTGCAGAAGGTCTTTTTTCCCGCCATTGCAGCGGGGGAGAAAAGAGAGTATGCGCAGGAATCGTTAAAGGATTCATCAAAGATTCATCAAACGGCAGACAATGTTTAAGTGCATTTATACGGGGTGTTCGCGTCTTATGTAAGCAGCGGCTTTCCTTAAACAGCCCTATGTATTTTACACTCATATATTTTAGATTAGATATAGACAAATTATTGTGCACTGTCAGTCTAGTTACTTTATAAGTCTGATATGCTCATTCTCTTTATTATTTTAACTTTTATTTTCAAGAAACGATGACGTTTCCAACCCTTGGCCTCAGCTGTTTTGTTTATTTGTTGCTTGTGGAAGAAATGGAGTTAATGAATTTTCCCGCTGTTTTTAGGTAATAAAAATTGCGTTAAGTTACGTAAAGTTTTTGATTGGATGAAAAACCTCGGGCGACTTTGTTATCCAATCAGAAGCCGAAAGCAAACCAATCGTAATTTGGTCGTTCGCTTTTTGCCGCGCTAGGCGCTGGCTGCCGGTTACGCCTGTCAGCTTTAAGTTCTGATTTGTTCTTCTTTAATGTGTTTGCCTCTCTTGTGATTGGTTATTGGTAGCAGTTGCTTTGTCTTCGGTTTTTTACGCTCGAATTTTATTACCATCACTGTCGCGTCAAGAAAACTGCTCACCTAAGAAAACCGTTTTCTGATCATGTTCTTTAAATATTTTGTTCTACCACCTCACCCAAAAAACCCTTTCCGATTCTTCATTAAACTGTTTTAAGATTTTTTTAAATCTTTAGCAACCATGACGGCAACGACAGCGAGAACATTAGAGAAAAAAAGAGGGTTAAAAAACTAATAATACAACGCCTTTACGCGTGCACATTTTCCCGTCTCTTTCTGTACAATAATAGCGTTAAGGTTTGTAGAGAACGTGAATGTATGTTGTTTAATTTTCCTGGCTGTAATTGAAGCTGAAGGCCATCTTTGGTAATTCATCTCATGGATAATCGGAAACACGAAGATCTGGGTGCAACGTTTATCTCGCCCATGTTATGCTTACGATAAGCTTACGACAGAACGTTAATCCAGTCATTCGTTTGACTTAGCGTTTTAGCTTTTCAGACGTGGTTGTTTAATTAGACCCGTATCGTTTTTACAACTTATCATATTGGAGATAGCCTGGGTCCAGGCTCTAAGGGGAAAAATTGGCGATCGAAGCGAGGATTCCCCCACTTCCCTTATTCTATTTTTTCTCTCGCAGTCTCCTCGCGATTTTTAGCCCCCTTTCCCCAAACGGAGAGCCTGTTCACAAGCATTATTTGAGGTGGTGATTCGAACGTCGCTTGGGATGTGCTTACTAACAAACATGGTGACTATATAACAGTACAGTTGCAAGTGTGAGAACCTGAGCTCCATATTTTATTTTTTAATTTGCAGTTTCAACTATTTGCTCAGAGTTAACATGAAGAACGTCCTTTTTCTTCTGAGAAGGTGAGTGAAGAAAACTAGTTAATGTAAATGTAACGATTTTAATTTAAAGTAATACTTTGTTACCAGATGAATTGTCTTTGCAGTAGCGTTGTGACACTAGTTTCAGCAAGCGTTACCTCGTCTAACTTGGTCAGTCCAGTTGACACGTTTGAACTTCCGCTGCGAGACATTTCCGGATGTTACTAGAAAGGGGAACGGGGAGCGGGGAACCAATACGGGGAACGGGAAAATGAAAAATAGGAACAAAACCTAACTCGAACCCTAACCCTGTCAGTAACTTCATTTCCAAATCTCGGTTTTGTTCCCATTCTACATTTTCTTGTTCCCTGTGCTCGTTTCCCGCTCCCCGTTCCCCGTTGTAGTAACATCCTATATTTTCATATGAAAAGTAGACTTGCGCGTCTACTCCTGCAAAGCTAGAATGTATCTGCCACGTGTATTATTTTTTATTAAATTTGTTTCAGATTGTATAGCCGGCTATATTATCAGTACGTCACGGAAAATACGCTTTGCAAATATTATTATTGAAATATTATTATTGTCGTTATTATTATTAATATCATCATCATGATCATTATTATTATATAAGCTGCCTATACCCTATGCTGAATAAACCAGTGAAAACAAAACAACTTTTTCTGTCCAGGCCATTGGTATGTTTCACGGTGCATTTCTTGCTGAATTGATTTTTTGGAACCTCACAGCTCCCAATCTTCAGCTTAATATTAAGGTTTCTACCAAAGTCTTCAGTTTATTATCTTTGTTTCGTTCACTTTTTTTACTTTCATTTCTTCGTTGTTTTTCAGAACAGAGCACTGTGCCATAAACAAGGGCTTGGTGCGTATTTTGTGAGTGCGTGTGCTTCCAATTTTACAACTGATTTTAGAACATTTAAGGAGATATTCAACTCTTTGACTCATTCACCAAGTTACATAACAGCCTCTCTTACTTTTAAAGCTGTGGGCGAAATCCTATGGTGTTATCAATCAAATGGAACCTCTTTGGAAAACTTTCGCGTGGTGCTATATGTAGGATTTTACAAAAAGAAATTTGGAAATTTTGTGAACTTTTGAGAATTTGTTTACATTTACCCTTATAAGGAATAAGAATTAAGGATAGATACTCGCTTTTATCTATTCGGCATTTAAGCTGAACATTTGTTTACCAGAAGTCTTGGCTTTTCTAATCCAAGTGTGCTCCTTTTGATCAAATCAGCTTGAGGGAGAGGGATGGTTTCACTTTGGAATTTATTTTATGAGCGGAACTCAGTTATAATAGCCAAGCACTTCAAGAAAATATCAGTTTATCAGTTGAAATGCAAACCGCGTTGTACCAAATTGAGTGTTAGTAGGCATCCGAGACACTGATATAATAACTCATGAACAAGCGTGTATACTTTCTAGGCAGTTTTGAAATATAACTTAGGGCCTCACTCATCTTGGAAACATGCGCAATATGTTGACATCCTCCATCTTTAAGGGGCGGTGTTGTCACCGTTTTAACAAATGCGATCTCTTTGCCCTTTAGAAACTGTTGGATGCATTATCAAGAACATTGAAGGAAAAAAGTATGGTGTACAGGCATGATGAGTTCAAAGAAATAACAGAAATTGTAAAGGTACGCAGGTGTTTGATATTTCATCCTAGATTTCCATCAGATTCCATTGGGTGAATATTAGTACAACCTAATATGTTAACAGTGGCGTTCCCCAGGGTTCCTTTTTGGGACCCTTATTGTTTAGGATCAACTGTGATGACTATTTTATTTCATCAAAGAGGCGAAGCTGTCTAAATATGCTGATGATGATCAGCTGTATTTTGCTGATACTGATCCAGCTGTTGTCGAACATGTTCTCAACAAGGAACTTGGCGGCTATCACTTGGAACAAGGTTCCTGATACCTTAAGATCCCTAAATACATTGCTAGCTTTTAAAAAAGCAATTCGTCAGCTAAGGTTCTAGCTAATTCTCAATAACGGCTATATCTATCATGTAATTAGGATTTTGATGGTAAATTAATAGTTTTATCGCGTAATTTAGGTTTTATATTGTAAATAAGTTTTTCCTTTTCCTTTTACTTATCGTTAATTTTATTTATTTGTTTTTTTCCTCGGCTTCTTAGCATATTTTATTATTGCTAGCGGTCTAACGAACCTCATCATTCATTCATTCATTCAACCGACAATCGAGGATCGTACTGTCTAGCCTGCGAATACACCTGTCTCTTAGCGCTCCCCGCCGCTTGAGACCCTTGCGAGAGGGACTCCTGCGTTTTGGTCCCTTGCGAAAAGGCCCCAGGAGCGGGAACGATGAGAGACTGGTATATTCGCAGGCTAGTGTTTTGCTTAAACTCTTTTCTCTCAGTCTGACTTCGCTCCTCAAATTCCAAATTATGTGAATACTCACTATTTACTTAAACCTTTGTAACTTACCGTAAGAGGACTTTTATCAAGAAAGTATCCCCTTTTATCAAAATGTCCCCTTTCGCCACCTACTTCGATTAGCGCACTATCTGCTTGCGTGTAAGATCAACTCAGTCACGTAAATTAAGATAAAAAACGTTGATTTGAGTCGTTGTCATCATTAATCAACTCAGAACCATAAATTTCTGAAAGAATATTTTCACTTTTCCCCAGGCTTTGATAAATGTCATGACGATGTGCTCTTCAAGAAAACTGGTGAGTTTATGTTCTCTTCCATTCTTTTTCTTTCTTTCTCAGCTAAAGGTAAGGTAGCTCACGGTGTTTTTTTTAATCGATTTTGCCTGTTTTCTTTCACTGCAAGCATTAAACCTCAAACTGGTAAAAGAAACATCTTTTATTGTCAGAATTATCGCTACGTAACAAAAAAAGATGAACCCCGAGCATTTTTAACTACTTTCTTATAGGGAAAAAGAAAGAAATTTGATATTTCGTGAGTTTATCTGAATGCATTTCGCCTTTATCTCCTTCTGTTTCGTCTATCCTCTCTTCGTTTTGATTCATCTAAAACATAATATTTTCCTCCTGAGGTTGAAGCAGTTCAGTGTTATAATTTGTAAGTTAATTCTTAGATCTTTTCGTAATGCGCGAGGAAAATTGCCTCAAAGAGTGCTGTTGGAACCCCTTTGCTATATTTGTGTCCTCCGAGAGCTAGGCTTTGTTGGGCAATGTCAACTTCAATGTAATATTCATGTCTCAGGTTTTAGATGTTGACTTCTTTTCTTGCAGAGATCAAAAGGAGTTCGTGTTTTTTCAATTTTTGCGTCAAAACTAGATACAAAAAGTCAATATGGCTTGTTATAGTAAGTGGTTTTAAGTAATGTTTAATCAACTGTTTTACTTTAAAATACTCGCGAATATCTGGTGGCGGTGATGCGAGATAAATATCAATAAAAAACGTTCTCTACTGTCAAACAATAAAAAATTCTATTTCTATTGCGAAAATAAAATGGTTATACGCGTTTGCTGCCATTGAATCAATTCCAGTTGTTACGTGGTTTAGGCGTGAAAATTTACCATCGTAAAGAAACACAAAAATGATGTTTCACGGAGTCGCTCCAATGAAAGGCTAGCGCTCATATTTCAAGTTTGGTGCCTGAAAAACATTTTTCTTGTTACATGCAATTCCGTTATTGCTATGGTTATGAATGCTCCGTCTTCCCTTTTATTGGCTTAAACTCTCGCGCCATTTCTCAAACCCTGAGAAGTGAGACTAAGAGCAGCTGTCACTTAAGCACGTTTTTCCCGCGCTTAAGGTTGGCAACATCTACTCGTCTTGGGTTTTGATTGGTCAGAGTAATCAGTTCAGTTTGGTTATAGGATACTACGGCCTTTTTTAAGTCACACTAAACCTCCTTTCCAGAACGTCGTCTACGCGAAGTTCAAAATCCTTGAAATACGTTTCTGTATTAAATCAAATAAAACTTGTTTTCATATGAGTGACAGGTTGTGCACTCAGCCTCATTTTAAAAGTGAGAGTATTTGGAAAACGGGAAAGGCCTGTTTCGCTGACTCGATTGAGTACCCCCATTGTATCGTTTCTGTTAGGGGGTGTTTACGTGAGAAAACTCGCACCTACGCGAGTTTCATACCGGAATGACTTCTTGATTTCGTATCGCGTTTACAAGTTTGCATGTTTTTCCCTGTCCCATGAGCAACATGACAACGCCATCCTGAATTGACGAAAACTACGCATGCGCTACCCGTTCCAGTTTACCGGCAGACCGATTTCACACCAAAGCGAGTGTTCGTTTCGCGTTTACATGATACCCTTGCGTAAGTTCCTACCGGAGTGAAATTCTCGCTCTCGCTGTAAACACCCCCTTTACACGCTGATTTTTTTTGCGCCTTTTTGGTGACTTATAGTGAACGACTTAAGACTCTTGAAGGTTTACGAAAAACTCAGCTGAAAATCGGTAAAATACTCGCAACTTCAAAATGCTATGTGAAATCTGACACGGACTACAATTTGATGCGAGGCTTTAATTTTTTACAGTACCTTTCTTCAAGATTGCAGTCACGCGGGAGTAGCCGGTTTGTTGATATATCTCCTGAAGGAACAAGTGAACCAAGCCCTTTGTGTAAGTAACACGTTGAAACTTTTATTAAGATTCGGTTTTTGCCTTTTTTGTGTGAAGGGATTTTTGAAAGGAATTTTCTGATTTGTTTTCAGTCTTCAGCGGAGGAGCCCTGGTTCCAAGGAACTCGTTTTATGTCGATATTTCAGCTGGTTCTCAGACTTCCCTCAAAAACTGGGACAGAAAAGGACCTGGTACAAGAAACTGATAGGTAATCGATCTATCTCTTTCAGAAGGTACATACGGTACCAGATTGTCTGGAGTTTTCTTCGAGGTTCCACTTTCCATCCAAGCTGTTGTTTTATTCGAGATATATGGTTATTACTTTCACTTCTGTTTGCAGGATTATGGGGGCTCTTAACTGCCTGCGGTTTATTCTTCTAAGAGATAACTGCGACAAGGTGAAAAAGAATTTTTATTAGTTATTTTGAGGCTGCTAGTGACACTCGGTCGGTTTTGTGTCGAAGTGCACTATGGGACTGTTTTTGGAAGGAATTTTGACCCAGTTTCCCAACGCGACTTTGTAATAACCAATGAAAGAGTCGATAGCGTCTCCCACAGTGCAATTCGACACAACAACGACTCAGTCTGGTGCGCAACCTCTAAAGGGCCAAAATGGGCAAAGTCAAAACCCGTTTTCAGACCAAAACGGCTCAAAAACCATACCCTTTGGGGCGGCACATACCTAAATGGCTTATATGAGGGAGGACCCCAGAGGACAACCGTTAAGATCCATAAATGTGAAATGACCCCTGAAATATTTGCATGAATGCATGCTTCACGCGTGATTGGCTGTCTGCTAAAACGGGGTTCCGAATCAGGTCAAAAAAGAAAAATGTAAACAATTAAATAAGAACACTATTTGTCTTCTTCCAAAGGGTTTGGTGGAAGAAATTGTTTGCTAAGATCCGAGAGCTGAAGCTGAAGTTTGTATTCGTACTTTTTTAAATTTGATTTTGATCACCGGCAAATCTTTGATGCGGCAACGCCGAACACCAGTCATGCCAGTAATAAAAGAAGACTCAGAAGTTTCATGTAGCTTGGATAAGGATTCTAAATGGGATTCAATTCACTCAGTTTCCTAACGCTAATCATTAAACTTAAGAGTAATTTGCTGTTTGGTGTTCAAGCGTTATTGTTTTTGTTCTCTTACCATAATTATTATCTGAAATGACCCACCCCTTCCCCTCAAAAATCAGAAGTTTGGCAATAACGCGGGGGAGGGGGACGGGAAACCTGATCCGTCCCCTATTTTGTCTTTATGCTGCACAGACGAGGCGGCCTCAATATTTTGATTGGGCGTTTCCCTGAAGGGAAGCCCAATAATTACTGTGGGCCCTTATCATTCCATTCCCCTACGCAACCCTTAAAAGGTTGATCACGTGACACCATGATACCATAGGCCCATCTGTTCACTCTCTTGCTCTTTTCTTGTAGCTTGATCTCACAGTCGTTTTTACTTCCCGATCGGCAGATCAACACCATACAAGTTAGCTTAGGTAGCTGTCAGCGTAGTGTATGGGTCCCCATTACTACCAAACAGGACTTTCCGAAACATATGCTACTGTATCTACAAATGAACTGGCTAACCACCGTGCTTTTTTCTTGTTGTTTTAGACAACAGTTTGGAAAAACTTCAAAACTATTGAGACGAATTTCGTGGACCCCTTAAGAGAAACATTGAAAATAACCAGAATACAATACCAAGCAGAACTGTTAAGCAAACGGAACGAAATGACCGGAAATAAACGTAAGTTCGGCGGCAACAAGTTTAGAGCTATCAACCCACACCGGCTCTCCGACTTCAGTCTGAGCCCGCGTAGCAATCGTTACGAAAAGAGTTATTGCGTGACAGTTGGCGCGAGGGAAAAGAAACAAAAATGGAAGAAGAGGGGAGGGAAGCGTACACCGTTTTTGCTCTCTTTTCAACTTTCATGACGAACTCCAGCGGAAACGCTTGCTACGAATACTAACTTTAGTCGGTCGCCGGGCTTGAGAAGTGTAAAGAGAAATAAAGAAGAAGTTAACAAATTAGTGTTTTGAAATATTGAATAGGAGATATCATCAGAACTGCAGGATGAAAACTTAAATATAAAGAGAATTATTGCAGTGATGGACGCAACTTTTGCAGTTGAGAAAGGAACGGCTTGGAAAATTCGGGCTTTGGAGAAGTGCTGAAGTACCTGTACACATATAGTGTACTAGTTTTTTTTGTGTTGAAAGACACTCAGCTCTTCTCGCGCACACTGTTCAGTGCCTACTTCATTCACTTCATACACCTTGTTAAAAATTAAGCGAGCAAGTCTCAAGTGCCCTTTTTTTTTCAGGAATGGAGGCAAAGGAGGATATTGAATTTAACATCAAAAGTCCCGATGGAAAGTCACTGGAGGTGATGCCTCTAAGAGACCAGTGTGAGGTGAGATGGAAATTCCCATATTCATCTGGAAACATTGTGATTACATTCCCCGGCTTCAGGAGTCAAAAAATGCGCACGACTGGGTCGAGTTGTTCAAAGGCCGATTAGCGTAAATGCACAATCTAGGGTTAGTTACTATGAAAACGCATGTGTCGTTTTACAGTTAACCCAGGATTAGATCTAACCCGGTTTCGAGCAACTCGACCATGGAGTTCATTTGAACGCATGATGTCTCCCCTGGGAAAGATAAGCATTAACATCTGGGAATGTACTCACCTACCCCTCCCCTAATTTCTCCATTGGTGCAATATGTTGGGTACGCCCCATTCATATTTTTCACGTGTACGGTTCACGGCACTTAAGATTTGTTAGAAATCGGCGTGGAATTTATCGACAACAGTGGCGATAGTTGAGACAAAGTATTAGGGATCATTTCCTGTATGTGTGTTTGTTTGCAGGCGCTGCAGTCTGGCCTATACTCGCTGGATATGATGGAAAGCGTTGTTGCTAGAATATCAGAGATCGCTAACAGTCGAAGCAAAGAAGAGAAATAAGGCTTGTCGTGAACGGCACGTAAATACCGCTGTTGCTGTAGTGTTCGCCATCAGGACCATGAATCGTCATTAACTGAGGGAACCCATCAACTTAGGGGAGCCGGCAACCGATCAAGTCGTCAGGCAGCTTAGACCACTGGTCTGGCTAACGGCACTGATAGTGCTCCTTTGAACGAAGCTTAAACCTCGGATTCTGTGGATGGGTTGCCGACTGTTATCAACTGGTGGATTAAATTCCAATCGACAAATCGAGGCGCTTCACAGAGAATCCATGGAATGAAGCGGAGGCTTAACAAAGAATCGAGCTTTATTTCAAATTTGATTCTTGCTAGCGTAAACTAACCACATTATGAAACCGCATTATCTTAAAGAAACTTAACCTTTATATACTGAGCAGTTTCAACATCAATTATAAACTCGAAAGATAACACGAACTAGTGAAAGAAGCGCAAGGGAAGGATTTACAATAAGATTTTGATCACTTTTTCTGCCTCAATGAGAAACTGAAAGCAGTTGCCTAGAATTTATATTTATTCGAATAAGCGTCGTCTCTATAAAAGCTGTCCTTCAAGAACTAACGGCACGCATAGGAACCATATTACATTGTTTCGGAGTTCACTGAAAGACCAAGAGGACAAAACGTCAAACAATATTTAATATTGGGTGGTTATTGTCCATTTATCTTGGAGCGCACATCCCTTTATGAGCTTTCGTTTCAGTGGCTCACAACTCGCATAATAAGCTCCAATGTGTGCCTCGCCACAAGTTACTGTCATCATGTGTAACACTGACTCTTCTATCCGCCTCATGACAGTCGCTCACGTAGACCTCGTGACAACAGACTTGTGTTTGTTAGCGCAAAGAGCTTGCGTCACATTGATTTCTTTATGACGTCTTCAGTACTGCTGTAGGTTTATCGCAGGGAGGCCACGCCAATCAATACCACAAACACCGCAACAGATACCAGAAACTCCACCGGAAATTTCCATTCCACCTTCTCTGACTGTAAAAAGAGAAATAAATCAACGCCGTTAAATGCCTTTGTAACTAATTAATTTTCATGGATGCAGGGAACTGGTTGCACAAAACTCCTGCACTCGTGGTCAATTCTGATCTAAGTATTCTTAACACAAAACGTTTGGCGGTTTGACATAGTTATATTTGTCATAGTTTTTGGTTGAATTGTTTCGGAAAGCAGTTTGGATGGTAACCAAACACAAATCCATAGATAAAGAATCTTGCGCAGGTTTTATCTCTTGCTTACTTTTCATGGTTCGTCAATTCTTGGCGCTTAAACATTTGGAAACCATAGCTCTTTCAACACAATAGTCTCTTTTTTTCCTGAAACACCTTTTATCCAACTCACCTCCGCACTCCAATTCTTTTCGTTTCTCCACCACTACAACAACAGTTCTTTCTGTAGTTTTAACACCACGATCAACAACCAATTCCTATGGTTTTGCTTTAACACCGACACCACCAAAATGCTATTGTTTTCCACCAACACCACCGACACCACAACATTACTGTGGTTTCCATTCACCTTTGAGATTCCACCGCAAACAGGAGGCTCAAAGACGCCCACCTACACTACTGATGCGACGCCACGTATTTTATGTCCCAAAGTCACAGACACAGATATCAGGATCACACCAGAGCAACTAAGATAATCTATATCAAACTCGTTAGAATGACGAATGATACCTTTTTTGCTGTGGTGGGAAACTGCTCGCGCAAAACACGTTTCTCTGCTGTTTTAGGACTTTTGTCTCTTACGGGTGCTGAGCAACCCTCTCCTCTGCAACGAGAAAATTATTTCAAGTTAATTCACTTAGGACATCTCTTAGTTCTTGATTTCACCATTAAACATTACTTTTAAAAGTGCTTTATGAGAAACATGCATTTATATGTAGCACGAGCTTCGTAAGGCAAAGGCTGGGCCTGCTCAGATATTTTAAAGCCTTGAGTACTGATACGAACCGGAGACTGCAAAGCAATCTCCCACTTGGCGGCCAGTGACCAACCAACTCAACTAACCATGCGGCGGGTTAAGTGTCGCCTAAAAATCAACTTTCGAATCTCTGAGTCGTAGCTATGCGTAGTTGCCTCTATACTCGCTACAGCCTGGTTGTTCCCAGAATCCTTTTTTTAATCTCTCAAAGCTGTTTTTCCGTGTGACAGAAGATGTACCTGCATAGAGATTCCTGCTTGACATCAGTAGCGGAGGAATTTGATATCTCAACGCTGTGAACGCTGCCAAAGAAGTCGGTCAGCAATACCTTAAAAAAAGAAAGGAGGAAACTTTATATCTGTCACCACAACTACAACCATTGACAAAAGTCCTTGGGAGAGTAATGCGGAGTTCTTCTTAAACTCATTGATAATTCATAAAGAAAAAACAAAAGAAATTAATGTCTAATGAGGGTTTGAAAATCAGATGAAAAACTGGTCATTTTTGCTTCCTTAATTTCTCCTTCTAAGATCATTTTGTTTAAGAAGTAATATCAAGCATTCGACACAGTGTTTCATCACCAGATGAATCACCTCGAAGTTCCTCAAAAATACTTCGCTGCGCGTCGTATTTTCAACTCTCTTCACGGTGTTTCACCTGGTGATGAAACACTGCGTCTCATGCTTGATATAGAGCGGTTTTCATTTGAGTGTCGAAAAGTAATTGGTTTTGCACTTTCTACACGATGCGATTGGCTTAAAAGATTCGCGCCACCTTTTCATCCAATCAGAAGTAAAACCAAAGCCAATTGTGACGCGCTCGCATGCATTTTCCCGCGCTTTGTGTCCGCCACATGTAATTACTTCGAGTTTTGATTGGTTCAATGTATTGTCTGTGTCCTATGTGATTGGCCAGAGTAATTACTTTGGTTTTGGTTTTACGACACTCAAACGAAAACCACTCTATTACATGATTTTCTGTAATTTCTGGGTTCCTTCATAAAACAGTGCATCCTTTTCGAAATTTTCTTACAGCTCTCTCTCACTCCACTCTAAACAAAGTTGAAACTCGAAAAAATTCTGGATACAGGCGTCCAACGTTGTTTGTGGGTTGAAGGGATCAGGGGTTGGGTATTGGTATGTTAGTTGGAAAACGCCCCAGAAATGCTAAAGTGTCCCAAGACTTTTGTCCATGATTGTACATGTCGCTTACTCAACCAGACTTGGACACCTGTCAAGGAAGAAAATGTACTTCATACCTTTAATCTCTGATCACGTTATGGAATCATGTTAGAAATGTTTTATACGCTTTACCTTGTTTGGGTCCCTTTTGAATAAGTCAGATCTCACTCCTGGTGTAGATATCACTAAATTTGGCGTAGTGTAACTGAACTACAAGAACAAAGAATACTTTGGTGAGCTCCGTATAAACTGCATGTATGTGCTAAGGTATAATCATCGTTAAACACGACCATTGAGTTTAGTTTGGTTTATGCAGCATTAAATACTAATCCACTCCAGGGTTACCCTCTTGCAACGTGTATACACACAAGGTAGGAGGAAAAATTGATTTAAAATTGACCACCGTGCCTCAACGTGTCATTAACGCAAGCTGAATAAGCAAATCCTGATACCCAAGGAAGTTCCTACTCTTAATGGTATTGTTGATAGATTGGTGTCACACACTTGCATTCAATCATAATGATGTTACTTTACATACAATTACATGCATCTTAACACATCATCTTGTACTGAATGTGAATTCAATTCAGCTCGAGAAAGCAACGCTTCACTGTTTTAGGTCACTCTCAGTTGGAGTCGCACCACTCTTGAGGGAATGGTTAACAAAAAATCTTCGCCAAGAAAGCCGAGTTCTGAGTCAGTCACTAATACTACTGAAAAAAGCTTATCATGCTTAAAATAACACAGCTACTTGATAATGATGATGACAGCAAATAAGAAATATTAAATGTATTTACCAAATCTCCCACGGTGGCCTTGCTGTTCGGAGTGACGCCTTCTAGAAACTGAAGAACGTAATACGTGTACCTGTCTATCACGTGAACACCAATGGCTGGGTCTTCATGATGCTAAAAAAAAATAGATAACGATGAAAAGAAAATAGTAAACACAACAACTTTCCTATCCAAAGTTTGTATAAATACATTTGTCAAGAGAAAAAAAAAGTGAATTCAGTGTTAAGGTAGAGTGCGTAGATTTTCTTGTTGGGCAAGTAGCTTTTAAAGCTTACAGGGTCCAAGCAAGTCATCCTCTTACAAAATCATTGACTAAGACAAGCAAGAAGTAGCCCTGAGAAGGCAAAATGTGAGAGCTGCTTGCCCTAAAGACAAGCTGGAATTCAATTTTTTTTTTAGCTCTGTTAAAGTATCAATCTTTGAAGCTGAGATCCTGGATTCCAGTCCGAGATTGAACAGTCATCTGGAATTTAATTAGGGTCCCTGTACACAAAGATGAACTCACAGAAAGGGAATCTTCTCCAACTAAACTGCTGCCAACGCCAAGAATGTTTGGTGAGTAAAGCTTCTGTGTCATGGAGTATGCTTGGCAGGTGTCCACGATCAAGAACACTTCATTATACCTGCAATGATCCAAAAATAGAGAGGTTAAAAATGAGGGACTACAGAAGTATACCAAGCAGCTCAATGACTTGACTGTAAAGGATTACTCAGTAGCAGATTGAGTCTAGTCTAGGACAGAGATAGTCTGACAGAACAGCACACGTTTGCAACCACACTACTTGTTTCCATGCAAAATAACATCTGAGGAACAACTGCGGGTTGGTCAAAGCAAATTCCCTGCAAGGCACAATCAGTCAGAAGTATTACCCAGATCTGGGTAGTGAACAACATCAGTACGGCTCTCAGACGTCATTTCGCGAGGAGACTAGCATCATGACATGTTTGCCGTTCTCTCAGGCTAGGCTAGAGAGGGTTCTACACTCCTGGGTCCTTTCCCTTGAGGTCTGACATTGTTACTGCCGCACCCACCGTCGTTTTTGCCACATTTGCTCAAAGGCATCAGCCAACTCTATGCTTGTAATCTCCTCAGAATCTTGAAACTTAAGAAACCCATCACCCCCATGGCCTAAAAGCAAAAACGAAAAACAGAAGCGTTACAATATTAAGATATTCCCTCCACGCCTTTGAGTTTTCATAGGAAACTTAATCATGTTAATAACAAACCTGTCATGTAGACGAGAATGTTGCTTCTTTCATCAGAAAGTAATCGCTTGGATCTTGGAACACTGGATGGAAGACGACCTGTTATATAAAAATATGGAAAATATCAAGTGATCACAATTTGCACTGAGAGACAGGAAATAATTTGCAACTTATAGTAATGTTGTAGTTAATGGTGCAGGGTGGGAAGCCTTCTTGGAAAATTTAAAAGGAAAGTAAGTTTTCTTGATTTTACCTGTCAAGATTCTGATGAAATTTTCCACTGTAACCTATAACAAAAGGTTTTAGACGTTTAATGTTACTTAGTGCCTTCAATTATGGTTGCAATGCTAGGCAAAGAAGGTAAAATTTAAAGTGTTTCAAAATCTTCATTGCATAAAAAACTTACTATACCAGAAGGAAGACAGGTGGAGCACAGGATTTTGACATAATCATAACTATCATTGCAAAATTATTGATTGGTACTGACATATGGTAAATGAAGAACCTGCCTTTCCTTTTCTTTCCTTTTTGGATTCATTGGCACTTAAAGTATTAAAGTTTCTCACATGACAATGGTGCAATACTCTATTTTCCCTCAGGAGGCTGCATTTTTTAATCCTACAACGGGACTATGATGTCATGATGAATAGCCTTGAGTATCCCATATTAGATCCTTAAAGCTGGCCATAGCATGCTGGATAAATTTGCCTAGACTGGACTTGACTTGCTTCAGCGACATTTTTCCTCCTGACTGATGATCCTACTAAAATTAATTTTCGAAAGTCTACATGCTGTTATATGAAGCAGGTAAAGTACAACAAATAGAAGCAGAGCTGAATAGGTATGGTATCCATGCTATAGGTGTGGAAGGGAGCAGGTGGAGCTACAAAGCTACATAGAATACATCAAGGTAGGGTAAAAAGGCAACTATAGTACATGTATGTGCTTTATATGGCACTTGCACCCAAGGGATCTGTTTAAGTGTACCTCGTATCCTCTGTAATCCACTTCAATGTCATCACCGTAGACATTGATATGCTGATTAGCATTGTTAAACACTGTGCCTGTGAATGACAAGGGGAATGAAATGATTGAGTTTCTGTATAATTATGTTAAAACCCTAAAATCGCAGATGATTTTAATTCAGACAAAAGAAAACTGTCCAAAATTTCTATGTCTTAGAATTTTACAAAGCTCATTTAAGTTAAAAAATATTGTGCAATTATGTTAGTAATAAGTATACATTAAACAGGTTAAGTAGAAGTATCCAATGACCCTGTCCAATTGAGTATGATTGTGCAAAACAGCTATGCCTGTCTGGCAAAACAATTCAATAAACCACGTGGAAATACAAAGCTGCGACTCAAGATCACTGGGATCTGTTACAATATTTGAGAGCAATTGAGTTCCAACAAAATGGCTGTTGCCAAGGTGAGAGAAATTTTCAGATCATCCTTAAATTTTTCCCTTACACCTTAGAGGGCTAATATTGTTTGTTATGTACACAGGAAAATTTGAGCCCTGTGATGCTTAAGGAAAGATTTTACAAAAGTTTAAATATAACAAGGATTTTTTTGCAAAACCACTCAACCATGATTGGGTGGTTAGAGTTGTTTTTCCCATACAAATCCTTCTAATCTTTACCAGCCATAGTAATCACTATTTTGGAGATATACAGCAGAAAACTTGCAGGTTTCTTAATTTTATATGCTCTTTCAGTTGATGCTAAGCTGTAGCTAAAAACTGTTTTCTTGTTTAGAGAAAGTTGATTGCATGACCAACTGCTGCAAAAGACCTGTTCATCACTCCTCTAGAAATGACATGTGGGCCATCAAAATGATGCCCATGAAATCCCAAATCTTTTCTGTCAACAGATTTTGAAAATATAAATCCTATAGGTACTGTCGTAAGTGTAAAGTTTCTTGATTGATTATGGATAATTTTTTTAAACATTGAGAAGTGTGAAAGGTTTGAACCCAGGAGTCAATTCATAAGTACATGTAAGTTTAGCAAGATTATCCAGGTAAACGTAGTCCTAATTCTACATAGGACTGTTGTTGACAGTGACTGACGTTTCAACAACCTGTGTGGTAGTCATCTTCAGAGAGTGAACTCGTCAGTACAGAACAGGATTGGCAAGCTTGAAAGATGCTATATACTTCTACTATTGCTTTAGATTTTAGAAAATCTGTAACAGGAATTGTGGCCACTATGTGAAAATGGAGAATCTGGAATGTTATTTTCCCTGTGAGAATTTTATAGCTGAGGAACCACCTCTTGTAAGGTGGGCCTTGGTAGATTTCTGCTTATAAGTCAGTGAAACATAGAGGTTTAAATCCTTTGTAAGGAAAAGTATCACTAATGGTGTATCACAACTTCCTACACCTCCTACATGTAATTTCTTTGAAAAATCATAATTATCTTATTAAAGGTGATACGAACAGTGTAGGAAAAACTTAAGACTCACCTGGCCTTGGATTGCGGGCATTACAGGCCATGTCATCAGCAAGCATAACAATAATGTGACTGTGTGAATATGAAAGTAAAAAGACAGAAATTATTGTAAAATATGAAAATTAATTTATACTAACCATCAAAGACAATATAATAATACTATTTTTCAGGCATATTGCCAAGATGTATGAAAAAAACTATCTTGCTACAACTAGCACAGGTGTACTTGTAGCTGCCCACTGGCTTTTCTTATGGTTACTTTCTACAGACCTTGTTTGAATCCCCTTATAAATACTTCACTTGGAGGCTGATAAAGATATGCTGGTCAGTGAAGCATTATTTTAAACTGATCACATGATATGGGACTGCATAAGACTGGGCTCTCATTTCCAGAAAAGCAGTTTTAAGGGGTGTCACAAAAACTCAGAACTCAGACCCAACTTAAAATTAAACCGAGTGTCTGTGTTGTCGAGACATCCAGGGGTCTGAGTTTTTCACGGTCGGAGGTCTGAGTTTTTGTGTCACCCCAGTTTTGCGACGTTTCTATTATTGACTCTATAATTCTCTGTATACAACATACCACGCAGCTCCGGTTTTTCGGTAGCAAAGTGTAGGTTGTGCAGTTAATCCCAATGTTTAAAACCCCACACTTTCAATTTTTGTTTGTTTGTTGACGAGTGAACGCATCTAATTACATTTCTTGATATTTAGAAATAATTTACCTACCTATCGGGGATTCCAAGTCTTTTGACACTTCTATAAATGGACAGCACGTTAGCTACATGGCGATAGTTGAACCAGAACCGAGACGTACAAACCTAAAAAATAGAGAGTTTTAAGTCCGCTTCCTCTACTCCACTGTCAGTGATGGTTTTATATTTTTTCTCTTACCAATACCGCCCAATTGTTTGTGTGATCACTCTTCAAGAATTTATCGAAAGATTTCTCCATTTTTGCTGGCATGGACTGAAACAACAAGGCTATCACAACTGGCAGCAGCACACATTTTACCGCCATCTTGGTTTTACGAATACCGAAAGGCTTCATGGGTAACTCCACTCTACGAGGCGTGATGCACTGCGTGATGCGAGAGACTTTTGTTGATTTTTTCTGTCAGTTTTTTCAGAAATTTGTAGAAAGTTGAATATACGTTGGTATAAGAAGATTTGAAAGCCGTCAATAACGGTGTTAATGTTTCCGTTTCTTTTTTTACGACTGCCACAGGAAAATGTTGCTGGATTTCCGATTGTTTCCGATTCATGACGAATTTTGACAAATGGTAATTACCATGTTGTCATAGCAACGATGGAACCAGTTCGCTCAAAGTGTTAGAACCTTCGACGGATGTCCAATTTGTTCGCCTCTGAATGTAAACATTCAAGAATAAGTATAGATCATGACTGCCGAGGAGAGTAAAGATTACATGGCAAAAACAGAGGTTCATCAGCTTTTCGAGGTATAATGTCGGAGAATCAATTATGTGTAATCTGTGCCACGGTGTGCGAAACAGCTCCAATTTGAGAGATTCCCGCATGATAACAGTCACCAATAATTAACAGTGACTAATGGATATGAAGACCGCTTCTATGATATTTCTAAAATGAAATTTGTAGACTTTGTCCTCCAGTTTATAAACTATTTAGTAGTTTTGAAAATTTTACTCCCTTCATCAAGTTTGGATGTACGATGTACGTTTTTGTAGCCCCCTTTGTGGGGCGCAGCAACTAAAGGCGAATGATAATCTTTATGGTTATCCGCAATCTTATAGAATCGAAGGTGCATCTTTTAACAATTTCAAATGCGAAAAAAAATACATATCCTGTAAGCTCGAGGAAATGGAAAAAGAAAACTAACTTAAAAGGGACCAGTTTCGGCTGAAGTTAATTGCAATGTTTATCTAAATTAGCGCAATACATAAATTTTTCAAAAATGTAAGCTTACTAGTTACAATTGCTTACACCACTGTAACATGATGTTTGCCCATATTTCAATGACTAAATAAGTGAGGGATTTTCTTTCTGTAACTTTATTGCACCGAACCGAACAGCCTGGTTCCATCAGACCTTTTCTGCGGATGTTTTTTTAAAGTCCTCACCTGCATGTTTACTTTCAAAATGGAATATCAATAGCGACAAATAAACAAATTGATTGACGTATGTGTGCCAGCCTGCCAGGTGCGAACGATAATTGTTGTGTTTATAAAGATTTGTTAAAATCCTAAGTGCATGACTTAAAATATGTTTCTTTTGTTTTTTGATCTGAACGTTCTACAACAGCTCAAAGAGTTAACCTTTTGAGAGGCCAATGAAATTGATAAGAATTAATTATTAAATTTTCCATGACATCTGTTATTTTTAAGTGCTGTAGTTTTTTAATTATGTCAATGATTTTTTTTCAACAGACTAAAAAATCTTGATCTTTTTTTTTCTGCAGGGGATGCTGACTGGCCTACTTTACCATAAGCCAGAGGATCATTTAGCTTTTCTGGAAAATTGCATCTCCCTCGCAAAAACCGAAAAAGACATCAAGTGGAACACTTTCCTTGATGTCAGCAAAAAGCCATTACCGCCCATCCCAAAAACTGATGGACCCATTAAATCTGAGGCTGGAGATGAGGTACGCACTTTCACAACTGAACCAGAATTGAAAACAAGACAACCTCTTCCACCAATCAGTGGGCAGCGTCCATCCATTGACGATGATGAGAAGGACTTGACAGAAACGAATATTTTAACATCAGAATCAGAGGAGGAGGTGGAGGTAGAATTTTCAGGGCAGAGGATCGTGTTTGTTCTTGGTAAGTGTAAAGTATTGTAAGGTTATGCTAATTACCTTAGGGGATGGGGGACACCCATATAAAAGGGACTGTTAATTGCAGATTTTTGTCTCACTTAAATTAGTCTTTGGGATGGAAAGTCATGATATTTGCCCATTCAGGTATCGCTGAGGTCTCTGCATAAAGAAATGTACAAGAAATGCTATGACACTGATCTCACAGAAATCTAACTTTTATAAATAAAGAAGACAACATCCTTCACATTTATTTAGATCCCTTACTCTTATTTAGATGTCTGTTTTATTATGGTCTCCTTTAGGGGTCAGTTTAAGCTTGAGCCACACCCACATTGGTCTCCTTTAGGGGTTTAATTTTAATTTTCCGGTAAGCATCCCCGTTTATTTCAATTAAATCAGTATAATGTTTGACAAGGGGACAAGGTACAAAAAAATTTAACTGATTATTCCAAACAGGTTTCATTTTTAAAGGTGGTTGAACATATTTCTATAACACCAAGGGCTTTATCAGTTTCATCTTAAACAAATTATTGGTTGCAAGATAGAAAAGTTTTGTGCGGATGGGGACATGTCATGTACAGGGGACTGCTTTCACATCCTACATATTTCTTTCCGTTTAGGGCCAGTTTTTCCTTGATGCAAATTTGAAATCAACTTATTCATGCATGTACTCCTTTGATTCTTGTACTCTTAAAAAAAAACAGAAGTAAAAACAAAGTATAGTTAAGTTAGGCCCGGTTCAGATGCCGAACTTTTCATGAGCCGAACCTAATTCAAATTAAGGCCGACACAAACTATTTCGTCCCCCTGAATTGATTCGGATGCCGATCTTAAATCCAGCCGAACTAAATTAAAAAGGAGAAAAATACTTATTTTGGTGAAACTGCTTGCAAAATACGTTATAAGAATTTATGCTTTAGGTTCAGTACATGAAAAGTTTTGTGTCTGAATCAAAACTGTTCCAAAGTCGTTCCACAGTCGAAATTCCTTGGCTAGGCTTGAAGAACGGAAGAACGGCCGGCTAGCTGTTCCAAATTGAAATAGGCGTTCCTAATTGATTCAGATGCCAAACTTTTCATGTACTTAATTCAATGTATGAGGTTCGGCTCATGAAAAGATCGGCGTCTAAACTGGGTCTTACTCATACTGGAGACCGGGAGATTCCCTGGGCATAATTTATGGGTGCCTGTAGACTTAGATTTTGTCACACAAAACAAAAACTCTTAATGTACACTACACTTTTCAGTACACTTTGTTGCAGATTTCTCTGTCAGCATTGTACAACTAACATTGTCAAACTTAATTGAAATAGCAATGCAGTTTGTTGCTTAAATCCCTAACATCATCGCTGCATCAATAGCGAACACTGCAACTTCAATTCCATGAGGGGACCCATACAGAGGAGAGTTTGGCACATAATAATGTAAATTATAATGCTTCATTATTAAGCTAATAAAAAGAGCTGCATCCTAAATTATATACAGTCAATCATTCATCCTTGAACACTTTATGTGAACACCACAGGTGGACCAGGATCAGGCAAGGGGACCCAGTGTGCTAAAATTGTTGAAGAATTTGGTTATGTACACCTGTCTGCTGGAGATCTTTTGAGACAAGAAGTGGCCAAGGGAAATGAAAGGGGACAAATGATTGAAAATATTATGAAGGAGGGAAATCTTGTACCTCAGGTAACATAAGTATGTAGATCACTTTAACTTTTTTGTAGTTGTCAAGGTTGTCATCAAGTTTTGAATCAGCAAATAAAGATTCATCTGTAACACAAAAATTTATGGACACCTCTAGCTTTACACTTTGATGACCCTTAGCAATGATGGGCGCATGGGGGAGGGAGGACCAAAAGGCAGGCAGCCTTACTGTGATTGCTATTGTTGTCTCTTTGTGGACTTTGTATGTGTTATTTTTTCTTGCCATTTTTTCCTTTGTAAAAATATTTATCTTTTTTAATGTAAGGTAGAGGGTTGTAACCGATAATTATAGACTTAATTGTATTGAGCTGTCAAATTATGTCTGCTCTGAATTGTAAAAGAAAAACAATGAGCACTGCCTTAACAGATGTCCACACCTTCTTGGCTTAATTTTAACTCCAAGAAGTTTCTAACTAGGTCTGAATTTATGACATAATTTTTTGTTGGGATCCATCTTCACAGGAAATTACCATTGAGTTGTTAAGAGATGCTATGAGACAACACAAGGAGTGTCCTGGATTCCTTATTGATGGGTTTCCTCGAGAAAATCAACAGGGGATACAGTTTGAACAAGAGGTTAGTATCACCTTATGAATTGATGCATGGGTTCGGTGGGGATGGGTGGACAGGAGAAAGGAAGGGAGGGAGAAGGTGACAAAAAATGCCCGTTGTATAGTGCATTTTTAGAATCTTTTTACCTTATTATAGCAAATAAACGCTTGTTTTAATAAAGGTTTTTGAATTTTACGCGACTTAAATTCACACCAATTAGAGGGAAAAGTACTTTCAAATAAAGGAAATAAACGCGAAAGAGAGGGTACGTGTAACATTTCAAATTGAAGGAAATCGACGCGAACTATAGAAAGAGACAAAACTTGTTGAGACAACCGGGACAAATGTAAGCGTATAATCCGAAATGTAAGCACTATTCGGGGTACTTTTTTTACACGTACGGGAATATTAAAGGAAAGGAATCTGGTCACTTCGTGCATTCTTCTCAGTTTCACAGATACTAGCGGATCTCCACCCTAATTAAATAAACTGCTCTCTCCTGGTGCCAACAATATCTGGAGTGTATGAAGACTTGGGGCCAAAATGATGGATACTAAGGTCGCGGGAATAGACCTTTACAAACATGGCGCAATTTAAATCAACGCAAATTTTTGAACTTCACGTTAATTTCCTACAGAAGCATATAACCCCGATCGGGGTTATGTGCTGCTGTTTCCTAACATAAGGTATTTTCCCGGGAGGGTGAAGGTGCCTCAAGGTGCCTTAGCTGTTCAAATATTGAATTGTAAGACACTCAATCCATATTCTTTAATCATAGAGTCTAAGAGTCTGTTTAGTGTTATAGTGTGTTTAGCCAGACTCTGAACAATTAGCCTGCGAGCAGTCTTTTCTTTTTCTTTGCAAAGACCTATAACCCTTCCACGCGAACGGTAAGCGGCGAAGCCCTCATGCTGCGATAAATACTGGCTGGGATAAGAACGGGACGGATTTTAAAAGAAAAGGCGGACTGCAAGCAGTTTACTGAACAGTTTTCTTTTTGAAAAGGAGGACGAAAGGAGGGAAGAGGAGGGAAACGAGGGAGGGGCAGGGATCCCTTTCCGTCTCCTTTCACTTCCCTTCCCTCCCCTCCCCTTGCTCGTGCTTTGGTTTTCATCTAATTGGCAAACAAAAGGTTTCATAACGATGTGCACCTGCTACGTGTTGTATACGGCTAACCTGAAAACAGGCCCTCCCGGGCGACCCGAAATGTATGAAATTTTAAAGTTGTTCTGTTGTTTTTTTGCGTTTGTTGTGTCAACAGGTCGTGGAAAGTGATTTCTTACTGTTCTTTGAGTGCACTGAAGAGGTTATGGAGGAGCGATTACTCAAACGTAGTGAAACAAGCCAGCGTGCCGATGATAACATTGAAACGATTAAGAAGCGATTTAAAACGTTCGTTGAAAAGACGTTACCTGTCATTGATCATTACGAAGAACTTAACAAAGTCAAAAGGGTAAGTTTCGCATTGGTATAGAATTCTTTGTGTAATTTTTGGTAGCATCGGTAGGAATGTGTAGTAAACGTTTGTCTCTTTTGCATTACTTTAACTTGGTATTCCAAGAGAATAGCTGAGAATGAACCGTCTGCAGACTACAGACGCTACAAAATGTTCTTTAGTAAGCCGCTAAAAATGACAATACCGGGGGAATTCATTAAAGTGACAAAAATGGGGGCAACAGTAACGCATGAAACTCATAGCGACGAATAATCCGACAATACGTGTAATTTTCCCGTTTAGTAATTTTGGTTAATTAATTACTTTTAAATGACTCTAGCTGTAGTCTTTGAATACCAAGAAAACCCTTTTTGCTCCATGAGATTTCTGTTACAGATATGGTTTGTGTGGTAACAAATTAGTGCGCGGTGTGCAATATAGCCTCAGTGCAGTTGCCTCCTCGCCCGATTTTATTGAGGGGAGGGGTGGCTATACACAGGCAAGTTCAATCTCGTCTTGCTAAATATTTAGTAATACGCGATTGTTCTATAACGTTTTTCTCTTTTTTTGTTCCAGATTGACGCTAATCGTGGTGTGGATGAGGTATTTGCTGACGTACGGTCACTGTTCGGCGCTCTTCCTCCAAAAGAGGTGAAGAAAATTAAGAGAAAGAAAAAGAAAGCTGAAGCCAAGGAAAAGGGAGATGAAGAGGAAGAAGAGTGGATCGAGTTTTCTGGGCAACGGATAGTGTTTGTGTTAGGTAACGGATCAACTTGTTCATTACTGGACTAACTAAGAACATTAACGAGGTCCAACAACGTAGTCCTCGAATCTTTTCCTTGCTTTAGAACGCTCAGCTATTTGTTTCGCTTTACGTTCATTTCAGAAGCGAGTGTGCTCGGAATGTAGTAATTATGCCCTAAAATCAATACAGTCCTTACCTTGCAATGACTAACTTTTGACTTACGATTACCATTCTTTTTAAATTTAGGTGGCCCTGGCTCTGGTAAGGGAACCCAGTGCAAGCGTATCGTGGAAAAGTTTGGCTACACTCACCTTTCCACCGGTGATTTACTGAGAGCAGAGGTGGAGAATGGCAGCGAAAGAGGACAAAAGATCGCTGAGTTAATGGAGCAGGGCCAACTGGTTCCCCAGGTATGGTTGATACTGTAGTTACATCAGCTTCGGTTAAGTTGATCATAGATGGAATAATCCAGAACAGCGAGAGAAAACTCGTTGGAAGATGTTGACCACTCCCTGTACTCGTGGCACCCTTCTGGAATCCAAATTTCTTTCAGATATCACAAGCCCTCTTACTAATCTCTTTTGCCCCGTTTTATGACTTCCAGGGTGTGGTTATAGAGCTTCTGACAGATGCCATGCTGCGCCATCCTGACTCGCCTGGATTCCTGATCGATGGGTTCCCACGTAAGCTTTCCCAAGGAGAACAGTTTGAAGAAGAGGCTAGTATTGGTTTTTTTATCACTTACAAGCATCAGCATCAAAGAAATCATGAGACATTCTTTTCTTCAAAATCCATCCCAATAGCTCATATTCATGTTTACGTCACAGGGCTCAAAATAACGGCCGGTCAAAATGACCATTTGTCCGGACAATGTTCGGCCGGTCGTTTTGATCGGACACGTAAGCAGAGCGACTAGAAAAAAGACCTCATACCATTACGTTTCAAGAGAACAAGCATCTTTTTTCACTTTATGTTTTTGCTTTCTCTTTCTCTCTGGCCCGTCAACACCACCTGTAACAACTGCAAGTTCAGTTTGATCCCTGCGTCAGGCTTGTCCTACTTCAATCATTTCACCACCAAACCACCTTTGTGAATATAAATTCTTTGCTTACTGCACTGGGAATTCACAATTGTGAAACTTTGCAGGTTTTCAATTCTGAAGCGAGGATAAATTTCTACTCTAACACAACCGTGCTTGGGGCCTAGTGATGGAACTTAATCCAATCCTTCTGCCATCCCAAATCAGTTAGTTTCTCACGGGTGGAATGTTTTATTGGTTTTATGGTATAATTATTCAATTAAGAGCTAGATTTTCAGAAAGCACAATAATTGATACAGTATTTGATTTGATTTCATGTATTGTAGGTGACAGAGTGCCATTTTGTCTTGTATTTCGAGTGCAGCGAAGAAGTTATGGAAGAGAGACTTATCAAGCGCGGACAGACAAGTGGAAGGGTGGACGATAATGCTGAAACGATAAAAAAACGATTCAGTACTTTTGTGGAAGAAACCCTACCAGTTATAGAAAGTTATGGAGAGAAAAACAAGTTAAAAAAAGTACGTACCGTAAATAGCATTGTTTTCCTTCCTCTTGGAATTACCTGTATATTGACCCTCGTTTTTTGAAAATCTCACAGGCTTTCCGATTTCCTTTCATGGTTTAGTGCTGTTCTGGAATGAGAACATTCAATCATTATTTCTGCTTGAATCCTTTTATATTTTCTCACTTTTATCCATGTAAAGAATATATGGACTTTCTTGTCGATATTGTATCGTTCTTCCTTTTGGGCTTACCAAACCTCTGTTGTTGTTCTTACGCCCACATCTTGTTCCCTTTTGTAAAGTTTAAACTGATCTGTTTGAACAGGCTTTCAACGCGATTTAACACCTTTGAACGCGTTCAACAATGTTGGGTGATATAGTTAAATAAAGCTGGCCTCAATGTTTAAGGTTAGTCATTAGATTTTGTTGTGTTGTTTCAAAGGTGGACGCCACACGCTCTGTGGACGAGGTTTTTACTGATGTATGTGCCATCTTCGGAGATCTTCCAAAGCTTGAAAGACGGAAGAGAAAGAAAGGCAAGGATTTGTATTAACACGGTATCTCTCCAAGGAGTAAAACGTCTCGCTTAATCGCCGCAAAAAATGCACAGTAGATAAGTTACATTATACAGAAAGGCTATTGCTATCATCAACCTCGTGCTTTGCTCCATTATGCCGAGAACTTTGCATTTTTCAAGAAGATACGTTGACGTTGTAGACTGTAAACGTGGCTGTTTAGTTATTCAAACACCTTTTATTTGGCGGAAGTAAAATAAATGGGATAAACAAACTTAAGAATTTTTAATGTGACGTGTTGTTTATTTAACGAAAATTATTAGGTTAATGGTTAGCATGCGTCCTGCTTGGTGCTAAGATTCGCTGTATCGTATCCGCAGTATCAGTATTGTGGCAGCGTTTTTCGTTCCTTGGTATAGACCAGTTATATTGTTTCTGACAGAATGATACCTTAAACTGTTTCCTTTTCGTTTTATTGCCATCGTGTTAAATTGAAAACCCACACGTCGACCCGAAATACACTACTAAAGGGCGTACGCAGAACGTTTTGCTAAGACCTGGCATAGGAAACTTTGAGTTAAATTAAACATCGCAGAAGAAGGTGTTTTAATATCGCTGGAGTAAAGAGTATTCTGCAGAGATCAGGAGACCAAGCGAAGGGCCACTACATTTACCTGTTTTGAAGCAATGGTACATTTGGGCGTTTACGACGATAATTTTGTTAGTTTCCCCTTTGCTACTTTCTAGCTCCACTTTTGTTTTAACACCTTAAGGAGAATGTTTGCACCTTTAGTTTAAATAATGATATAGTTTATTCATACGCTCTGGTCTTAGTGTATTTTGAAAACACTCAATTCAAAGTCGGACAACTTCATCTTTCTAGTGTTGACTTCTCTTCTTCTTCTTTTCATCTCCAACGTAGTTAAAAAGACCGAGAGTGATTCTGAATACGATGAACTTGCTGAAGGCGTAGAAGACTTGTCCCGAATCATAGAAGGAAAACCTATAAAGCTGCGACGAAAAAAGAAGAAAAAGCAAGAAGAGGAGCAGCCGAGAACGCCAATCTACGAGCAACCAATTGTGACCGAAGAGTTTGTGCCCCTTATGGATGACACCATCGCAAAAACCGACGGGAAAGGACTCCTGAAAGTTAGAGTCATATTCGTCATAGGTTAGATACGAATTTTTTATTATTATTCTCTAAAGCCAACGTGGCGTAAATGTGTACTTTCAGCGATAATTGTAACGACATTTCCCGATTTCACATCGGTTTGGCCTTCGCTTCTTATTTTTTTGTTTTTAGGTAGGGAGTATGGGAACGCCACATACTGATGTTAAATTTAAATAATTTTTTTGGGCCACTGAGGTACGTAGTGTACCAAAGCTACAAAGAAGAGAAAGGCGAGGGAAATACACGTCAACCACGCACACCCGTGCGCACATCAATTTATTCCCCCCTGTGTTGACCTTGTGACAGCGTATACCCAATGCAATGGATTCAGGATCCTCGGGCTGTTTTAAAGGAATTGTTCACTTCGTTATGCTATAACGCATTCATTCCTTTCAAGAAAAACTCAGTACTACCATTCACTACTTTGATACTGTCTCTGTTACTAGGTGGTCCTGGGTCTGGTAAGGGGACTCAGTGCGCCCGTATTGTGGAGTCGTTTGGTTATACTCACCTGTCGACTGGAGACTTAGTGAGAGCTGAAGTTCAATCTGGTTCACCAAGGAGCAAAGAGCTGGTGCAAATTATGGAAAAAGGCGAGCTAATTCCTATGGTAAGTGGGCTTGTATAGATTCAATGAATGATACCAACTCACGTAAGATTAGTTATCGGTAAGATGTCACCCGACCAAGTTGAGGCCAAAAAAAGTTCCTTCTTTAGGTACTGAGCCACAGATTACGTACAACAAAAGTAACAATACAACCAAACAATAAAGCCCCAAGTAGAACTCTATTGTTTGGTTCCTTTCCTTCTTTTGTGATGACGGTACCTGCAGAAAGACCCCAAGAAAGCCTGTTTTGTACATGTAGTTTAAGTGCACAGTCGAACGAGAGAAATGTACAAAAACTAATTAAAAGGTTGTCAGTTTCACTGTTACTTTTTGTGTCTATTTTGCTTTTGGGATCGTTAGAAATACGGATCAAAACATTGTTGAGGGACATAGGGGTCCTCGTCGTCCCTGCGAGTGAAATTGCTATCATCGGAGTGTAGTGGTGGACCTCTTTTACTCGTACATTTGTTGGAATTGTCCATCCGCTCTGAAGAAACCAAGGGCATTTTTGACGAGTTTCTAATGATTTGTCTTTCTGAGGGTATGGGGGCTGTAGCCTCGTCCCCAGGGTCTCTCATAATTCTTCCCGTCCCCCTCGCTCCCTCAGGGGTGGGGTGATAAAAGACCCTAGAAACGAGGCTGAAGGGGTGATTGTATACGTACTCGCTAACCTAGTTTCCGTGGTAACAAAGCGGTATTCTGATAATTCTCTTTCAGACAGTAATTCTGGAGCTACTGCGAGTTGCCATGGTGAACATTCCTAACACCAAGGGATTTATCGTAGACGGTTTTCCTCGAGAACTGGAGCAAGGGAAAGAATTTGAAAATGAAGTAAGTTGAAAAAATATTTGTTGGACAATGCTGTAAATAGTGTCAAATTGTACTTAAACTCGTAATATATTTACGTGCAATGGTCGATGCTACGTTGCAAAACTTATGTAGATAACTTGCCGTATAGTTCCACGAAAATAATTGGGCTAGCGTCCAACCTCGTCCCCAGGGAAAATCCCTTTTATGAGGTCGGCCAACGTCGATAGTTTTCCCTTGACTATTGGGTCAAGCAATTGTAGTGACGACCAAACACTGGCAATTTCCTTTCAAAGGCATTTTCAGCATTTTAATCACGGAAAATTTTTGATGTGACTTGTATCTTTTGGGGGTGAGAAGGTGGGGCAAGCTGTAGTATTGTTGCCATTATAACTATTTAATTTAAAAGAGCTTTGTGTTCAGTAGAAGTCCAGGCAGTTAACTGAAAATCCACGTAAATAATTATAAACAAATGGTCCAAATCAAACACAGTATGATCAAAACTCCCAAATGATGAGAGGCAAACTATTTGGGGGTGATTTATAGAATACCAAAAAAAAACCGTAGACACAACTTTCAAAGAAAGTCAATGGAAAAGTTAAATGGCAACAAACACATACGCGTCACTTATAACTCAGTCACACGCATCTTACATAAAAAGCATCGCACATTGCACGCATTACATATGACACGCGTCACACATTGCACGCAACACACATGACACGTATCACACATTACACGTATCACATTGCACACTTAGCACAAGAGGTTACAGGCTTACCACTTTTAATAGCCTAGCGCTTGGAATTCATGTGCGCCGCGTCGCGCGCCCTGTTCTTTCTCGTACATTAACTTCCAAGCGCCTTGTACGCAGGCTACACCTTTAACGAGATTTGTCTTCGGTTTCTTTTTTCCTGAAATATAGATTGCAAGTTGCGAGTTTGTGTTATACTTCGAATGTTCACCGGAAACAATGAAGAAGCGGCTTTTGGCGCGAGCAGAAACGAGTGGACGCGTGGACGATAATGAGGAAACGATTATGAAACGGCTGGAAACGTTCGAGAACCAAACGAAGCCTGTTATTGAGTATTATGAATCACAGAATAAAGTCAAGAAGGTAACCTTGCATCAAGTACTCCATTCATCAAGAATCAAGTTTAAAAAAAAATGCGAAACGCCATTTTGCAAAATACTGAACTAAGAAGATCCCATTTGAAAACACTTTGGAATGCTTCGCAAGCAAATTCTCTTGTCCTCTTTAAATTAGAGTAAACTTCTAAGAACCCTCAGCGTTTTGTTGTTACAATTAATACATATAATAATACACATACAATTTATTTATCGATTATCAAGATTGGTTCTTACTTTTACAATTAACTTTCTTTTTCTTGCCTTAAGGTTTTAGCCGAAGGATCTCCAGATGAAGTTTTCGCCCAAGTTAGTGACATCTTTGAACATCTTCCAAACCGAAAAACAACGTCACTTCATGATTATGACGTCACTTTTATAACAGGTATGAACGTTCGGGACACTTGTTTTTCCGATTTCCTTTTAGAGTCTTGATACTTGGGTTCGTCATAGGGAGATTTGAGGCAAGTGAGTGGCGCAATCAATGCTTATAATGTAGGTTATAATGGGGATGGGCTCTAACGGAACTCATAAAGGTCCCATTCCCACAACCCATGACAGAGAGGTACAAGCACTAGCCCATTCCAGGATCCGAGCTAGTCGGGTCCGCGAAATTGAGAAAGCGCGAACACGAAAACAAAACGGTAGGAAACTGGGTAGAGAAAGAGCCAAAATCACGCGCTCATATTTTCGCCTGCCTTTCACTCACGCGTCACCCCCCATTATCTGAGAGCCTGGAACAGGCTACACAGGTAATAATATAGGGGTGAGGGTGCCAGAGATTGTTGTGTCCCTGTGTCCCTGATTTTTCTTTTACGTCCCACAACAGTCAGACTATCGAGACCTTAAGTGAGAGTGAGCCCACTTTTTGTCATCTATTTTAAAGGCCTGAAATATTTCTGAGCGGTCAATAGTCAATGAAAACGCCCTTGTGAATATGATGGGCAGCGCATTTCACAAGCAGAATTAAAAGTATGGTGCTTTCTAGGGTGGCGGCACAGAAAGGGTACCTCCCTGAGAGTTTAGATGGAACTTTTAAAATTACTGAACCATATAGTCACCTGGTAGGGGCAAAAATGGCTAAGAGCACTCTCTCAATAGTCACTCCCGTCATTTTTATGTGGAATGTGGGAGCCTCATTTTCCTCTGTCACCCCAAGGAACTCAAGCTGTCTTAGAACAGGGAAACTGGCTCTCATCACAAAGAAGTATGTATTTAATTTTTTTTATTAATTACATGGCTTTAGGTCCACCTGGTTTTGGAAAAGCAGAACTGGGTAAAACACTTTCCGAATCAACAGGCAGAACCCACTTATCAGTTGGCTCCCTGCTTAGAGAAGAGGCAAAGAAAGATTCAGAGCGGGCTCAGTTGATTAACGAAGCCATCGTGATGGGCGTATTAGTAGCCACGGTCTGTATGAACTAGAAAATACTGAGGAAATGTCGTTGCGTTTTCTCCCTAGCTTTCTTTTCCGTTATGTTACTTTAGATTTTAATCTTCCCCATTGGGGCGGTTCGGTTTTGGCGCGGTATGTTTCAGTTGTTTATTTCAGTTACCTAATTCCTTTAACACGACCGTATCAGTCGGTTTGCTACCAAAGTTAGGGCATGGTGTTCAAAATTAAGCATTCAAACATGGTATTTGGATTTCTTCCCATAACCCGGCAGTGTCTCTATTGGTAGACTGCTCACCGTCCTCTATTTTTTCATGAGATCGTCGAGATATAGCGCGTCTTACCGTTTATTGCGGCCATCTTGATTTTCAAATGTACCGAGGAGACCGGCGTCCGTGATTATAGCTCTAGGGGAAGGGGGGCGAGAAAAATATTTTTCTCACTTCCTCCCAAACCACCCCCGCCCCCTGAGTAGTTTTGACACTCGTGCAAGATGGCAGCCCGTAAGGTAAAGCGCTCGATCTAGACCATCTTAAGGAAAAATAGGGGACTGTGAACAGTCAACTCTATCTGTTCTTTCTTCCGGAATTTTAGGTTTCCCTAGCTTTCGATTGAAGTAAGTGTAATACATGTACGGTAGGTTTAAGTTGGTTCGTTAGTAACTGGTTGTCATCTCGTCGCGGAATTCTCACCCCCAACTTTAGACTCTGAACTCGGGCCGGCATGTCAGCTGCTATTTATATGTAGCGCTGAGCGAATTCAGAATTCAGATAACCTGCTCAGTTAGTCTTAACTCTGACTTTGATTACTCACGAATTTTAATGGCCTAAGTACAGTGAAACCTCGTTCGACATTGGGGGCGGGGGGGGGGGGGTGGCCATAGAAAGTGTCCGTATTAAGCGGGGTGAATTGTCAGAAAATGTAAGAGCTTTCTTTCCCATTGGACAAAGCAAACTGTTCTAAGGAACGAGGTGTCCATTAAGCGGGGTTTGACTGCATGTATTATAACTGATTTAGCATGATAATGTCCCTTCAGGAAATTGTTTTGGCATTACTGACTGAAGCGCTGGAAAGAGAGGAAAAGAATCTGAATGGATACTGCATCGACGGCTATCCACGTACAGAGGAGCAGCTTAATCAGTTCAAACAAAAGGTAAATCTAGTGGCAAATGATATATCTTGCAAACTAACGAGAGTAACGGTAGAGCAGTGGCGACAACTCTCGCTTTCCTCTAGTTCCTCTAGAAAATTACAAAATACAAATGACGGGCTGCAAACCCAACAAAAACGACTTTTTGATAGTCTGCTCGAGGAGGAACCAGCCAGGCTGTGTACTGTTTATACCCGATTTCGCGGTAGAAAAAAAAGACAAGACAAGAGACAAGAGCACTAGACGCCTCGCGCCTCGCCATGGCTTCAATTCCTTGGAGGCGATGAACAGAACAATTTTTGTTGATTGGTGATCGTAAGTGTTTTATTTTTTTCTGAAATTATTTTGAAACAGGTGTCTGATTATAACAGAATAATCGTGCTAGAGAGTGGTGATGACGAAATGGAACGGGTGATCAAGGAAAGAGCAGAAACTTCGGAAAGAGAGGATGACAAGGAAGAAATATCAAGAACTAAAGTACAGGTCTACAATGAAAACACCCGACCGATGATCGACAGTCTGGCAGATCCTAGCAAAGCTGTTAAGGTATATTATTGTACATTGTACTCACTATCTGCCTTCTCATTAGCTAAAAACCTACAGCTGATTTTGGAAATCAGTGCACCAATCTGATGGTAACGCGCGCGCAGTGCAAGATCTCAAAGAGCAGTTTCAAACAGTGTTCTGTGTGATGGTGTTTTTGTAATAAAAAAATAAAACAATTATTAAATTTTGCTTTTGTGATATCCGGAATAATCAAGGGCACGGTTGGTAAGTGTTATCATCCTCGGCCTGCGGCTCGCCTGATAAGTTTTTCCTTAACCTTAACTTTGATTATTCCGGATATCACAAAAACCTTATCCAATAATTGAACTACATAACAGGCCCTAGTTGTTTAAAAGGTGGATAACGCTATCCACTGGATAAATCACTATCCACTGGATAGCGCAATTGGTTTCTCCAATATTTATCCGCTGGATAGCACTATCCAACGTTTGAACAACGGCTTTGACTCGCTAAGGAGCGAATAATTCGCCACCCTCGTTTCCCAGGTAGCTCTGTTATCTTGGGAATAAAGTTATCCCCTGTTATCCCTGGGAAAGAGGTTTGCTTTGTGCCTTAAAGTCAACGTCACATATGGAAACTCTTTCTTGATTCCTAGCTGAGTAGTACTGTAAGTAAAGCTGCTTATCCTGTCTTGCCAAAAATTGTTAAGGCCATGTCCACTAATGCGTTTTCAAAGAAAATGCAGTGCCATCAAAACCTTATCAATCGATTTTCTTCCCCAACACCGTTTTGACGATTTTTCGACTGTCCACTCTGTGAAGATATCGAAAACGATAAAATTGCACTTGAACTCTATGCGCATGCTACAAACACATGCGCCTGCGATATTTTCGGTCATCGTTTTCATTTTGATGCGTTTTGGTCCGTTTCCTTTTCCGTCCACACTAATCCGATATGTATGCATTTTCGTTTTGATCCACTTTCAATAGCATTTTCAGATTGATGCGTTTTCGATGAAAACACTCAGCGTATTAGTGTAACGGCGGGCCTACATGTATAGATATTTAGGCGTTTTCTAACGAAAGCGCATTAGTTCGGCACTGCAGGGCTTAAGGGTGAGGTGATTTCGTGAGCAGCTTATCAGCCTCATTGTTCAGGACCAAGTCCGTGGTATTTTATTGCCGCGTCGTTTTCTCAGAAGCGTAAAGAAACCTCATGCCAGGTGTACTGAACACAGTTGTTCTTGACATATATATGTATTTACAGACAGCTAGGTTTTGAACAAATCGAAAAAAATTTACAATACCAATAAATAATGGCAACGCGTTCTAAAATGTGAACACTTTTACGTCCCTTGCAGGTTTCTGCTTCAATGCCTCAAGAAGAACTTGTAGAAAAAGTCAAGACACAAATAACAAAGGAGGAATAGTACTGGGCATGACTTCCATCAATACAAAAAAAATCAATTGCAGTCATCAACAAGAATCCACAAAGTCGCCGAAGCAGCTTCATACCGTTCTTCCCTTCATTGAACCTCGTTCACTCATACCGTCTTGTTATTGAACTCATCGTACACCAAAGCCGTTTAATCTCCTCTTATCCGTTTCGAAATTGACAGACAAACAGAGGAATAAATCCAAAGAAAAGCAGCGAAAATATTGTGGTGGATATGAATGCTTCTTAGGTTTTCTTCTGGATTAATTCATTAAAATGTGATGGGGAATCGTCACGCAGATTCGCATATACTGAGCATGTATCGGGCTTATATTGTGCATGTATTGGGCGGGTTTTGAAGGCCAACGACGGCCTTATTAAAGCAAGTTATAATTTATATTGAAATTGTAATGTAAATACTGGTAGGTTCCTAAATGTTAATGTGTGGAAGGTTGTAGTTCTCGACAGTTCTTTGTATACAAGAACTGAAATGACACTAATATGCTAATTTAAAATATGTGCAACACAAACTATTAAACTATAGGTCTAGAACTGCTGGACCAGGAGAAGTGTGCTAAAAAAAGCAAATCCACGTGATAAGTGTACAACACATAATAAATGAATTGTGTAAATTCCGGCCGTTTTGCTTTATCTCTAACCCTCGACCCACTCAGCAATAATCCAGTGACCAATAATCACCGCAAGTTTCAGTCTTGAAAGTGAACATTCAACTTGTTTAATTCGCACGAGTGGTACTGGTTGTTGGAAAAGGTTTTATATTTGTGCGATTGGTTAGAGTCGTGAAAGTGATGTTTCAGCGAAAATGTTTATATAAAATATTACTCAGTTAAACGACACTTGACAATTCCCCACTTCAGAAACTCTGTAGGAAGAATGGGTACAAGCTTTGGGTATAATGATTTGTGGGATCTTTTGGATGGAACACTGAGTGGTTTCAAGGCAACCATTAACCAATCATGAGTCACTCTTGTCCACCGAAACTATCCCAGAAATCGTTGGGCCGAAAGCTTTTACCCATTTCCCTTACAGTTTCGGGAGTGGGGAATGAGTGGCAAATTGTGGGAAGGGGACTTTTTCAGGTGATACGACTCGTACAAGTCGTGGTACTGGTTAAACTATATCTCATTATGGACGCTTAGAATTTGTGTGGAGGGGGGCTTTTTCGAATGGCATGACTCGTGCAAGTCGTGCAAGCCTCATCCAAGCCGGTAGTAAAACTGCACTAACTGATGTACGAGTCGTGCATGCAAATGGTTAAACTGCTCGTATAAGCCGTACCACTTGAAGAGGCCCAGGCAAACGTGTCACATTCACGACTTGAAAGAATTAACAAATGTTATACATTGCGTGATTACCACTCTTGGTAATCGCACCGCCAGAACCTCCCGTTTTCACGACTTGAACAAGAGGCAAGAGCTTTTAGGTTTCTGAGAAACTGCCCACCTACCCCTCCTCTTAACTAAAATTAACACTTACTTCTCAATTGGGGCAAAATCATGGCTTAGGAGAGGGGTAGGTGGGCGGTTTCCCAGAAACCTAAATTGATTCCTGTAAACCGCCACATATTAGCTCCCCACCCCTAGTGACAGACCCATCTACCTGTAAACAAAAAAATACATCCGATTATAACCCCCCCACCCCCGCCCCCCAGATATAAGTCCCACTTTGGCAGATGTATAAGACTGCTTATAAGCGGCAGGTTAGGGTATCGGACTTTAGTTTTAAACAGAAATTGTTCATCCCATTGTTCCCCCTGCGAGAAAAAATGAAGAGTGGTTTTAGAGAGAAATGACATGATATTTTAAGAGTTTTCACTTTAACTTAGCAATTTGTAAATAAAACTTGAAAAACATAGTATTATAAAAAGTGTCCACTGCTGTTATTACATCGGCAAAGGGGCTATGTCATGAGGATGTTGCCATTTTAAGCCAATTCTGGCGCTAAAGTCATTAATTTAGCGTCTTTTTCATTCGAAAAATGCCCGCATATGGAATTATGAACATGATATCGCATAATCAAGGAGCACTAACAATTATAATTTTCTGGTGATTTTTTCAGAGATGCATAAAAACTCGAAAAAAATTGGGCCAATTGTTTGCCTGTTTCAATTTTTTGTGTTTTCAGCTATTTTCTTGTGTTCCCCTACAGTTTAAAGCTGTTTTTCATATATTAACAATATTTGATAGGAACTGGCTGGCTTGGATCCCAAAACTAGGATTGGGGAGCTCCTAACAATGCATGGCACTCATCATCCAAAGGCCAGAAGTGAAACCTCTCGTTACGGCAAGTTTTCAATTGGTGCCCGTTACGGTTTTTAATTAAAATCGTACAATACACTACAATACAATAAGTTAATAAACATGTCCCAAATTGAGACAATAAAGAATTCAAACTGACTGAAAGAACGTCTTTTGTAAATAGATGTCGGACGCTATTATCTGACAAAGTTTTCCTAGTAGTGAATATGATGGATTATTTACATGAGAATCAAAAGAAAGGCTACTGTCAAATATAACTCCTGTAAATCTTTGTAAAAGGGCGAAGGAGATAGATCTCTACCAAAGGAAAGGGATGGTGATACGGTTGTAGTTCCATGGCCCGCGATCGAGAACCTTCATCAAAAAGACTCAATTCCGCGTCGTCTTGCTGGTTTAAAAAAGCAGAAGTCTAGGACGAAGTGCAGTTTTGTAAAGGCAGGCGTTTTGAGGCTGTTTACGCATCAGACTGATGGGATCGAAACGGACCAATAATAACTTTTGATGCTGGAAGATTCTTATTCAGAAGATACTATTTATATGAAACTGAAAATGTATATTACAATGGAACCTCTATGACAAAGTCCTCGGTCTAACAAACTATTTTTTTTACTCCAGTAATAGTAGAATATAAGGTAATATGCAAAAGAACCTCGCCATAAGTTAAAGAACTTCGTTATAACGAACATATTTTGCCAGTCCCTTGGCCCTTCGTTATATCGAGGTTTCACTGTACTTAATTTTATTTATTTATTTTTTTCAAAAAGTGAATTGATGAAAAAGAGAATAATAAGGTTTAAAAGAATCAGGAGCTTAAAAGAGAAATTGCGAGGACTGTTGATGTGGAACTTATGAGAACTGTGCAGGTGATACCGATTGCCGGTTGTAGGATCATTGGGAAGTAGCTGGAAAAGTTGAACATAAGAATTTGTATTTCATTACCCATAAAAACTACGTTACTAGGAACAGCATGGATTTAAGTAAGGAGGTGAACTCGAAGGGGCCCGTTGGCCATGGATTAATATGCCCCGCTCCATTAGCAAGTAAATCGGTATGAGATCAGCAAGTTCACAAAGCAAGAAATTAATAATAATAATAATAAGCTTTCGCGGCTTGTTTTCCGTATTTTTTGTGGAACCCGTTTTGGGATTTTTTACGCGCGCTGCTGACATGACCCTAGCCGAGTCTTGTAGCCTAAAAAGACGAAATTAATGCTTTCCATTGTATTTCATTGTATTATATTGTATTTCTATGAAAAGTGTGATTATATCTATAGAAGGCGACGAGTCATTGAAAAGCCTATGATTAGTAGGTTATAGTCAACCAATCGATAGTTTGGTATTGAAGAAAACAACGCTGTGCGCCTTTTTTTATTTTACTTCAATAAAAACGTATTTGGCAAACAGGTAATCTGCCTAGTAGTGAGGCGTTTCTGCTTTTATTCTATGTGTTATTTTTTGGCTTTAACTTTGTTTATGTTTCTTCTGAATAGTTTTTGTCGAAGATGGCGTTGAAATTAGTGCATTCAATGGAAGTTCCATTCATAAGCTTTGAATAACAATTTTTTAGCCAATCAAGAAGTTGGCAAACAATAAACCGATTTCTTTATTGACGTCAAACAACAAGAAGGAACTATTCCTGTTTTGAATTCCATTCCCATTTCCTTCTCATAGCCAAAATCGAAATAACTAAAATCACATTTTTAAATGTCGGAAAAGGAATGCTCGCAGGGGTTGAAAAGGGGTCATAAATCAAAACAGTTTATTGCTGATATAATTACCCCTGTTTCATGGAACTCATTTGTCGTGGCTCGCTGGTCACAGATAAAAACCTGTTTCAACGCCTATTGTTTAGTTTCGGTAGTTAGGCAGCTCATCACGCGGGTCATTGCAGTCTGCTTTATATTCAAGAATTTCGTGAACCTGATGACATGTTACAAGTTTGAAGAATTCTTTATCGTTTTCGATGATGCCCTTGAGTGTGGACGGATGGCACTGAGCAAACGATTCACGGTGTTATCGCCTGTAGACGAGGTCAGTATCTGAGAAACTTCTTCACAGACTTGTTTTATTCATTGAGAGTGAAATCATATTGTGCAACATCACTATGAATTTTGGCTGAGTGCAATATTGCGGTAAACATCTACATGCCAACATTTTTGTATGCTTGAAGAGGAGCTCGACTCAAACCTGTTATCTCTTAAGATTTGTTTAGCGACGGTGGGTTTTCAAAAATCATTTCTATAGATTTCCTAGAAGTGCCCAAAACGTTAAACTCAGCCGCATTGAAATACAAATGTAGTACTAAATCGGAAATCAACACAGACGTATTGTTGCTTAAAAGTTAATAATATAAATATTATGTTTTGTCGTAAAACATTTAAGACTTAATTGAAGCTTTTTTGTGGTTACTTTTTCAGGCAGCTGTTTCATGAAAATTCTTTGGATTATGGGCTTATATTATGACCGTTCAGAGTATATAGCAACTAAACTAGCATCAGGCTGCAGTTGTAATATTGGGTTGATTCAGAACAGATTGATTGTTCTATGAAAGTGACCGTATGTTAGTCATGTCCGGACAAGCTCTGTAACAGACTTCAGTATCGAATATACAAGGCACTTCAAAGGATCTATAAAAAAGTAGTTTCCTGGCTTAAAATGGCCGATGTGGAAATGGCAAACGTGACTAATGGGTCTACAAGTAGAATACGAGTTGTGACACGCAACGGGTCAACCAGCAACAAGACCGTAACTAATAAACATTCCTTGTCCGATGACAAAGAGTCTTCTACAGACGTCCCACACGAACTCTCAGATGACCTAAAGCTAGAGTCAGTCGATATAAGTTTGATTCAGCGGAGGACTTACTTACTTTCCGCCGGAATTGGGGACACTAATCGGTCTTTCAATCGTTTCAAAGGTTGGATCGGTCTCGTAATATGGATCTTCAATATGGTCATTCACTTCGGTTTGGATTTTTACGAGGCGGTATTTGTGTTTGAAGTGTCTTGGGCAACATGTATTGGTGTGTTTCTAATAACGCTTGTAGCTTGCTGTTACTCCATGATAAGGCATTCTGTTCCATGGTTTATTAAGGGGGTGAAAAAACTCAAGAGAGATGGACATTATCCCAAGACTCTAAAACGTGTTTACCTTATATTCAAGGTAAGTATGTGTCCATTGTCGCCAATGTTCTAATCCCCCACTGTTTGTAGTTTCCTTAATGAAATTGTTTGGTATTTTATCAGATTCTTCTCAAAACGTTTAGAGGGCCAATAACTGTGAGATTATATCAATCACAATCACACCCCTGATGTATCCAATTCTTCGCGTTATCCATCCAACTGCGCATTCATTTTAAATTCATTTATATCAAGAGTTTGCTGGATTTGCTCCCTATGCGATTATCTCTAGGAAATGCAAATAAATCCAGGAATAGCCCGAGTGTAAATACATTTTGAGGATCCTTTTATCGCTTCCAACCTGTTCCCCACCGATATTTAATCAAATACATCGGCCTCGCGGTTTTTAATTTCTGCATTATCCTGGTCTCAGAATTTACTCTTATTCTTTCTATTCGTACAAACTGAAACGTTTTGCACCTCAATTTTTTTGGAGAGGAGCTAAGAAGAAAGAAATCTTTGCGATCTAGTAGCTACTCGATCCCCGAGGTTTCTCAGAGTGAACGCTGTCCCATGTAGTCTCTGAAATGATTTATTTCACGGTTGTATGTCTAAAATTTTTTTTTATTGTCCTCTTTTTATCTATTGAATCAATGAAAAAGAGGCGACCTACAGTTGTTTTTCATTTGTGAGTGATTAACAGAAACCAACCGAACGGAGGAGACAATTACCTCTCTTTTGTTTCAATAAAAATAAAATTTGAGGCCTTCAGGAGTTATGGTTCGTGGAAAGTATATTTAATTGAAGTAAAAAAAATTGTGTTGAACTGCATGTTAAAAATAAGACTCTGTTTTCGTTTTATGAAAACCCTGATGGAAAACATTTTTAGGTTTCATTTCCTTGTCGAAAAACAATAATTGTTAACTTTTGCGATGAGATATTCATTTTCAGAAAGTCCGTACGTCTGTCAGTGATTCTTATATAGCAGTTTGTTTCTTGTATTTGATTTGTTTGATTTGAGTACTAAGTCCCTATGACACGGAAACTCCAGGTTGTCAACCGACAAGAATGCTTCACACTGTTTCAGACTGACGTTTTGTTTGATTAAGAAAACTAATTAGTAAGAAAGTTTCCTAGGCAACCTTGGGTCGGAAGATAATTGGCAATTATTGTATTGGGCTTTCGTATGATGTGAAGAATTATGTAGATCGACTAGGAGATTAGTCGGCTACACAGCCGTTTTTAGTGTCGTCACGCAACGCTCCTCCCCACAGTGGGGAGGAGCGTTGTGTGACGACACTAAAAACGGCTGTGTAGCAGACTACTAGGAGATAGCCTGTGTACAGGCCCCCCCTCCCCTCAGTAAAAATCGCAAAAGGGGAAGGGGGGGAGGGGGGTCTGCACACAGGCTACTATGAGGGTGTTTCGGCCTCGGCGGATAACACCCAACCTCCGAGATCTGCATAATTCTTCAGATCATTCTTAAGCCAAATCCATTAGTTGTTTTTCTAATTCATCCAAAATATTTAATACCTTAAAACATACTTGGAGGCGATGTTAAGTTCCCGCCTTCATTTGCCTGCCGCTTGGCAAACTCAGGTTGTAAGCGGATGTAAAGTCTAGTTAGTCTAACAGATATCCTGTCCTCTCAATAGCAGTTATTATCGTTTCGTTTTTGCTATCACTTTTTCGCAAACCTTGTAAAAATTTTCTACTCGCATTTTCTTCATTAAAACAGCTGAGCTACTGCAACCTCGTCCTTGCAATAGCCTGGACTATTGACGTCATTTTACCGGATATCGCAAAACGTCTTCAAATATGATCAACGCTAACTGGTTATAAAGCCTAGCCGTGGGATTTGAGCCAAACAGAAGCGGCGAAACGGTGAAAGGAAGAGGAACGCGCTTACCGAGAAGTGCCGGATTTCTCCCTTCCCTTCGGAGCTCCTTTCGCGCGGATCACAGTTAAATCATAAAGGCTTGTGTATCTGTAATTGGATGACTTAGTGCAATGTAGCCTGGACTGTTTTTGGGTTACTCGTTCCCAAATTCTCTATTTATATTAGTTGTCCACTTAACTGGTGTTTATACTTGTGCCGGTTTTCAAATTGCTTTTTTTTTTTATCAGTTTATGCCTATAGTTGTGGTTATGTTTGCCATGGGTGCAGCTATGGGTCAGTTTGGATGTTACGCTTATGATGGAGCTCTCAAACTCAGCTTCTCCAAGCTGTCGAATAAGACTGGAGTCATGATTCCTACTGGAATTGACGTGCTGTTCAACATTCTCAGGGCAACAAGCCTGTTCCACATCTTTTATGGATTTTGTCTGCTACTTGTGTTCCACTTGAGTTTGATCTTCATGATTCAAAGCTCAATGCGTGAATTTAACGGTAAGAGAGACTGTTCTCATTCAAAATAGTTTATAGTATTTTTTTCCACAGAAATAAGTAGACAAGGTGTAATTGAGATAAAATATCTTCTCAGGTTAAACGGCAAATATTCAACCTGTTTGTTCAGAATTTCTTTTGTATCCTAGCCTTAATTGTCCATATGAACTAAAGTAAATTCCTGGCTTTACCTGGGAACGGCGAAAGATCAGCGGCATGTATTACTTAGTGGGGAGGGGCGACCTCACATTTTCCTTCTCTAATCACTCCTCTTCGGTCCGTTCCTACGATCTGAACAGCTGGAGCAGGCTTCTGGATTGCCCAACTGTCCATTGATTTCTCTGTAGGAGGGTGTTTTAAACCTGTATACAGTCGAATCTCCATGTGCGGCCACTCCTCGCAAGCTATCACCTCCTATAAGCGACCACCAGTCCAAAACACCAAAATTTTACGACTCAAAGCCTTACGGTTGGAACCTCTAGTAAACGACCACCTCCTGTAAGCGACCACGACCTCTTTTTGGGCCCTACGGTTAATGATTTTCCATTGGTTTTGACTTCTTGTAAGCGACAACTTGACGCATTCTCTGATCTCTATGTTCGCTGTGTACACTATGCTACTTAGATTATACGAAGAACTTTAGTGACAACATGGAAATACACATGTCGTAACTTGGACGTTGCATGCAATAAGTCATCTACCATAAAGTAGATGTGCCTGGACCTCTTCTCGGAAGAGGTTTCTTGTGGTTCAATTCTTGTAAGCGACCACTCAGTCTTTGCATTTCTGGTGGTCGCCTAGGGGAGGTTCGACTGTACACACAAAAGTTTGTGGCCTAATACTTATAACATTTTGCCCTTTGCATGCCCGCCCTTAGCATGCTCCGGGCCCTCAGATAGTGGGGGGAAGACGCGAAGGTGCCAGGCTCGCGAAAAGTTGGCGGGGTGGGAAAAGGAAATTGAAGGGATAGCAGCCGACCGTCTCGGAGCCTGGAACAGGCTAGCCCGCCTCGAGACCCCTGTATTTTCTTACCTTAAAGATTTGCCATTAATAACGGGTTACCTGAAAAATAATACCATCAGATTTTGCTAAAATAGGCGCCTGAAACGGCTTCTTTATTTGCCATCAAGTGCAAAACTGTTTTCCTGCCATGAAGCACACCTGTCTGGTGAAACAGTTTAATTTCATTTTTAACTTTGATGTTCTCATATTACTTTTCGCTTCAGATCGGATGGGTAAACTTTTCCGTGAAAATCCAATTCGGGTGGCTTTTCCTGAAGCTGTCAATCTTTTCTCTGCTCGCGCCAAGTTTGTTCGTGAAGGAAGCCAGAAGAGCACGGTACGCTATTGAGTTTGCAAGTGCGTAGATTAGAACTTTATTGGTGGGTTCACCACGGGATGCAAAATTTGCATTTGAGCAGTTACCAGCATCTTACAAACAACTTATTGACCAACCCTAAGCAAAAATCAAGAACAATGGACTTACTGGACAAAAACCGACAATTTGACTAGAAATAAAATGACCTATATTATAGTACATTTAGTCTTTACAGCCAAGGACGTCACGGAACTTGATTGACCAAGTAGGTCAACAGCCAGCACGAAATCTTTCGAGCTAACGTATATTTGAGTATCAATTCTCTATTTTCTTACACAGGCGGTTTATCTCAACAGGTTGTCCTTACCACTCTTCTGGTTGCCTGCAGTACTTCGTTTGTTCTGAATGCCTACAACTTTTTGTTCTTAAAGCGGTTTGCTATTTATGTGTGGTTCGCGATAGCACCTCTTATCTGGGTGGTGTGTCCGCTTACTGGAGCAGCTTGGGTAACCAAGACTTACTTGAGGTACAAGCTGGTGGTAGTTAACGCATGGGTTGATATCCCTGAGGTATGCTATGGATGACGTTTGTTCAGTAAAATGCCGGAAAAGATAAGCAAGCCTTGATGACTGGTCTATATCACACTCGTATCCAGTCGCTATTTATGTGTTTTGGGGGTGAGAGAAGATTGGGGTTAGGCGCGCGCGGGGTCTCATGGGAAGGTAAGAAGGAAAACTTCGTCCCTTCCCATGAGACCCCGCGCGCGCGTGAACCTAACCCCCAATCTTCTTTCACTCCCAAAACACGTAAATAGCGACTGGGTACGAGTCTGGGTCTATATGATCTTCAAAAGCTCGTAGTACTCGCAAACAGGGAGTTTCTTGTTGGTGATGGTGCAGCCAGCACATATGATCTAATAGGGAAGTCTCAGAAGTCACTGAACAAATCCCACAACACAATAACTACCATCAATAGTTTCCGCAACATCAAGGAGGACCGCATTCCTTGACGACCCCAGCACCACCCCATGTGAAGCTAAAGCAGAGGTCGGGAGAGGTGTGGAACCTTTGAGATTTTCTACAATTTGTAGGTCGAGACTTCACTAGAATGCAGAAATTGGAAGTGAGGTTTTCGAGTAATGTTCGTTCTTGCTTGATTACATGATGATCAGTCTGAGTCCTTTTCCGGAGGTCTGATTTTGAAGTATCCATCCAAGTCAAGGCTGTGATTTGCAGGGCTACGTCTGGCGATACACAATGCAAGCCTGCTTTTGTGGCGGTTTATTCCCACGTAACATGTTCCCTTTTGGTCGCAAAGGGCTGGCGGTTTTTTTGGATAACTATACTTACGTTTTTACTTTTGTCGATGTTTGCAGGAACACGAACTTGAAGCGTTAGCGCATGACTATCTACACCAGTCACATTCGGACACTCGCTCCAGGTCGCCATCACCGATAAGGGCCAGGAGGGGCGCTCCTAGTGAGGAGAAAATAAGGTCCAAAGAAACGCCTGATAAGAAAGACGCGGTGGGATTTAAGAATAAAGGCTTTACAAACGATGACTGCAATGAAGCTGTTGAAACAGAGGCCAAAAAAGCTCCAAATTCCAGGTAATAATTCCATGAGGGAATACTCTTATTTTTAATGATTTTCGCCAGACCGGATCTTAAAAATCGCGAAACTGAAAATTTAACACGCGGACTTTCATACCCTGCAACATAGTTCATTAATCTACATCAATGTCAGTGTACTACATTGGCTAGTCCATGTTCTGTTTTACAGTTTAAGCGTGCGAGCTCTCTTCGCCTGAATCAAGGTCCTACTCTTGCGGAAAGGAGTTCTTGTAAGATATCAGTGGCGCAGCTGTCAAGAACACCTTCCAGTAAACACATCTTTCACACATCTGTTTTTAAAATATTTCAGGAAAAACAGTGAGATATCCATACATTTCTCCGCGGACGAAAGAACATCAAAACTCAAACGAGGGTCATTACGAGGCACAACTCTCAATAAAACACCGGAGATTTTACTTACAGATTACGATCAGGTTAATGAAAACGCCGTTTCCTCTCAGACATTGAATCTCAGGAGATCCAAAAGCGAATCTTCCTTGACAGATGTTGAAAAAGTTGACAAATTTCCAGGGAATCAGGAAGTGGCTCTAAGCGGAAGCTCATCCAGCGAAAACGTCCCTGACGTGGTGAGAATAGACATAGAGGGATCTCAGTCTTCGGAAAACCCATCTCAAGCCACTCAAGGAACTCTTGTTTCCAGTGGCACTTTGACTTCCTCGTACAAGTCTACCTCGTTTAGCGATTCCACTGATCGCCATACGAGTTCCGACGGCGAGCGGGTTGCGGAAAAATTGACAGTGCCTTCTCGGGATGAAAGTGCCCAGAAAAAAGGCGAAAGCCAAGACTCTCTACCCAGAGTAAACTTTTTAACTGGTATGGCGAAAACGTTTCATCAATGGCGAACAAAAACGAAGAAGAAGCGTAAGTTTAACTACGAAAAGTACATTATCTATTTGGAGAGTATTTTACCTACAGTGGGATTTTCAATCGGTGGAGTTATCATTACTTTCAATGGAATTTATACTTTTATTGTGGTTTTAACATTTTTAGTCGGGGTCTTCGCTCAAGAAGCTTTTTTCGGAAATTAATGAAAAAGTAGGTTCATGAAGATATGATTAAGTTTGATGATACGAAGATATTAATACAGAAAGTTTTCAAGTTAATGGAGAATGAAAAGTTGGTGAATAGAAGCTAATAGATAAATGCAGGTAAATTGGAAAGCTGGAAAAACTTACAGGGTCCATTGAAAATTCAAAAGGTCTATTAAACCCCCAAAATTTAATTTAAAAAAATATTAACTGCTACCCGTGGTCCTTCGATGATCAAGTAAATGTGTGCTGATTTTCAGTTCACACTCCCACACTATTTATTTGTTATCCTGTAGTTATCAAATCTATTTAAAGCAAGTAGTAGATCCACTGCTCCCATAGTCCCAGCCTGGGAACTTCGTAGTCCCACATTCCTGTAGTCAATAAATCTACGAGTAAATACCTTTATTGCTTCCGCAGTCTCGTAGTCCTGCAGTCGATGACCCTATTAACATCAGGTAAGTAGGCTTAAAGAACGAAAAATGACGCAATGTACATTTTTACCTTTTTTCAATTTCGTTTGACGATTGCGGAACTGCGGGAGCAGCCTTTATAGGTGAATTTTTAACCGACTAGATTCTGGAATACCCGTCCACTACCGGTTTTCTAAATTACGGCCAAAATTTTCTAAATTGACCGATTTGTATACTTGTTTAAGGATCTCAGTCAGCCTCAAAAAATCTTTTGAGTTCCTTTGTAGATTATTTTAAATACCGTAAGATAGATAGCATTGTATTTCCATAAAATTTGAATTGTACGTAACAAAAGTAGAATTTTATAGTCTGGACAATGGTTTTGGCTTTGGTATTTTCGCGTTCGTCAGAACACATCCTAATCTGGTGTTCCTGTGGCACTAAGGCAGAAATTTTCGAGCTATCACGGGCGACTGCCGATTGGCGGCCCCTAATCTCGGCCGCGGGAAACTGGACTCCTTTCGACTCGATTTCGCCAACGTAAGTGACGAACGTAGCCTCCCCGCAGACGTCGTTAGGGATTGGTTCCTCAAGCATTCATTCTTCCCCCAAGGACGTCTGCGTGGAGGTTATGACGAACGCGGATCATTAACCAACGATTACTTCTAGTTAGTGTTATAGTTAGTTGTCGTCGCTTTGTAAGTAAGATGTGAGTCTATAATTGCTTTAATGTTTGGTTAATGGTCGTTTCTTTTTTACCACAAATCCTATGACCCAACTGAAAGGAAAATTTAACAAAATATTCTAACCACCATTAGAATTTCTGTGTTTCAAATTTACATATTCTTAATTGAAAGGTGTATACACTGAAGCAGTATTTAATGAAAAGCTGTATATTAATTACTTGGATGATTCAAAGGACATCGAATATCTTTGCCTTTCCCCGTTCAAAAGTGATGATTTTATATTTACAATAGTCTGCTATTATAAAAAGTCTATTTTCTTATTTTGGGAAAATTTGATATCTTTATTATTACATATTAATTATTTTGTGGATCCAGGACAATGTTTCGAAAAGGCCTATAAACGGCAATATAGTCACTCTGGTACCTACATTGATGAAGCATATTTATTACTTAATTAGTTAGTAGAAAAATTATTCAAGTGACGAGGAACAATAGTTAAAAATAGAATTTGAGTTGGCAGTCGTATGTGGACTCTATGTAATATTTAAGACATATTAAAGAAATGATTTTTTGTAGACGGGCGTCAGAGGTCAAACTCCTTCTGGTTTACATTGACGATTATCTCAAATTGCAATGTTTGATAACAAAAAGATCAGCGCTGCTGTAAACCAAGTTGTAGTTTACTTGGGGTATTGCGTTGCGCTTGCCTACCCCGTTAGTAGGGACCTTTAGATGACCCTTTAGATTCTAAGACGAGAACGACTACGAGTACGAGATTTTCTCAATAGTAAGTATTGCTCGCGTGTGAACCAGCGTTATTTTGGCGGGAAAAAGTGGTAGCCGTCGTCATTCTACTACGAGTTTTAGCGAGAGTGTCGTAGTGGCGGGAACAAGTTATCAAATGTTAGAAGTTTTAGCATTTTGCAATCTGGAGAGGGCTTAACCCCCTTCAATAACGTTGACAGTGCTATCTTTTCTGATGAAAAAAAGTACAGCGAAGAATTCCGGGGTGTCTATTTTTTGACAGTACGCGAAAAAACCTGAAATCAAATCTCGTACCGGTCGTAGTCGTTCTCGTCCTCGAATCTGAAGGTCTCTAGTGTTCCGCTCGGAGTTACTTTCTTCGAGCGTTTCCCGGCCGGCCGTCTCGGGATTCGGATATGTCACAAAAAGGCATGACCTTATAAGGCCTGAGAAACTAACAATGTAGAAGCGACTGGACGAGCGAAGGCTTGACTGTGCGTGGCTTGCACTTTGCCTAGTCCCTGTGCGGCGTCTTCCCAGGCCTTCTCTGTCAATACATCTCAAAGAAGAAGTGGAGGGGGAAAGTGCAGGCGAGGGGAAAGAACGCAAGAAAGTGGAGCTTGCAGATTTGCCGAGTTTTGGTGAATGAATCTAACGAAGAGTTGCTCAAGTCTCTGTATCAGAGAGGAACTCAAATTTTGCTCTTCAGTAATAGACTACGAGCAGTCTCTTTTTTTCTTAGTCCGTGCAGCGAAGTACGCGAGACACGCAAATGACCACGCTTGTGACTGAAGGCGCGAGACGGGAGAGGCACTGGAGGTGCTTTTTTCTTGTCGGCCTGCCGCTCGATGCTTGCGCACGTGTGCACTCCCCTGCATTAAATCTGAAGAAAAAGAGAGACTGCTCGCAGTCTACTGCAGTCATGAAAAAGCAGCGACGACGAGGCAAGCATTGAAGATCCCTTTGTCATTTCTATTTGATATATTTACATTTTCAACACTCAGGATTCTCACTTTAGCTGAATTTGTTTGCACTGGAATAAAAATCAGTAAGGAGCCCGCGGTTGCCTAGAAACGTTCAGCGCTAATCAGTCCGTGTAAACATCCGAGTCTCCAGTTCCGGGTAAGACTGAACAAGCTTAGCTTCTGGATGTTCCATGCCAAATCTGAAACAATTTTTGAGCAACATTTCTTGAGTATACGGATTGGTTATAAAGCAAAGTGGGAGTTTTAGTGTCTTGCACAAGCCTAAAAATAAAGAACTTATTTACAAATTGTTGATGAAAAAATATATAACAAAATAAAACATAATACTTTGATGACGCTCTTTAAAATAAAGTTCTCTGTTTTAACCATTTATCGGTGTGTCCAATTCTGTATCAAACACTTTATCGAACTGTCCTGCAGTTGTCTGTGAACTTTTGCTCTTGTTGCTTTTTCCTTGAACGTGCAGGAACGAGTTCCACCGAAGATCTTCGCTTTGTTTGGCGGTTTCAAGGCATTCTTGTAGAAAGACAACGGGGTCCTCAGGGCGATTATGAACGAGTGCGGTCAACAGGCTCTGAGAAAATAAAAGTACTAAATAAGCTTTTTACTGCGCTTAAAGAGACCTTATGGGAAACTATCGGAAGGGTATTACATGACGACCTCCAGAAGCCGGAATAGTGAATGGAGCTATAAACAATTATGGTATAGTTATTCCTAAATAGAAGTGGTTTTACTTCATATTAGTGTAACTGTCTCAGTACTTTTCCTCTTTGGGCCCAAGTTTTGTGGAGCTCGAGTATTTCGCTCGCCTCTCCGTTAAGGGAAAAAACGTGGTAGTTCAGTCAACTCTATTCATAAGAGACCTCTGTAAAATGAACACCTAGAGTACTTTGCTCCCTATCGTTATTCAGTTGTCTTCTTTGACTCTCAATATGGTTGCAAACAGCACCCCAAGAGGGACAATTATAGTGCCTTTCCCAAGTTATGAGTCTTTTAAAAGAGAGAGGCCACTGTAATCCCGTTTGGTTGGGAGGGGTGGGGGGGGGGGGGGGTGAGCGGGAGTAAATATGCCCTAATATATAAGCTATAGGTATGTTGGGAAATGGGTATACCGTAGATTTTTGCTGATTGGATCTGAAACAGTGTAAGGTTTTGTCTACTCTGTGGAACCAGGCGCTCCCAGGGCCTGGAATTTAATCAAATTTTCTCTTAAAGCAACGGGTTGAAGTCTGAAATAAGGTAGAGAAAATCACATATGTTGGTCTCTTGGTAGCCGAGTAATACAGCTATCTCTCCTCGGGAGACGTTCCAAGCTGCGAGGAGCAAAAGATTCCCTAGGTTAGTATCTCAGCCCCATCTTCTGCCATTACGGAGTATAAAACTCTCTAGGACTATACCCTGGGATGTGATGAAATGGAGAGCCACTTGGGTGCAAGGAGGTGGAACTTAGAAAATGACAATACTCAGGAGTGGCTAGCTAAATGAGCGCTTCCCACAGAAAGAAATACAATCAAGAGCCAAAATCCTCGTTAAGAACACAATGTAATGCCATACCGTTAGCACCTCTCAGGTGTGTTAGCAGATGCTTGTTGCTTAATAGCCAGCGCTGGTGCATGGAAACAGATTCCTTCTGTGGTTTTACAATGGGCTTTCTTATTCAGAAAGTCGGTCTAAACGGATTTAAACTGGATTCTGATATTCAGGAAATAAAAGACGTACTTAAAGTAACATGGACTTGGAAGAAAAAATCCGAGCCAACAAATCTCAACAGGAGCCGAATCCGTGACATAATCTAAATACTACTGGGCCAACTTAGTGTCGCGTAAAGTATACGGTAGAAGAAACAACATTGTCTTGCTTTTGTTTCTGGCAAACTTGCAATCTGTTCCACAGTCTGCATTGTGCGTACCAAAATGAACGCAAGAATTCGGATCAATGGACAACTTAAGATAACGAAAACGGTGTGGGGATTGTACGCTACGATTATCAAAATGTCAAAATGAACCATATCAGTGACCATATTGAATCCGTTCGGTAACTATAAATTTCCACACGCGGTTCAACAATCGTGCACAACCACTGGTCAAGGAATGCCGTACTTCAAAACCACGCAGAAATATGTTACTAACACAATACCGTATTAGGAGGCGTGTTATTGTAATAAATCGATTTTTGGTGGCGATCTTTTGTAATGAAAGCAGATGACATTTTATACTTGATTAAGCTGTAACTACGTACATACCCAGTAATTTGCTATCTTATTCCTCAAAACAAACGAATTTTATGTCATTTTTTCATGTCTACTATCGTGACAAATTCACTCAAGGAACACTAGTCCTTAAAAGCTGCATAGGGTACCGATAAAATGATAAAACAGTGGATGCAAGATTCTCGTTGCTAAGGTCAATCGAGACGGAATGTTTTACATCTTGCAAACAAAATGCCGGTGGTTGAACAATACCTCCTTGAATAAGATACTGAAAACAACAACGAACCACCCATTCATTGCATAATGCAGCCAAATCCGTGTCTCGCATATAGGAAAAGCTGCTAATTCTATCACTGATTACATCTATGTAACAAATCCTTTTTAAAAAGTATTTGCCTTTGATTCACGCTTGTTGCGACGGTACTGACCGCATTTTCGCATCAGCAAGGAAGATCAATTCGAAACAGGCACTATTACTAACCTCAAACAGTTGAAAAACATTCTTTTTAGCCATGTATGCTTTAGCTTCTTCAATATCCTCCGCATAATCGAGATTTGATGCCATTTTGTTCGCTCTCGACCAATTTCACAGTTGTGTCGAATAGCCGAAGTATTCCGTGACTAGCTAGCACAATCACGCAATCTCTTTTTTTGAGAGTCCGCGATTTCACTGGTCTGTGGTCTACGAAATGAATGCTAACTAAAATGGCGGACGATCTATCGGAAATTTCTGGAAGAAAGATTTCTATTCTTTATGGATCCCAGACTGGAACTGCTCAAGAAGTAGCTGAAAGAATCGGGCGCGAGGCAAAGAGAAGATATCTTTCAGCTTCAGTTTTGTCATTAGATGATTACGATGTGGTAAGTTGGATCAAAAACAAGTAAATAACCAGAGATATAGGTGGTTTTCACGTCACGTCATCGCCGCCATGCTGGTGGACGGTAAACAAAAGATCGCTCATTAGCTCGCTTTGTTTGTCCACCAGCATTTGTCCATTTCACCATTGTTATTTGTGTCTCCCGAGATTGCATGAAAACCACCTATAACACAGTTGCAGTTAAATGTTTATAGTTCACCGGTTCTGGTTTAAAAATTGAACAAACGACTAGACCCATGCTTCCGGAGAGACTCATAATTTCCAGTAGCTAATAGTGAGATTCGAGGGAAACAAAATTGACTGATTTTATCGAGGGACCAGTCATTTAAAATGATCTTAAAACCTAGCCTGCCTTCTGCCATAAGCCAAATGAAATACCATTTTGGGTGTTCGTTTCATAGATGTTTCATCCTAGCACAGCAAAGACATAAGTAGATTTGGAATACACAAATCTTTGTTATAGCCTTCCTGCATTACAAATTTTTCAGCCGACTCACAAGAAATACTTTTGGTGGGAAATTGTTTTATTGCTAGATGTTTTTTGACCTTGAAGAAACCAGTGAGATTGAGTACTGAATTTGTTTTTTAAATTTGTTTTTTCTTATTTTCAGACAAGATTAATCGATGAGGAACTTGTTATATTTGTCTGTGCTACGACTGGCCAGGGAGATGAGCCAGATAATATGAAGGTTATAGTGAGGTTATTTATACCTTTTCGTATTGGGAAAACTTTTCTAGATTCCTGTACCGGCCACCATAGATATAATTAGCTATGCATACATTTTCTGACTCAAACATGAGCTGTGCTTGCTATTTGACTTCATGAAATGATAAATAGGTTTGTCATTCTATTTTCTACCAAAAAAACAAAGAAGCAGGGAATTGGAATTTGACTGTAACCAAGTTGGTTTGTCAGTGAACTGTACATACTTTGCCTTAAGATGATAGCAGGTATGGTTCACAGCTAGTGGTAAGGCTTTCTTTTGAGAGGAGAAGTATGAAGTTATTTACATGCTGTTGCATATTTTTCTCTTTTCAAGTTGTTTCAAAGCTTATGTGCCATCCCCCCTCTGTACACACCCCCCCCCCCAGGCATTTGATCTTTTCAAAACAGACCTCTTCAAATATTAATAACCATTACATTAGCCCAATGTAGTGGTCAAATACCCCTCCCAAAGAAGAAATGTTTTGAGATTCTGTGAATGGTCTGAACTTCACATGATGTTGATTGGCAATTGAACTACAAAAATTAAATAATTGACTTTGTTACACATCCATGTATCTTTTGAAGTCCTTGCCAAACAAGCCATTTGTTTAAAACAGTTGTTTCTTTACCTTAAAACTCCTCCATCTCACTGTGAGAAAGATCGCAACTATCAAACCATGTTATCTGACCTGGGCCATCCATGGAAGTTAAACTTGACATTTTTGGTTCAAATTCCCTTCTCCATTCACGTAATGATCAAATTCTCCACTCTCCTGGCACAAGTGATGGCCAAATGCCCAGGGTTTGCCCCAGGTGTTGATGTTGTAGTTTCTAGTTGATCAGCGTATTATTATACATTGTAACTGGTCTCCTTTGGCCATGTTTTTATTTTGATTTCACCTTACTCTAAGATTCCAAACAAAACCATTGTTTTACAGAAATTCTGGAGATTTATGCTTAGAAGAAACCTCCCATCGAATTCTTTGTCTGGTGTTTCTTTTGCTGTGCTTGGTCTTGGAGACTCTTCTTATCCAAAGTAAGTGAAACCAGGGCTGTCACTGAGAGGTGTTGGCCGGGGATTTCCCCTGGCTACCATGAACTTGACCCCTGGCTACTTTCAAAGGAAAATAGAAGAAAAATAGAACCAAAAGAAATCCCTAGCTGTTTGATTCCCTGCCTACCTGTTGTATGACAACCCTGCAAGCAATAAAGAGTAAATATTATTTAATTCAGTTGGAAAAAATGACTAATGGCATTTGATTGTTAATTACACCACATTGTACCTATAATTTGTCAGTTCTTTAACACAGTTTTGTTTGTGCAGGTTTAATTTTATTGCCAAGAAGCTGTACAAGCGTTTGGTTCAATTGGGTGGTACTGCTCTACAGTCTCTTGGACTTGCAGATGATCAGCATGAGTTGGGGTATGTCTAAGGCAAGCAAGCTATGTAATATTCCAATGGACTGTCTTGTACATGTAACTTCAACATCATCGAGAGGAACTGACCTTACTACTTTATTTTTTTAACATGTACCATCCACTACCTGTTTGCCTTTCTTGACTTTGACAGTGTCCATATTTACAGTGTCCATAGTTATGCTCATCACCATTCATGCTATTGTATGGTTCTCTCTCCTGCTGTCAGCTCAGAGCATAATATTTTATTTGTAGGCCAGATGCAGTTGTTGATCCTTGGTTGAAGCAATTGTGGGAAAAGGTTCTAAAAATGTATCCACTGCCACCTGGAAAGGAGATTATCAGTGCAAGTCAGAGGTCAACAAGTTGCCTTAATTAACTACATGTATCAGTTAATTATATTATCAATGACATGAAGTTGAGGTGTTATGATTAGATAGATCTAAATGCAATGCAGACATCCCCAGGGTTTGTAAGTCAGTGATACTGTGAGGCTGGCATGCCAAGCTCAACATATCTTTGTGAAAGGATTTATCCAGGACCACTGAAAATCTGTGCCACAGATAATACATGTTCTTAACTCTCTGGTTGCCAAAAGAAGATTTACAAAATTAGGATGTTGACAATAGGGATTTATTTGTGATCTGGATTCACTTCCCTTCCCCCTTTGGTTTCTTTGTTATTCCTGTGAGTAAGCAAGCATCCAATTTAATTAGAGTTCTTGTTGACCTAAACAAAGTTTAAAATTTGTATCCATGGAAACTGTGTGCATTTGATAGAGTCTATATATTTATGCAGGCCTCAGTCACGATACAGAGTGAAGTTTGTAGATGGTGGTCTCCAAGCAGCAAATAACTCAATCTCAATTGAAGTTGACTCTATGGAAAAACAAGGTTAGTTGATTTGCATTTTTATGTGTCATGAAAGGAAGTGGGTCTGCAATACAAAAAAAGATTGAAAATTCAGTTAGACCTGTCCAATACTTTGCTGTAACACAAGATACACTTTCACCTGGAAGTGTCCTTTGTCCATATCAATCAGTGTCATTTTAGCAGGCTGATTTAAGGGCCTTTCATTATTGAAATTAGGGAAATGTTTGGTTTTTAAACAGCTGTTCTTATTAAGCAGGTGTTATAAAACAGGGTTTCACTGTACATTTTGCAATTTTTATTTTTATATTATGACAGTTAAACCCAATCCCATTCCATGTAGAAGACATCCGTTCTGTTCAAGACTTATATCCAACAATCGTGTGACTGCTGTAGATCACTGGCAAGATGTCAGACTGGTGCAGTTTGATATAAAGGGCTCTGGAATGAGGTACAGTACACTTAACACCCATAATAAAATTGTCGACACAAGCCGTTTTAGTATCCCTGAGAGAAAGGACAATAATTAATGAGAGGTCCTCAATCGCTATTCAGACACAAGAAGGATAACGCTCGCATACATTGCACAGCTTTCTGGATGAGCATTACTATAATGAATGCAATACTGTGGGTAAATAAAGCTCGACTGATTGATTGGTAAATCAATGTGAATTGTGCAAAATACCCTAGTTTAGCAATGCAAGAAGAAAGTTATATCTAAATGCAGGGTTTTCTGTTCTAGTCATTCCGCAGGAGATGTTCTGATGGTGCAGCCTAGTAATCTAGCCGATGTTGTAGAGGAATTTTTCACCTTTTTCGCACTAGATCCAAACCAGACATTCCTTCTTGAGCAGAATGATCCAGGTATTTTTTTTGCAAACAAATTTACTACTCTCATTGATGTTAATGTCGTTGTCTTTGTCTATTCTTTGAATGTCATCATCACCGTGGTCATCTTTGTCTGTGACTGAATCTTCTTCCTCATTGTCATTATTACGCCTATCACCATATCATTATTATTATCACCACCACCACCACCACAATCCACATCATCATCATCATCATCATCATCATCATCATCGTCATGAACATGGAAGGCGTTAGCACGATTTACATACCAATTTTACGAAAAAAACATTGATCTTTCTTGTAGTTCTCAGTCGACAATAATTGTGCTCTGATACCCAGTGTTCACACATTCGTGCATATCGTGAAAGGCTCCCGGCTGTATTTGTACTAGAATTGTTTCACTGCGTTTTGACCCTCAAAAATGATGATTACTCGAAAATAGCGACCTCTACGGCCTGCTAAGATAGTAAGAGTCATTTGAAAATTTACGGTAGAATGGTAGTGCCAAGAGTTTACCCTGTTTGCTGAAAGTGACTGTGACTGTTTTTCAACAGATATCCCTCTGCCATATCAGCTTCCTCAACCTTGTACCATCAGGCATCTCGTGGAGCATTATTTAGACATACAAGGCGTTCCAAGGAGATACTTCTTTGAACTGCTTTCACATTTTACCACCTCAGAACTTGAAAAGGAAAAGCTTCAAGAGTTTTGCTCAGCTGAGGGGCAGGTATTAGGATTGTTTTAAGTGATCGTGCAGTAAAAATTCAAGAATTGTTCTGTTTATTTTTATAACGGAAATTTTTGCTTTCATTTCCAGGAGGAGCTTTATTCATATTGTTATAGGCAGAAAAGGACTACGTTAGAGGTAGGCTGGTTTTATACACTGCTTATAAATAATCCGGCTTTTCCTTCACTATTTTGCATTGCTAAAACGAAGTGAGGCGGTTGTTTGCGTGTTGGTAGCCTGCGAGCGGGGTCACTTGTGCAAGTTCAGGGAACATTTTAGGCGGCAGAGCCACCATCACGCGAGGAGAATGGGCCGCTGGATGTCGGCTCCGCCGACAAAATAATTTTCCACGAATTCGCACAGGTGAGCCTGTTCGCAGGCTAGCGTGTTGGTGGATATACTTGAAGGCTTGTTGTTCCACTTCTATCTCACTCCACAAAAAATTTTCGTAACGTATCTTTTGTTTGGCGGTGTATTATGAGTACTAGTATGATAATGCTCGTAGTATGTTGTTGTTTCTCGTTGTCTCTCTCCGGCCAGGTGTATCAATGCTTAGGAGAATTCATCTGCGATGGGTTAGCATCCTGTCCAGGGGGGTGTAACGATACTCCGAATTGCATCCTTACCCGTGTACCCTGTGACTCTTGTGTTTCGTTACCTTAATCAACAGCAAGCATAATAAATTTTTTCATACGTTAAATTTATACTTTTAGCAGAACACCCTATAGTGCGAGGATTCAGGTGAGGTGTGGACGTTCTATAAAGTAGTACAGTAAATGGGTGTGGATTTTTACAGCTGGTGAGTTCTGAGCGAAAGGAACGCGACTAGAGTGGATCAAGCCCCCCGGTCTGCCCCTTAAAGCTAAGCGTACACTTCCTTTTAATACGAAATAACTGTAGACCCAGAAGGATTATTCATACAGATCTGTCATAAAAAATTCTCGTTACAATTTTTCTTCAATAGGTCCTTCAAGATTTTCCAGGTGCAAGCGGAAACATCCCATTCGAGTACCTTTTTGATCTCATTCCACCGATCCAGCCACGAGCATTCTCGATTGCCTCCTCGTTAACGGTAAGTGTAGCACAGGCACACACACATTAAAGATCTTTCCAGATTTAATTTTTGCACTTTAGTAATACAGATACTCAACTTCTAAGTGTACGATGAAAGGGAAAAAATAAACCCGGCTTGTCAACCCATCCGCCCCTGGAAATTTTGCCGAAAAGCTAGTCGAATGGTTTTCTGGTCACGGTCGCGCTACAAAGGGCTAAAACTTGCCACAAAACCGTTTACAGGTCGTACACTTCGCGGCCTTCTAATCCAGATGCAAACTATTAGCTTGCGAAGTTCGGACATGCGCAGAAAGCAAAATTTCGCTTTGTCTCCTCCCCTCTTTTTTCGCTTTTCTTGCCTCATTTTTTTTCTCTTGCTGGGCATTTAGTAGGCTTCATTTTGGTGGGAAAAGTTGTTAGGAAAGCTTTTAGGATCCTAGGATTAGATGAAAGGAAAGGTAGGTGGGAAGTGGAACAAGACTTTCATGGAAATTTTCAGCTCAATGTTACATGGTGTCCTTGACTGAATTGTGCTCATTCTGGTGTGGTTTGGAAGATCACTTCACTCTGAGCAAGTTAGCGGACAAAGTTATCCGTCACAATCAAAACTGATGACGTCACAAGTGGTAGAAAGGACGTGGATCTGCACGGACGATTATGGGTGGCCCAGGGGCAAACTGGTTAAACATCTTTATTGAAAATGAATAAAAGTGTTTCGTTTCGAAAGAAACTGTGGTTCTGCGTTGGTGAAGTAGTTAGTACAAGTGTTGGACATTTCTATCGCCGCTGTTTGACTAATGAATGAAAATATCAGTTAGAAATGTTTTGCGTTATTTGAAAGGTGTTGTGTTTTGTGACGAGCCAAAATCGAGGCGGTCTAGCAACATGTCGTCGGAAATATCTGACCATTCCGTAGGGGCTTAATACACTCGAGTATGACTTGACTAAGCTCGTTCAGACCGAACAGGCGCGTTGACACAAGAATACACGAGAAACTCGCTCATCTTATTCTACTTGACATTGTAGGTATCAACATTTTTATAGAGTATTTATGCTATTTTCGCTGTACTTTTGTTATGTGACAGGTTCATCCAGATGAAGTGCAGCTTCTTGTGGCCGTAGTTAACTATAAAACTAAACTAGTTAAACCAAGGAGAGGCCTTTGTTCAACGTGGTTAGCTTCTCTAGATTGCTGCAACAAGGACATACGCGTTCCCGTGTGGATCAAGAAAGGCACAATATCATTCCCTAAGGCTTTAGATGCACCTTGTCTTATGATTGGTCCAGGTACTTGCAATATCACGATGTAAATAGAGCACTATCCTTCGAACACAACACTATTAAATACTTAACAGGCCCAAAGGCTGGCAGGGGCTGGTTCGGGTAGGGGTAGGTTTGAGTTCCGACCCACCCCTGCCCTTTTGTCCGAAAACTTTCTGTCTCAGAGGGTAAAAACATCAAACAGACGTTCTTACAGATAATTGGTAGAGTTGTTGTGAACTATACACTGATCATTGATCTTATTTAATTTTGAAGTTTTGTTTTCACGTAAGAATTGATTGTAAAGCGCATTTAAAACTTGAACTGTACAAAAAAGTAATTTATTAAAATGCTTAATGATAAAAATTAGTTTTCAAAACAGCAGCAATCAAATAGAATACGTCACTACCCAGAGCAAACTCAATTTGAGACGATATATTTGACACTGTTGCCAACAGAAATAGGACAATATTTCAATTTAGGTTTTCCTTAACAAAATATCGTGTGCCATTTGGGGTTTTAGAGGAACGCCAAGAATTTTGATATAGGTAATTTTTATCTTGTTTTAATACTTTATTTTTGGTTTCGTTTAGGTACTGGATGTGCGCCATTTAGGGGTTTTATCGAAGAAAGAGTAGCACAGTCTGCCGGGTGTAAGATGTTATTTGACAAAGTCTGGTCCTTGATTATTGAAATCCATTAACGATTACCGAGCGATATGATCGTTTTGCCCCCTTTTTCAGGTTGTGTGCTGTTCTTTGGCTGTAGAAATAGCAAAAAAGACTTCTTTTTCAAAGAGGAATGGCAGCAACTCGTTGAAAATGGAAAATTACAGTTGTATACGGCTTTCTCAAGAGATCAGGTTAGAAACAAAGGAAAAACAAATGCCATTACAGTCCAATATTATAATCTCTGTCTCATCAATGCAGTGCTAAAGAGTTCAGTTGTTGCTAAAACTTGACATTTAAAAGGGAGTATATAAAAGCAACGTTTTAAAAAAATTTAATCATTTATCTCAATTGAAATCAGCTGTACCTGTTCGCATAGTCATCAAAACACAGATGTGCCGTTTATCTGTTCTAAACCGAAATTTTTGGTGCAAGTTTTGCGATCTCTCCATGTACAGTATACCTTCAATGTCAGAGCGATTTCCGCATGACCTTGAAAAATGGTTTCGGCAAGTGTCCCCCAGTAGCTTATAGCTAAAAACATAGACACTTAAATAAAGTTTTCATTCATTCATTTGTTTTATCAGCCAATGAATGAAAAGATCAAAACAAGGTCTCTTCGTTTTCCCGCCAAAGAAAACCCTAATATGGAGAAGATATTGTTCGATTGGCCAATCGTGTTGCAGTATGACGTCAAAGCGAAGTGTTGGTTGATGTCTAGAAATTTCTCGGGCATGAAGATTTTTCACCCGAGCATTCGCTTAACCAACCAAAAGCCACGCGCGTTTGTATCCGTTCGATAATCCAATAAAATCGCTTTATTTCCGTTCGTTTGTCGTTTCTGTTTTGTTCGCGCGTTTTCATTAAGGCATTTCCTCACGTGTAGAAAGCAACGAGTTGTTGTAAGAGGGACTTTTTCTGATTGGGCACCTGTGATATCTGGTACCCCACAGGGAACTATTCTTGGTCCAATTTTATTCCTATCATATATAAATGATATCGTTGATAGTGTCTCTTCAAAAATTAAATTATTTGCGGATGACACAAAGATTTACAGAGAGCTTCGCAACCCTAGTCTCGATGAACAATACCTTCAAACTGATTTGAATAATCTTGGTAAATGGGCGAAAAAATGGCAACTTCGTTTCAATGAGGAAAAGTGTGAAGCAATGCGAATAATGCATTCTCGTGACAAATCGACTACGAATTATAAACTAGGTACGGCTTTAAAAGATGTCAAGAGCTTTAAAGATCTTGGAATTATTATATCAAAAGATCTTACTTGGAGTGAACATATTAGTACTATGGTGAATAAGGCGAACCAAGTCCTAGGGCTAATAAGACGGTCTGTTGGAACAGCTAATACAACAACTTTTTCAGTCGTAGGACTTTTCCAGTCGTAGGACATATTCCTCTCTTGCTGAATGTTATAAGATCGTGTTTGGCTTATCACACTTGGATTTTGAGGAATTCTTTCAATTCGCAAAAGTCAAATCCACTAGGGCAAATCACTCGTATAAGCTTTATTGTAAATTATCTAGAATCAACTGTTTTAAATATTCTTTTTTTAACAATGTAATTAGTTATTGGAACAATTTACCTAGTAATGTTGTTGAAGCCGGTATCCTTGAACTTTTTAATTGTAAACTCAAATCCTTTTTAAAGTTGTAATTTTTATTGTTTGTTTGTTGTTTTTAGGAGAGTTTTATTCATAGGGTTAACCTCTAGACTCTCCCTTTCAAATTTATTTAGTTATATGTGAGTTTGAATAAACATGTATGTTATGTTATGTTATGTTAACAGGAAGACAAGATTTATGTTCAGCATCGTTTACTAGAGAACAGCTCTCTTGTCTGGGATCTTCTAGCTCACAAACAAGGATGGTGTTATATAGCAGGGTATGTAAAGTTGCCAGTAGTAGGATTTGAGCCTTTCAGTTGGGACTACAAAAAAGTTATCCCTCGACAGGTATGAGATTGGACCCGGGTACAACAGCCTTGAGATAGTTTTCCCGGTGATCAGTTACATGGCTTGAATCAATTTTACGGTTAGCGCCTATTTTTGCTTTGACACAACCCGTTTTTGGCCGGACATCAAAAGCCTCTCTCCCCCACCCCCACCTTCCCTCCTCCGCTCGTGATGTAAGTATATGTACCAAGCTCTTATTGTAAATGAAGAATTATCTAAAATCAGAAGTTCTGAATTACAATTTCCATTAGAAGCCTAAATGACCGGGTAAAGGGTCTGGTCATCCAAGGATGTGACAGGATATTGTCCGTTGAATGGCCGCCTTTTGACGCCCTTAGTTTGTCGTGTAGCGATTAGAAAGGTTTTGGAATATTTTTTCTTTATTCTTCAATCACAGAAACTCGCAACGAATGCCTGCAGATGTTACAGAAGCTCTTCTTGAAATATTCATGAAAGAAGGAGCAATGGATGCAGCAGCAGCCGAAGAATTTCTCAAAACGTTAGAAAGAACAAGACATTTTCAAAGCGAGACATGGGCGTAGTAAAAGGGGGAAAGAAAACAGCAAGATCGTGAGGCAAAATTGTTCAAAACACAAGACAATGTTAGTTCATCGTCGTTGAATTTTATCTTTATTTAAACTGGTATGCTTATTGTGCTTTAACTTTTAAATGGCCTAAGTAATAAATTGTTAATTATATCTTTGCTATCATACAGTTGAAAATACATACCAGTATTTACAAGAAATAAATGAAATACACCAATTAAAAATCCTTACGAATACTTAAAATGTAGTCTATTTACAAAGCTTGCTTTGAAACGGTCTGTATTAATACAGGGTAACTGGTTTGTTTGGGTTCTTAAACGTTTCGAAGATTCTTTACCTCTGGGTAGAGGGGTATACTGAGGATGGGTAAGTTGGCTGCTTATCTTTCTGCAAATTGACCCGTCGGTTTTTCGAGCAAATCAAATAGACCTATAGCACAAGATATGAAGCCACGTTTGTGGCGCCTGTGAAAAAATGAGAAACTGCTGGACAGTATTAAGCCTTAGTGCAGAGGCTGCAAACACAGATAAACCATACGACAAAGTCTTGGGTATAACTAAAGTTTGAAATGAAAGATCAAATTTATCTTGATTTTATCCTTTCTTTCTTGAGCTCTTTAGCGTGTATCAGCACTTATTTGCTTCGGTAACTTACGTTTAAGGTGGTCTATAATTTTTTAATCTGACATTACCATGGAAAGTAACTCCTAGTATAGTAAGAAATTCTGCTTGCCCAATATTACCATGATATGAATAGGGTTTACACACTCCCCAGCGTGTTCATGCGCGCCCCGTTCTTGTTTTGCCCCCATTTTACTTTCATTCTAATCGAAATTTAATCTGGTATACCAACTGTTTATTTCAACTGTTTTAACTTCTCTTTAACGCAACCTCTTTCCCAGGGTTCTCTCCTCGGGTAGGAGAGAGAACCTGGGAACGAGCTTGCTCTTAATGCTGCCTCTTTAAATTTCCAAATCTCTGCTAACAATAGCATAGCCTTTCTACAGTTAAAAGTTTTTTCTGGGCTGAAAAAAAATCTACTCGTTACGTAATGAGTTGGAAAAATAAGCAAAGTATGGACGAAGAGAGTATTTCTGGTCAATTGACTGGTTCGAAATCTATACTTCCTCCTTTTCCATCCTCGGGTACTTCCCTAAAATAAAGTGTTGGAAAGCGAAACACACCTGAGAAAAAAGGAGGATTGACCATCTGCTGATGTAGAGTTTGATTTTATTTTGTAGAGGACCGAACTTCTTTATTTTACGTGGTGGTTGGGGGGGGGGGGGGGGTTAGAGAAAAGGCCTGTATATTAAGAACGGATAATGCAGACGCCTTATTATACATACTATACCTCCCGGTAGCGAGTTCGAGGGGGTGGGAGGGCATTTGTCATGTTTTGCGATGTGCATCATGTCCTCTGCAGTGGCGGATCCAGGGGAGGGGCCCCTTAATTTTAGACCAAACTGAGGCCCAAAAAGCTGAAAAAAATTTTTTGGAGCTCGAGCCCCCCCCCCCCCCCCCCCTTATCTAAAAAAAAAAAATTGTAAATTGCTTTTTTTACCCACGAAGCACTTAGGAGTTCATATAAACTCGTTTAAACGTGTCCGTTCGTTCCAGAAAATGGAAATGTTGGTTTTTGAGGAGAGGGGAAACCCTTAGCCTGATTCTCAGACGTCCGAGGTCGTTCGCGGTCCCTTTCGCTTCCCTCCCTCTCCCTGAGTACCCGGAGAAAAGCCTCTAATCTCGGAGCAAGGGAGAGAACCAACCGACAAACTCAACCCACATATGGCGTGAACACCGGGAGTTGAGCCACATTGGAGGGACGCGAGTGCTCTTACCACTACGCCACCCATGCTCCCCCCCCCCAACACTTATCTCAAAGTTTGGATCCGGCACTGCTCTGTGTGACTTGGAGGAGGTGATCCAGCGCCCTGAGGCAAGGGAAATCTTTGTCTCTCCAAATACGCATATTTTTATTTGAAATATTGAAAAAGGAACTATATTAACCGCTTTTAGAAGAATTTACATATGCCCCACGTACCCCGGGCAGAGGTTTGCTGACAAATTCCCTACCTCCGGAACGGACAAAATGACAAATGCCCAACCAATTCCCAAGGGTTGGCGGGAGTTGGGGGGGGGGGGGGGTGGGGGTTGGGATCGCGTGGAATTAAAAAATCCTCTCACCATTAAACGTCTTAAACACCCTTCTCTTAAATTCACCGCTCATCAGTTTTAAGGAGTATTTTAATCTGTCTTTATTTAATATCTGCAGCACGATCTTTTTCAGCGTTGTTAATTGAAACAAACCCCGTCTATTTTTAATATCTGATGGCAGGGTTATTCCCCGCGCACTTCCGGCAAATTTCTGAGAAATCAGCGGGGTATAGAATTGCAGCATACACAAAGTAAAGTCATTGGTTATAATTCATTCATTTCAGCCTGAAGGAGCACGCTAACTTTATTAGGGTTGTTTGTTACTTAACTTAGTGAAATCCATTTTGATTCTTTTGAAAATAATGCGCACTCTGGAAGATGGAGTGTCCTAGTTGTGGAAACAAAACCTTGCTTCCGAAGTTTAAGTGGTGTCCAGAGTGCGGCTCGAAGCTTCCACATGCTTCCTCATCGCCGGTTCCAAGCTCAGGAAAGAAAGATGGAAGAGAATCTTTCACTCAAGTAACCTCAACGGAACAGCAAGCTGATGCAGGAAGCAAGAGCGACTTGGGAGTAGATAAGGGACGATTTGAAGGTATTTTTGTTTGATTAATCTGATTAAAAATTCTATTCTAGAAGGTAATAAGAAAATTTACAGTGCCGCAAAGGAGATCACATGGTTGACTTTTTAATTATTAGAGGACAGTGAGAGGACCATTAGATTAAGGCGGCCCGCGGTTTCTCGAAACCTATAGCAGGGGCACCCAACGAGAATATAGTTCAAAACCTCATAAACATAACATTGTTAAACGTATTTTAGTATTTAAACGGCAGATATAGGCATACTTTTATCCCCTAAAAATTTTTCATCTGTTCGGATTTCCTAGCTGAAAGTCTAGTGATCCGAAAATTATAGGGATCAAAACTTACCTTTTCGAAAATTTCAGCCAGAAAAAGGCTCCCGCAAATTCTACGTGACCTATTTAGGGTAAAAATTCGTTAAAAATAGGCAATATTATACCACTTTTTAGATGTTCGAAAATCCTAGGAGAGGCAGGCAAGCAAGAAATTTTACAACAAATGTTCCGAAAATTCTAGATGTCAAATCGTCTTCCGAACAGATATTTTCCGAAAATTGTCGTTGGGTGCCCCTGCTATAGGTTGCTTTATTCAGCATTCTTCTACCGGTTAGTTTGGATCTTCCAAATTGCAAGTGAAGTATAAGACTTTAACAAGAACGTTTACAGCCCTGTTGGACGAAACAGGAGAGATACGTTCGATATTTCATGAATTATCTTGTACTCATTGAACTAGCACTAAAAGATGCACATCATAATCTACATTTTTCATTCTTGAGGCAAGTTTAGGATTTATTCGCCTGATTCGTCGGTGGATTATATTTTAGTCTTTTAATACCAGAAAATTTTCAATTCTGAAAGTGACATATTAGGGTTAAATTTATAAGAGGAAAAATAAGACGCGTCTTTCATTTAAGACGCAAACTATCTCCTATAAACGGCACATTAAGACGCGACTTAGTCTTAGATAAGACGCGTCTTAGCTAAATTTCAAACGAAATGTGGTTGCCTGTCCTGGGTCTGTCCTGATCACATTCCCGGAAAACGAAGAGGGTGACAACTTGAGCACTTTGGGCCGATATTTCACCCGGAAGAAAGCTAATAAAGATGGCTGACTCACTTTTTCTTCAAACTTTGATCACTGATCACTTATTAATTACCCTGCGAGCAGAGTCTCCTTCGATCTTCCTAGAAATATCAGGATTTTCTAGGAAGATCGAGGGAGACTCTGCTCGCAGGGTAGTTGTTAATCAGAGCAGGCGTTATTTTATCAGGGTTTTTCAGGCAAGTGAATGCAAGCTCTGCCTGAAAGGGGTACCTTTTTCAGGCTTCAGGTAGGACGCAGGCATGGGTGAACAGGAATGCTGGACCTGATGCTTGTTGACACACCATTGTTTGTGCTCTCCCACTGTTCATGTAATAAATCAAATGCAGTTGTGAACCAATAATATATTGGCTTATTGATACTGTGATCTTGAGCTGTTTCTCATTGTGGCAACTGTTTCTTTTAAGCAAAAATATTATGACTTAGGAGATTTATGGATGAATAGACCTTTAACTGCTAATCTGAGAAATAGATTTGTAAATTTTGATTATAATTTACTAGTCACTGTGATGAAAGATGATTAAAGATGCCAGGGTATTTAGTGTGCTTAAACAGCTACATTGTACGCAAAAATAGATTTAATGATTTTGCCTTGAAGAATATAATTTACAAGTAACCCTCTCTAGCAGACTTTAAAGAATTATTTTTTTTAAAGTGCAATCACCCATAATATTGTAGCCATTTGTTTCTTCTTTGATACAAGTATAAATTGCTATGCAAGTGATTCTGTCAATCAATGTATTCTGAAGAAACTTAAACACTGAGCTGTTTTGAGTTATTCTCTTGATTGGCTGGAATCTTGTGAAATTGTTCCTGATATATTGATGCAGAATTGCCCCTCTCTACACAATATAAGCTTATTTGTTGCCTAAATTCAGGAAACAACAAACATGATTAATGACAGTAATCATTAGGTTACGGTAGTAATTTTGGTAGTAATTAGGTAGATGGTGTGACTGAAGAGGTGTTATTTTTTTCCAAACTTACTCCCATCGCACAATTTGTATACTGTACACCTGCTTTGTGCTTTGTTCGCTAAAAAAGATGTTAAAACATACAGCCTTTGGTGTTCTGCAGTCGAGGTTTTCTAACAAGACATTAGTATATTAAATCAGGGCACATTCAATTCCTCTTTTAATTACTCTTTAACAAAAAGGCTTCATTCTTTATCCTTCTAAACCCTGCTATGCTACTGATAATTAGTAGCAGGGTGTGCAAGTTTTTAGTAACAATAATATTATATACTACATATTCACTGAGAGTGAGGTCATTACAGGGATATCTCAGACTGAGGCCTTCGTTTATTGTATCGCTTGGTCAATACATCAAGGTCAAGGTCTGTGATTTCCATGTAATGACCAAACAAACAAGGTTAATAAGTTACTTATTATAATGGCCTTTTCATTATGGACCTGAGTCTGCAATCAATTGAAACCAACAACTGGTCAGCGGATAACCTTAGAAAAACATGTCACCTCAATGTACACTTGGCACTTGGGCCTGCGATACAGTCAGCTGAAACTGGTCAGGTAATACCCTTTTTGACAGCTGTTAATTGACTATAACATGGATGTTCATAAGGATGTCCACTATCAAGTTAAATATATGCAGATTGTATATGCCTTGGACACCTAGCTAGTAAAGCCTGGTCATTACAAGAAAAAAATGCCAGCTAATTACAAGAAAACAGCCTGTCAGAATGCACATACTATTGTAGCCATATGACAATGATAAATAATGCCCTGTTAATTATTTTCATGTTCTGCAAAAATTTGTTTAATTCACTAAACCATTTCACATTAGCTTGCAACTGTATCGTATCTACCTGCAGCTGTTAAATAAACTCCTTATGACATGATTTCATGCCCACTGTTTACCACACGGCCTACCTCTACTGCTGCATACTCCCATTTTTGATCAGGATGGATTTCCTCTTTGAATTTTATTTTATTTGAGCAGTTCTCTTAGAAATGTGCTTACAGTTATACCCCCCTTTACAATCTTCTGATTGAGATATAATTTAATAAGATGCCCTACAGTAGAAGATCCTCTCAAACATAGTAATAACAAATAATAATAATAAAGAAAATAAATAAATACAGTAATAATAATGATAATAATAATATTCACATGACTGTTTTTAGACATTACAGAAGGCATCAAAGAACCTTGTTAGTGTTAAAATATAAATTATAATCAACGTAAGACACAGCTACTACCATCCACTGAGATACAAATTTAAAGAAAGATGTACCCATTCCAATTTAAACAATATCATGGGCAAAATTGGTCATTATTCACTTGATCAGGACATGATTTTTCTCTTACTTTGCAACCACCACTCAGCAGATAGATTGCACTACTCCTTGGTAAATCCCTTTGGTAAGAGTAAAATACTGAGAACAAATTTCTCTTATAAAGTACATGAGGGTGTAGACAGTCAGACTGCAGTAATAATCTTGTGTCCCCTTAGCAAACTTGCTGTAAATTCTTCCGTTGATCCATAAATCTTCAAAATAACTCTTGTCTTTTTAGTTAAAAAAGCTGCCATTTGTACAGAAGTCACAAGAGTATTTTCTAAATTTTAAGTAAATGCGTGGCAGAAAAATTCAACATAACGATCTGAAAAGCAATATTGTTCGTCCACACAGCCAAATTAACATGATGCCAGATGAGATCCTTTTCAACCAGCTTTGAGTCCATTTAGGCTTTTATGTATATAGAGTTCCATCCCTGCGACAAAACGATTCAATCCTTCCAGGCGTGCTAATACGGACGAAAAAGAAGCTTAACTTAAACAAACAAACGAAAAGCAAATGAGCAAAGTGAACAAGTATGCTGTTAGCTGTTATCGCATTAGAATATCCCTAGCTGAGAGAGTTTCTTTCAAAATTAAAGGCTTTCTTAGGCAGCTCAAGATGCTTTACCTGTGTTGTTGCTCCCTGCAAAGGTGTGGTATGAACATGTCACATACATTCAAGTTTTAACGATATGGCGAAAGGCGCAAAGTCAAGTCAAGTCAAGTCAAGTTTATTGTGCAAAATACGCTATTTGTGAGAAAACTCACTAGCTACTTTGCACGTATCGCACATTAAAAAATGTAAAAATTAAGAAAGTATAAATAATTGTAACTGAAACTGAATATAAAATAGCTAATTAAAAAGATAAAATGTAACTTACATAATACTAAAAATATAGCCAAACTATTTACAATACAATAGACTGGTAGTAGTAGTAGGTTAATTAAAGTAAGCCTGACAAGTCCAGTTTTCTAATGCTATTTCTAAAAGCCTTGAAAGATCTTAGTAACAGTTCTATAAGAATCAGGACTTGAGCTCCATAGTTTTGGCGTTGTAAACCGCCACGATTTAAGGCCGTATGTTGAAGAGTTGGCTATTGGCCGCTTTAAAATATCATTTCCCCAGAGGTCGTATTTATTTTTTTTTGTTCTATCAGATCTTTAATGCTCTTTGGTGCATGTTCATTGTTAATGACATTGAAAACTGTACATGCTATTTTAGCGAGGCGTTGATTCACAAGTGATGGTTAACCTATTCGATGTAATAAATCCGCAGAGTAGGGCGATTGTTTTTTATTAAAGACAAAACGAAGGTCACGCTCATTAACTTTCTCTAGCTTTGCAGTGGCACTTTTGTTACAGAAATGCCATGTCTCTGAGCAGTAGTTGAAATTAGGAATGATAAATGCGAGGTGAAGACACTTTCTTGTTTCCAATGGGAGGATCTTTTTCATCCTCTTAAGCACAACAACCTGCTGAGAGACTTTTCTGCAGATACTTGCTATGCGCTTTTCAAATTTCATTTTATCGTCAACTGTGACTCCAAGCATTTCGAGTTCTTCTGTATTAGGAATAGCCGTGTTTTCGCAGTAGAATTTCGGCATAATTTGTGTCTTTCCCATAACTGTTGCTTGATACTTAGAGGGATTCCTGTTCATGCCATTTTCCTCTTACAACCGATCAACATTAGCGAGATCAGCGTCGATCATTTCTTCGAATTTCTCTGACTTACTCTCTGCGAAAAATATTTGGGTATCGTCAGCATACGCGGATGATTTGCTCTGTTTGACAGCGTAAACAAGGTGGTTCATAAATATATTAAATACTAATGGCCCTAGCACACTGCCTTGGGAGGACTCCCGCTGAGATTTCTTTCCATTTTGAGTACTGGTCACCTAATCTAACCCGCTGAAGTCGATTACTGAGGTAATAAAAAACTAGGTCGGTGGTGTTATCGTCAGCTCCATAAGATTTTAGCGTCTCTACTATAGATTTATGTGGTAAGGTATCGAATGCTTTGGAAGGGCTTTAAATTAAAGCCGTGGCAATTCCATAAAATCTTGAGCGTGTATGTGGAAATTTCAAAACGTAACGCCACCTACGAGCCATACTTAGTTGACATTTCTTGTGAACCACACCCCAGTGCGAAGTCTGAGAGGTTTATATAAGATAGGTTTCCGTCAGGTCCCCCACCTCAGAAAGGATCACTCAATTTTAATCATTCATGAGCACTACTACAAGACTGCCTTTAATGATATAGGGATGTGACAGGATTTGTCCAATCTAAATGTTAATGTCATGCGAATTAGGATTTATCACTTTGTTTTACTAAAATGCAGGTGACAACTCACAACAGAGAGAAACAACCACAGTGAGTAAACCTGATGTGTTCTCAACCGCTCAATGTGATGGGCATAGCTCTCCAGCTGCTATCAATTCAGACCAGTCACAAATTCCGCCAGGAGACAAAGGACTTGGCGCTGTCGATATACAAGGCCCCGCTAATAGGGTACCAGAACACCCAAAAAGCGAAGGTGCCAAGAATGAAAGTTCAATCCTAACGGAGTCATATTCGGGTGGAGCCAAACCAGCAGTGCAGAAACTCGGCTATGTGGAGAGTCTTCAGGGAAAAAGCACTGGAACTACTGATTCACAGGTCTCCCCTATCCAGACATTGAGAGCTGCTGAGGATTGTGACCAGAATATTTCGAGTAAGTCGTCTTTTGTTGCTGGGAAGGAGGTTGCATCTTTGGGTGATTCCAGTGAAACGAGTCGTTGGCATATGGCGTCAGGTCATACACAACTGGAACCACTGGGAACATCTGAGATCCAACAACAGCAGCAACAGACAGCAGCGCATCAGCAGCGAAACGTTCAGTATCTTCAGCAGCAAGTAAGGCCAGTGGAGCGGCACCATGATCCAAGTCCCACCCAGCAACAGCAGCAGAGGCGGCAACTTCCCCAGCGTCCGCAGCAGCCGAACCAACACCAGCAAATGTTATCTGTAGATCGGCAGCACCACAACCAACACCAGCAAATTCCATATACAGATCGGCAACACTGCAATCAACACCAGCAAATGCCATCTGCAGATCAGCAGCACTACAATCAACACCAGCAAATGCCATCTGCAGATCAGCAGCAATACAATCAACACCAGAAAATGCCATCTGCAGATCAGCAGCAATACAATCAAATGCAACACCCGAAAATGGCTTCTGCAGATCGGCAGCACTACAATCAACACCAGCAAATGCCATCTGCAGATCAGCAGCACTACAATCAACACCAGCAAATGCCATCTGCAGATCAGCAGCAATACAATCAACACCAGAAAATGCCATCTGCAGATCAGCAGCAATACAATCAAATGCAACACCCGAAAATGGCTTCTGCAGATCGGCAGCACTACAATCAACACCAGCAAATGCCATCTGCAGATCAGCAGCACTACAATCAACACCAGCAAATGCCATCTGCAGATCGGCAGCACTACAATCAACAGCAACAAATGCCATGTGCAGATCAGCAGCACTACAATCAACAGCAACAAATGCCATCTGCAGATCAGCAGCACTACAATCAACACCAGCAAATGCCATCTGCAGATCAGCAGCACTACAATCAACACCAGCAAATGCAATCTGCAGATTGGCAGCACTACAACCAATACCAGCAAATGCCATCTTCAGATCAGCAGCACTGCAATCAACACGAGCAAATGCCGCCTGCAGATCGGCAATACTACAACCAACACCAGCAAATACCGCCTGCAGATCGGCAGCACTACAACCAACACCAACAAATGCCACCTGCAGATCGGCAACACTACAACCAACACCAAGAAATCCCAACTACAGGTCACCAACACTACAACCAACACCAGCACCTGCAACAGAACCAACAAAAGCAGCCACCTCCTGGAGGGCAAGTCCTCGATCATCAGCAGCAACCTTCATCTTTGAAGAAACAGCAGAATCAGCAAGTAGACCGGAAGCAGTGCCTAAACGCCGAGGCCATTCAAGAGGCTAAAAGAGCAGAAGGGGTTCACCTTCAACCAGGCAATAAAGTACCCGGCAGTACCGACCCAAATGGAAGCTCTCAAGTTTCTCAGAACAGGAAAGGAAGAGATGATCCAACTTCTCAAACTAATGATCAAAACACTAAAATTCTGGAGGGAGGAATCAAGGTGAGTTTGTGCGTCTCAACAAGGGGAATTCTTCACGATATTGCCTTCCGACTAAGTAGTCAGTCGTCTTCAGTGCCTCTGAGTGAACAGTATTGCATGCACAACAGATTCGATCATAACTTCATGAAACATAAACATGACTTGGTTCGGTGGGATTAGTTGTGTAACCCTATAGGCAAACGAAAATTGCATCAATGCTTTTAGTCCAATAGTGGTGGAGGAATTTACGGGGTTTGTGGCTTTTTCCTGTTTTTAGATGTGAGTCTACTCTTTCAACTAATTTTCTCGGACAATTTCGTTCTTTTGGGCCCAAATGATGGCCTAATGATGGCTAGTGGAGTGCCCACAATTCATTAAAAAGGACTGTTAAATACTCCGATTGTTACTTGATAATTTAGTTTACTGAGTTGTACCACAGCTGAACTCTGGAAGCTGGACACACAAACAAGCCTAAAGGTTTATCCTGTCATTGAGAATTTTTATTAAGTTGGTGAACAGCTAAGCATGGCGGTGCCGAGGCATAAGTTCTTTATTTTCTTTAAGCTTGTTTCATGACCATTTTCAATATTGTGTTTGGTCTGAAAAGGTTTGCAGGCGTGTTTGATTTATTCAGTTTGTTTTTGTTGACTTCGATTTCAGGGTAAAGATGGTAACATAGTGAACGAGGGAGAGTCAAGACGGACTGCTGAAAACAGAGATAAAACGTCAAAGGAAAAAGTAGAATCCACTTCACCTGTGTTATCGGCTGTTCCAGAAGAACTTACCAGACGTGACACTGTCCTTAATGATCCTTTGCGTGAACAAATGAATAAAGACAACGGAAGTGAAACATCGGTAAGAATTGCATGCAAAATCTGCATAGAAATATAGATCAAAATGTTTCATGTAGCGATCCCCAATACACCACATACGAGTTTGCAAAGACTCGTTTGGTTTGGGAAAGGTTTCAAGTATTGTCATCTATATTTGATCGAAGTTCATGGATGAAAAGGGCAGGTTTTGCTGCGTAATGAGTACCCCGAGTGACGTTAAAACACTTTCAGATTCCCATAACACAGATCGTGATATAGTCTCACTGGGGCCATCCATGTCTTACTGTAATACCAATAAGATATAGGAGGCTGAGCACGAGGCGGTACGAGCGAGGAGCCCCTGGTGGAGAGTAGTTAATCGCTGCGGAGAGATGAGCGGGGCGCGTAAGGAAGTGTACGAAACTCTGAAAAGAGTGAGTGCGCTATTGGGAAGAGTGACTTTTTAATGTAAAAAGCTACTGATCTGTATGTGTAAATAGCGCTATAGAAATAATAAATTATTATTGTTATTATTATTATTATGGGCGTGGAGCGTAAAGAAGTATACGAAACACCGAAAAGAGTGAGAACGCTAAAAGGATGAGAAACCCTTAGATTGCTCGTGCCAGTATTTTTGCAGGCGTACCTACACGTAAACAGCTTGGTATTTATTACAAATCCGTTATAACATATGGATTACACAAAGACTGAAGTGAACTTTATTATGATATTATTATTTTCACGGTTGGAATGAATAATAGAGAGTTTTAGATCCGAGTCTATCGCGAACCTCTAACCGCTGGAGGTCACGTGACAAGTCTTTCGCGTCACGTTTGAGGTTTACGACGTGCGTTTTCAACGTGGGGAGGTAGGTTTTCCCGTAGGTCATTTACCTGAAAGCTTTTAACGTATAATTCTTGTTTTATCTCACGTAATGATACAAAAATCTTGTGGAGCAAGTCTTTATCCATTAACAGAGGCACAAATTCTGGCGAAATGCTAAATTTGATAAATCCTATTGGATGGCTGCTGATTCAAGAATTTACAGTTCTTTGCTTCTAGATAACCCAGTGTTACCGTAAATTTCTTTTATTTTCACTGATTGATATTTCTTCTATTTCGAAATGGAAAAATAAACCAGAATCCACTTCTTTAATCCACCGCCAATCTAAATCGAATTATGTTTGAACGTCGAACCGCAAACGGGTTACCGCAAACCGCGGTTAGAGGTTCGCAGTAAATTCCGATCCAAAACTCTCTATTACTTATCAATGACGTCAAAATTATTTTAGCTCTTAATCGAATTGCAGCCCTTATTTGCATATTCTCTGCAAACGCCCTACGCTACGTAAGATTTGGGTGTTACCCTCTGCTGTGCAGAGAGGAATTTTCTACGAGTTGCTGGCTTGACGCCTTGCCGTAAAACGTGGGAAAGGACTAGTTTGAAAGGTTCAACTGATGGTCGAAAATCACCTCACCTTTGTAAACCAGAGTTCTGAATTGAATTCAGGATAAAATTTATATATTTTTTAAAAATGATAATTTTGAAGAGGCTATGTTACGCTATAACGTGTCCTTGTATCAATTGAATGTCAAAAACAAGGGCCCAGTTTTGGTATTCAACGTTATATTTAGGCCTTGAGACTTTTTCCTGTCGTCTGTTGCTACGGATGGTAAATGACCAAGTAATATATCAAGCATAAGACGCAGTGTTTCATCACCAGATGAAACACTGAGATGAGAGTTGAAAATAAGACGCGCAGCGTGCAAAAGTGACCAGTTTTTCATCTGATTTCCAAACATACATTAAACATTAATTTCCCTTATATTTTCTCTATGAATTATTAATGAGTTTGAGAACGTAGGTTGAAACTTAAATACGTTTTTTGAAATGTTGCGAAAAAAATTATAGTGGTTAATGCTTCTTGATGAAATTTGTTTAATATCTTCTTCAAACCTCTACAGGAGCATTTTGTTGATTATATTTAGTAACTGCACTAAGTAATGAATTCAGCTCAGAACTGACCCAAGACAGCAATATCCACGTGACTTAGTAGACACTGTACATGAGTTGCAATTCAAAGGTTACAAGGGGTGGATGGTTCAGTATAAATTTATAGTTTATTTACGGGGATTCATTTGCAATCGCATTTGCCTGTAGGATTTTTTTATTGTTTTTAGGGTTAAAACAATGGAGAATTCCAACAGGCAAATGCGATGGCTGTACGCAAATTTCGGTTGAATGGTTCAAACCGTCAAACGAAACGAAGTTCGAATCAGATAGGAATGAACAGGGAGTAAATTTTTCTGCACTTGAGCAGGCACGTTAAGGTTTATTGACGCTCATTTCATATGATGAGTTTCCCCTTAGGATTAATTCTAATTGCTTCAACTGATGGCCGTAAGTGCGCTGAACGCCTTAAACTACAATATGTAATTATAAGATTTATCAGTTACGGGTATTTAAAATAACAGTTCGTACGCCTATTTTCTGTTGCTAGAACACGAACGAAGATGGACACTGGTACCTTAAACCTGCTAAGACCTCACAAGACGCTGAAGCATCTCAAGGAAAGACAAGAGCATCGAAGAAACAAAGCAACGATAAAGGAGGTGGTCCTTCCCTGCCGTAAGTTTGTAATTTTTAAATGGTAGTAAATGTCATCACTTTTTGATGGCACGTAAGAAGAGTTTTAATTCTTTTGAAGGTTTTTCCTGAACTTGAAAAAAAGTAAATATAAATCTTCAGGCTACTATTTAACCACAAAATCATTATTTTAAGTCGTGTCTTGTTTAATGGCGAGCAAAATCGACCAGTGCAGTCGGTTAAGAGCGGAATACAAAGTTTGGATCACGCTTACAAATACTTTTTAAACTAGCACAGTCGTTTAGGAATTTGGATCTTTGTCATTACTCCACCATAACTCTGATATCGTGCAAGTTTATGTTGTGGTCATTATCATTATTATTTGAATTAAAAAAAAACAAACCAAAAAAAATAAGTAAAATAATAATGGAAAGAAAACAAAGCATTCTGCTACGATTTTGACAGTTGTTTATACGTATGTATTGGTCTTATAGCACAGCCGAGATTCAACATACTTTGAAGAAGGTTGAACCGGAAAATGGAGTCACAGTCGTGTTTCACGTTTTGTTAGAGTCCAACTTCACAATGACAGGAGAAAGTTTGCATATTCGAGCAGGTGCAAGAGACTTGGGACAGTTCAGTTTAAACTGTGTTGATTTAAAACCAGTGTGGTGAGTCTGCTTCGTTTCAGTGTTGCTAAACTAAAAGGGAGCGCGTAAAAATTTGATATTAATATTATACTGATATTAAACTATTAGTATACACACACTTACTCTTGGATCTCGCTTAATCGCCGCGAATTTAAAGCAAAGCAAAATCGCTGTCGTGAACTGGGTGTTTTGCGAAAGTTTCAGAGTAAGAACTTGAAAATGCAAGAATATCCTAGGGTTGATGATTTTGACTTGATACTGCATTGCTCTTAGTGGTTCTGTTTCGAACAGTTTTCTTTTGCCGTCAGGCTCCTGTTTATTATCCAAAGTTGCAATAGGCACTCAATACGTGCTAACGTAAACAAGCCAACTGAGGCGAATGTCTGACATGCGAACGACTCGTGCAAGGTAATATTTAAGAATTATTCGCCGAAGGCGAAGTTAATATTGTTGAATAATCCCCAAGACGAAGGCGAGCGGATTCTTAAACAATATTAAGTGAGCCTGAGGTGAATAATTGTTTTAGTATATTCACACAAAGTGATCTCAACAGAATCAGAAAGGAGACCATTAAAAAAAACGATTAGTTTGATTGACGGGTGAATTCATGGGTGAACATGTAGCGGTAAACAGAAGATGCGCAAAAGTTAGATCTTTACAGTATTTTCAAACATGACAAGTCATAGTTTTAAGTTCTCTTGTAAGCTTAAGCATCAATGATGGAAAAGAAAACGTCGAAATTTTAAATAACTTCCCTTTCTGAGAAGAAGCACAGAGCTTTATTTACTTTTGTCAACTCACCGTGCAATGAATGAAAAAGATTTTTTTGTCGTTCTTGCAAATGCTATCAACAGCGGCTACGATCGAGGTGAACGTTGTTTATCTGCAGTGTTTATGTACAGTTTTCGAAAATATTAGCTTTTCTTTTTTCTCCATAAATTGACATCTGTTTCTAGACAAAATTGGTCTTGCGAGGAAGTGTCACAAAACAGTGACAAAGCGGCCTCGTTTTTTTCTGTGGTGATAAAAACATTGCTTCGAGCGTATGAAACTGGCAACTACCTTAAACCACAACTACCTTAAATCACGCTATTTTAATACCATGAAGTCGTTTCTTACCTTCAAAATCATTTACACTGGGATATTCTTGTATCCAGTTCACGACAGAGATTTTGTTTTGCTTTATATTCTTCGCCTAGCACGGTGAATATAACTTCATAGTTCTAGATAGAGAACCGATCAAATTGCTTGAATCACCAAGATCACTGAGTGTGTATACACTAATTTTGAACAATCCCCGAGACGAAGTCGATTGGATTATTTAGCAATTTTAATTTTCAGGCGACAAAAACCAGAATAACTTAAACAATATATTTTTGACATTTTCTTAAGGGCTGCAGCTATAATAACACTAAATTCCACAAGAATTGTAAAAACACAAGTAAAATTCTGAAAATTTTATGTGTAAGATGGCGTTTTGGGAAATTTGACATTTATTTTCTCGGGCTCTCATACGAAATTTTCTTTGGTGTTATAATTACAGATGACTGATTACATCTAGTAGAGCCCTTGAAATATGTTAAAAAAAAACAGTGACATATTGTTTAAATTATTCTGGTGCAGGTTTCTGTCCACTGAAAATAGAAAAATTACTCAATTTCCTGATGGATTCCGTCTTAAACTTGTCATGTAATTTTGATTGTTTGGAATTGAAATTTGCCGGCATATGTTGGTTTTTTAAGAGAGCAGATAACCGGAGTACTCAGATACACGCCAGCATGAGCAAGAACCAACGGCAAACCCATCCACACTACATAAGGAGTTGCGTTTAGACAAGAACCCGAAACACATTTGTAGGAGGCAATTGCTTTAATCACTGCGCTAGCGATGCTCGCTAATGTTATGGAAAACTTGCTGGATGCTGCTTTGAGAAAGGACGAGAGACAAATGACACCGGTGGTATTGCAGACCTGCTTAACGAAAGTGTTTGGTAAAAATGGACTGAAGACATAATCAGAGAGTAAAATAGTTGTCATTAAGTAAAGTCTGTTTCTAACGTTTGAATGGCTAGCTCGACTAGAGAGAGGGGGGAATTAGCTGGACATTCTGGAAGACCGGTGAACAAAAGCTAATGCGTTTTTATAACAACTAACTGGGACTACAATACAACTAATCATCACTGTAACAAAATTTTAAAAGATCACCCGACCTTTCGCCCCCCAAGATGTACGCAATCAAACAAACTACGCAAGTGAATCTGCCTTATTACAGTACGAGTTGATGGTGCCTACTGTAGAAATACGTGCCCTCCTGAAGCTATCATCGGGACTACTGACAGCAAATCAGTTTGAATTATTATTTAAGAAAAGGTCCTGAAAGTTTAAGTTTAATTTCACAGCTCCTTGACAGTCTTTCTATTTAACGATATTAGTTGAGCATTTCTTTTCAATTCCCCTCATTTCAAAGGAATTGCAAAGACAAGAAAAAGATGATGCGTTTCAGTGGTCAGCTCACACTCAGCGTCGATTGTGCCCGACAAGGAACCAGTTATAAGTACGTGGTGGTCAAGAAAGGAGATCTTCACTACGAATATTTGGCTGAATTTCCCCCGAAACGTAGTGGAGCAGTAGTAAATAGATTCCTGTCAATTCCGGATAAGTATCTTAACCCTGGCGGTAAGTTGTAATTAAGAATTGGTTAACGCCCCAGCTGTGCAACCATTAAGTTTTATATATTGTAGTGAATGTCACGCGCGCTGTGATTGGTTGTTGCCAATGATCCGTTAGAGTGTAGGCACACAGATGACATCACAAGAAATTGTTTGTCCAGCATGGCGTGCGGCATTGTGATATTATATTTCGGATTGAGCAAGTGAAGGCCTCGAAAGTAAGAAAACTGAGAAACTGAGATGAAAAGAGTTCTTACCGACTTGAAACTGCCTAAACTGGAATTAACATTCTCAACAGTTGCCATCGAGTGTCATCGCTACGAGAGACTGGCAGTTTTGAAAATGTTTGCGCGATTATTCTGCTTTGAAGGCGTTGACAAATGTTTGGGAAAAACTCACAGTCTGCTAGTAAGACAAAAAAGAAAAACGAGGCAGAGACTAAACATAGCGTTTATGACTTGGAAAATACCTAAACTGGTACAAATCCTCGAACAGTCAAGCGTTGCGAGGCAGGCTTGTCGTTTTTTCTTTTCTGTTCATTGTAGAAAACAAATAGATTCCATGTTGCCGTGCATCTGTTCAGTAATAGATCCCAGAAGACGTCAAAACATCAGTGACACACTCGCCGTTTTATTTTGACCTCATCTTGACGTCATCTGTAAATTAATACCGACAAGGCGCACATCAACATGAAATCTATTTGTTAAATGGATGGCAGCGGGAGGTTGCTAAGCAAACCTGAGAAGGGAGTTAAGCTTCAGGAGTCATACAATTCCTACCCTTTTGCCGCGATGGTGCGCCGCATTGCACATATTAGGGAGTGACGAATGTGTCGTCCTGTGCGCGCTCTATTACGCTTTGTAAAGATTTCTCGTTCAAAAAATGTTTGACTGCTGAATAAGTAGTTTTCATTCCTAATGTCAATTTAAAGATACATGGATACATTAATGGTAACTCCCCTTGTACAGTACTAGGCTTTTCACACACCAGAAATAAATATATCGCAATAAAGTTAGTGCTAGGGAAGTAACTATATATTTTTAAGGTTTTGTAATTTCTCTGAGCGGGTAGTAGGCTTTTAAATTGTCGTTGTCTGGTGTAATTATCGTTAGTGTAAGGTTTTGGGAGTAGTCGAGACAGTTATGTAAGTTAGCCCGAGATGAAGTCGAGGGTGAATGTTTTGTTCAAATTTCGAGAATCCTATTAACTCTCGGGTGTTTACAGCTATTAAAAAAAAAACGTTGTCGAAAGGAATTAAGGTAAAAGACTTTGAGCCAAGACCGCAAGGTTATATAGGTAGTTTAACTCCGTCTCTTGCGAACAAAAGACTCACTCGTCTAGTGGCTGATTTTTATCAATAATTTATACAAACCAAGTCACCAGTCAGGAAAAAAAAAACCACCCGTACAAATCCGGTTTCGTTGACAAACATAAGCATCTCGGTTTTCAAGGTAACCGTACTTTTGAGTGGAAGGTAACTCAAGTACTAATTTTGTTCAGTTGATCAGCGGGGGAAAAAGGACACCGTTAAGTTTTATCAATTTTTATAACGGGATCAAAACCTAGCAACAAAGTGGACAGAAAAAAAAAACAGTTAAAAAAAAGAACCTGTGCCCGACGAAAAGCTTTGTACACAAGTATTTAGTTGAGTCGGCCTAAGTATACGCGGTCATCCTGCTGAAGCAACACGTCTTGGGCTATTTTTTCAAGTGTTTTCTCAGGATGTTCGAGCGCTGCTTCCAGTACCATATGAGGATGTGTGGACAACCTCATCGCTCTTATTTCATTTGTTTGATTTTTCAAATAATGGCGAATTTTTCTGGAAATGGATTCGAAAGGAATGTAGCTAACTTTAGAAAAAGAAATTAAAATCATAGTCTTGAGTTTTATGATGTACTCGTGCAACGGCGGCAAAAAACAAAAGGCGTTGTTTAAAGTTGTTGTTTTGCTCACGTAGCGGAAAGGGGCCTGATTACCCGGTTTGCCGAGATCGCGGCACCTTAGGTAAAAGCAACAAAAATTAGCTTTTTGATTACATGACAACCGAGCCAGCCCGGTTTGCTGGGTTCCACTTGTTGCCGGTCTTTGCTGTTTGGTCATTATAAAGTCATTATACAAAATCTCATATTACCTTGTGGTCTTGGCTTGTAGGCTTTTTGGTTTTTTCTTGCAACAACATAGCCTGCGTAGCAGGCGCTTGTAAGTAGTGGGCACAAGAAAAAACGGGCGCGCGAGAAGGAGACACGCGCCCGTGCTCTCTTTCACCCACTACTTTCAAGCGCCTGCTACGCGGGCTAGCAACAACAGTTAAAAAAAACCCGCGTTTGCATGCAATCTTACAACTATGCCATGCCCGGGTGAACTTTCTCAAGTTTATTACATGGTTGCTAAGCACGTAAACGGACGAAATAGTGGGCGAACGATGTGTCTTAGTGTTTAATTTTCTCTAAAAATAGCTCACCGGGTTGGAAGCCACGGGCAGCCACATTCAGCGTAAACACCAACGACGGCGACGGCAACAAGAACGGCAAAAGAGCAATAGCGTTAGATTAGCAAACAACAACTTTGCGCGTGCAACACCCTTTTTTGTACATTTCTTTGCCATCGTTTTTCGACTTCAACGTGTAAGTGCCTAATTTGTACGTTTTGTGGAGGACGCGTGAACGCAAGATAATGATTTTCTTTTTCTTTTCTTGAACTTCGAAACATTCATTTAGAATTCAACTCCAGAAAAATTCGCCAACATTTGTCGAATTAAACGAAATGGAATAGACGCGATAAAGTTTGAAGCAGCGCGAATTCTCTTTTTAAGTGACGTTTTTGTAGCTGTCGACGTTGTTGTTGCTAAAGCTTCCTATTGCTGTGGTTCGAATTTGGCGCGAAACATTAATCTGATCCCGGCTACGTGGGTTCCTCCTCTTTGAAACATTTACATGGAGTTATGTGACCTCGGCTGAGAGGGTTACCCCGCCTGCCTGGGGTTTCCCACCTCTATATAAACAAGGCCTTACTGCCTTTTATAATGACCCGTAATTAGTGTCAAAAACATGCAATACTCAGTCACAGTGTGTGTGTGAGTTCTTTCGAGTGATATACTTTCAAATAACCTATATCCTTTAGAATCTATCGTTTCTTACCTGCCGCTAGGTTAGAAATAAAAGAAAAACAATCATGTTTTACCTAATTTTTTGTTTTGTTTTTTATTGCAGAAAAATGGCACCAGATTGATGGCGTTGCTTATATTTACGGGGAACGAAGATTTTGGGAACGACTGTATGATTACGTGAAAAGTAAAGACACAGCAGAGAATCGGGAAAGAGCGCTTTTAACGTATTTGCCAAAGTGGAATGGGTTCCTGGTAAATGAGCCCGTAGACAAGATGACAGCTACAGAAGCTCTGGTGGAGCTGGATAGAGTTGTTAGCTGCCTGTTTACTAACGTACGAATTCAAGAAAGTTATTTGCAATCTGACATTTATATTAAACCTGAAAAAAGGAGACCACTCGATTTCAGCATTAAAACGGTGAGTGCTTGGCAATATTGATGTCTAAAAACACGTTAAGTTCCATTCTACAGTGTATTAGGACGTTTATATTGCTTTTTATAAGTGTACCTTTCTTTTCTATTTTTTTTATTTCCTTTTTTCAAAATTAGGTTATAAGTAATCTCCTGCAGCCAAAGTTAAAGGAAAACAGTACTCTTCTGGCTGAGAGCAAAACGGATTTGAAGGCGCGAGCTTCAGCAGTCGTTTCCTCTCTTGCAATTCTACTGCTTGTGAAACAGTACGACATAAAGCTATCAGAGGAGTACAAGGTTTTGCTTTTAAAATGCTTGGCCCTTGAGGTTGACCCTTCCGCTAAAAAGTGTACCGTCTTTGAAGTTGTGTTGCAAGAGTTTAGTGGAGGACTCAGAGCGTAAGTTTGTTCAGGTTTTTTGTTATTTGTTTTTATGCATGTTGTCATCTTTCCTAAAATAAATAAGTGAAACAGGCATGCTTTGCGTAAAGCCGTCAAAGTACCTTTTACCTTAACTTTCCTTCTGACTCCTCAGATTTCTTGACTATGCAGAATTGTCCATCAAAGCGCTGAATACAGTTTAATTAAAGGTGTCCATCAAATCTTTTTGACCTCTTTCTGTGATTTATTATTGATCACGACGGAGAGATCGTTTTGCGAGTGCGAATTTAGAATTTGAAGCAGTCTTAACTCTTTCAAGTTGCTAATCAGATAATTCATTGGGAGAATATTGGCAAGAGAGTTGTGCGAAAAGTGATTATCAGAGACCAACATAACTCGTTTGAAAGTCTCTTTCACTCAATCTCCTACTCGTAGTCCGATTAAAGTTACCAGTTTAGCAGAATACGGTGAATCGTAGTACAAAAAAGAAAGCGGATGTGTGTATTTTTTGCGTAAAATCGACTTTAATGTATCAAATTACCTGTTCGATTTTAATACCACAGGCAGCCCAGACTCTTTGGGAGTTCGTTAGACTTTGAATTGGTGATAGAACAAAATACGTCATAACTTCCATTTTTTGACAAAAATAGAAATAATTATGACTCACCTTGTGTTTTCGTTTTGTTATTTACTGTATCTTTGCTTCTGGAACCATTTGGAAGCCGTTTTGTCGACGATTAAGATTTTGAGTTGTACCATTAAGTTGTTAACACATACTTCTCTTACAAATTCAAAGTCTAACGAACTCCCACACAGTCTGGGCCGCCTGTGGTTATACTATAGATGGTTTTCACACTGACGTCATCAAATTGTTAAGTCAAAATAGCGAGGTTTTAGGAATTCTTATTTACACGAGGTTGAAGATAAACGAAAAAAAAAATGTTTGTACAAGTTTCCATTCCCGTAGCATGTTTCATTTGAACTTCCGAGTTTTCACAGTGCGTGACATCAAAATTGGAAAGCTGTCTCGTTGAAAAAAAGCCTCTCCTCTTGATTTATAGCCATTTTAAGTATTAGAAGATAGGTTTATGCGCACGTATTCTTGTTCTCGAGTGAAAAGAAAGAGCTTTTGTAGAAAAAGTGAACTCCAGATGTTTTTGTTGATTTCCGGCGGCCATATTGATGGACCAAAACGGTCCAACAATATGGCGTCTCCATACAAAGCCCTACAAAGTTGCGTGAAACGTTTCGGCAAGTAACTCAGAAACTGTGGGCCACAAAGACCTGAGACTTGGACAAATTGTTTATACATTAGTCTTTTATAACATTTCATTTTGTTGGCTTCCTTAGCCTGTGTACAGACGTCCCCCCTCCCTCAGGAAAAATCGGGAGAGGAGATTTCTGTGATTCGCCGACGATAATCGTGTTCCCGTTTCCCTGGAATGTTGGGGACAGCCTCTGATTGGTTGCAATGTTAATGCCATGACGCAAATAACTTCCGGTGTTGTGATTGGTGAATGAACCTCAGAATAGATTCCCCGCGGAAAAGCTCAGCCTTTGTGAACCTTCATATTTGTTTACCGGTATTTGTATTTCGGCTCTCTCGAAAAGGCATGAGAAGTTAAGACCACCGATGTTTGCTGCACTGGTTGCGGGTGCATCTGTCTTTACCGGTCGGTATTGTAAATAGAATAGAAGGCATACAAAATCCAACGTTACCGTCAAAACAGGTCAAGCGTCCCCCTCCAAGATTCTATTAATGAATTGATTATTTAAATGAATCCGTTAGTCGTTCCCATAACTGGTGTCAAATTCAAATCGGAATTACTGACTGCATGCGTAATGAGCAGTGAATAATTTACGAGAACTTGTCTGTATTTGGTCAGATTGAAAATCTTTGAATGAATTAAAATTCTTAGAAGACGTTTACATCAAATTCAGGGAAACTGAGCTGGTAGAAATTTCGTAACTGAATCGCGTGTGAATTCACGGCTCATTACGCATGCGGTCAGTATAAAACACGGACTGCGGACCACGGACTGCGGACTGGGTATAAAACACGGACTAGGTCTAAAATGCGGACTACGGAATGAGTATAAAACACGGATTAAGTATAAAACGCGGACTACGGACTAGTATATAAAAACGGCTTTAGAGAGGTAAAACTGAGAGAAACGGAAAGCGGACTAGCATAAAACAGTAGTCCTAGCTCCTTGCCTAACACACAAACATGCCTTAGCTGCTGGTCACGCAGTCTATTCTTCCCAATGTCAGTGTCATGTGAGAAAAGCATACTGCACGGACAAGGAAGGTTATGCCGTTACTCAAGGCAACTGAAATTAAACTCTGAATTCTATTTCGAAGAGAATTCAGTTTATAGTTTTAAACCAATAGAGTAAAATTCTTATAGAAGCCAGTTCCGTTTCAAATAAAGCCTTAGCTTGGGAATATGAGGAAATGAAGAACTCAGACGGGAAGGTCAATATAGGGGCATTCTCTGATGTAAAAATGAAGTATTTAGGGGGGAGATATTACTCACCTATACGTGAATAATAACCGAAATGAATCATCCAACGTTATATTCTGAGCGATGATTATGATGACATGATTTACACCCTGCTCCTGACCCCCGGAGGGGGTACTCCGGGGAATTCTTGGTGGGGGTGTGCCGGCCGGTTCTCCAAATCCTGACCCGATTTCAGACCAAAAAATGTCATTTTCCACACCCGTTTTCAGACCAGATCTCTAAAATCCATACCAATTTTAAGACCTGGTCTAAATTAGCCTGTTCCAGGCTCTCAGATAGTTGGGGAGACTCCCCAGTTTCCCCCCGTTTTATTTTCGTGTTCGCGCTTTGTCAATTCAGTGGACCCAACTAA
>OZ037994.1:33931539-33944039 GCA_964035705.1 Porites rus
CGATAACTAAATAACTGGGTGGTCTTTCAGCTCTCGGAAGACCTCACGGGATTGGTTTGGAACCGGTTGGGAAAACCATAAACAAACAAAGTTAACAATGGAACCTTGCCTGAAAACAAACAAGTTAGGGGCAAACAAACCCTTAGGGGCCCAATTAAATTCGAGGTTCTATTATGATATTTATATTTAGAATAAGCCAGGGCTAAAAGCGAAGCTCTCGATAATATTTAAAGTTTTTTCTATAAAATCGTGTAATGCTAAGCGGCTAAGGCAACGAGAACGATGAAAAAACAACAATAGGTCTAATTAGCAAAAAAGCAACTTTGCACGTGCAGCACACCTTTTTTTGTACATTTCTTTGCCGTTGTTTTGAACGACTACAACGTGAAACTTCCAGAAACTGCCATACGTTTTATGGAGGAAATGTCGTACGTGTTCGTGAGTTTTTTTTCACTGCCGCTCATTTCCACCTTAGTGGCCGCTAGCATTTCCCATGTTCTCAACGCTGCTATGGTATTTTCATGTTGTTCTTCCTACAAAATTTCTCTCCTCGCTCTAGCACTCTGTTGCCCGTTTTCTCGTTGAGCTTCGCTGGCCTGTCGCCTGCTCACTTTTTCTCTGTCTTTCTCTTTCTCTATATTCCAAATCTGTGGACATGACAATTAATGTAAGCTTAACACTTTAGACAACACGGATATAGAAAGAATTTCCGCTTTCCTTTTACGTCTTTATTGACTCTTTAGTTGTCTCTGCTTCACAAGACGTGGGTGGCTATGCGATTTCCCGCCAAAATAACCTTGAGTTGCATTTGGGTAGCCATACCTGTTGATTGAGTTTTTTACATTGATATGCCTGTGGTGCGGACGGACGGGCGGTCGGTCGGTCGGACGTACGGTCACGTGATTACCAAAATTTCTCGGGTGGGTAGATTGCCACATTTTCTTAGGTGTGGGGCTGTGCTGGCGCGCGCTTCATGCGCGCGTGGAACTCCGCCACGCTCACAGTAGCGTTGATTCCAACACTCAGACCAACTTCAACTCTGGCCCTGTAACGACAGCGACTATACCGTACATCAGAGGCACCTCTGAAACTATCGCACTTATTTACAACCTTGTTGCACACAAACCGTTAACCACTTTACGACGACTACTTACTGATGTCAAGGACAAAGACAAACCGGACGACATACAAGGAGCAGTATACAAGATCAAATGCTGCGAATGACAGGCTACTTGCCACCGTTCGTTAAGAAACGAAATCTCTTGTGGGGTCCCTCAGGGTTCTATCCTCGGACCTCTATTTTTCTTACTGTACATTAACGACATCAACAATGCTTCTAATCTATTAAATCTGATATTGTTCGCTGACGATACCAATGTATTCATGTCACATAAAGATCTGAAGTATCTTTCAGATATGTTAAACTTGGAGATGGTCATACTGTCAATTTAGTTTAAAGCAAACAAGATTTCTCTAAATCTTAAAAAGACTAAATTTATCGTCTTCAAACCAAGACAAAAGCGTTCAATTTGTAATATTCAAATAAGTATGGATAATCAAAATATTGTTAAAGTAAAGGAGACAAATTTTCTAGGCGTAATTTTGGATGAAAACCTAAATTGGAAGTCGGAAATATCACACGTTGCAAATAAAGTTGCGAAGTCAATCGGTATAATATCTAGATGTAGCTTCTTTCTTCCTAAAACGTCTCTACGTATGCTCTACTATTCCTTAATTTACCCTTATTTTTACTAATGCAATATAGTTTGGGCTTCGACCTATAGAACCAATCTCCTCCGCCTTGTTATCCTACAAAAGCGCATTATTAGAACTATTAATAAATCACATTTCAATGCTTATACAGACCCGATCTTTAAGGACCTCGTTACTGGGCCAATTTATGTATTCTTGCAAAAATTCTTTCTTACCTCCAAGGTTTAATAACAATTTCTCTCAAGGCAATCAATTCCACTCTTACAATACAAGAAATTCCCAGGCCTACCGTCTACCATTTTGTCGTACAAACACTAAGAAGTTCTCGCCCTTTTTTCAAGGGCCTAAGTTTTTAAATTCACTTGACAACGAGGTCATCAACTCTCAATCCCTTTCCTCTGTTAAGAAAACACTGAAGATTAAATTATTGAGCAAATATGAAAATAGTTCATAAATCTTTCCATCTTCGACTTTTCGCCATCTTTTCTTCAATTGTTGTGAAACAGCTCTAGCCCGTAGTTCGAGGAGGCCTAACCTCTCATAAGGTCCTATAGTTTCTGTTAAGACTTCTCGCCAATTCTTTTTTCTTCTTTTCCTATATTTTTTGTAATTGTTGTGTGGTAAATAAAAATAAAATAAATTAAATAATACTTACATTGGTGAAACCGGCAGAAACCTTAGCACGTGACTGATCGAACACAAATGAGCGACAAATAATAAATAATGCGGACGTCAACAATCACATTGCTGAGCACCATTTGCAGACGAAACATCAAATCGACTGGGACTCTGCGACTCGCCTTACGTATTCTACAGACTACTATTAACGACTCATTTTAGAAAGCTGGTTTACTAACATAGAATAAGCGCCACTGAATCGTAGTTAACAGTTAACGTCACTGTATAAACGACTTATTGACGGAATCAAGCAACATTAACTACGAGAGAACGACTGGAGAAATTACAATTTGACTAAACATAAACGACTGTTTTTACTGTGAAGGTAGACGGATCGAAACGCACCATTGACATTACCAGTCTTCATAACCAATAACATCGCAGCATAACTGACAGACGACCAATAACATCTCGACTTTATTGACCAATCAGGTCAATAACCAGAGTTTAATGCCGTCAACAGACGTGATACAACTCACTTTGACTCTGAAGATGACTACCGCACAGGTTGTCGAAACGTTAGTCACTGTCAAGAACAACAGTCCTATTCAGGACTACGTTTACCCGAAGGATCATACTCAACCTACTTATTAGTACGCTCGACAAAACTGTTCTGGACTGACGTTTTACTATACAAAAATAAAATAAGCCGGGGAACCCATACTTTTGTTCTTTAAACTTTATTAAATTCCACACATGGAAAGGTGTTTTCATGTTAATCTTGCAAGGAGGTCTTGCGTTACGACGTATCCAAGCTTGATAACGAAATCACAAAGGTACGCAAAATCACGTGATTTGTAAGAAAAACAAATCACATGATTTTCAGTGAAAACGAATTGTTGTCGTGTTAGAATGTCGTCTCCAAATAAATCTTGCAGCCAAGACAACTTGGGGCGAGTCATTTACATGCAACACAATAATGCTTTGATACATTAGCAACAGTTAGAGTCAAAGATTCAAGTTCAGTGGTAAATTCATCTTTAACTGTACTTTTACATAACATTCCGTTTATTGCACCTTCACAGTAACAAGTAAGAAAGCTTGGTTTAAGCATAAGTCGTCTAAAGCTAAAACTATAGTTCTCATAGTTTTCTCTCAACTCCACTTGTGATTTATAAAGTAAAAGGTAATGTTTGGAAAAATTTATTTAGTGGATGGATGTAGCCAGGTGCATAACACTGACGATCAAACTGATGGAGGAAGAGCATGGAACAACCGAGTGAGTTTTTTACGTTTTTCGTCGTAAATTGGCGGCTTCTTTTCCCTCTAATTTTGCCAAAAGCTTGTTTTAACCCCGAATTTGGAGCAGTTTGTGCGAGTAAACTACACTACTATTCAGCTGCATTAAGTAGAGTCAAGTAACACCCCAGACAATTACAAATATCCCACACTATACTGTACACTAAATCGTCCAATAAGACATATGTACCGCGTTCACGGCGAAAAAATGCGGTGATACAGTAATACAGTTTTTATGCTTCTAAGCGTTTTTATCTTATTGTACGCTGTTGACGAAACCGTAAGTCCTGTGTTATCAGTAGCCTGTGTAACAACTAAAGCGGCCATTAAACAGTTAGCACAGTTATGCGGCGCAAATAGAGTATGGTAGGCCTTTGATCATGACATATATTTTTCTGTATATTATATTTTTCACAGAAGCAGTTATGAAACACTTGCGTTTACTACCTCTGCTTGTCTAACACTGCTGGAGATTTGTCTTAAGGATTTGACTTTACGGACCAAACAATTGGAAGTAATTTGCGTGGTGATAAAGTTGCTACTGACAAGCATCCAGAGGCAAAGGAAACAAAGGGCAAGAAGCCCCAGTGACCAAGAATACCAAGTAAAGGAGGGAGAAGTTATCAGTCAGCTGTTAAAGTTTCTTAAACTCAAATTGAGAAGGGAACTATCTGCTAAGATGGCTTGTTATTATGAAAGCAGAGTCTTACAAACGGAACTTCAGGTATACATGAAATTAAATTGATACAAAGTTGTTTATAATTTGAGACAAAATAGACCATGGGAAACTTGCGTGCACAAGCTGTTGTTTGTTCGAAACCGGTGTAAACGAGTTCAAACCGAACGCGTAAAGCATGAGCGAAGCTGCGAAAGGTCCAACCTATTCACCTACCACAGCGTTAGAGTCACTGAAAACGCCTTACAGTCAAATGCTGGGTTCCAAAATCCAGATTTGCGTTATTTGTTAAGCCTGTTTTTCATATGTCGCGAAAATCCAAAACGATCAGGGATTTTACTTTTTGCCGTCCGTCCCAGATTCTGCTGATATATCGGATAATCGCCAGAAGTATGGCCCAGATTCTTCCGATATTGAATTTGGCGGGAAATGGAAAGTGCGCCAAAAATTGAAATTTGTCCACAAATGTATGATAGGGAGACTGGATCCAAACAATAGAAAGGGTTGGTAATGAGCGAAATCCATCGCCGACGTCCCCGACGGTACAAATTTGAGTTTTCATTTGTCGGGAATGATCGCCGACCATCACAGAAATGTGGGACGCGTCGAGAAAGTAGAAACGCTCCCGATTCCCCAGATTTGTCCCCGTCCATCCCAGACGATCGAGGATATCTACGATTTCGAGTTTTCATAAGACGGTAAAATCTGGGACAGTCGGGAAACAGTAAATTCCCCGATCGTCTGGATTTTCCTGACATATGAAAACCAGGCTTTAGTGAGCAAAATTTGGCGCAATACAAAACGCGGATTGCACATCTCAATCCTTTTTGTTAAGATCTCCCATAAAACACTGTATGCTGGACTGACTTTCACTTTAATCAAATAAAGTTCCACGTGCAACATTATCTTTTCAGACTTGGAGCGATTTACTCGCAGTTGCAAAAGAGAATCAAGGATTTGACCTCTATAGGGAGCATTTAATTGAGGAACTGACAAGTCGAGCTAGAAGGGTAAGCTTCAAGTGAAAGGCACATGAACAGGATTTCCAACGAAGTATTTAATGTACACTGACATGCAGTGAAACCTCTATTAACCGAACCCCCAGTTAAGCGGACACCCTCTATTAAGGGGACACTAAGCCGGGTCACGAAATTAACGTCTTATATTTCCCTTTCAATGAACCCCTATTCAGTGGACACCTCTATTAAGCGGGCGTGGACACTAAAATGGATTGTATTTGGCTAATTTCTATTGTTGAAAACCTCTATTAAATGGACACCGGACTGAATTGACAACAGTAGTATTGGAGTACGTCCTTGAAAAACGTACTGTAGTCGATAACTAAAGATAAATCAATATATTTAGCTATCAATAAACTGTAAATTAGATCGATATCCGGACGTATGATTGTCATCCGCGCATTTTGTCGTTCCTGTTTTTTGCACTTACAAACAAATTAAAGTTGGTAATGAAAGGTAATGAACTTGAATTCTGGTTAACAACATGGAACTTTATCACAGTACAGAGTGACCGTTTAATGTTAATCGTTAACAAACATTGAGCAATTTTTACAAACCTCTATTAAGCGGACACTTGGGAAGGTCCCGAAGGTGTCCGCTTAATAGAGGGTTCACTTAGATCTTAATTGCCCATTGGTATTCACGCACTTAGTGTACACGGCTCTAAATTAAAGGTATCAAAGAAACAAAAACTGATAGAAAAAAAAAGCATTTGAAAGGAATATAAACAATCCTGTTTCCTTCGTCATTAATGGAGCACTGTCTCCTTGCCTTAAGTAGGTAAAATTATTTTTCCGTTGCAGCGGCACCTGCACCTGCAGCCTCCGACAGATAGTTTTCATTCAAGTAAAGTAATGACACGAATTAAGTCACTGAAAAACGTTTTTCCTTAGCTATTTTCCCTAGGCACGATGACACAACTTAAAGAAGCCTCAGTATTTCAAGTTACAATCTTTCTCCTTACTTTGTTTGCTTTTGTTCGGACTGCAAAAACTTCTTATAAAACAGAACTTTTTGGTAAGTATTGTCGTAGTGTATTTCGTTGTAGTTCCACCGTAGTCCTTACGAGAAGTTTACTCTCCGCTGTTATCAAGGAAACATGACAAGGGATTTTAAATATAGAGGGACGGGGTTGGGTTATATCCAAATAAAAGGGTGTATTTTATGTAACTGACACGTCACGTTGGTTACAAGTTATGAAGGCATTGGTACTAATAGCAGAAAATTACCTCTTCAGGTGCAAGAAAAGGATCTTGTTGAGATCTTTTGCGAAGTGCAAATGGATGGTTTCGATAAAGCTGTCGGCGAAGTGTTTACCAAACTTGCGTTTGAAGCAGTCGAGAAGATAATTAACGTAAGTTTTCTGAAGGACTAAGAAGAACTAAGAAGTTGCGTCAGTTTAGAGCATTGGCAGTTAACGATTTGTTATAGTAGTTTGGAATATAACTTATTTAACGCTGTTGAAGGGAACTTTAATAATTAATCTGTGCATTGTACCCCGGCAACAATGTCTGCATCACCGGTTCGCATCGCTTGTACGTGACATCATTCCTGCTCTTTATGCAAATTAGCCTCTAACGGCTTTGGTGCGCGAGACCGGAAAAATGTATGAGTGCTCAAGGGTAAAAAAACTGTTTTCCAATCATGGCTTCTATGTGAAAATAAATTAGAATAGTCTGAATGGCAATTTTGGAAAACCAAAGAAAGCAGGTTAAGCTTTGTGAGAATCTTTCAAGAGATTTTGTCGCGTGAAAACAAACATCAACTGAGATTGATCCGAGTTCTGGTAATTATGCAAAGAAATTAATTTGCAAGTATATCTTATTGAGACTAGAAGAAAACAATTAATCGTTAAGACGGCTGTCTGGACATCGTGTAAAGATAAATCTAAGCAAGTGTAACTGATGTAACTTATGACGATGAATTGCCTGCAAACGCTGCTGAATTAAATAACTTTTATGAGGTCAGTTAAGAGGACTTCAAGGAATTTGCTTGTAAGCCTCTAAGCAGCTTGATCCTATGCCGGCATCAGTACTTAAGGACTGCTTCCCTGTACTACTACCTACTATTACCAGGATGGTTAATTTGCCATTGACAACTGGTTTTAATCCCTGGTGCCCTAAAGATTCTTCGCTTTCACCTTCATTAAAGAAACCAACCGCTGACTTCAGGCAGTTCACAAACTTTCGGCCAATCTCAAATTTAAAGTTTATTTCTAAGCTGGTTGAAAAGTCTGTTGCCGTTCAACTGACGAAAGATGTTATGACTAACTAACTTAACGAGAAGTTTCAGTCAACATACAAAGAATTTCACTCAACTGAAACAGCACTACTTAGAGTACAAAATGACATCTTGTGTTCTTTGGATCAAAACAAGTCGGTCATATTACTTTTATTAGACCTTTTTGCAGCATTTGACATGGTGGACCATGCAATACTAATATCTCAACTCTGGAACCGTTTTGGGGTGAAGGGAACTGCATTTGCCTGGTTTAAGTCTTACTTAACCTCCCGCCAACAGTTTGTTAAGGTGGAGGAGGTCATGTCATCAAAGCGACCGTTGCTGCGTGGGGTGCCTCAGGGGTCAGTACTGGGCCCACTGCTGTACCTTATCTATACTGCGCCGATTGCTGATATCAAAAAGCACAACTTACTATACCATCTGTACGCTGATGACACGCAGCTATATATTTTCTTCAATACTGATTGCTGTGCTGATGTTGATGAGGCAAAGTTGCGTTTTGAGCGCTGTGTTTAAGAAATAGAGCTTTGGATATGTAAAAACCTATGAAAATTAATCAAGAAAAAACTGAACTTGTCGTCATTAGCTCCAAATTCCGAAATAGACCAAATCTTGAATATCTTCGGGTTGGAAGTGAGTTCATTGCTCCTGAGTCGTCTGTACGTAACCTAGGAGTCATCATGGACAATTGCCTTTGCATGGAACTACAGGTGAAAAAGCTATATAGTGAGGCAAATTGTCATCTCAGGAATATATCAAAGATTCGCAAATATCTCACCCAGGACTCTGCTTAAATTCTCATCCACGCTTTTATTAGTTCTAAGCTTGACTACCGTAACTCACTTCTTTATGGTATTCCCAAATATTTAGTTTGTAGATTACAGCGTTTTCAGAATACGGCAGCTCGCATTGTCACGTTAACAAGGAAATATGATTCGATTACCCGAAATTACAACTGACCTTCGTCAAGCCAAAACTAAGTACTTCAATGATTTGTTTTGTGAGATAGAGACTACTAAGGCATACGGGAATTTAGTGAAAAAAGCCACTGCACCGAAGCAGCAAACTGTTGTTGGCCCATTGAAAACAGTCTGGTCACCTTGTTGTGAAGGACGACGATAAAGCTTGCTTAATGAACACCTACTTTGCTTCAGTTGGTGAGAAATTGGCGCCTGAACTCCCGCCTTCAATCATGCCATTATTGTCTTCTGATTCTCTGCTGCAGTCGAGTGGTGTGCCGTCACTTTCCGATATAAAGTTGACAGAAGACAGCGTTCTGCGACATATCAAACAAGTGAAATCTGACAAAGTTATCGGTCCCGATGGCATTTCTCCAAAACAATTAAAATCCGACAGCCACGCATTGAGTCCGCATCGTACGAGTCTTTTTAAATAGAGCATCGACCATCAAACTGTGTATGGAAGTTGGAAACTAACAAGGGTGTCTCCTATTTTCAAAAAAGGACGACCGCACCGGTTTCTCTCCTCTCTGTTCCGAGTAAGCTGCTCGAATCTGAAATCAATACCGCTATTGTCGATCAGGTGACGAGTAATAACTTAATAATTCCCAACCAGTGGGCTTACAGAAAAGGTCACTCCACTGAACTACTTCTTATCCATCTTACAGAGAAATGGAGAAGATTTGTTGATAGCGGACTCAAAGTTGCTGTTGCATTCGTAGACTTCAAGAAAGCTTTTGACAGTGTATCACATTCGCATCTCCTGTAGAAATTACACACTCAGGCGGTTTGGCATAAATGGCCAACTCTACGCCTGGATGAAGAATTATCTCTCAAATAGAAATCAATTTACGGTGACAAATCGCAGAAAATCTTCGAATACGCAGATCATATGTGGAGTTCCACAAGGTTCGGTTTTAGGCCCTACCTTGTTCACGTTGTTTACGAACGATTTACCCTTGTCGATTATATCTGGAGATACGTTTATGTATGCTGATGACACTACGGTTTTCTTCATCGACTCCACACAAGACGCCACTTGTGATTTGTTTAACGGTGCACTCAAAGAACTTTTCACCTGGTGTATTAACAACCGCCTAACTCCACATCCTTGCAAATGCGAGGTAATGTTGCTCTCCAAAGCTCGGCTTAAAAAAAATATGGGCCCACTGCCCGCCATTTTTATTGAAGAGTCTATCATAGAATACAAGGCCAAGACCAGACTTCTGGGTGTTACCGTAGATCAAAATCTGCGCTGGATACCTCATCTGCAAGAAGTCGTTAAGAGTTTCGCAAATAAATTAGGCCTTTTAAAGAAATCAAGGTTTCTACCCAATCATGTGTGCAGGTCGTTTTATTTGACGGTTTTCCAGTCGTCAATTACGTGCGCGACGCCAGTGTTGGGCAGCGTAAGACAGACGGAGTTATTTAAATCATTGGAAAGACAACACTGCCGTGCTGCCAGGATCATATTTCGTTTTCCGTCGTATATGCCAACAGCTGACGTCTTGGCTATCGTCAAGTGGGACACCTTAACACATCAATATAAACTTTCTTTACTTAGGCTTTTTTTTTACAAAGGTTACTATGGTATGCTTCCACACGCTTTAGCTGAACAATTGATAATTCACAGTAATAGATCTGTGTCAAGAACGAAGCACGGGTTAATAGCACCGAGGTTTGCGTCAAATTATGTTAAAAACTTCGTTACCTGTGCGTTTAAGATTTTAGATTTTTAGGTTTCATTTCTTGTACATGTATTCATATTTTTGTGCTTTGTAATTAATTTATCTCGCTATTTTCTTTTTAAGCTTTTAGGTTCTACGACAACATAATTATTGTAAAGCGCTATGAATGAGTAGCTGAATAGCGCTATATAAATTATTATTATTATTATTATGTATAAAAATCCCCACGCTCATTGCACCTGTAAATAGGTCCATTTACAGTTTAATTCTCCATTAGGAGTTGCATTGCCAACTTGACTCTGAACCAATGTAATGAAACCAACCTGTACTTCTCTTCGCTTGTTCAAAATAGTTATGCAATAGTTTTGCTATATTGATCCAAGGGTTCCGTTGGTATGGACGCTTCGACTTGGCAAAAAGCATCTTCTTTGTCAACACATTGTTTGGACAACGACAGATATGACTTACATATTTTAAATATATATGCCTCCTGAATTCATTTCTGAGACCGTTGTTTTTCTGTTTATTGTGTGTAGGATGTTTGCGTTGGTGTATCGGAGTCTAAATTTTGTATCCTCTATGTCTTCGGGGGATTTAACCGTTAACCTGATTTTCCTCAACAAAACTGAGCAACAAGTCTCCAATTTCATATGTTTTTCTTCTTTTAAAACAATAAAACGACTGACCTGCTACAAAATTATAGCCTTTATTTAACAATTAATGAATGAGGCCGAGTATCTTATTAAGAATCATGGGGATCGAGGAGGGTGTTATCCGTCAAGGCCGAAGGCCGAGGCGGATAACACCCTCCGAGATCTCCATAATTCTTCACAAGATAAGAAAGCCGAATTCAATAATTCTTTTATTATTCATTCAAAATAATTTTTCCGTGGGAGTGCCACAAAATCCGGTTCGGTTGTACCCAAAATTGCAAAGCCAGCCAATAGGATTGCGTAAAATCTTTATCGATTATCTCTTCTTCCAAGCCGAGCAGTCAGATTGTACCAAATCTGTATCGATTTTTAATCGATTTGCTTCCTCTGAAGAACGTTGAAATCAGAACGTTCCTTGCCAAATTTGTCGCCCTTGAGTTTTCCCACTCGTGGTTTAGGATGGCTTATTAACCAGCGAAATCCTTCGGGATACTGGCAAGTCACGAAAGGCGACCTAAGCCAAATTATTTCTTCCCTTCATGATTCTTTTTTGTTTAGGTCTAGCTTTTTCATAAGGTTTTAGTAGCGTCTAGTTGCGGGCCGTGATTTCCGATAGATTTTTCTATTCGGAGTTCGCCAGTTTTTGCCGAGCACAGCTAGAGTTCAGTTTTTTTCTTTTCTTATCAAAACACCTTGACGATGGGAGGTTAAATCGCGTAAATTTCAACTCCTACCCTTGACGATTAGCGGTGAAATCGCGAAAATATCGTCCTCGTCGATCGACGACTCGCTTTCGGCATGGATTGGACTTCTGGATGGGACACGGATCAGGACCTTAGTAAACTTATTATACGTTGGAATCAGGGAAAATCATTGGGACTATGTTAACTTTGAGACTTTGGAAACACATTGCAATTAATTTTTAACTGTATCAAGACCATCTTGGAATATTAAACTTTCATCTTGGATTAAAACATTGGAACTTTATCGAACTTTGTAACCCTGGGTTCGACCCTGGATAAAGCAAGCGGATGTTTTGTTTTGTTTTGTTCCATTAACCTAAAACTACAATGTTTATTTCTCTTTGAAAAAGTTACCTGTGGCAACTTACTACCAAGATATTACTTATCTCTATACGTATATAGTTCCTGTTCAGGTTAATCGGAGAGCATTATGCGCATGTTCTCCATTTCTTGTTTCCGTTAACATTCCAATTTAAGTTACACGGGTAAACCTTGTTTCGATGCAAAATAACTTCTTTTTCTTATCCAAATCGTGCTACGAAAATAACTACATAGCGATAGATCAAAACCAGATCAACTCCATCCTTGCGACCACTGTCGAAAGGGGTAGGGGATAGGGAGGAAGCAAAAAGGGGATGTGGATTGGGGAGAAATAATGCTTCCATAGACCAACGCATCCCACGACTTTAGGCGTCTTGTTACTTTAAAAACATGGCTGAAACATGCTAACCTCCATCGATCCATCGATGTTAAGTTCATCTTCGATAGTGCACGTTTAGGTTAGTCCTGCTCCGCAAATATTCTCCAATTTTAGCAGATGTCGCCCTTCGAGTTGTCTTCTTGCTGTTCTTGCCATGTTTTAAGCTATGTTTTCGCCTAGTTCTTACTCTT
>OZ037994.1:33951539-33979039 GCA_964035705.1 Porites rus
AATTCCGAGAAGCCTGAACTATTTCTTCATTCCGCGGTTCCAGTAGATGAAATTCATTTAAGTCAGGTTTGCTCACAGTGCGAACCAGCAAATGCTCTATAAACAAAAACATGAGCACAGGTTGGATGACATTCAAGATGAACACACAGTAATTTTCAAGGAGTTATAATAACTCCTCTAGTGGGGCTAATTTAACTCCTTACAGTGGAGTTATTTTTTGGGGGGTTATTTTAACTCCAAAAAGGAGTTTAAAGAACTCTTTTTTCAGGAGTTAAAGTGACCCCAGATATTGAGGAGTTAAAATAACCCCCAAAAAGGAGTTATCCTGTACCTAAAATTTTTACTCCACTTTCAGAGTTAAATTAACTCCAAAAAGAGTAAAAACAACCCAGGTAAGGAGTAAAAGTAACCCCATTTCGGAGTTATTTTAACTCCAGACTGGGAGTAAAAAGAACTCTTTTTCACGAGTAAAAAATGACCCCAAATTCGGAGTTAAATTAGGAGTTGAAATAACCCCCAAAAAGGGGTTATCCTGTACCTAAAATTTTTACTCCATTTTTGGAGTTATAATAACTCCCTTAAGATTACGGTACACCTATTTATAGTAACCAGAAACTCATAAGGGGTTGAAACGTGTAACTCGCGTTCAGTGCTCGTGAATATTCACTTCTACTTTGTCATTGGTCAATGTCGCTAAGGAGTCACGTGAGATATGCGCGCGTAACCAGAGCGTTCACTTGCAAGCTGACATTTGGAGCGATCGCACTAAGATTTTCTTATGGGTGATAATTACTCTTCCAAAGCCCCCGTATAAGACCCGAGCAATTTCTCTCCGGAGGAGATCGACGAACAAGATTTACTTGCTGAATCTACACTCGATAACAGCGAGTCGCTGCTGAGTGTATTCAATTCTCTGAACAAAAACATCAACCGCATGGCAAGCTCGATGACTGCCATGGGCGATTCATTCGCTGTGACGGCAACAACGACCAGCAAAACGAGACTCTCGTACTCGGAATTTAGAACCCTTAGCTGGGAGAGCGAAAAAGCCGAGAACTAGTGTTAATGGTTCTGATAGTGACAGTGAGGACGACGTTTTCACACTCCTAAGCGAGAAATACGACCTGAGCGTGAAATACGACCGCCCCGAAAATTGCGAGAAACTCGCTTTTCCTAAAGTTAACCCCAAGATATGGGGGGAATTGAACCATTATGTGAAAAAGCAAGACCTCAAGTTGTCTGCTCGTCAGAATATGCTGGTCAAGGTAGGAGCAGTTATTGCTCAATCAGCCCAGAACTTAATGGACTTCAGAACTAAGGGCGCGGCAAACTCGATACTGCTGCCGCGCTTACAAGTCAGATTGATGTTATCGCGCTGTTGGGACATACAAATTATGAGCTCTCGTTCCGTCGACGAGAGACGATCGAGCCCAACTTAAGGAGTACGGCTCTTTATGTTCTTCTCAGACACCAGTCACAACTTTGTTGTTTGGAGACGAACTTCAGGCCCAGCTCACTACAATTCGGGCCTTAAATCGAATTAGCCACACAGCTGTTAGCCACAACAGCGGTTCCAACCTTTCCTTTAAGCCTTCTTGGCGCCAGAAACAGGACAAGCGTTTTTTAGGCAAGGGCCAATACCAGCCCAAATGGAAGCAAAAGCCGTGGAAGAAAAAGGAGGAGCTCAGCAAAAAATGAACGAAGACTTTACTTCGAAACTAAACTCGTTGCAGGTAACTGATTTTGTAGGCCTTGTTCCTACTTTAATTGCATATCTTATTGCACAAACAAGCTGCTTCAAAAGCGGTAAGCTGGCACAATTTATTCCGGCTTGGCAGATACTGAAATTCTTCAAATGGTATCAGGCCAATATATTGAATTCAGCACCCAGGCTTCTCAGACACATCATCCACCAGGGAAACGTTTTAGTGGGGAAGAACAAGTTATTATTACTTCTGAGATTTCCAACTTACTTGAGAAAGCAGTAATTGTTGAAACCATTCATGAACCTGGGGAATTCATTTCCTCTGTTTTTGTTCGACGCAAAAACGATGGGTCTCACCGAATGATTTTGAACTTGAAAAACCTAAATAAGCATGCGCAATACAACCATTTCAAAGTGGATACTTTGCAAAGTGTTCTGAATTCGATGAGGCCAAAGTGCTTTATGGCCTCAATAGATTTGAAGGACGCTTACTACTGTGTCCTTATTGCACCCTCGCACCAAAAGTGCCTGAAATTTCAAAGGGACGGGAGGCTGTATCAATTTACCTGTTTTCCAAATGGGTTAGCCTTTTGTTCTCGAAAATTTACCAAACTTATGAAGCTAGCCTACGCTATTTTGAGACAGCTTGGACATGTGAACTCCCCTTATATTGATGATTCTTACCTTCAAGGTGGAGATTATCATGAGTGCCTAGCTAATGTTTTAGATACTGTAAAATGTTTCTTGCACTGGGTTTTATTATCCACCCACATAAGTCAATATTTATCCCAACACAGAGGCTAGTCTTCCTGGGATTCATATTGGGCCCAGTCCAGATGAGAATTTATTTGACAAGCGAAAAATGGCTAATGTTAAGTCAATTTGCACAAAGCTTGATGCATCCCAGGTTACAATAAGGGATGTTATACAAGCCCTTGGCTGCATGGTATCTAGTTTTCCAGGGGTCATGTTTGGCCCACTATACTTTAGACAACTTGAAAGGGACAAAATGGAAGCCTTGAAATGCAGCAAAGGTGTTTTTGATGCCTTTATGACAATATAGGACACGGCCCGTCAAGGGTTAGAATGGTGGGTTATGCATGTTGATTCTACAAATAGCTACAATGTCATAAGCCATGGTGAGCCCACCATTGTCCTATTCACACATGTCTCATTCACCGGGTGGGTCTGTTCATTAAATAATATTTCTACAGGTAGAAATTGGACTGCTGAAGAGGCTAACAACCACCTTAATTACCTAGAACTGTTTGGAATATTCCTTGTATTGCAATCTCTTTCATTGACAATAAAGGGACAGTATGTGAAGGTCATGGTAGATAACATAACTGCACTGTCTGATTTAAACCATATGGGTACCAGCAGTTCTGAAAACATAGGCACGTTAAACGTGCATGAGCTATTTTGAATGCTTCAGTGTAACTTTAATGCTTCAGTGTAATCTTACCAAGAGTGATGAATCTACCTTTTTCGTCCTAAATATAGACTGGGTTTTTGTGCGAAATTGGGTATTGCCGTATATAAATGAAAACGCGAAACGCTCAGATGCGTCGATCCTCATGCTATATATTCACTTTTCCCTGCCTTTCCCTGTTACATTTGGTGCAAGTTAAACAGATTATTAAAGTAAAATAAATATCTACTCACCAAACGTTGATTAGAAGGAAAACTCTAAGGTTTGCTTGGGGTTTCTTAAGCCAAAATGTGACTCATCGAATTCGAGTGGTTAAGAAATACCAGGATTCTTATCATTGTGGTAGATGGTTGCATCATCACAATTCACGAGGTTTCCACGTGCGATTCTACTCAGTGAAACAGTCCTTTACTCCAACAACTTATTTCTTCATGTTTTAAAAGCTATTGCTTCTTAAAAGACAAGAGATTTTTTTAAGGCATTGGTTACAAAACGAAACAGGTCTTCATACGTTCAAGTTACTATTATTATTGTAAAAAGCCAATCTGCATGAGATGTACAGTCACACAACTGGCACGTGAAAGTGTTGGACTTTGCCCCCATTCGTTGTTCGTACGTGAGGGAATTCGAGTTATCACACGGTAATCTACACAATTTGCACGCGAAGATGTTGGTCTTTGGCCCTTTTACAATTCGTACGTTAAAAAAAACGCAAATTGTTTACTACAAAATTTTCTCAACGATTTTAAGAAATCACCTCGGCTTCATTACAAAATCTGCAATTAAATTATGTTTCATGCCATGTCAAGGTTGATAGCCTAACATTTATTAACTTCCAAGAAAATTGTCAAACTGCCGAAATATATTTCTGCTCATATCATGTTACTCCACTCAATAAAACAGTATCTAATTATTGTGTCAACTAGCTTCTTCCAATTGTATTCCCTAACGCTATTGTTTCTACTTAAGTTACTCATCTTTACTAAATAAAATACGTTTCAATAACTATAATGCTTAGTATGCAGGAAGGATGTATCATGTTGTTCACTTATTATTATTTTTTTGTTTTGCCGGAACGAAAAAAAAACAGTCTGTTGAACTTTGTAAGCGAGAGAATAATAGTTTTAACAGCTTTAAAAAAAGTAAGCTGCCTTTCAAACTTGTAAAACCACAGTTTATAGGCGCATACTTTCAAATTAAAGTCCATATCTAAATATCAATTATTGCTTCACTGGAAGAGCTTTGAAAATATATGATCTTTTATACTCTACCTTGAAGCGGGTGAAACACAACTCATAAATGCGTGCGTTGTACCGTTCGCGATAGCCGAATCGGTCACAAATGTCTTGAAGCAGCATCCACACTAAGATATGAACCCTTAAACAGCTGCATCACTGTTTACAGCGTTTGAATCATGAAGATATTTTATGTAATGCTTCCAAACACCTGTACCCGTAATAAAAGACGAAAAAATTGTGAAGGATCAAGATGGCGGTCTCAAAGTGCCCTTGTTCGACCTTTACCAATGCCATGTTTAAATAGATGCCAAGATCTCACTGGTTCCTAAGCAGCAACTCATAGTACCTTCAACCTTATTGGCTCTTGCAACAAACATCCCAACATACAAAGATACATACGCTCACACCACTGACATATGAGCTATTTTTTCAAAATAGCTCAAAAAGAAGTGACCTAGCAAAAGAAATTTGGCTATGGTGTGCCGAACAAAACAACTGGCTCACAGCTGTCCATGTCCCAGGTGTGGGGAATGTGGAAGCTGATAGACAGTCTAGATTGCCTCACTCCCCACTTGAGTGGACTCTTGTTAACGCTGTTTTTATAGATTGCATCAGTGAACTTAATGTTCTCCCAACTATTGATCTATTTGGATCCACAAAAAACAATGTGTTCCTTATATTTCCCCCCCATTTTCTCTAATATCTAGAGTGCTACAGAAGATTCAACGGGAAAAAGTTCAGGGGGTCATTTTTGTTCCAAAATGGCCAACTCAAACATGGTGGCCAGTGCTGATGCAAATGTTGGCCAACAACCCAATCCTCCTCCCAAGCAGGAAAACACTGCTGACTCTTCCTGGCAACCCAGCAAACATTCACCCCTATATCCCAAACTGGGACTGTTGATGTGCCACTTGTCCAGAGATCCCTTGAAAGCTAAGGAATTTCGGCGGAAGCTTCAAGCCTTATCATACAGTCTTTAAGTTTCTGGCAGCCTGGACTCTTGGAGAGGGCTTAAGCCACAAATGTTTGTCATGGAAACTCACCATGTTACTTGCCCTCTTATCAGGTTAGAGGGTCCGAACACTCAAAGCAGTAACTTTGTCTTCAATGACCTTGCCTGCAACCAAATGTTTATTTACCAATGCCCAACCCTTAAAACTACTTGACCAGGTCACCACCTAAGGCGTATTGAATTTTTAGCGTATCAGCCTGATCAGAACTTATGTGTTGTCATACGTCTGCAGACATACATTGATAGAACGTCTTCACTCAGAGGATTCGCTGAACAGTTGCTTATTGGCTACCAGAAACCTCACAAGCCGGTGTCAACTAACGCTGTTTCCAGATGGATAAAAACTGTTCTAACCAATGCAGGAATTGACCCTGGGGTGTACAAAGCCCACAGTACTAGAGCTGCACACAAGAAACAGGTCCCTATTGACACTATCTTGTCTGCCGCTGGCTGGAGCAACATGAACACATCTCAATTTTGTTCAAGCCCATCCCAGACAATGTTAAAAATTTTGGTCAAGAACTTTTGAAAGACGGGCATGACTTTTGACTGTTAATAAAACTTAGTTTTGCCTAATAATTTGGCCCTGATGTCTATGCATTTTATATCGTTTGGTTTTGTTGCCAGTACTCCACCGTTTCAGGCTTTATTAAAAATATTGTGTACTCTTACATGTATGTTGATGTTTATGCTCATGATCATTACGCTTTGAAGTCTCACGTGACTCCTTAGCGACATTGACCAATGACAAAGTAGAATTGTAAAATTAAACGAGACTTACCTTAAGTTGAAGTTTGATTGAGATTCTATGAAGTCATTGGTCTGGAGCTAACGAGTCAGGTGTCCTCCCACGTGTGGACTATCCACCATGTGGCTTTGCTACAGTCCTGATCATTCGCCTTCAAAGTGTGAACGCTCTGGTTACGCGCGTATATCTCACCTGTATCCTTAGCTCCAGACCAATGACTTCGTAGAATCTCAATCAAACTTCAACTTAAGGTAAGTCTCGTTTAATTTTACAATTTTACCATGTTTGGAAACCTTAGTGAAGGATGTCCATTTTCAGCAAAATGGCTGCCGCGCGATCACCATGCGGTGGTTTTAAGACCCGTGTTCTGCATTTCAAGGTTGAAAATACACCGTCAAAAGACAAAAAATGGAATGAGAAAGTTCAAAAGAATGCTCAGTTTTCTTTTTGTGGAGGAAGGGAAGCTTTTCATCAAGAAATCGTCTTTCGAGGTATTCAACCTTGTTTTCTTCACGGCGGAGCGCATGGTCTGTTTTGAAATGCAACCAAGGCAGCGAAGCTTTTTGCTGAATTTTCAGGTACATTTGCACTCTATGGCCAAGAAAATTACGTTTTTGAAAGGGAATTTATGTATTTAGAAATATTTCATAGACGTTTCATGCATTTTTTCTTCGGCGCTAAAGAAAAATTACAAAATGCGCCCCGATTTGAGATTGATTTTGTGTTTAATTTGGACATGTGCTCAGCCGATTTTGCTCGCATGAACGGATCCACGATCCGGATAGTGTTACGCGAATTGCTTTAAAAGGATGAACTTTTTGGATGTTAAATAAAAAATTTCAAGAAACGGCTTCTCTGTCTATTGTTTTGAGTTTGTTTGTTCATAAAATTAGTACAAAACACGATCGTTATACTACAGCATCCAAGCTCACATTACACGCATCACTTTTGCGAAGATGTCGGCAAATTTTATACAATTTTCACTTTCAGGTTCAGTTTTTCAACACTTTTCGATACGCAGATAATGAATTTATTCGGAAATATGTTTTGCTGTTAATTCTAGACTTTTCATATGAGAATTTTAAAAGCCTATTTGCAGTATAAGTTTACTCTCTCAGAGGGTCACCGAGGTAGCGTTTTTTGAAGTGGCAACTTCAAGAAGCCGCGCGGTCTTCAGTGGATTTCCTAATGTTGCGTTTGGCCCGGCTTGTAAGCCAATTACCTACTTAGTATTTTGGTAAGCTTCCAGGTTTTAACCTTTCAAAGCTTACTTAGCTTTCGGGAGTTTTTCCCCCCTTTGTCGGCCATTTTTTTAAGCGGGCGCGGGAACGTGAAGTAAAACTACGTCACGTCGGTTACGAAGTTCGATTGGTCAGTTATCTTTTCTTCTCGTTCCAAATATGGTACTTTCGAAAATGAATAATCACGAGCATCGGACAAGGCAAACATATGAGAGTTACTTGTTTAACCCCTTATGAGCTTCTGTTGTAACTTAAGTTCATCCTCTTTATTTATCTTTTCTTTGTATTGTTTATGATGCATTTTCTCATCTTTTTTTTAATGTTGGGAGAGAAAAAATAGCTGTTAGGGCCACGTGTTTACTACTATTTTACTTCTTATATTAATAGTGTTAAAATGTCATTTTTGCATACAGTTAATATCAGTGACATGAAGTCCAAGGCATCCAAGGACGTGTCATCCTTTAGAATTTGCGATTTATGTGAACGTAGTGGTGAAAAGCATGTAAAAGTGAAATTCTTTGACTTGCCTCAACGGGTCACAGACATCTTGCCGTCACTCGACAAAGTTCAAGAGAGCTCAACTTTTCAGAAGCTTTGGGCGCAATGTGGCAAAAAAGCCCAAACAGGAAGACTGAATGACGAATCACAAAAGCGAGACCTCAGTATATTAAATGTGATCGACAATGTATGGAAACCAGCTTACCAGGCGTGGAGCAAACTTGTAGCGAGTACCTTAGATGGCTCACTGACACTAACAGGAGTAGACAAATTCTTTGAAGGCTACAAGAATCGAAAGGAAGAGCTGGTGAAAGAACTGCGACGCATCTTTATCCTTGGCCAAGACTCGAGCGATACAAGACAGTTAAAAGCAATAGTCGAACAGCGTGTAGCCCAAATTCGCCGGTATCAACAGCTTGATCAGTATTGCACCGCGGCAGAGACAATCTGGGATTTTAAGGAGTCAATGGGTTTTACTGGTGATTTCAAGGTTATCGAGGATGTGCGTAATCAAGTAAGTACACGTATCTGAGAAAATTTTAGTTAATTTGAATGCATTTGCCAGCCATTATTCGATTTGGTTTTAGTGACATTCCAGAGATTGCCTTGTCACTGGTTTATGCCTCATGTAGATTGTACGTGGTCATTGGTAATAAGAGTTGAGCATTTTAAAACTGAGATCCAGCTGTCATCATCATCGTTTTAACGCCTGTTTACCATGTACTTACACGTTCGGGTCATCGTATGGGCAAACGGTAACCAAATTCAGTACTGGTAAAATTTATTTCGGAATTGCGTTTACCATCTAAACAAGTCAGTTCTACAGTGGACTCCCGATAACTCGAACCTTCAAGGGAAATCGAAAAAAGGTTTGAGTTATCGGGAGTTCGAAGAAAATAGCCGAGAGTAAGGTAAAAAACAGTTTTTACTGCACAGTGAACAATTTCATCACATTTAGTTGTAGAAATGTCAAGTGAAAATTAAAAGATACTTCTAGATTACAAATCAGAACGTAACGTAACAAAAGATAGCCTTAATGGAGCATGCGTTTTACTGTTTTGAGAAGAAAAGCTGCTTCACGTTAGCCTGTGACAATCAACATCAGCTTCCACTAGTAAACTATACTCCCACAACACGTCAATAGGAAATCCAAAATTCAATGTTTCGGACGCCAGTATACGGTTTTTGTCCGGACTTTTTAAGGGCTCAAAACATGGTTCGAGTTATCGAGGGTAAAGTTATATAGAAAATGACCTGAGGGAAACGAAAATTGATTCGAGTTAGCGGGAGTTCGAGTTATCGAGGGTTCGAGTTATCAGGAGTCGACTGTAGTCTGATGAAGATACGGGCAGGTTTTGTCGCGGTAATCTGTTATTTACTTAAATATCCCACTTGCCCAGTGTTGCTATCGTTGTGTTTATATATAATTGTTGTTTTTCTTAAATCTAGCTGTCAACTGAGTTTAAGCAAAGGCAACTTAACAGCATTGGAAAAGAATTTGCTGATGCTGGCAGAGCCCTAAGGTGTTTAGATGTTGATAAAGCAGGATGTTTCAGAGCAGTGGTAGAAAGCATGCGGCTGGTGGAGTGGCTGCGAAAAACGATCACATGTACGTACTAACATAGATTTATGTGTGTAATCTTAGGGCGATTTTCTTTGACCATGAAGTCACGCATAATCAAAACGAAATCATCAAAGGAAGAAGAATGTAAGTATTCGGTTCGCGTATCGAACACATGCTAAAGAGCACGACGCCTAAAGATGTGAATTGATGACCAATTCTGAAAGGTTTGAAACAAATCGCAATTAGTAGTTTTAGACCGTTCTTTAATTTTATTTTATTAGGGCCTTAGTCGGGACAATCTGTACTATCGGAGTAACCTCAGCGAACGCTATCAGAGGTTATATACAACAAATCCGGTTCAATTCTTAAACGGGGTCTAGCGACGTGAATTTTCTGGAAACTTGTGTAAATTTTAAAACAAACACAGACGTTTGAATGTCTTTAACTGTTACAGACGATTTCTTGAACATTTTGGTTTTCAAGCAAGGTGCGATAAACTGTTCTCATCTAGTCGTCTATTTGGTATGAATTTGGTTTCTAGTGTTGTAAGTTTAGGTGCATTGGGGCCCGAATAAGGCGAAGTTTCATACTAAGGATAGTGTATGTTTAAGTGTTCTGAATAGTAGAGGAGGGCAGGTGAATAGTGTTGAACATATACCAAGACGCGAAGCGTCGAGGTATATATCTAGCGCTGTTCACCGACCCTGAGGGGGTAGTTGTTTTAGTATTTACCAAATCAGTTGGATAAAAATGAAGAAAATAACTTTTTGTTAATTAAAAACGTCACTTGTTAGGAACTTTGTTTATAATTTAAAAACATTGTGGGAAAATTGCCGAGTGATTTTTACGACTTTTGTCGCAAATTCGGCATGAAAATAAGTTTACACCTACCAGTAAACAGCGACAAGCCAAAGATCGTTGCTTTTCTGGTATTTCTTTCTACGACTGCTTCATTTATCGCTCAAATTCCGTCTTCCAAAAATGTCTTGAAACGAGACGCCATCTTTGCTCCGGTCGCAAAACAATAAATAGCCAAGGATATTCCGAGTTACGGGAGCCAATCCAAACGCGCGAAAATTGCTATTCACTGATTTGGTAAATACTAATATGGTCTAATACAGTCGAACCTGTCCCATGAGCGACCACCTGAAATTGAAAGATTGAGTAGTCCCTAACCGGAAGTTGTCGCTTACAAGTATTAAATGGCAGGAGTCTTTTCCAGAAGAGGTCCTGAGATATCTACTTTTGGTAAGAATTTGTTACATGCAGGTTCTAAAATGCGATCAAATGTGTAAATTTCTTTGCATACTGTTATTTACGTAGTACATGTAGAAACTGCCAATATAGAGATCACACCATGTGTCAAGTGATAGCCTACAAGTGGTTAATGGAAAATGACAATGGAAAATCATTTTCCATTGTTATTTTTGGTAGTACAAAGGATCACTCTAAAACGTGGTAACGGTCACTAAAGGTTCCAGCTATATGGCTTAGATTTCGATAGGTGGTCGCCTATGGCAGGTGGTTGCATACTAGAGGTGGTCGTTCACGGAGCTTCGACTGAAATAGAACTGTTAGGCTTTACTGTAATTCACAGCTCTCTGTCATCTTTTATACAAATATTTACTAATTGAGAAAGTTTTGAACGTTTGGTATCTTTGTAGCTCCACAGGAGCTTAAAGTTCTTGTGGACCTAGCACTGATCACAGCCGGTGAAAGCGACATGGAAACTGGTCGCATATCCAGTCTCCATACAAGCTGCTTGGGATTTGCTCCTTTGATTTTTGATCTCAAAGAAACTGAGGACCACCAGGTTAGCTTTGACCAGCTGATGAAAGCTTGTGATCCAGTCTGGAAAGCTGTCGAGGCGGATAAAACATTGCCAAAGAAGCTGGTAGGAAGAGATACATGTTGATCTTTTGATATTTGCTTTTTTGTCCACATAAGCCTACTCCATCACCTGAACTGGAATCATCCCGTGAGGGAAAAACCTCCACACATCTATGTCGATTAAAGGTAATGAAACTATTTACATCGTCGAGATGTTAAGACCGTCTGGCGCTGACTATCATTTTCTCACAACACAGCTCTCTTTAATTTAAAAGTACTCTCTCTTAAACGATCATGATCGAAATTTGTTTTAATACCACCTACCCTGTTGTTTTACCTTTTGTTCGTAGAAAGACACTAGTCGGCATCTGGAATGGCTCAAGACTGTTAAGGAATCTCATGGGTCGGTTGCTATGACGTCGTTGACACAGGCTAAGACAATCAACAATAACGGTGTGTACCTTGTTGGTTCTCTGGATTTTGTGGAAGGGCCGACGATGCAAAGTAAAAGCCGTCCATGTTTGGAAAATGTTGTTCGGCTCACGGTTCCTTTAAGAGATGAGGAAGGAAACGACGAAAGTAAAATATACTCTCTTGATGACCTGAAAGATTTGCAGAGCAAACTGATGCTGATTGCTGGGAAAGCCGAGAAAGGGAAAGATGACGTGGAAACATTTGTCAAGGTGCGTATAAATATTCTTGCCAGGTTTTAAAAGTTGTGTGTTATTTTCCTGGTTAGTGACATATCGTTTATGAAATAGATGTGTTTCTCTGCAACGGCCACCACGTTGTTGAGAGGTTTAAACAAGAGTCAATTTATGGATTTTTTTTGTCCGCCGGGACGATAAAAGGTGGCCGTTGGCGCCGGAGGTTCGACTGTGCTTACTTGGGAAGGTTGAACTGATTGTAACCAAATGTTAATTGTAAAAATTGTCATGCTTAAATTTTTACGCGTTAGTTAAACTTGTCATTCTAGAATCTTGAAGGCGTCATGCGTCTAGCAACAGCATACATAAACCTTTCCGAGTCTGGTTTTGTTCATCGCATGCACTGGATTCAGGAATTCCACTGCAGTAAAGATCAACGTGAAGGTGAATCTATATCCGAGGAACTGGCAATTACAAGCATGGAAATGGAGAATTGTTACTTGAACTGGAAAAAGAAAGTCAGCAACACACGAAAAGAATATCAAGAATTAAATCTCTTTACCACTCAGCAGATGTTGCTCCTCAGGAGAGAAATAGCGATAGCTTGTCGTCGTAGTGACCTATACGTTGGTAATCTCCAGATTTTAACCCTACTGGAAAGTGTTCGTCCCAATGTGGACAGCGAGCACCTGAAAGCGGCAATTCAGCGCGCATTTAAAGACACAAGCCTATTAGACCAAATAAAAAGAATAGAGGATCTTCCCTCCTTTTCTTTGATCCCCCATCAAGAGAAGTCTGATACAAGCACGTCATTGTTTGAGAACAATAACTACGTTGACAGGAGCCCCTCTACAGGAGTCACTTCACCTCACGTTCAGAATACTTCCATAAAAAAAGAGAAGCCAAAAGACGTGTCAAAGATCCAGCGTTTTCTCAACGCAGCAGAAGATGAGGGATACTCGGAGCAAGTGGCGCTATCTGCTTTAGCGAGTTTGGGTGTAGATGCAGAAGAAGATGACTTGCTACTTTGGTGTTTAGAAGAATCTGATGACGCTGACCTGGAGTCTCTTTATGAAGAGGCAATGGCTAACCCTATCATTGTAAGAGAAATTTATCCTCAAGAAATACTCGATGTTCAAGAAATACAACTTGAGGAAGCGAGGTATGATTCAGTTACAGTAATTTTAACTTTGATTCAGTTTTTCCATCAGAGATACAGTTTACTGTACAACCAAAACTACGGTAAGTTGTTTGCTTACTAAGTGTATGAAAGTGCCGCTGAGTCTACTCCAGCAGCAAATGGCGCCCAAGAAACGACTTACTAAATTCTGACTAATTATACACCTATAGTATTCATATAACAAATGACGGATCGAAACGCATTGTTTACGTATCGGTTTAATTTATTATCAACCTCTTGCATTTTACAGGTTATTACATGTGCTGTATGAAAAATCCACTATAAATATTCTATATATTTGACGTTTAAAAACTCACTCAATCTGTTGGCGTTTCATGTCATTAAGAGCTCCTCCAAGCCATAAATAATTCAGACAGAAAAACAAAAGAAAATAAATGTCTAATGAGTTGTTGGAAAACAAATGAACAGCATCCCACCTCTACATCTTTGATTTCTCTTTCTAAACTCATTTTTCGAAGAATATAAAACACATTATTTCATCATATCGAACACCTCAAAGGTGGTCAAAGATACCCCGTTGCGGGTTATTTTCCCACTTTCTACTCAGTTATTGATCATTTGGTGAGACTATGTGTCTTTTGTTTGATACATTACTTCATGATCATAGGGATATTAAAGGTGTTTCTGCTATATATCAAGATAGGGCAGATAAATCTGTCTTTACTTAGAAAGCGAATGTTTGTCAGGCCAGCTTTCTGCGAGCTCCCAAGGTTGAAATGTTGGAAAGAACGCGTTTTTGGACGTTTTTAACTAACTCTGACAAATACTGACGAAGCCTGTTACAAGTCAAGAATATATTCAGCTGACAATTTTTTAACCTAGGTTGATTCTTAATTTCCTTTCTCTCCTAGCCCTGATTATTCATAAGTTAGGGCTAGTAGACAAAGGAAATTGAGAATCAACCTACAATCACAGACAAAAGTAGTTGGGAAGGTTGTACAACTTAACAGTAGTCCGTTTTAATCCTGAAAAAAGAGAGTTTTCTGTTTTGCTAAATATCCCCTGTCCACCCTATTCAATGTTGGGATATAACAGAACAATTACGCGCACAAACATTAACGTTTTGATCAACATTGGGCCAGTGGCGGGGGGAGGAAGGAAAAGAAGAGGTAAAAAAGGCAACCTTCCCAACAGTTTTGATGATGATTGTAGGTTAAAAAAATTCTACCTGTATATATAACCTATAACACATGCATTATCATATTGTTAATATGGATCCAAAACACCTTACGAAGATCCTTAAGTTCCTCAGAGCATAAATCCTGCACTTGGCGTACTTTATTCATGCTTGAAAAACTTTGGTGGATTAAAGTTTTAAAACCGAATTGGTATTCCTTTACTTTACGTGGCATTTGTTATAAAAATAGTGGTTTAAGTAATCATCCGGGTAAGCTGGAAAGCATTTGCTTTTGTTATGCGGCAATGTGCTTTCGCCACATAGGAATGTTCTCATTTTTACACAGAGAATGCTTAAATCTACAGAAAGGCCGTGATAAAATGTATTTAATTACGTGATAAAATGTATTTAACCTCCATTTTGGAAAAGGGTGCTTTTTTGTGTTAAAAGATTTTGACCAATCATAAGAGTTGCACACAATAGCCAAGAAAAGTTTACAGTTTTACATGTTCCCCACATATGATTTCTGTGATATTCAGACTGACACGAGATTTTGTTGTATGGAAGAGTAAGAATAAATATATATACTGCTTTATGAACTTTTCGTAACTTTTGCTTTTTTAAACGAATCAGAAGGAGAGTACAGACAATAGTAAAGGTAGCATCTTTTTGCATTCCAGCATGTTCAAAGCCGTCGTTCCTTTCTTTCTTTTCGTTGCCGTAACTTAATGCTTGATTAGCGGTTTCAATGCACATCTATAATTCTACCTATAGTGAAGCTTTGAGGCAGTCTGGAAACGCCGTTGAGAAGTCACCCATGCCTGCTGGAAGTATAACTGATGAAGGAGGAGACATAGATGAGGATAACGAAACTGAGATCAGCGAGTACCTTACTCTTGCCCAACTGGGAAGCATCCTAAGAGAATTAGCAGTAAAGGGTAAGACATAATGTCAGCTAATAACATCGCTTTGCTTTTCTTGTGCAATTTTGGTTCGATCACAAATTCATACCATTTAAAAGTATACATTATATTGTTTGGACTTGCAACGTGAGATCGTGATGGAACATCCTCTAGGTTCTTTACAGTGCCCCTTAGCATGACGTCGTTTAATTTTTTGGGCTTAAAACAAATGATAACTGGTTGTCTTTGGTGTGACTTCCAATTTCAGGTAAAGGAACCAAACCTCGTGTCTTTCCAGCTTTCCTAAAACGAGGAAGACCCAACCTCATGCTTGTTCCTAAAGGTAGGACTAGGTGCAAGTGCCTGGAGACTGTTTGCTTAATAACGTCTTTATATTCCTTAGGGAAATAGTTAATCATCCTCGTCTGGTTATCGTAGTCTAAATATGCCTCTTCAAGAAACGAAACAAATAGTTGTTTTCATTAATGTCTTATGTGCGTGCTCAAGAAGTGCTTATCAACGACACTGTGCCAGGGCTGAGTATGAAACAATGCTCCACTTCGTAATCATCTTGGCTGAAAAAAAGTAATATTTTTTATCGCAAAAGGTCTTTCTCGCAGCTTCATTATGTTTCAATTGGGCTGTTTATGCAGGAAACTGTAGTGCAGAAATAAAGAAATAACGCTCATATTGAACATTTATTTACATACGTTTGTAGGTGACGTTCTTGCCACTGTCCTCGCACTGTATATGCATGACAAACATCAGCCCTTACCAAGCCACGAGGAAGTGCTTATTTGTACTCCTGAAACTACAGCCGAAGAGGTGAGTGTTTTGCAAGTAGTGCAATGTGTTTACTACTTTCCTTTTTACTCTGTAGATACCCACCATTAAACTAAAAGTAGAACTACAAACGGTCCAGTAAGCCAAAGCGTGATGAATACAACACCATTCTGGGCAAGACTTTCTGTAGAAAAATGTAGACACAAGTCAGTAGGTTCCTACTAGAGTACTAGATGCACATTTTCCAGTTGCAATTTACAACTTATTAATCACCAGTAGGTCTCCTCCTACCTATTATATTCACAATTTCCAGCTCCAGTTCAAAAAATGCTAATCATTAATCAATTGTTTGGTCCATCCTTTTGGGCTAATGAAAGCACCTCAAGCCCTTACAAGGTTTCTGAAGTCAGAAGGTTCCTACTAAGTTCAAGACGCACATTCTTCAGTCCCATTTTATGAAACATTAATCACTAATCAATTACAATTGCCTGGTCTCCGCTGTGTAGCTGATGAAGGCACCTCAAGTCTTAACGAAGTTACTCTAAACGGTAGTTACTTTCTTAGGTACACGACGCTATTTTTCCATCGTAGTTCCCAAAATAAAATTACTTTTTAATCATTTTCTGGTTCTTCCCTTTGGGCTAATGAAAGCACCCCAAGTTTTTAGAAGGGTACTCAGGTAGTATCTAGGTAATAGATGCACATTTTCACTTCTAGACCATAAAATATTAATCAATTATCAATTGTCTCCTCCTCCCCATCTGGCTATTGAAGGCGCTCAAGTCTCGACAAGGCTACTTCAGGCAGTAGCTTCCTTGCTACGTAAAGTTGTTAGTAAATAGTTTACCTTAACTATGTACCTATTGAAGCTTCCATCAAAGATGAGTCGTTGCTTCTTTAATTGCATTGAAAATCCTGGGCGTTGCTATTAGCCAGACAAAGTCATTGCGCCACAATCCTTTCCTTTCCCCACGTTACAAATTTTTTTGGAAACAGCATGAGAAAATCACGGGCTTAACAGAGGGTGAGGGGTGGAGGGGGGGGGGGGGCGGGCGCAAGGCTTGGGGTACTACATTTTGCTTTGGTTCTTTGACGGATAGCCTTGAGGATTGTAAGCAAGTGGGTTGTAGGATAATGGTTCTGTTCTCTTCTGTTTGGACCGTACTCTTTTCATTTATTTTATTTTCACTTTGAGGTTGCTTTCACTTAGAAGATTTTTAAACTGTCCACAGAGTTTTTATATCAAAAAAATAGAAATTCATAACCATGAATCTTACCAGGCTTTTTTTATGTATTTATTTATTTGCCCTGATCAATGACATAAATCTTAAAAGTAACATTGAAGGAGGAAAGTTATGAAATAATGTACAAATATGATCAGTGATATTTGGATAATAAGGTCAATCCACGGAGAATACACTTACCTCTTTCCTCTTCTAGAATACTGGCACATTGACCCGCCAGAATTCTGAAGAATGTGGCACAAATGATAAATAACCGTCTTTCATTATTGATACACCTGTAACAGGTGACCCTAACCCTTTCCAGAACTTTTATTTTGAGTTCACCGTTTGCTGAAACGGTATTCGTTTTAAGACTGTTTAAAAAGGATTTTTATGCGTAATTGTGAATTAATGCAGAGCATGGGGCACATCTACAGTGACTAAAGGCGCTGTTACCAATGATGGTATCTACCGTTAAAAGTGGCATCGCCTTTTTACCAAAGAAAATAGGTGTCGCTTTGCAGCACTGGTAAATTGTAACTTCAAACGTTCTTGAGGTGACCAAGGAACATTTAACCTATTTTTTGTTCATTATGCTTTTCGGTTTAGATAGAACTGTTGTGGAGACGAGCAATAGGAGACTTGGAAGGTGGATTTTACTGCCTGGTTCACGCTGACCAGTTGGACTTCTCTGTTAGCAAACAAGCAATTGATAAACTCGGTGTTTTGACACAAGGCCTTGCTGGTAAAATGGGTGAAAGTAAGTAGAGATTACAAAACAAAAAATCTTTTGCAGTTTATAGTAGTGATCAATATGGGTGCACTTAAAGATAAGCTTTAAGGCTTCAATACTTTATATGTGTATTAATTGTAATTTTACGTCATCGCCATTTGCAGACTATGGTTTGGTAGTTATGTGTAGCAGTGAAAACGAAGACCGTGCCAACATAGTAGCAGCCCTTGATCAGTATCGTGTGGCTGCTCCACCTTGCCCTTCCTCAAACGATCTTCAGGGCTACTTAAAGAAGCATTTCCGAATCCCTCCTCCACAGTATGGGTACATCAATAGAAGTAAAATTACATGGGAACCGGCGGGTACCTTGGATCCAGAAAAGTAAGCTTAAACAATTTATTCAAGGAAATGATCATTTATTTGTGAAGAAGATTTGTGTATCTGCTAACTAATGCCTTTCTGGTGCTTAGGCTCTGTGTTCGAGTTGTCACTTCGAATAGAGGGGGCTTGGGAAAAACGCTGTACGTTCGTCGTCTGACAGACCAGCTGCAAAACCTGGTGAACAACGACATGGTTGTGTGCCGTGACTCAGGCATATCATTACATGTCACAGTACCACTTCATGGAAATTCTACCGACTCCTCTATGCTTGTAGATTCCCTATTGCCTCATGCGACAAGGGCAAATGTTCCGCTTTCTCGAGTTTTTCATTTGGATGTGTCTCCTTCGGTAAGACATTAAAACTGATTATTTGTCTCGATGTTAATACTTTGATTTAGGTATATATATATATCAGTTTGCAGATATGTGTAGTGGCGAACAACATTTTAGAAAACTCTGGGTGAAAGGGCTTTAGTAAGTGAAGCCCTTAAACTTTTGTAACATTTACGTCCCCACATATAGTTTTCTGGTGAAAACATAGTGCGCTATTTGGCAGTTGATAGAAACACAGTTAAAATCAGTAATAGCTGTATGCCAAACATCAAACAAAACATCGACTGCCATAGCAAATCCACTGTATAGTCACGCATGAATATGAACGAGTCTCAAAAATTGTGCAACTGCAGAAAATCTTCCGACTGCCCCATGAATGGCCTTTGCCTCAGAATATCCATTGTATATCCAGCAACCGTAACTACAGGAGACAGCAAACCTAAGAATTACGTTGGACTAACTGAAAGCACTTTTAAGACCTGCCTAGCGAACCATAGAGCATTATTTTAACAACCCTAGCAAAAGAACGAGCACCGAGCGAAGTAAGCATGTATGGAACCTTAAGACAGTAATATTAGCGTCCGGGTCACCTGGAAGATTTTCAAACAGGCTATAACCTTCAAACCCTCTTCCAAATTGTGTAATTTATGTCTATCAGAGAAATATTTTATAATCTGTAAGCCCCATGTAGCCACTCGTAACACCTGCAACGAGTTTGTAACTTCGTTTAGACACGCTGGTAAATTTTTGTTGAAAAATTTCAACTCCTCTTTGGTTACACAATAGAATTCATAGAAACGGCGTTGTACCCGTAGTAACTACATTTTTAAAATTCAGTTATAATCAGCGTTCTGTTATAATCTACCATTAGGCTATCTTAGTTATCTGAAGAGTGCTACACCATCGTGTAGTAAACTATATAGTAGTAAAATGCCTAATAAAATGTTCAGTTGATAAAACATGGTACTTCTGGTATCCTCGCTTTAGTCTTTCATTGAGCGCTCTGAAAGCACTTCTGCATCAGCTGAAATCCAGTATTATAATATATAAACCATTATTTGACTCATTGTCTTTTTATTTCCCTTCTAAGATGAGGCGTGGATTGGACACTCTCCTTTTTAACTTACTTGTTCTCGGTTTTCTTTGCGACAAAATGGGAAGAGTTTGGAGGAGACGTATGACTGATTTGTATGTCATTGAAATTACCACAGCGTCTCCACTCCCCACAGGATTCAGCAGAGAGGAAGAAGCTGAAAGTCTAGAGGTTGGTAAACTTGTTTTATGTTACAAATATTCTATTGAAAAGTTTAATAAACCTGTGATATATACTAGTGAATCTTTTTTTTTGGCAAAGATTCCAACTTAGATACTAAATCCAAGGCTTACCTATAACTTTTTGTTTGCTTTTGTTCTTGCTTTTCAGAGTGGGTCTGGTAGATCTTCGAAAAGACCGTTCTATTATCTTCTGCCCACTATAATTTGTTCTACTCCGAGAACTGTTTCCTGTCGTTTAGCAATGACGCGAGGTATTATTATTTGTTTGAAAAATAAAGTATAGTCTCAGAAGGTCTCAGATTTGTTAGTGTTGTAGCTTTTTGTTATCACCTGGGTTACACTCGTTACAAATACAAGATTAAAAATCCTGGGAAGTTCATAACCCCCATCTCTATTTTGTGACTAGAATTTATTTTTTTCACATTTCAATTCCAAGGTCAAGAATAAGCATTCATGAAATTACAATTACTATTTGTACTCCTTTTATTTCGTTGTCTTTTGAAGGTTATTTTTGCGATAAAATTTGCTTATCAATTCTCTTCAGATCCACGAGACATAAATCCTTTGTTTGATGCCAAAGAATTTCGAAGTCCCCAGTTTCAGAGGGTTTACCAATACCTCAAGCTCTCAAAAGAGGGAAGAAACATGGACAACTTCACATTTGTTCCTGGTAATATCGACGAAGATCAAACAAAATGCCTCTCACTCATGCTCAGGTCTGTGAAACGCTTTAGCTTATTCTTTTTATATTAAGTTTTCATTTATTTAACGCTGAGGCGCCCCATGTAAAGTAATCCGGAATCCAACAATTTTTTCCTGTGGATTCCGGAATCCTGGGCTTAAGAATCCGGAATACAGCTCAAGGAATTCGGAACCCACTAATGATTAGAATCTTGGATTCCCTTACATTCTGAGTAGTTTTATAATTTTGTTATATATTACCTTGTCTTGTTTTCTAATGCTTGTCATATTTATTACCAAGTGATTAAGTTCTACCTATTTCTCTTCAAGAATTACAAGCCTGTTTTATAATGGAAGGGGTTCATTGCTTTTTTTGGCTTTTTGTTTGTGTTTTTGTCTTTTCCTCACTGTGTCTGATGTATAGTTGTATTAGTAAAATCCAACTAGTGGTCTATTACTAATGCTGCGTTCCGATTGGTTGAGCTACTACTAGGCTATATGTTATAGCCCACTAGTAGCGAAAAGAGCCGGCTTTGAAAACCAAACCAATGGCGGCTGAATCGCGTTTCGCTAGCTAAAGCGGTTTTGTCTCGCTATTTTTGACCAACTAGTTGGATTTTACCAAAACAATTATCCCCCTCGCCCTCATGGCCTCCGAGTCAATTCGGGCTTTAGGAATAATTGTTAAATAGTTATGCAACACCTTTTTGTTCACACAGTAATTGCGGAATTCCTGATCCTTCTTGGGCGGAGATTCGTCACTTTGTAAGCTTCCTGAACTCTCAGTTACGGGATTGTGAACAGAGTTTCTTCTGCGATATGCAGCTAATGAGAAGCGTTCTGGCAGGGCCTAACGTGTTAAATCTAGAGGGATTTCGATCATTTGTGGTGCGCTTCATGATACAAATGTCGCGGGTAAGATAACAATTTGTTGCATCACGGATCGTTGTGACAGTTTGCATGCAGATATCGTGTTAACTTTAACGTTCCCTTGCAACTGATATTAAATGAGGAAAAGGTCGAAACACATGTGGTGCAATCTAACTCTTTGAACTTCGTTTTTCTTTTCCTCTACTGTTGCGGATGTTTTCAGGTTGTTTGAATGTTTTTTAATAGAGGATAATAAACGTGGTTGCCACAGGTCAGGAAATGGTCAGGGGAAACATTCTTCGAGGTCAGGGAATTCCACTTTAAGTCAAGGAAAATTTACTTCCTCAAGAAAAGTTAGGAAAAGTAAAATTTTAGAGTACAAAATAATTCTTTTCTCTCTACTGTTGTACATTTTACGGACACAAATCATTTCTTATTGATAGAATATTGCTCATGAAATTGAACGACAAACCAATATTGGGTTTTCAAGAAATTCAATCCTTTTACATGCCACGTTAACGAACTATCATTTCACGTACACTGCACGGGACTGGCTGAAAGCATAAATAAATGGGTGGAGTGGATGGCTGTGAGGAAAGGGTTGAGGCGATCATAAGGGCCACTTTGTGAAACACGCCTTTGCATTAGTTGATCATTTGACCAACTTTCGGTAAACACGAAAACAGTTCGCTTTTGAAAAATTTCGTTAGCACGACCTGAAAGAGCATATTAAAATTAGGTAACCTGTAAGTTTTAATCGGTATATCTCAAAAGTGGCGATTGTAACGCCAACCGAAAATGTACAGAAAAACAACTCTTGCCACCCAGTCACGCTTAAGTGGTTTTCCATACAACTCCTTGTAAATTCTGAAATTTTGAAACTGTCGTTAAATCTTCCTCTTACGCATTTAACGGCTTAAAGTGCCTGTTATGAATTAAAAGGAGATTTGAGCCCCGTAATGCTTAAGGCAATATTTCACGACAGTCGAAATTTACAAGGATTTGTATAGAAAACCATTCGAGCGTGACTGGGTGGCAAAAGTTGTTTTTCTCAACATACAAATCCTTCTAATTTTCGGCGGCCGTTGCAATCGCTACTTTTGAGACATACGGCTGAAAATTGACATGCTACCTAATTTTAACATGCTCTCTCAGCTCCTGCTATCAAAATTTTACAAAAGCGAACTTTTTTTCTAGTTTACCGAAAGTTGATCACGTGATCAACTAATGCAAAAGGTCTATTGTTAATTCAGTTGGTAAGGTATATTTTACATTTGTTAGGAAAGACCCTAGAAAGTCAGAGAATTTAAGAAGCTTTTGCCTGTGGCAACCACGATTCATGGTCTCGCCTTTCGCATTTATAACCAAACACATGGGATTTTACAATGACTTGTCTCACATTTCCTTCAAGGACTTTGCCACTCCTTCCCTGACGGACCATAACACCGTATTTTATACAGAAGACAATGCAGAACTTGAACGGAGGGAAATCGAGCAATTTCAACTTCGACGAAGCTGGGAGACTAGGTGAGCTAACTGAAGATGCTTCTAGAAAAACAAGCACCCCTTGAACATACTCTTCAGGTTTACGTCAAACGGCATGAGCTAAAGGGCATCATCTGACCAATTTACTGAAATATAAAGCCTCATGCCAGTTTTATCTACACGAATTATTTTGCGCAGTTATTTCTACTTATTTCTTAATTATGGTAAGGAATAAAACGGGTCAGTGGGGCTTACCTTAACGAACCGAAAAGAATGGTGGACTTCGCAGTTGATGATCATTGCGTTACAAAGTTTATCATGCCTAGTAAATGTCGACTTGCCATAGATTGATAAATGAAAAGGCCTTTTTATAAATGTAAATCATTTTTCAGTTTCTACTTATATCTCGTCTTATCCTTATTTCTTTTCCACCGCAGCCCACATCCTTATTTGTTTTTCAATGAAGATCGTGTGACAATGACCTTCCTTGGATTTTCCATAAACTCCGCTGGGGACCTCATTGATCCACAAACAATGCGAACTTTAGAGAAGAGTTTGATGTCTAAACAACTACGTCTTGGTCTGCAGGCTCAGCGGGTTGATTTTACTGCAAACCCAGAGAACTGGAAAAAGTAAGCGGTAGTTTTTTTGGCAAGCGTAGCATCAATAAGATTCATCATGGTCTTGATCTTAGTTAACGATCCGATTTCGATAAGACTGGTTGTCGTGGCCATTTGTAATTGTGTAGCATCTTTTTCAAATTTTCTGTTTGTTAATACATGCGATTAGCTGGCGTGGTTATCCAAATAGACGTCTTCTACTCAAAATGTACAAGGAGAACGCTGAATAGCAGAAACACAGTTTTGATGTCTTCCAAAAAAACCACTGAAGCAAATATTTCTCAACTTGCAGGAGACAGAATGGTTAGCTATATACAAGGGTAGCCGAGTAGTTAAACTCGGAGCTACCGATAAAATCAAATCAATTCGGCGTTCACGGCTGAACTGAACGTCCAGCGCCCAGGCCGCTTGTCCACGTAGCCTTACTCACCTTGTCTTCCTCTTCGTGTGCGTTTTCCTCTTCGTTGTGATGTAAAGTGAACATACCTTTCTTCTTTAGGGCAGAAAAGATTAGTCAGCTGTGTTCGGTAATGGGTGTAAAGTGGAATCTTACCAATCCTAACTATGACCCAGACCGTGCCTATGAACTGACCACAGACAATGTTAAAAAGATCTTAGCCATTCACATGAGATTTAGGTAAGTCTTTCTTTCTATTTTTAATTTTTTCTGCTGTAAGGACCATTGTGTTTTGTTGCCCTGTCTGATTAACCGGATTTATACATTTATTGTGTTTCCAAACACAGAGTTCAACATCTAATGTAATGGATACATAAATCAACAGGTGCAACATTCCTGTGATCGTGATGGGTGAGACAGGCTGTGGAAAAACCCGTCTTATTCGGTATATGTGCGGTTTACAGGCGGGTCCCCAGAACAAAGATCAACCAAGAACGCGAAATATGCTACTTGTTAAGGTAAGGTGGCTACTGGCCAGTGGCTTATTGGAGCTTTTTCCTTGTGCTTTGAATAGGATGGAATCAGTACTGGAAATTATTAAGCATAAATATGCACTAAAGCAGCAATTAGTTTCGGCGACCAGTGACCTTCCACCGTCATAGCATAATTCTTTGCTCCATTAATTAGTTGTAACTGATAGGTGTTATTTAGTTTCCCTGCAAAGAGAAAACACTACAGATTGAGACAGGTCGACCATTTTCGGTAATGAAATACATTTCATTGTGGTGAACGGACTATGACCATGCATTTCAGCTTCACTTTATATAAAGATACAAGAACATCCGTTTTCTCCGAATTGGGACTTTTTATTGGGAAAATCCTGAACGATCCTGGATTTTACTGTTGCCCGACATTCCCAGATTTTCCTGACGCGCAAAAACTCAAAACCATGCAAATTCTATTTCCTTTTTACCCAACTTTGTTCGATAGTCGGCGATGAGAACTCGATCGCAGGGATTGAAGAGCAGTCATTTTTGCTCGGACCCAATCCTTTAACTGCTTTTATTAGTTTTAGTATGTCTTTTTTATATTGACCAATAGTCGTTGTCAATTCTCTTCCATTACAAGGTGCATGGCGGCACTACATACGAAGACATTGAACAGAAAGTTCGGCAGGCGGAAGACATGGCTCGTGAAAATCAAAACAAGAAAATCGACACAGTTCTGTTCTTTGATGAGGCCAACACTACTGAGGCACTGAGCATGATTAAGGAGGTGATGGTAGACAGAAGGGTTCGTGGACAACCCATTGGACGGGGTCTTGAGAGACTGCAGTTTATTGCTGCATGCAATCCATACAGAAGGTGATACACAAAGAATGTTATTCCTAGCTAAGCAAAATTCATGGAAGGATCTTCTTGTAATCAAGTTCCTTGACAAGTTATTTGTCTGGAAAGAGCGTTCTACAGGTGTCCCAAACGTTTGTGCCTTTGATTTAATTCGGACGTGTACGATGTATACAATGTTATCGTCAATGTTCATCAGTCTGTCTGGTCTGGCCTAATCGGCTCTATGCCTATTTATAGGCAAATAAAGTGGATTAAAGCTGGGCCTCAGTTGTCTCTGCTTACTTCTACAAACTATAAAGAGAGACATAGATACGCTTAGGATACGCTTTTTAGGATATCAACTGTGTAGAGGGATTATTTTGTTGATTCTTGATGCATGACCTTCTTTATAGGCACACTGACGACATGATTCACAAGCTTGAGTCAGCAGGACTTGGCTACCACGTAAAAACGGATGAGTCAGACGATCGTCTCGGTATGAATTCAAGTTCTTCTCGGTTCGTTTCTGGCTTAGTAATCGTTAGATAATTTAGTGATCTGCTATTCAGTTTGTGAAAACATGAACGGTTGATGGGTTCATCTTTGACAAAGGTACATCTACGAAAAACAAGGAATATACCATTCCTTAATATATAAAAAAGGCAGATTTAACTTGAAAATGCGCCACAGTGTCAGCTCTGCTTACCTACTAAACGTAAGGAGCTTTGTTTTTTCCACAGGACATATTCCGTTACGTCATCTGGTGTATCGCGTGCATGCCCTTCCAGGAAGTATGCGCCCTCTGATTTGGGATTTCGGTCAGCTGAATCACCAAGTAGAAAGCCTTTACACAAATCAGATTGTCAGTCGCTATGTGAGTACTTGAAAGGTGTTATTACTCTGTCTATTACGGACTAACTAGAGTTTTGCGCTTTTGCAGTACCGCATATATCGCTTTAATTTTGCTTTAGAATTAAAGTTAATAGTTATCATCTTAAACCGCGAATTGATAATCGAAGAAGAAAGAAATTCAATACTTCTCTTTAACTTAACCCATCAAAGCCTTTAAGAATATGTGGATCACACTTGGCGTTGGATGGTCGAGAGTATTTGTAAGTTGCTCATCCTGAAAAAGAAGCCAGATGATGCTACGTTCAAATGTGAATTTTAGCTCGGTCCGTCCATTATTAAGCAGAAAGCTTGTTCAGACCAACTCAGACCACAGTTTACAACAATCCGTTGATGCCAAGTCTAATCTGTGTCCACTCACAATTGTGAACAGCCTTTATAATCTAGGATTGACCGATGTGACAATGACCGGTAATGTAGCAGCGGCTAAAGTTCGTTTAAATAAGTGATCCTTGCTGTTGTAGATTTTACAAGAGCATCAGTTGCCTGGTGATATTTCGACTGTCCAGGCAGTGGCGGCAGTGCTAGCGGCGTCGCAGAAGTACATGAGAGACCAGTCGGTAAGTTGCAAACTTTTATTTCAAAAATCCTGTCTCTTAAGTTATTGTTGTACGAAATGGGGGCAAGGCGCAGTGTTTTCAGTGATATCCAACAAACAGGAATGTTGGTTGACTTCTCGTGGTAAATGGATAGCGCATGAGGCGTATTTTTCAGTGCTACATAATCTATAACTTGTAGTCTGGGAGCGTTGCGTGACGACACGAAGAACGACTGTGTTGCGAAGTGAACAATCATTCAGGTGTAAAAGCTCAAACCAAGAGTTCGCAAAAAGGTTATAGCAATATCCGATTTCCAAACCTTCTTCATGGTAGTTGTCGATGCCTGATGTTTTATCTACTCTAATACAGGAGTTTGATAACCGTTTTTTCGTTTACTCCTTGCATAATATCGATTACTAACACATCTTTATTCACTCACTCATCTTCCTTACCACGCAATAACATATTAACGAATTTTTTTATCATTGAAAGGATGAATGCAGCTTTGTGAGTCTGCGTGACGTTGAGAGGGCCATGCAGGTAATGGTCTGGTTTTATAAACACGTGGATACTCTTGGAAGACTGATGAAGATAGTGATAACTGAACAACGAAAACAAGAAGGCGAAGAAGTGGATGACGACGAGGAAGACAAGGTAATTTTGGTGTCTTGATTTGATAGCTGAACTCCTCATTTGTCACAGAAACGCAATCAGGTATTCGTGCTTCGTCTATTACATTTTTCTTATTTCTGTTGAAAAAAATTTTAGCCCCGAGGTTCTTCAAATCATTTTGAATGAACCTTACGCA
>OZ037994.1:33984039-34024039 GCA_964035705.1 Porites rus
TTATGTTGGTCTAGATCAAGTCCACGGTACCAAAGATTGCTTTGGCTTCATTATTCGTTCGACCAATGCACCGCAGATACTCGACAGTTAGGGAAAATTGCCCGCAGAAACCTTTCCAAATGCACGAGCAGTTTGTTCACTTATAGAATGTATTATCTTTGTTCAGATTTGTCGCAACATCAACCGGATCAAAGTTTGCATGGAGACTGGCCGTACCGTGATTTTGTTGAATTTGGAAAGTCTCTATGAAAGTTTGTATGATGCTCTGAATCAGGTGAGGATAATAATTTCATTCAGGTTGTTTTTCCCTTTCTCTAGCTACGATTATTTTGAACTCTTCTTGAGGTCAGTTATAGGCCAGGCAGTGCACGACTTCATTTCCCTTTTACAGAAACGGTTACGAGCCCTGCTCAATACAGTCACGTTCTTGGTATACAGTGGTAATTTGCTAGCTCATACAACTTGAAGATTTAGTTTCATCTGCAAGAGAGCGAGACAGTTAAAGCTCTACTGACGCACGTATTTGTGTATTTATGTATTTATGTATTTATTTATATATTTCCATATTTCTTTTTGTTTTATTTTGCTGTGCAGTACTATGTGTACTTTGGAGGACAGAAGTATGTTGATCTAGGCCTTGGTACTCACCGTGTCAAATGCCGTGTTCATGATGATTTTAGGTAAGATAGTAGAAGTACGTTGTGGCAAAATCCTCGCGAAGCTTCAAAGGAGCAGCAGTAAGAATAAAGGGAAACAAGCCAAAGGGGAAAAAATGATTAAAAAAACTAAATAGGAAACAAGTGTGATAACTTTACAACTATGGCTTCGACGAAATTCGAACCCTCCCCTTCTGTATCTCCTATATGTGAAATTGGATCCTTCACCACTTCACCTTGTAGCCGCTGAATAATTGTTTCACTAAAATTGTTATGCTTAAAGCACTCTTCTCTCCCGTGGTGGAGCAGTATTTATCATGAATTCAAAGATACATTTGAGGAAAAGTAACTTAAACGCGTATTTAAAAGCCATTTTGCATCATTTCGGTCATAATTCACTCTCGGGTTCAAGGGCAGATGGATGTGCGGTGCTGAAACCAGTCATTGATTTGATCAATCAGTCACATCGTTCGGTGGGGAAAAGAACCAATTCATAAATGGTATGCCTCGTACTCGGTGTAACATAAATTTAAAGGTACAGATTTTAGAGAAAAGCAAGGTTTTGACGGTAAAAAGCCGAAGTGAAATGCACTTTGAATAAAACATGACAGTGCACAGCATTTGCATTCGCACTTGAAGTAGCGTTACTTGACAACCCTAAAAATACACCCTGACGTCGAAACTGGATGACAACAACTGCGGACACCCAAGAGATCTGTAGAAACATTCGTAATTCAGTTTTTGCCTCGCTGTGCAATCAGCGCTCGCGACAAATTTATAAACCTCGCTTCGCTCGGAACACTAAATACATTCAAATTTGTTTCGGTTGTTCATGTTACGAATTATATCATCGGTTTTGGTTATCAACCAGGTGACGGTTGTGAACGAAGCAAGACAATAGTATTTTAGGAATGAAACTTGCTGTTTTGCAAGGGAAGGGGAGCTTTCATTTTGCATTGTAACTTAGGGGCCTGAGAATTTGCTCTAAACTTCAACTTATTGAGTGGCTGACTTTTCCTTTGTTAGTAACATCACCCAGTAAGGTTTGTATACACCTGGTTTCTGTCTTTGTTTTACTCAATACCCGGTCTGTACGACAAAGCATAAGGTGAAGGAATTAAAGTTGAGGGTCTTTCTCTAAAGCAATTTTTTTAAAATCTTGGTTAAACATAGCTATTGCTTAGCTGCTCTTAGAAGTTGATGGATGCGGGCGTAAGGTTCGTTTTCGACCTTCAGGTACTCTTCTAACACACTTTTTCGCTGCTCCTATTTTTTATTAATTCAATTGCCAACTCGTCCTCTTTCTTTTGAAGGCTTATTGTTATTGCTGAAAAAGACGTCGTTTACAACAATTTTCCTATTCCGCTGATAAACCGTCTGGAGAAACACTTTCTTGTTACGTCAACCAGTCTAACGCCAGACCAGATAGAGTTGGTGGGGAAACTGCGCATCTGGGCCAATGACTTTGCTGAAGTTTCGACTAAGCGTAGTAGGTGAGAAGGTCGTGTACCTTGGTACACCCACATTTTTAATTCTATGGCGCACAACCCATTTTCTTGCAGCAACGTTGCCACAAATTGAGAGTATAATGTTAGACGTTATTTTGAAGTAGCCTGCTATCCATTTTGATCCATTTTCAGAATTAAATTCCACCCAACACTCCAAAAGTAATTGCAATACTATTTTCCCTACATAAATTTGAAGGATTCTAAATTTCACCATGAGAAAACCATGTCAAGACTGATTCACTTTCAGGTGTTCATCATTTAAGCGATATTATGTTTCGACTAGTATTATTGCCCTGCTAAAAAGCAATGCCAGGGGGTCGTCAGGTGTTAAGATGACGTCAATAGCTAGGACGCACTCTACAAGATTCCTCTGTGACTCTCTTTCATCCTGCAATGTAGGGATTTCACTATTGGAGATGCTTTTGTTGGGTATCACGAGGACACCATTCCTTCCATAGTCATGCAAGTTTGTAATGACCTTGCCGACGAGGACAGCCCTTCACAAGACGAAGCCGAGGATCCATGGGAAGTCACGGTAAGATTGCACACTGTGTTCGGGAGCTTTTGAGGCAAATCGGATAGCTCTGTTGTTTCACGTTTATCGCAAGTTTTCGGCAGTCGAGGGTAGCGCGACGCGTGTAAGTGTCAACTGTATTCTTATACTTTCACTCGTATTGCTGGGCTCCCACTGCTGTTGTAAAGCTTAAGGGTAAATGTAGAACACTTATTATGTCACGGTGACTTGCTGCGTGATTTAATACATGACGCTCCAGATAATTAAGGTGCCTGGAAGAATTTGTTTGGGAACGCAAAATCGTTTAGGGTCGAGCCAGAATTCATTGAAGCGCAGTCCTGTTGAGTGAAATGGTCGGTTCAGTTGATTTTGGTTATTATTTTTTAAAGGTGGCAAGAAGATGTAAGAATATGCTTCTTCAGATGGCTACACCTGATGCAATTGCGCGTCTCCCAGCATCTGGCTTGAAAGGAGAAGCTCGTGAAATGTGGCAAACGTATTTTCGCGTGCAGCAGCATTCGAGTCTAGCGGCCTTCATGCGTCATGTTCTTACACTCGAGGAAAAGCGAGAGAAAGGACTCTTTATTCAAGTAAGGATCATGCAAAAAGTACTAGTAGATTTAAAGGTGCCGTTTGGACTCGTGTTAATTTTGCATTGTCCTGCTTTGGCTTAGGTTACTACTCATTCGCGACTTCTGTCAAACCGTGACCTGGATGCTTTATGTAGCACAACGGGTCTTCGTCGTTCAACTGTGGATGTCATGACACTCCAGCAATTTCAGACTGAACAACAGTTCCGATCTTTAGTTAGGTAAGACTCCCGCCTATTTCCAGCGTTCCAGTGTTTTTACTGCATTTGAATGACAAAAACGTTTTGTTTCAACAGTGTTTGCCTTGCTTCTTTACAGAACGTTCTTTGAACACCTTGGAGGAGATTGCTCAGGTATTCTGGTAGTGCAGTGTGATTCAGGAGATGACAATTTTAATCTGATAGCGGGTGCACGGCATATTCTAATGGAAGAAAGCAAGAACGCACCCGAGCTACTTAACCTGCCCACGATCGCAGCAGTTCATATTGTCTTGGTGATTCAACTGCCCAGAATTTCCGGTGGATGCCGCAATTTTGTCGGTTTCCAAGGTGGAAACTGGATATCTACACACATTGATGAGCTTCGTCCACCCGAAAGGTACACTCCATCAATCGAGGATCTCATAGACAGACCAATCAGCAAATTGTTTGAAAGTGAAAATGCAGGACAGCCAAACCAAAATGATGGTACTCGACTGTTAGCTGTGAAGTTCTTGCGAAATTGCGTCCAAGCAGCAGCTTGTAGAATCGACGACGAAGGTGGATCGACTGAGCGGTCAACTGAAAGGATCGAGTTGCTTTTACATTTGCTTCCTGAGGAGTTTGAAGGTCGTGAAGGTCAGTTAAACAGTTAAAGGGACAGATCTGTTTGTTGCTGCAGATTTTGTGATGTCCGTTAGTCCTCACGTATTTTACTTGCAAAAAACCTGATCTCGGGATCACTTCTTGTTTTTTAATATGTAGCCGGATTCCCCACCAAATGTGATATTACTCCAAAAACCGGGAGTCTCTGGCTAGCGTTTCTTTTTGTCAAAATTTGTACCATTTGCCCAAATTATAAGCGGGATAGTTTTTTGCTACAGTAGGGCAGTAGCTAAGTTGATCTAAAAAATTTCCTAAAAGAGTGTGGCTGACGCAAGAAATTCTTGCCCTTTTTCGTGCCTTACGTAAGCAAGTGATCATTAAAGAGTGTAGAATTACTAAGACGATAAATCAAAGCAATTCGAGTGTTTTTAGAAAATGGAGAAAAAAAATCATAGTTTCATTTACGAATACTTATTAATATGGCCAATATATTTTAGACGCACGAGTGCTGAGTATGTCATCAGATCGCTTTTGTTATGTATCGTCATTATTTACCTTTTTTACAGAAAAGTATACATTTGCCAGCGTCCTCGTGCAAAGAACGTTCAATCTTCTTGAGGAAAGAGAAAGCACTGCTTACAATGCTCACGGGTGGCTTCACTCCGAAGCTCTGTCAGGAACAGGTGTACAAGAGTGGGGTACCTTCAGAAAGGCTCTTTGGAAAAGAATTTACTCGGCGGTTGTTCCCATCCTTGCTGAGATCATTGCATTTGCAGACAGAGACAGAAATTTGGATTTAATGAAGGGCGGTAATATTTGGGTTTCTACGCTGTGGCTGAAGATCATGGTAGACCCTAAGATTTCCGAGCTTAGTTATAGCAAGATGATCTCGCCTGTTACAAATTCAGTTCGAGAACGTGTGCCAGTCATCGGATCTGGTGCCGGAGGCCACAGTTTTCAGTGCCTATTTCCTTTTTCATTTATTGTGAAGCAGCGCGTCGACAAAATGTTAAAGGACGCTTTTAGCGTTACAGGTAATTCCCAGCTTTGAGCGATAAAGAAATAATTCAAGTGCCCCTTTGATAGCTTTTCCTCGGTTACAAAAATTGCTTCATTACAGTTAAAATTGTCTTTAATCTTTTTTATAGCTCTGTAATGACAGAGTTATTTGTTTCTCACTGCCGGGATTTACGTTATCACTATACTCGGGAGCTTCTGGAATTGAACCTTACTATTGATTTCACTAACAAATATACTCTCAGCCCAAGATTTTCGTAGGTTTTTTCGCCTAACATAAGCGCAATTCCACTCTCGTGTTTCAGCCCAGTCTAGTACTACTTTAATGGAAGCTTTACGAGATCTGATCGACGACTCAGAATTGGGACCTCTTCTCCGTGAACTACCCCATGAACACTTCCCAGCAGTACAATACCTGACAGATTTTGTTCACATGGTATACAAGTCCTCAAGCGAAAGTGAACACCAGGTTTCCTCCTTATTCTTATTTCTGTTTAAAACATATCATTACTTTAAGAAACAAACCCCAGCGCGGAATGCATGAAAAATAGCAGGTTTTCATCAAGAATCGAAGCTGACTCCACATTGTTGGGTTGTTTATGTTTGGTAGTTATGAATCCATAAAGCATTTACCAACTGTGGTAATCAACCGACTTGTATCAAGAAAGTCATTAATCTGTTTTTTTAAATTTTCTATTTAAAGGTATTTGCTTGGAACGAGGTCTTAGTAGGTACGTTTGATACAGAGCCATGGTCATTGATACCGGTTCTTTATTATTTCAGCTTGTCTGTGAAGCTATTCTCTCTTCAGCAAGAGAACTTGGTTTCGAGGAAGATGAAATGATTGACATAGCACTTGTTCATGTGGCTCACAACAGAATCCAGTTCAGACTGAGATGCTTTTCAAAGCTTGTTCAAGCCAAACCCGAGGTTGTGGAAAAGCTTAAAGAAGTACCGGTATTCCGGGAGAAACAAGCTGAAGTTGTAAGTTGATTAGTACGACTTTCTACAAGACCTTTGCTTTCCGTTGCCGAATTGGGTGACGAGGACGTTAAAAACAGCTGATTGTGTAAGCAAAACAACAGCTCTGAACGTGCATCACGTTGTTGGATTTGTTTCTTTGACTTCCGGGGCACGACTACGACGTGAAACGTCCTAATGGAACGTTGTATAAGATCAGCAGGGACACTGGTATTCCTTAGTGTAGCCATGATTGATCACGATTATTGGAATGACATGTTCAAAAGTCATCTCGGCCGCGGCCGAAGGAGATAATAGAGAGGTTAAGCATCACGTTTACGTCAAAAGGCAAACGCGAATTTGTACCGCGTGACCAATTTTCCCCTTTACTTGTCTTTTGCTGTTCATTATTTCTACACATAAGTTAGTAGTTTCAAGGGATTCTTTTTTATCCATAAGAATCGTTTTGAGGTGTTTTTATCCGCTCATTTTGTTATTTGAGACATTCTCAACTTGAACTTCTGACGTTTGCCGTTTGCGGTATACGTGAGGCTTAAAAGAGACCTTTAGCATCAGGTTTTTCATGACCACGGTCTTGCGGTCGCGTTTGCAGTTCACGTTTGAACGGCAGGAAGGGCGTCCAGCGATAAGTGACTTACGGCAAGGACGCCAAAATTGTACAGCGTCACGTTTAAAGGCACGAAGTAGCTTTCTTTATTCGTCTGCGCTGTGCTTGTTGGATTTTTGAACTCGAATAAATGAATTTTCCCTGTTTTTTGGGTGATAAAAGTGGGCACTTTGAGTCGACGAAAAAGAACATGGCACTAAACAAAGAACGTCTTGGTAAAATTTGAAATCCCGTCAACGTGAAACTGCAAACGCGGTTTGCGGTTTCCCATGAAAAACCAAATGCTAAAGGTCTCTTAACTCTCTAATGATGGGATGTTACTAAGAAAGGAACGGGAACGGGATAATAAAAACAAAACAAAACAAAAACAAAAAACAACGTTTTTTTGTTCCTTTTGTTGATTTTCCCGTTCCCCGTTCTACGTTTCAGTAACATCCCGTCTTACTGAGAACGTGAATACACGTCGACAAAATTTCGTTGGTGCCTTTTGAACTTCTCAAGAATTCCACCCGAGGAGAATCCGCTTACATTTGAAAAACTGATCGAGTATTAGAGGTTGAATTAACGCAAATTTATTTGTCGCTACTATAATCGTCTCGGTTGCAACAGCTCCGGGATGTTAGAGAACTGATCTAAATCGAGTACCCCTTAAGCGAGTTTTTCCAATTTACAACTGTACGATCAAGAAAAGTGCGCGCCGTTTAAACGCTAAATTAAGGGTTTTGATAGTTATTGTTTATTCAGTAAAAAAAAAATTCGGTGAGTTCCGCAAAACATTTAACTGAAACGCGTTGGATTTGTTAGCTTGCAACACTGCGTTTTTTTGTATTAGCTGCTCGATGTCGTCACCTTGCAAGTTTGCCTGGAGGAACTGACCTCATCCGAGGACGTGCTATCGGGCCAGGAATCTCGAGGTAACTGGTGTGACCGAGTGCTGTCAATCAGACAAGCAGTTGAAGACATGATGAGAAGAGACAAATTTGGAGCCTCTACAGAAGAATATTCAAGCTACGGAAAGAGATCCACTGTGCTACTTAATCTCTGCAGGTAAACTGGCTGTGTATGTCTGAATATTTATTAAACAGAAACGGAAAGAAGGGGGAAAAAGAGAAAACACGTACATTTTGTTGGAAAGCTTTGCTAGGTTGTCAGACTCGTCGAGTAGATGTTGCAGATGTTGTAGTTAAAAGTGAAATTTACGTTAAAAATTGTTCCACCTAGCTCGATTCTCCATCTTTTTTTTGGTCTCCTAAACCTAACCACAGGCTAGGAAAAAAAAGAAGCGCTAACCCTGATCCTCACCTACATAAAATGGCCACTATTCTTTTTCTGACTTGTGATTAGAGTTAGGAGACAAAGGTAAGTTAAAATCAAACAAGAAGGCTTTAAAAAAAGTATCGCTTGCTTGGAGATAGATAAGAAGTGAGGAGGCGATTTATTCTACACGAAACAGGGATTGCGTGCTAAAAGTTTTTCACTTCCTTGACGATGATTGAGTCGTGTATAAATAAAGGAAAATCGAGAGAAATTACATCATTTCAAGAGAGCCAAAATAGTCCTCTGGGAGGAAATGAGCTTACTGGCAATGAATAGTTTGTACGAAGAAAAGGGCAATGACAGGTACCTATGGTGCTAGGCATAAACGTTTAACGTCTTGTGCTACGAGGACATTTATTTTCCAAAGAGAAAATTTAAATTATTTAATATTTTATATCACCCAGTGTACCTTGTTTTTTTTAACACGTTTGTTTTCTATTGCCAATATGTTTGCCGTGCGTTATCTGTGGAAAACGTATGTAACGAAACATCGCGACAAGTGACAACGGACCGAATGTCCCTAAAAAACCACGTGCTTCCAAAACAAAATCGTTTTTCAAGGCAGTCACGTTGTTTAGTGACCGCTAAATTGCACGTGCTCTTTAGCTCGTAAGGTTGGTTCGGCGGCCACAAGCAGAGCTACAGAAATTCTCGAATTGAGTTTGGCCAGTTTAATTTCTTTACTATTTCTGTCCATTCGTAATTGCTTCATGTGTTGATTGAGTTCTACTAGTAATGAATAGTTTTTAATCGTAGTATTAAACGTTGAAAGTCTCAAAGTGGGAAAATGCAAACACGAATCTGTTGTTTTACTATGTAAACATTCAATTAAATTGTCACAAATTCGCATAAATTCAAAACATTTCATCTTGATCATGGTGATATGGCAATTTCGCTACGACAATTACGTGCTTAATCTTGGACAGAAATTACGATAGTCCCAGAACCGGCCAATCCTGGCGAACGCAAACTAAAATAACGGATCATATTAAAATATCCCTAAGAATGATCAGTATCAAATTCCTCCATGTCATAACTAGGCGTCACAAAGCAAAGAATGGGAGATAGGAGGTATTGAACACAGCCCCTTAGCCTCCGAAGGTTTCGCTTTACCGCACGTACGGGAACAATCATCGCCGAAAATAAACCGCATGCTCCTTAGGAGACTCATTTGCATACAGTGAAAGTCGTGACGTTTCTTATCTCCAGTTTCCACGGTCTCCGCTAGGAAGGCCTGGGACCACAACCACCTCTCTGTGTACAAAATACGAATAAAAGAAAACGGCTTGCAGATTACGAGTATTGCTACTTATGCAAGCGAGACCAATTAGGACGAATTGGTTATAACGGGGAAGTTATTTCAAACCTTACACAGAAATACATACAGTCTTAAGTTTCGTTCATCTCGTCTCGATAAACGTCCTTAATTAGGTAGTAATGTCGTCAACCAAAATAGTAGCAAGAGAGTGATAACGCAACCTTCAAGAGTAGAAAATAACAAACAGAAAACAAATGTTGCTCAGAAAAGGCGATGGAAGACTCTTTGGGTTGAAGGTAATTGCGCTAAGTACCCTCCGTGGGGAAGCAAATCGCATAAAACGGTTGCAATTTGCCACGACATATCTGTAAGTTACGCGTAAGTAATGCTCTTTTTATCAGTATTGTTGTACGCTTTTTTGCATCATTTTATTAGATCCATGTGGCAGAGAGCAGGAGCTGTAAGGTTGTTTGTGGAGCACGTCACTCTATTAAACGAATCTGACGACGATGAAGTTAATTCTGAGAGTGTGGTTACCCTCTGGAAGGTAATTGCAAATGCAAGTTCAGAGTTATTAATAAAAATAAAAGAAAATTGAAACGACCAGAATTTATATCTTGAAACCTCGTCTTACTAGCAACGAAAACATAATTGCACCCAAACCGAACTTAAACTGTACTCTTTGAATCCATGCACGTTTGGTCAGTATATACAGAGGAAAACACAATGAGGCAAAAATGTTTGGTTTTCAAAGTTTCTTTTGATTGTCGTTTCTTTGACTGACTCAGGGAAGGAAGGATCCTTATTAGTAAGTATCTGTTTTCTTTCAAGGCGCTGGGAGAGGAGGCAAACTTTTCTTCACTGAGGTCTCTACAGACTATAGAGAAATTCCTAATAAACTGCACGGAAGATACTAGGAACAGGTAACACAGCTCAAGTACAGTGTATTTTTATATTTTTTTCAAAAGAGAGACCTACCACATTGTGTAAGCACTGTTCAGTAATTATGTACGCTGACGACACAGTTTATATCTCGGTCTTCAATCTGTACCCACTTCGATTTTACATTATTTAAGATCTTCAGTGCTTTTTTGAATGGTTAGAGGGTCAAAGTCTTGTTCTAAATGTTTTCAAAACTAAGAGGTCCCAATTTTCTCCGAGTAGTAGTGATGATGGTGTTGGAAATCGAGAGAAAATTAGTGGTGGTGATAGTGTTGGAGGGAAACAATACATATGTAGTGGTGGTGGTGGTTGTTGTGGACGGAAACAATAAATTTGTTGCGCTAGTGGTAATGGTGGTAGGGGGAATCAATAGAAATGTAGTGGCGGTGGAGGACGGAAACAATAGAAATGTGGTAGCTTTGGCGGTGGCGGTGGTGGTGGAGGAGGAAAGCAATAGAAATGTGTTGACAGCTTTGGCGGTGGTGGAAGAAACAATAGACGTTAATTTTATGGTGGTGGTGGTCGTGGGAACGATGATGTGGTGATAGTACTGGAGGGAAACAATCGGAGATGTGGTGGCGATGTTGGTGAAGGAGGGAAACGACAGAAATGTGATGGGGGTGGTGACGGTGGTGTACTAGTTTAGGGAAGACAATTGACGTCGAAGATGAGGGAAATAGTTGACTTGTGAAGGACTAGAAAGTGGATAGGGGTAAGTAAAAGCAAAGTACAAAAACTAAGCTGTCCATCGTCCTTAATAATTACCCAAATTGTGAGTCCAAAATCAGTGAAACGGAACAGGGAACACCTTTGGTAGGAATTAAATACGTTACTTGTCAGTGACATTAGGCGACACTTGATTTGCCGCTTATTTCTTCGTTAAAATGAATAAACCATTGAACGCTTATCTAAAGTTTTAGTCAGCCAATCTAAAATCAATGAAATCATCTTTCTAAGAATAACTCAAAATCGGCCCAAGCGCCTAAACCATCTAAAATAGTACTTGACTTTACCGTAATGAGATTCCACCCTGAATAGTAGCCTATCCCGTGCGCCCTATACTACTTTCAAATTTGAAATCTTTAATTTAAAGTATAATTTCAAGGCGAAAGTCTCCTGAATACCAGCCTTTGAGCTGAATAGGCCACCTTCTTTCTATTAAGTCTTATTTCACTGTGTCTTGGCTTAGCTCTCCACATTAAAATCCTGAAATGGACGTCAAATACATGTACCAAAATTTAAAACCAATATACAGCGCCATATTTCAAAATCTTCTTTTTGTGGCGTTCTGGCTTTGACGTGGTGGAAGTGCCACACGGTCCACATTTTTATCTTTTAGTTGCTGAAAAGGAATACTTTCCCCACTTATTTTATCTGCTACTTTTTTTAAGAGCCAACAACAGCAGTGATTCTGAGTTACGTCGTCGTTGCAACGCCTTTTTCATGGAGCTGGTCTCGTTGTTTTGCTTTGGCGAATCATGTGACAGTTTGGAAGCTGAGGCTTTGTCCCTCCTTATGCGTTACGTTACTGGACAGCATTCTGCCCAGACGAAGGACTTCTCACCGTTTCCAGACTACGGTATCGATACGACACCTGTCGTGCGTTCCTTTCTTCTCCAGCAGCTCTTACGATCAAGGTAATTGACGAACCTATTGTTATTGTAAATGCTTTGATTTTCCTCACATAATGTCCGGCCTTTTGAAGGGAGTTAGTTTATGACAAAGTGTGAAACTTGCTTGGGCTTACAGCGCATGGAAGTTGTTCCTCTGAGTCATAATGTCTATTGTGGTCAAGCCTACTGAGACGTTCCTGTAAGCGTCCAAATTAGGGACAATTTTAAGGGTCATGGTGTTACACTAAGTTTTTAATTTCGAAAAAACTTTCTGGAGATAACTGCCAGTACGAATGAGAAAGAAGCTATTCCATGAGCTGCCAGCACATGGGCATAATTTTGATTAGTTATTACAATAACGTTTTCTTCTTTCGATTTCAATAAAATGTTTAGATCTCGTGCATCTTTTGTGTTCTCGTTGAGTAACGAGTAAGGCTTAATGAGTAGGTGGAATATGTTGTTGACAATACCTGTCTTTTCGACAACCTGTGTGGTAATCACCTGCAGAGTCAAAAACACCCAAAAAGACGCATAGAACAAGACACTGGGGATATCCACTATGAAATGGAGGAATTCCAATTTTTAAGTGAGGGAATCCGTCGGAATCTTAGGGGGATCTCAAAATAAGACCTTGATGCAACGTAGTATACTACTCATGATGCTGCTGATGATCTTTCCCTCAAAAAACGTGATATAAATAGAATCTGTTCAAACTGCATACATTTGATTATTATTATTTTTTCTCAGCACAAAGTTAGTAAAAGAGCATTTGGAAGCGTTTTTGAAAGAGGCTCAAAGCTTGAAGCCAGACTCCCAGCATGTTAAAGAAGTTTGCTTTCTTTGTGTACAGTGCATGGAGGTAATTGCTCGTTTTCACCACTTTTAGAGGGAGCAGTTTTTTAAAACCTTTCATTCTTAATAGTGGGCAAAATCCAAAGAAAAACATTTATACAAATCTCAGATTTCCTTTTTTGTAAAGTGCTCAAAAGCAAATAACGTAGGCCTGTTTCAAAAGTCGTGCTACTGCCGTGCTAAGCTGGCACTACTGTAGCTCGACTGCTGCACGACACTAGCACGACTTTGTTTCAGACGTCTAATTTAATTCAGTCGAATAAGGCGGCTGTTGCCGAAAACAAAACACAAAAATAAAGAAACGGTTTAGCAAACTTTCACATGTATTCTAATGTATTTATAATTTATGAATTGAGTTCGGCACGGCGGTAGCGCGACGTTTGAAACCAAGTCGAGCTACTGCCGTGTAGCACGGTAAAGCTTGCCGTGCTACACGGCAGTAGCACGACTTGGTTTCAAACGTGGCACTACTGCCGTACTAAAGTCGAATTTAATTCGATCAATTTAGTTCTGCTCGCCAAAAGCATGACGTTTGAAACGGGCCTTACTAAGCAACAGATGTTCCAAAGAGGTTTCTTTTAATGTATAATAGCACAGGATTTTAATAGATTTAAACGTCAGGGGAAAACATTTCCTCAACATAATTTTGTGTTGAAGTAAAAAGGTTTAACTTTATTTGCGGTTTTTCTATTGAATGGCGATTGTGCTATTAATAGTCACTTCACGCTTTCTCCCTCACATCACTATGGTCAACTCTCGCCTTGAGGACACCTCACTTTTACGGACACCCCACTCCGCTTATACAGACACCCCACCCCGCTATTAGTGAATCTCGCTTTTACGGACTTACGGACACTTCTCTCGGTTCCGACAGCTCAATTTTATTGTTCTAACTATCGTTACAACGGTCATCAATCAGCATCTTTCAACATTTAGGCAGCATTATCGCAAATTATAATTTATTTCTTCCTCTTTTTCGTCTCTGTCAATTAGGTTGAAAAGTGAACATTCCAATTCCCGTTTAACATGATCCTTCTAAGAAACTACCGAACTTACTTGGATTACTTTATGGTTTTTGTATTACTTCAAATTTTTCAGTGACTTCTGTGGTGAACAAGGAAGGGATATGCAACTTCTTTTCTGTTACGATTTGTTTTGTTTTTGTAAATAAAGTTCTGACGCTCTTTATATGGGATAACTGCACTGGTCCTGGAGACAATGTACATTTATATACACTTTCAGTGATCTTGGTGATTTAAACAATCTGACTGGTTCACTATCTCGGACTAGCTGAGCTCACTAGCTGAGTTTTGTGCTCGATGGATTGTTTACAATTCCCGTTTATTCGCGTAGAAGAGGCCGTTTCGTGAACTCAGAGTTTCCTAACAAGAAAAATCTGGGCCAAAAATCGAAGTTTATTCATGACAAACAAATTTGAAGCAAATGGTTACAGAAATCCCACGTTTCAAGTAAAAAGGAAAAAGAATGCGACAGGACGACGACGTCTTACCTCGAGCAACCGAGCCGCCATTTTTGTGAGCGCTTCATGCGAAGAACGACACAACAAACCTTTTTGGCTATAAACTTGGCGAGTCAACAGAAAACAACAAAGCTCTACTTTTCTTCTCACGCAAGGAAACAATTCAAACTTTTAACGGTTCCATTTAAGCCATTACGCTGTTGTTTGCGAAGTGATTAACTTGTGAATTGCCATGTGTGGAAATTTTGCAACGATCTTTTTTTTAAACTTTCGCGTGATTTGATCCGTCAATCAAATCGTACTTTTTAATGGTTTACTCTCTGATTTTGTTGAGATCACTTCATGTGTATATACTAAAACAATTATTCTTTTCAATCTCGGTGAATAGTGGCTTTAGGAATATGTACCTCGCCGCTTCGCGGCTCGGAAAATTAGCAATTTATGTTAGTTTGCTAAGAGGGGCACTTATTCCTAGTCACCCATTCACCTTTAACATAGGTAATCGACAGGGAAGAGCTGTGAGCAGGGTCCAATTTGACACAATATAGTCAAGTATTGATCACACGATTATCACGAGATCAATCGGAAACTTACTAGCCGGGAAATCACTAGCTGGTAAATTACTTGCCGGAATATTACTTGCTGTAAAACTACTAGTCACGAGCTCGTTCGGAAAAGTACATAGCCTCGACTTCATTTAAGGTTAGGGTAGAAGACAAGCTGTGTTCCCCGAAGTCTTCCTCTTGGTCTTCTGACGTAACAAGCTTTGCGAATTTGAGCCTCCTCCTCCCTTCCTCCGCCTCTTTTTTAATAGTAGTTTATTTACTCTGGGTGCCTTTTTCCCGCGCCTTCACCTTTGCCAGAGCGTAAAAAATCAAATAATCATAGCTAAATAAATTTGTTTGAAGATGTTATATTTAATCAATAGATCGGCCATCTTGCGTGGCCAAAATTATACCCAAACACATCGTTGTTGCTTATTTCGTTAAGCGCTCTTGCAAACATAGCTCGACTTATGACCCCAGAATTTAGCCAAAGGTTCTCTTTATAATAAGGGTATAAAAGACAAGCGGGCAAGGAGGCATAAATATAATTCCTCTAGTAGCAAGGAAGTTTTTTCTCACACCCCGTTATTACGGACTGTCGCTATTACGGACAGTAAACCGCGGTCGCGAGGGTGTCCGCAATGAAGTGAGTCGATCAGGTATTTTTTTTACATGAAACTAAACCAATTCCTACCATATATAGTCAATTTCGGTGGACGTTTTGTTATCTTCACTGACTTGAAGTTTACTAACCTCTGTGCTCTCTTATCTTTAGGACAGCATGATAAGTCGATACCAAGCAAAAGTCTCCGATTCAAAGTTGACTGTAAAGTTAAAACATGCGAAGAAGATCTGCGAAGAAGCTTTCAAAGCTTTAAGTGTCAATAGTGATAAGTCTTTTGAGATGAGCGCCGACACTTTAGAGGCCGTCGCTAAGGGGCGTTACGTTTTAAACCTCGTAGCAGATTACATGTTCAAATACTTCATTGAAGGAGACTCTAGCTACAGAGACTTGGACGTTCGGAGAGAGCTAATGTCCTTGCTAGAATCTGCAGGACGTTTTTGTGTTGAAGGCTCCAGTTCCACGCCGCAGCTATACCTTCTCAAACAGGTCGTCCGTCTTTATGGTTTTGATTGCGTCAGAACTCTGGGCGGTTATCAAGAACTGGAGTGGGTACTCCCATTAGAGGCCAGACAGCAGGTACGTGACTCCTTGATACCGCCTAGTTAAGAATTAGATTGATTTGAAATCGTGATCATTAGGTCCACACCTACTATCAGAAGTGGGAAAACCCGTGGTTAAAAAACAGCAAGTTTACAGAAGTTCTTTACGACTTGTTCACCGTTGGCCCCACGGAAGGTACCTAAGGATTACCAGGTTTCAGTCAGGTTCAGGTTGACTCATTGTTCCTGAAAAGCCCCTTTGGGGAGGAAACAATAAAGTATGTATGAATGTACGTACAAATGAAAAGGATAGAAGTTAATGGAGTTGTATCCCGGAGTTTCATTCACCAAGCGATCATCAGAATAAAAATTCTGAAATAGGTGTCGGTTTTAAAGTGGAAATTTGAAATTCATGGACGGTTGGAGCAGCGCCTTCTGTGATTGGGTTGCGAAGAACTTGCTCTCGTCATGACACTTGGTTACCAGCTCGGATCGTTTATTTAGGATAGTATCGCGGGTAGTCAAGATACAGAGTTTCTGAGAAAGGCGCAAATTGCAGCGTGACGGGTTTCGGGTTTGTCCGCGATACTATCCTAAATAAACGACCCGAGCTGGTAACCAAGTGTCGTCACGAGAACAAGTTCTTCGCAAGCAACCACAGAACGCGCTGCTCTATGGGGCGCCAAATGTAGTTTTATTATTTAGAGTGGTTATTTTTATGTAACCAAAACAAGGGTGGTTATTTACAAATAACCACATTACAGTTTTATTATTTCAAATAACCAAAATATAAAATTGGTTATTTACAAATAACCAAAACTGAAATTTGGTTATTTAGCAAATAACCAAAAATTAAAAAGTGGTTTTTTATTAAATAACCAAAATGCAAAATTGGTTATTTATTAAATAACCAAAACTAAAAATTATTTAGTAAATCAACAAAAATGGACGATTAAAAATCCAAAACTCTGCAAAAGTGGTTATTTAATACAGAAATAGTTATTTACCTAATTTGGTCTTAGCAAGTGGCCACGTGGCCCATTTTCCCGCTCAGTTCCCATAACGACTTGCAGACTTCTATTTCCAACATGGTTCTTCCAAAAACATAGCGCGGTTAAATGCAGAAATAGCTCCGAGCTGCTTTGAAGTTAGCTACTGACCGATCCAAATGTGATACATGCCACTACAGACTGTTCACAGTCCCTATTTTTTCGTAAGATCGTCGAGATCGAGCACTTTGCGTTACGGCAGCCATCTTGGATGAGTGTCAAAACTACTTAGGGGCGCGGGGCGGTTTGGGAGGAAGCGAGAGAAAATAGTCCCTGAGTAGTTTTGACGCTCATCCAAGATGGCTCACCCGTAACGCAAACCCTATTGCGACAGGATTCTCTAATCATCCTGATATTGTGGAATTCTGTAGGTACTTTTGATCATTGGTCAAGCCAATCTTTGCCCAAAGAGATCTCAGGAGCAGGAAAGTAGCATTTTCCTGCGTATTATTTTACTGAAATGTCCCGAGGAAAACACTGGAACAGGATTTTAAAAATTTTCTGGGGGAGCATTTCTTGGGTCGCCTTCGGCGCTACAACTTTCCTCCCCACTTGCGTGAGAAAGGGTTATTATAAGATACATCATTATGGGAGCTCTAAAGTGGAACGGATTATGATGAAATTATGATAACTCGAAAGAACAGACGGGAGCCAACCTTAATTCTCCAGTCAGCAAATAATGTGACCAATAAATTTGTAAAAGAAATCGAAAAGAGACACACTTTATTTGGTATTTCATTCAGTTTTTAGCAAGTACAGAATTGACTCCAGGGATCAAGTATTTTCACGGGATCAGGGATCAGGATTTGCAACAATGTTAGATCAGGTATCAAAATTTTATGGCCAAAATGTGAGATCAGTCGGGAAAATATATACCTCGTTAAGACCCTGTTGTATAACAAAACAATGTAAAATACGATACGTTTCACGGAAATGCAAAATTATTTTTGAATATGTGTAATGTCTGAAGATTAAAGGACAAGTGAACAAATAAGTCAGAAATGAATAATGTGACGGTACGACAATTCGTTGGATAATCTCTGGACTATCATGAAAACCAACTGAAGTAGATGACGGTAAATGAAGACTAATGGTGGTGGATGTAGGCGTATGAAGGTAAAAGAAGGCTAATGAATGTAGATGACCGTGGATAAAGGCTAATGGGGTAGATGAAGGTGAATGAAGGCTAATGGAGGAAGATGACGGTAGATGAACGTGAAAGAAGGCAAAGGTAAATGAAGGCCTTTGTAGGTAGATGAAAATTAATAACGAAGGATGAGTGTGAATGAAGATAAATGAATTAGAATGAAGGTGAATTAAAATAAATGAAGGTGAATAAAGATTAATGAAAGCGAATGAAGGTGTACGGAGGAAAATGAAAGTAAATGAAGGAAAATGAGGGTGGAAGAAGGTAAATGAAAGAGTAAAGAGGAAAGTGAAGGAAGTGAAAGAAGCCATGTTGGAAGTAGAAGTCTGCAAGTCGTTATGGGAAATGAGCGGGAAAATGGGCCACGTGGCCACTTGTTAAGACCAAATTAGGTACATAATCATTTCTGTATTAAATAATCATTTTTGCACATTTTTGGATTTTTAGTCGTCCATGTTTGTTAATTTACTAAATAAACAATTCTCCAGTTTGTTTATAAATAACCAATTTCGCATTTAACCAATTTCGCATTTTGGTTAATTAATAAATAACCAATCTCGCATTTTTGTTATTTATTAAATAACCAATCTCGCATTTTGGTTATTTAATAAATAACCACTTTTTAATTTTGGCTATTTGCTAAGTAACCAAATTTCAGTTTTGGTTATTTGTAAATACCAGTTTTATATTTTGGTCATTTAGAAATAATAAAACTGTTATGTGGTTATTTGTAAATAACCACCCTTGTTTTGTTTATATAAAAACAACCACTCTAAATAATAAAAATACATTTGGCGCCCTATAGTGCTCCAACTGTCCGTGAATTCAAATTCCCACCTTAAAACAGAAATCTGTTTTCAGAATTTTTAGTCTGATGATCGCTTAGTGCGTGAAACTCCGAGTTACAACTCCATTAACTTTTATCCTTTTCATTTGTATTTCGCTCTGCGTACTTTTATGCATTGAGCACTCCTAGGATGAGTGAAGCTATATGTATGTTTTGAGATCTATGTATTTTTTTAAAATGATGGATCTACTACAAGATATTTTACTTAACGGGCGACTTGCTATCGATTTTAGGAGGAAAACGTCATCCAAGACAGATTTCTTGTTCATGAGCTCCCTTACCGTACAATACGCGAGGGAATGGCAAAAGCAGTGATAAGTGGAAACACTGAAAACATAACAGCTGCAATCACTGTAAGCAGATATTATTATTTGTTACGGATTCTCTTTCCTTATGTCCTTCCTGCATATTTGTCATTAAAAAAAACATCATTAACCATGGGTTCACGTCTTATTGACATTTTATGATTTCAGGAGACTGAAATGCAAAGTGGCTGCAAAGAGGTCCTTATTTTGTTAGCACTGTATCGCGAAATAACTTTAACGAATGGATCACTTCAACGGCAGAACATTTCTGAAGAGGTAAGTAAAGTGCACTAGCGTTGATTCAGCCAAAGGTCCGTAAGAACTCAACGGCGTGACATCAAGATGATTGGAATTTAACATAAGGGGGACCTCATTCTACACGTACAGTTCTGCTCAGATTATTCTATTCACGGAGGTCATGGTCAACAAACCAACGTAGAGGCTGACAATTCTCCTTGCTACATCCTATTGAGACATTTTTCCGCCAGTAGCTTCTAATTCATAACTCCCAGTTATGAGGTAATAGTTCAATAACTACTCTCTACATATTCTTTCATTTCTTACTCCTTTCATTTATTTTGTAAATACCGTAGGTGAAGGAAACACTAGATGGGTTCATTCAAAACGGAGGACATATTTCCCCTAAGGTGAGCTAAACGAGCCTAAACAATGATGAATATATGAATATCGTATAATGGAACCGCAGAATGAAGAAATATATGCAAAGGAGGCCGTCGCAGTTAAAGACACAACGTATACGGTTGCGAAGAGAAAGCCTGAAAAGTTCCGACTCACTGGGATTGGAACCCTGACCAATGATATACCGTTGCAGCTCTCTAACCAGTCACTCTAGTATTGCAACTGGTCTGAGCTGGTCATTAAAGTGGTCTCAGTGGTGGAGACATGATGTAGCGTGAGCTTTTCGTTCCATGACCGTAATAAAGCAAGGTTTGTCAGAAGTACAATAATTTGGTAATAACATTTCTTTTGGATCAAATAACAACGTTGGTACCAGAAGCAATGCTGATCTGTCTTAGAAACTGCAAGCAAAAATATTTCTTAAGTATGAAGCAGACTGAAGTGTTACGGCTCCTCCCAGAAAGGGATCTTTGTCCTCGGAGATTATTACAATCAATTTATCGCCAGCGCGTATTTAATAGACCTTTTTACTGATACGGCGGCCATATTGAATTACTTAGATTTAAGGAAGATTATGGGGGGCATGAGCACGATCCGTTCACCCGCTCAGTACTTACGCGCGCCCTTTTAGGCCAATTTTTGTTTACGTTTTCCTGGAGGAAGATTGTAATGGGAAAAAAGATCGTCGTGCCGCGTTTGGATGTAATAATGATCTCCTTTTTCCCGAGAAATACACGGTGAAGTTCCCCGAGCGAGTACCCTCTGGGCATCCCATAATACTCCTCAAATCTAAGAAATTCAATATGGCCGCCGTATCGGTAAAAAGGTCTATTTGAGGCATACTTTCTTTTTGTCTGATGGTGCCCCTTCACCCCCCCCCCCCCCCCTCCCCGCCTCAGAGACCGGGATGACCAATTATCAAGCTTACCTAACGTCGAGTGGGATTAATGTGCGCGTCATTTCATCCTCCTTTTTTAGGTTCAGCCTTTCGCTCAACAACTTGTCAAGAACAACCAGGGCGATCAATTCAAGGAACTTCGAGTCTTTCCTGGGAAGAGCTCACAGGACCACACCTTAGCTGAAATAGTTATTCACATCTCGGCTGCCTTACAGTGTTTTGGACCAGGGTCACTATCTGAACCTCTTGCTGCATTAATGATGGAACCTTTTAAGTTGACGGTATGTGACCGATGCGGCCAACTGTATAAAACAGCTCTCTTTGTCCCCAATTTCGTTTGATCTACTCTAAATAGTTTTTTGTATTTGTTTCCAAAGTTTGGAGACTGGTTTTTGCGAAGTAAACAATCATTATATGCGATTGTAGATTTTACACTGAGTTTAAGTAAGTAAGAATGCTATCGTGCTTCCATGCAACGATTAAATTGTCTTTCTAATATTGTGCAGAATTCCTACCTTCCAACCATGCCCGAGGACAACTTTGCTGAGTGTATTGCTGTCATCGCCGAGACTATGAGGGCAACTGGTCAGCCTGGCGAATGGTATGGTTAGTATCTTTCCAAAGAAATGTACTTACAACTTCTGTTAATCATGCCTTACCAAGGACTCGAATACTGTACCTATTGTATAGCCAGATGGAATAAAGACAATGTGATATCTTGAACGAGTGGAAAATGGCTAAAGAACAGTTCTGTCTAAAGCCCCGCCCTCCCCCACCCCTAGAAATCGTCTAAGGTTTATTTATAGAGAAGCCAAGGCATTGGATTGATTGAGACTCCAAAAAGGCGATAGCTAGTTGGATTCTTATTTGCACAATAAAAGAATATATGCTATATCGCAGCTTAATCCCACATAAGATTGAGTGTGACTCTGTAGATCCTTTAAGCCTGTCCCGCGTGCGTACCATTTCATGTGGAAAGATATTAGAAGGGTAATTGTTTGTATCACTTAGTTTGTTTTATCTTACCTCTTTAGAATGCGGAAATTGCAAGCATCCATATTTCATTGGTGAGGTGAGTGCGTCATTTTCCGTTGGTACCTTCACAAACATTTTCGAGACAAGTCTTTTTGACAAAAGGCTAAACTCAAATACATGAAAGACATATTTACAGCAAATCTTAGCAATATAGAAAAAGGACATAACAGTCAAAGTATGTCCAGTCTTTATCCTCGGTAATACTGACCTGTTGGGAAGCTTTTCATTGAACAAGAAGTTTCTCTTATCAATAGCTAGTTCAGTCCGTCGTCAATGGACACTTTTCGTATTTTCCTATCAAAGTCCGTGTCAACAAGTTGATATGTTAGCATTTTCTTATTTATTCCGCGTAATGATTAAGACGTTGAGGTTCCCTCGCATTTTATTCGTGAGCGATGCTCCCCACTTTTAGTAGGTTGCTGCTCTAAAAATTGGCTCAATAGGTGGCTGTTTCTTCTACTTCTCTTACTCTCGGATTTTTTTGTCTCTCAACGGTTTGTTACTTACTTTTTTTATTTATTTGCCTATGTTTTGTTTTACAGTGTTCAAAGCCAATGGAGAAGGGTCAGTGTCCAGACTGTAAAAAGGTAATAGGAGGAGAACAGCACAGATTTTTAGGAGAATACAAAATTTCTGACAGGTAAATTTAAACTACGTAAGACTTACGTTTATGCACTCGATATGCAAAGATGTATTATAATAATCACTGTCAAAATAAAGGCAACAAGGCAAGTGAAATTAGTGTAAAACCAAGCCATGTATAGCTATCGCGAACAAGAAACGCATAGGTGCCGAAACTTGCAGTGTAAATTGTACAAAAAGCGCACTACGTACGTGCCTTTTAATAATTTAGTGTCATTTTTTGGTACCTGACTCAGGTAAAGGTCAAGTAAACAATAAAGCATAACTCTAAATATCTTTTTTATTTGATCATAAGTTTCGAAGTAAATGCGGCATATTATGATGTTTTTCTGTGGCCTTGAAAGCGGTAATTACCTTGTTTCTTATTCGAATGAATGAATGATCCATCGCTGTGTCTGTGCATTGCCTCACGACGTTATAGTGCGCTTACTATTTGGCGGGACTGGCCGGCTAGACCGGTATGGTCGTAAAGAAAATACCTTCATTAATCGGGACATCCCTTCCAAGTCAGTCTTTCCAGTGCGCACGGCAGTGAAAGGGCCACTGGCAAAACTGGTGAAAAAGTTCAATTTTTTTTTTCGCTAATTCAGTCAGATGAACAGTCGAATTCAGAACTGGTCGGCCAGTTCGGAATTTTTGTGAGCGCCCTAAGTTATTAGAGACCTTAAGATTGCGGTTTTTCGGCATTTCCCGCGAACGTAAGAAGTCACTTGACTAGGGCCTTACCGTGAGATTATTTGCGGTTTGAGGTTCACGTTTGTACGGCTAGACCACGCTCCAGAGGTAAGAAATTAACCGCAAGGTTTTTTTGCAACCTGAAACATCACAATCCCACGTTTGAGAAGAAATACGACTTTTTAAAACTCTTTTGCTTATTGATTATCGAATTCGATTTCGAAAAAACGTAATTTTGCAGACAATTTCTCAGCTAAAATAGAAGTAAGTGGATGAATGAAAACAAGCATGGCAGCCGCGAGCTACCACCCACTAATCTCAAGTCCCAAATATGAGCAGACGGTTAACTTGAAACCGTTAACCGCAAACCGCAGTTTGTCGTTTGCAGTAAAATGACCAAACCTCAATCTTAAGTTCTGTATTATCTTCAATTATATTAACAGATTTATGTACATAAACGTGTTTTTTGATCGACCTAAACTTTTTAGGGCTGACAGAACAAAAACTGGACACGCACTGGGTCCGCCAGATTCGAGACCCACCACTCCTGAGCCACAGAGAAACCTCTCTTCAGTTATCTGCAGTCTGTTAAGAATTATTATGCACTCGGCCATGGTCATGGGGGCTTGTAGAAATCCTCAGGTAACTACTTTAGAGGTATAAGTATATTGAATATGATAGTCGGGGTGGGTGTAGTTCTGAAGATGACTGTGGTTGACAGTGAGAGTTGTTTCGACAACCTTTGTGGTAGTTATCTTCAGAGTCATCTACACTCACACGGACGACCATATTCCTCCTAGTTATGACGAGACTGTATGGTTCAAACATTTACCATGCGTTATGAGAGCCGTAATTGTAGCTTAAACGTGACATGCTATGAACACTTATACTCGCCTATTCGTCTGAGGTCCATTTTTCAAGAATGGCTGAATAGTAAACTAAATAGGACTCTCAAAAGACAAGAAATGTTCATAGTATTCACAGAATCGGCATCTGATATTTGTTAACTAGTTTATTATCTTTTCCTCAATGTATGTTGGCACCGTTCTTACCTCCAACAAACTATGGACGTCTATACCAACAAACAGATCGAAAATAGCGGCAATTTGAGTGCTGTTGACAACCCTGTCTGCTGACTACAACACAGTTTGTTGTGACGACACAGTTAACTCGAAGCGTTCTATACAGCGTCAGCTTTCACATTGAACACATCATGTGGCATGACGTGACGGTGAAAACTCTCATAAAAGAAATGTACAATTTAGAAAACAAACTAAAAATGAACCGAAGTTATGGTACGATCGAAGTAAACGAACAAACAAACAAATAACTGACATTCTGTGCAGCATAATAAGAAAGAAATCTGCTGCCTCGTGGTTTGACTGTACGTGTGGTTTCTGAACAAGTCAAGTGACCAAGTTGAAGCTGTCACATTTAAGACCAACAAAATGTTACTTGAAAATTGGTGGGAAAGCGAAAGAAAGAGAAATGGACAAATGAGAGGCTGAAATGAGTTCTGAAAAAAAATAAATTCAATCCTTTTACTCAGTATAAAAACCACGTTCGTTTCCAAACACAATTTCATCAATAAAATACAGTACACATTTGGTGGGGTTCGCTCAGAGCAGGTCTCATCGACTTGTGAGGGCTCACTTTCAATATAACCTCATATGATTTTTGACACGGAGTATTTACATCGTTTGTTGTGTCGTGTTTTTTCATCGAAAGCTGCAGAAAAGTTTTCCGAATCACCAAGTAGCTTTCCTAAAAACACTAGTGATGTTTACTAATCCTTAAATTTACTTCGCGTCAAGGAATTAATTGCACTGCAATTTTTATTGCTAGTTTTTTTCTACAATTTTCTCCAAAGGCTGCTTCTCAACTTATCACGCCACCATGTGATCCAGAACATGTTGCGGAATTTCTGTGGAAACACATGCAACGGGACCTCAATGTTCTCGGGAGGGCCTTGGGACGAAGTGTTGATGATGCAGCCTTGACAGTACATCTTGTTTTGCACCAAATGATATCACTTAACGGAGGACAGACCGGTAAAATGTATTGCATTTTAATGATGCGAATTGTGTCAGTGTGTGCATTGTGCATCTTTTTGGTGGACGATAAAGAGTATTGAAAGAATTATTATAGAGAAAAAACCAGAAGCTTTCCAAGCTCTTTTTTCCGAAAGGTAAGCTGAAAATGCGGCGAAAATCAAGCCTCGTTGCGATATTCATTTTCCTGTCTTGCCTAGGACAAGCAAATTTCACCACCAAGCCGCGTGCGGGCAGTATTTTACCATCTTTCCAGCTAGTGGTCGAACTTGGTTACATTTTGTCACACACGGATTTTGCAAGTTCATGAGCAACTGCTTTTGCGGGTATAAATTTGTTAACTTTAGTCTACGGGAGTAGGTGCTGAGGGCACAAGCTTAGGGTGGTGGTACAAGGTTTTCTTAGTACTAAAGTATCCTGTCATTTCTTTGAACTTGAAACAAGCACTTCTTTTAAAAACCCACGAATGCAAAACAAAGAAATAACTCAGAGAAAAACTCGCAGTGGAATATCATTGGCTAAAGAGCTTTTTATGGAGACAAACGCTGAATTATGATTGGTATTTGAAAAGAATTCAGGGTTTAGAGATGATCAAAAATAGATGTTTTGTCATTAAACAAGTTACAATTGCGTTTGCATCAATGTACATCATTTTCCATTCCTCTTCAGCAAACACGCATAATATGAAGCTTCAAACCCGAGAGAGTCGTCGAAACTGGGAGACAGATTTCAGTTCTGTTATTATTGCTCCCGTTCTTAAGGTATGTTAAGACCAATTTTCAGTATTTTCATGCACTTTAAGAGGTCATTCAGATTCTGACCTCAAGGTCATAAATGCAGTCGCAATGAAAGAAAATGAATAAAGATGATAACTGATTTCTAACAAAATTCTGATTATCTATCTTAGCAACTTGACCAGAGGTTACAAACGTGTTCCAAGCTCGTAATGGAAGACGAGCAATTTGGTAAGGCTTGTAATATATGTATTTTTTGATTAAGCAACGAATTAAGCGTTGTCTTTATTGTCTACGTTGCTGTCGAGGGCAATAAAAACCTGTTTTTCCTGAGCTAACGTGTATACATCAGCCCTCAGCTTGGGATAGGAATACCACAGAGGTTCTACGACCACCCGAGAAGCTTAGATGCCCAATAGGATGACTTTGTTACTCCCGATTTTTTATTATTTTTAACTGCTAGGGCTATCTAGGAATTTCTGTTGACCTCTCATCAAGACTCCTGTCTGAAATAAAAAATACACAAGGAGCCAGAAAAGAAGTGAATTGCAATAAGCTGACTCAAGACCTCAAAAAGCTGAGTCGGCCTTTTTCATTCTGTTACGAGTGGATCAGCTGAAGAGAATTGATCTGCATTACTCACTATTCGCATTTCCACTTTAGGAAGTGACCCATTAGTACGGACGCTGTACGAGTTTGACGAACAGAAAGAGGACCTAAACCTCGGGGTGAAGCCGATGTCACGGTCCCTATGGAAGTACAGACGTCAAATTACTGTGGAGCATCTGGCAAACTCATTCCAGCAGGAAGCTTTGTCTGCTGGTGTAAATCAAAACAAAGTTTTAGGAGCTTTCCTAAAACAGGTAAAAAATCTCTTCTCATAAAACGTAGATGTCCCTGCTGCTTCATCTATCGCTTAAAATTTGAGTGTGTACTAGAATGTGCAGCAGCGCCTGAGGTCATCATTATCAAACGGCAGATCTTTATGCCTTCAGCGAGTTAAGCAGCTTAATCCTTCAATAAAAAAGGGTTTGTCTTTACCAATCAAGGCCCTACGGATTCTTCTAACACCATATAAACACTTCGCTCACGTAATTAGAATTCAACTTGTTGTAAAGCTTTGCATGGTTGCTCAAACTCGACGACTTTCACAATGCTAAATCGGCAATTCTTCTTCTTTAATCACCGTTTAAGACTGGCCATCAAAGAGCGTCATGAATTTTGTTGATAGTCTTCGTTATATATTTAACAATTATTCGCCGAAGGCGAAGTTAATATTGTTGAATAATATTGTTGGATTATTAAACATTAGTATTCTCCAAATCAGTGGATAGCTATTTTCGCGCGTTCTGATTGGCTCCCTTAACTCGGAATATCCCTTGGATTTTCACTGTTTTGGGACGGGATTCAAAATGGCTTGTCGTTTCGCGACAGTTTCGAAAGATGAAATTTTCGCGGTAAATGAAACAGCTGCACCAACAAATACCAAGAAAGAGACAAAACTTGGCTTGTCTGTGTTTGCTGGTCGATAGAAATTTTTTTTTTTAACTGAACTTGCAACAAAATCATAAAAAAATGATGCCCGAAACACTGTCAATTGAAACGGGAAATAATTGTTTTAGTAAAATCCAACTAGTTGGTCAAAAATATCGAGACCAAACAACTTTAGCTAGCAAAACGCGATTCAGCCACCATTGTTTTGGTTTTCAAAGCCGGCGCTTTTTGCTACTAGTGGGCTATAACATATAGTTTAGTAGTAGCTCAACCAATCAGAACGCAGCATCGATAGTAGACCACTAGTTGGATTTTACTAAAACGTCATAGTCCGAGATAGCGAACCAATCAGATTGCTTGAATCACCAAGATCACTGAGTGTGTATATACTTAAGATAAATATTTGACTTTTGGTTGTCATTTTTTTGTGCTTAGTGGTTTTTTCTTCTTAGAGATTGCTATTAAATTTTTTGCTTCAGGAACATAAGTTGCGGTCAATTCAGTTTCTTCCCGATATTGTACGACTTCAGCGTTTGTTGATGGATCGATTTCACAGAAGAATTGACAGAAGTGACGCAGAGAAGTTTGCCATCCGAGACTTTCTTAAAAGTCTTCCAAGAGGTAATACTGGTGCCTTACCGTTCAGTCCTTTCCTAAGAATGCTTTTTCTTCTAACTTCCGTTAAAAGTTAAAAGTTAAAGACATCACTTTCCACGGTAAATGGATTTCTTTGTTTCCCATTAATATTGTTGGTTTGTCAGCTTATTCCTCACAATTTGCCATTGCTGGAACAAAGAGCCATAACTAAAACAGTTAAAACACCTGTTCGTTATATATTTCTTTGCGTCCTCGGCTGAAATAATTGATTGGGAAGGCAATAAACATTACAGTTGTATAACTGTTTGTATACTTCTTATTTTCACCTCTGTGTAGGGGCCGCAAAAGAAGAGTACGTCAATCTGATTCAGAGTTTTAAGATGGCGTGGAACTCTTGCCACTCATTTCTTGGCGATCAAGGTAAGAGAGTGGTAACAGTTTATTGTAGCAAAGGAGAGTCAAGAGAAAAAGTAAAGAATAAATGCATTTAGAATTAAATTGGTGATTGAAAATATCTAAAAGCCCCATTTTGTGACAGTGTTGAAGCCTCATTACTGACGAACCCACTCTAAAAATGTAGTGATAAAGGCTCTCTTTTTTCACAGGCCGACTCCGTGTACCAGAGGATCTCTGTAATACCACCATGGATAATGACTGTCCAATTGCTATGCTACTTCCCAGCACTACAGGAATGGGCGTGTGCTCTACGGCACTGACATTTTTCTTAGTTAACACGCATGACGAGTTTCTTGGAACCTTTCGTAGTTTGACCAACCAGGAAAGGTATTATTTTTATGAACGTTTATTTTCCGTTCGATGATAGCCTTAGGATGGTGGGCCTTGTGGCTATGTGGTCCAGACAAACCCAATCATATTTCTGCTACAAACTACAAACATTGTAATCTAAGCTCAAAGTGTTCTAGCGCTCTTATTAAGTCCTCGTCCCGGGTATAATTCTATTTTAACTGCCACCGCGTGCTCCAGATTAAGAAATTAAGAGGGCTAGCCGATTTGTGTTGCTGGCGCTTGCAATCATGAGAACATTTGGCGAGAAGAAAGGATCACCAGCAGCTGTTAAATTTGAAAAGTAATTTTCACGTGCGTTAGCACTCTAGGCGAAAGGAAACATATTTATTTCCTGTTTTTGATAGGCCAGAAGGACTTTCTGACCAATCACAACTAAGGAATAAAACGCTTCTTGAACTGGTTTGGTAAGAGCAAGGGCGCAGGGGCTTTTCTCTCCCTTTCGTAAACGGTTCTTCCATTGCTGCTCCTGTCTCCGCGGATGAATTGGGGGTAAAAAAAGACATTAGTTCATGGCACTTTCCTTCTTTTTATATGCATCACACAGTTTATAGAAGCATGTATCACCAGTGACGGTGGAGATGAAGCCTGTTTTCTAACCGAGACGGCAAATGAATTGAGTAAATTAGCTATGAACTACATTGATTAAACACCATGGGTTTTCCTTGAATTTCACTTGAAAACGAAGAATCCTAGTTGGCCGTATAACATTGAATCCTCCTGCTGCCGATGAAAAATCTCTAGGCTGCACTTTATAGTATGCGTTAACAAGTTAACGTCCTAATTCTAACATAATAATATCATGTTAAAACGTTTTTATAGTGCCCTTGAGCGTGTTCCTGTGACAGAAGTGACAATTTCGCACCTAATAGCCTATGATCCCGAGAAGGACCTGCTGCCACTAATTTTAGCGCACTGTAACTACTCGTTAGAGGTGGGGAAGGAGACTTCGGTTCAGTATGACTGGGCTGCCCTGGAGAGGCAGTTGATTGACAGGTTCCTAAGAGGAAGACCTTTTGTTGATTTCAGGGTAGGTCACTGGCAACATTTCGGTAAGACAGAACAAGCATCGGGAATAATCTTTGACATCATATATCGTATATTATATAATTTGTCGATTCCTTGAATATTTTACTGCTGAATTAAAATCAAATAATAATAACAGGAGAAGGAAACGTAATTTTACAATGTTCATTACGATTTCAAACTACGCATTACGTGGCAGTGATAATTTGAGAGCGCTAATTGATTCTTATTTGATGTGTACCAGTGAAAACAAGTGGTCAAAGTAACAACTATTGCACGGTATCAGGACGAAATGCCAACTGAAAACGTAAGCGTCATTTATGTCTTGATCTCAAGGCATCAGTGTCCCGTTAAATTTTCCAGATGGCAGTTTAATTATTTCTTTGTTTTTATGCTCTTATCATTCTACTTTAGGAGGAACGTTTTGCTTTTAGTCGAGACACACGTGACGATACCGTGTTTTCCTCACTGGCAGAAAAAATCCCGCAGGTGAGTGCGTCGGTAAAACTTTTCAGTAAGTATAGCACGGTGAAATATATCAGGAATTAAAAACCATACATTTAATTATTCTGAATACTATTTCAATACAGTTGGTTCAGGCCGAATGCTGTTTTGTTTTCACTCAAGTTCAAGGTTACACAATTTTTTCAGATAATCTGATAAACCTACCAGTTAGCAAAGCAATTCCCGCCCTTTTTAAAAATTTTTATTTTTATTTTGATCTTTGGCTGGGGGCCCGAAACGTTACTGGGACTTTCGAAAAACGGACCCCGGTTACCATATAACACGTGAGAGAACGTTTTCACTCACGTGGCCAGGATCTGTGTAAATGTATTGCAACAAAGGAAATCCTTACATTTTAAAAGAGTTTAACTCCCAACGGATTGGCTTTTTAAGGTGGTATTACACGGGACGATTCGCAACGACGATTTTTAGCGCAACGCAGCGTCGCAATGTTGGAACAATGGTGTAAACAATCAAAACAATGCGGCAACAATGTTGAAACGCTGTTTTGTGCTAACAATCGTCGTTGCGAATCGTCTCGTGTAGCATCACCTTTACACCATCGCGACTGCCGTTTTATTGTTTTGGAACACCAATATGGCCACCGTGACCTCATGTGAAAGCTCTATATAAGGACTCTTTTGGACCTTTTTGCAACAGATATTAGTTTCAAACCAAACTATGATGTTGCATCGGTGGGGGAGTAAAACTAAACAGAAAGGCTAATTAAAAATGCATTCTTGGAGTTGATGAGGTAACCTGGCCGCTATAAATGAATTCAAAACATTTTCTTTAACCGATTAACTTAGTTTATAAGCTTTTAATATAACAGTTTCTCCTCAAAAAGATTAAGTTAGTGATTTTTGTCACAGGAACCTATCTCTCGTGTAATCGAAGGCCAGATTATCACCGATCTCCGCTCCTCGTTATCGGATGTTTGTGATGTGTTATCATCACTGGATATCGCCATTGGCTTCTTAGCTTCTTCAGGAGGCCAGGAGGGAAGACAGTTGAAGTCTTACTTGCATGAAACACTGAAACTTCCCAAAGAGCGTGGACTTAAGAGCCCAACGGTACGTGAAGTTTATTGCATGTAAGTTCGCGTAAAGGTGTGGACTGCATTTGCCATTTTTTATTGCTCTACAAGAAATTCAGTGTGAAAAAAGCCAATGTGTATTTTATTTTTAAAGATACGTCAGTTTATACCCGCGCAGTCTGAACTGTTCAACGTAGCATACTTTGAGACACGTTATCGTTTCCTTCATTGGGTATTTACGAGGTTGCACGGGAAACTAATCGACAGTTCGTTCCCCCCCCCCCCCAAAAAAAAAAATAGTCCCACGGAACAGTTTTTAAACACAATAACTACTTAGTCTCGTGTGCAAACTCAAAACGGACCATGCCTGATAAACATACCGTTACAGAAAGATGTATTTCATAAATGCAACTTTTGCAATGGCTAATTTTCCTTCATATATGTTGCGTGCCACGTTTATTGGAAAGACGTTTTTTTTTAAAAAGTTACTGAATTATATCTCGCACGCTGATTGGCTAATTTTTATTATCAGTAAGAGTATAGGTACATAAAATTTTAATTTATGCGAGACGCGGTCATTTGCCGAACGAATGCCGAACTTCGGTGTTTTTGCTTAGTTTAGTTTCGCGGAAGATTTCTGTCCTCTAGATAGCCCTGATGTAAGACTTGCATCCTGTTTGGATTCTCTGCAGAAAGCTTTAGCAGAGGAAACTAAACAAGACACCTAGTTTAAGAAAGAGAAGACGACTTGCTAGAAACACAGTCAGCGATTTAGCTTTAAAGTTAAAAAGGAGAGAAAACAATTCTGAAAGTTGAAATAAACACATAAATTGTGGTGGTTTTCTTTTGACAAGTACTGAGTGTTTTTCTGATCCTTTTTTCCGAAAGCAAAACAAACTTTTTTGTGCAAACTTTATGAAACTTTGTAAGTACCTGGTAAGTTGAGTTGAAAACTTCATGCATATAAAATCCGACTTTCGGTTTGATTGTACACAGCTCATATAGCTGAATGGCGTTCAGGACGACAAACAAGGCAAGAACTGAAGTAAACAACCGGCCGTACACGTTTTCAGTTCGCACTGATCGGTTAGTAACTCTTCAAATCTGTCAGGCTAGTTTGATCTGCAGACAGCTCAACCGTACATTGCTTCGACTTGTTCGGTTACCTAAACGGCTCCAAAATCTCTTCTTGGAATAATAGTTAACCTTTGGGCTAGTTTACGACTTTATACAGCCCTAAATTGCCCCGTTTTTCAAGACAACAAACATCGCTGATCTCATTCTTGTTTGAAGTTTGCAAAACAATTTAATTCCTAATTTATGTAGGGCAGTGGCGTGACTCAACCTGTCGAATTTTTAGCCACTGAAACTCCGTTACTTATCATCAGTAGCCAATCACTAGGCGAGAAGAGTTATTGACAATAGCTTTTCGCTAGCTTAAAAAAAGTCATAAATTTTCTTGTGTTTTCTTCACGTCCTCAACACTTTGACTATGTAATGTCGTCATTTTTTCAACAATTAGAGAACGGACGATAAAAAATGGCGTCAATTTGTAAAATTAAACGTTCAGCGAGTGGTAAGCATGCTGTATGTTATCTCAGTCAGTTTCATTCTCATTCCAGCCGATGCGTTCCCAGTCTTTCACTTTCAGCTTCTCACATTTCCTGAAATTTTCAATTTTTCGTCTTTTAACGATGGCTTGTTCCCGAGGCGTCGTTATTCTGATTTTCTTTCTTTTTTATCGTGATTGTCTCTGCAAAGCACGGGCACAATAAGTACTGGAAACTTCGACGATCTTTCGAGGTTGAATCTTACCGCACTTCCCCAGCAAATTCGTTCTCATTCTAGCAGAGCGAGATTGCCAGGCGCAACCTTTAGGGGTCAGTGAAATAACATTACGATCATATGGAAAAAAAAATCTTAGGGAACTTATTCAAAACAAATGAGGATAGCGGTGGGAGAGAGCCAAATATTGTTGTTTCGTTTCGGCGTAGAGGGTCAGGAAGAGGAAATGGGGATGACACGAAAAATTAGCAAATCCCCCCACTCCATCCACCGACAAAATGTACCTTTCTTTACTGCTTATGCCATAAGCGATTCTTCATTCTTAAAATACCGGCTTACTGGGGTAATATAGTCTATAGGTCCATGATAGGTTCCCAAGCAACTTCTTATTTATTATCCCTTGTAGGCCGAGCAGCACTGTCATTTGTCACATACCTTAGCATTATGGCGACTCATGGCTCTGGAAAAAGCTAAAATAAAGTCAAGAAACAAGCAGGTACGTAGAAGGTATTTTCTTAATTGGCAATTTTGAAACATATGATGGGAAATTAACTCGAATGCTTTTGGCAGTGAGTCGTTATTATGAACAACACTAAATGCTCTGGGAAAACATTTTCTCCCGAAGTGACACGCGCGTTGCTTCGCAAAGATAGGAGAAGCCTAGGAGAAGGTATTTATTTAAGGAGCATTTTTTGAATAGATGATGGCAGTGAGTCGTTAGTATGAACAACGCTAAATGCTCTGGAAAAAAAAAATCACCCGAAGTGACACGTGCGATGCTTCGCAATGGTAGAGGGAGGCTAGGAGAAGTTATTTTCTGAAGGAGTTATTTGTAAATAGATAATAAGAAATTAACTCGAATGCTTTGTAGTGAGTCGTTATTTTAAACAACACTAAATGCTCTGGTTCAACATTTTCACGCGAAGGGACACCAGCGATGCTTCGCAATGATAGGAGGAGCCTGGTTTCACAGACCTTAGCGATTTCATGCAGCCACGACATCGAAGGCATTTAAAACGTCACTAATAAAAATTAATTCGCTTGCGTTCAAGTTCTAACCCATTTCACTTGTCGGCTGTAGGCGAATATTCCTATATTTAGAGACCGCATTCAAGGTAAATGATGGAAAGAAAAGGTCGTTGGTCGTATGAGTCTTCCACAAAAAGTAAATTTTAACAATTTCACGTCATAGTCGTGCATGGTTGGCAAAGAAATGTACCAAAAATTGATAGTTTACATAAAATTTTACATACCCTTCACAAATCTTTCTTGGACATGACAAAACTACAGATTTCTCTTCTTTCTATAGTATCTGTCATGTACATGTCGCACCTTATCGATCTAAACCACAGTCTTATTTTTCAGTTACTTCCCCATGTTGAAACTAGTAAACTACTTTCCTTAAAATTGTTTCGTGTATGTTATTACATGGTTCTTGACGCTGGCCATTTAAAGTGGTAAACAGCAGAAAATTTAACAAATCGTCTACCCTCTTTCAGGAGCCGTTTGAGCAAATGTCTGACATTTTCAAGGAAAAGCTAAGTTCGAGTGACGTAGCACAATTAAATCGCATTCTTCGAAAAATTGATATGGACTTGTTTCTTCCACGACTGTTGGAAATGGTTCTGCTCAATGTAAAGCACGCGACGGAAAACATCGTATCTATGAGGTGAGACTGGATTTTGCTAGGCCATTTTACAATTTAAGTATAATTTATGGGCTCAAGTTCAGCCACAAGATACCGCTAAGAGGCTAAATATTTGGAGGGATAATTCGCTTGCATCAACATCTTTGGTAGATTTTGGTCCTATTTATACGTTGTATTCAGTTGTTTTTCAGGGCCCAGTTGTTCGAAGGCCGAGTAGCGCTCTTTTTCTTGTGTTCAAAAGCATTTTCTCGCATAATTTTCTCTCTTATTTTTAGAGCTTCCAATCATCAACTTGTGGACAAAAAGAATTAAAACTGAATTGCTTTTAAAGCTTTCAAATCTGAATTCAAATCTCGCACTAACTCTGGGTTATCTTAACCCAGCTTTGAAAAACTCGGCCCAGAAAAAAAAAAGAAGCGGTTTCAGTTATACAAATAGAAATTGTTAGAGCGACCAATTTGTTTTCGATAAAGAGAACCACAACCTCGTCCCCAGGGTTTTTCCCTTAAAAAATGGGTGGGGCGGGAAAAGGCCCTGGCATCGGCTGGTCACGTGCACAGCCTAAATATTCCTGAGAAGCTAATTTATATGCAACCCGCTGGTTTTGCCCTGACAGAAGTCGAACGGAGCAACAATGGAAATTAATAATATCGCGAACTGTTTGCAATATTTTCGCGTCTGTGCGATTCAAAAGCTTAAGATCCATTTAATTGCGTATTATTCAAATGCTACGAGTTTATGAAAGGGCGTACCGGCTCTACGTTGTCACGTACAAAATATGTCAAATGCTTCAGAGTTGAGACAAGCTGTTGTCGAGTAGTACTTCGACTGAAATTCATCGTGACTGTGGAATTACTGTACGATCATCAAGCGGAAAGTGATTTTGTCCAATGTCAAAAAAAGGCGGGCCTTTGCCTCTAGGATCTGCAGTGAATTTAAACAAATTGAACTTAATTGAAATAGAATTGTTCATCAAAATGCTTTATGGAGTCTGGTCTTCTCTACAACCCGACCATGAAACAAACAAATCTCCGCGCCGGATGCAAGTCAGCCCTCCAGCCAGGAACGATGACATTTCGCCGATCTGAAACATTTGAAGATCTCTTATATCTTTTCTCTTCCGAGGATAAGTACAAAGGATTTTCCTTATATTAAAGGGAAGATTGACCGATCGATTGGAATCAACTACAGCTATGTCAATTTTAAATGGACCCAAGTCTTTCTTTGTTAGCAGTCGTTTGATACCCGGGGTGCCAGAGACTTTTCATGCGCGGTTTCCGGTTTCGGTCAAGTCTCGCAGAGGTCAATGAATTTTTTAAAAAATACAGGTCATACAAGATAAGTCTAAACCAACGCGTATCGCTATGATGATATGGCTGAGAGTTAAGGTGAATGGAACTAGGTTGTGTACGGCGGTCCACTTCGCAAGAAATAAAATAAAATATCAAAAGAGTCGCGAAACGAACTTTTCCAGTACAAACTTTATGCATTTACGATAGCTTGTTCGTCATTTATATCGCTCTATAAAGGAAGTTTTACAAATGTTACCGCTCGCTGTCCCCTTCATAGAAATCGGAGGAAAGCAAAAAATTACCATAGCCAGTATCTGTGACAAAAAGGAAACCTTGTAAAACTTTTCGTTAATCGTCAAGAGATAAAAAAGGCCGCCCAAGATCGCGCGCTGTGAGGCTACGCATAATTTTAGCTTTTCACATAGCGCTAATTTATTACACCCAGGATTTTAGGGTGTACGAGGGGACACGTGACCAGCCGATGCCAGGGCCTTTTCCCGCCCCACCCATTTTTTAAGGGAAAAGCCCTGGGGACGAGGTTGAGAGAACCAGTTATTTCTCTTGCGCTTACCCAGAGGCAAGGCTGTCTTGATGGACTTGATTTAAAAGTATTCTGTTGAACAATTGTTTTTGCAGTTTTAATGAGTATTTTGAGCTCTACCTGGAGGAAAAGGGCTTAGAACAAGTCCCAGGAACAGAAAACATTTCTGATGATGTTAAAATGAAGCATTTGAAAGCAGTTTGGAACGCCGCTGTACAGCTAAGTGATGACTTTCACAAAGGAAGTCAAACCGCTGCAGCTTGATCATTACCGGCTCTTACAAGGAAGTTCTTGTAGTACTAGATAAATCAGTGAGAAACAATAACAATCCAGCGGAAACAATAGCAGAGTTATCCTTCTCTAGTGCTAATAACTTTTGAGGCTAGTGATCAGTTTGACTTAAGCGTAAATGTAAAACGCGTAAGTGTTGGCAGTTGACGAAAAGTTCTTTTTTAAGCTCTTTACTTAACGTTTGTGATGTTCAGGTTATGTTTGCTGTTACATGAAGAAATTCAGATTAAATTTACATTCGGTTGTGTATTAGAAGTAATATTGCAAGGCGTTGTGTTTGTCTCAAGGCTGTAGTAGGTCCTGTTAAATCGAACAACAATCATTATGATAGAATCATTAAACTTTACTATGTACGTTTAGTTCGCAAGAAACAAATGAATACCACTGAAAATAGCACCCAATATCAAGCAATTACTTCATTAAAGGCTATGTTAGTATATATTAGTGTGTCAGATAATAGTATTGAGTAAGCTACACTGTATGCTTTTTTGATTAATCAGAAATTTAAATTACAAATAAAGAATCGTTCCTCGTAAAGCTTTGGTCTTATTTTCACTGCTCAAAGTCTAACATCGGGAAAACCCGTATTTTTAGACGAACAACTTATATAAACGCTTTTATCAGTTGTTACGTTTAAGTGAAAAAGAGGTGTAGGGATGATAAAGCGCGTGACTCGTGTGAATTAAGGAATGACACCTCACTGATATCTAGCTTTTACCCTTACTTCTCTCGTTTTATTTTGCACTTCACTTCCTTTATCTTTAGTTATCACTGTGCGCTTATGAAAGAAACTATTTTTGGTGCTGACCTTGCACTTTTTGAAGTCACACTTCCTTAATTACGCAAAATTGTACATTTTTGAATTACAAGACTTTTAGAAACATTTAAGTTCTCAGTTGTTCTTTTATTGTATTTAGGTAAATGCTAAACATATCAAATTAATCGGGGAATTTAAAAGTATTTTATTTCTTAGTAACAATTCAATGCCAGTCTCTCTCTAAAATGAAAACGTTACAGTTTACAGAAAACAATTAATTTCTATAAACCCCGATTAGTCCCATAAACCGTGTGCTTATAGTGATAAAAGCAAACAAAATAAAAATTAAAACAAATCTCTTTAAGGTTGGGTCAATTTGAATCAAAAATAAATAGCAGAAAATGGGTGTGACAAGTCATGTGACTGAGAAAATCAATTATTTAAAATGAAACTGATATGCTTTTATAAAGGGGGTTAGGCCTGCAAAGTCTTGAGTAAAAGGTTTAAGCCTCTTTGAACCAGACCAGCCCCCTACAAAATTCCCGAAACCCGTTCCCTAAAGGAGTTAAAATCCACCTAAACATTAAAGAGTATAAACTTGTGCATCAATTTTTGCGGTTATGACAATTTTTTTTGCTGTAGCGAGCAATTCGTCATTAAGACCAACAGAAAGTTTGTTGTCATGAATCTCGATTCCTCCGTCTCTAATCATAAAATCCATTAGCGTGGAATCCTTACGACGAGACAACACATCAACCTGTCGATACCACGGAAAGTAACCAGTTTGGCTTTGTTTAAGTCGTCCATAAGAATTAATTCGTATGATATACAATTTCTCATTTCCTAATTTGAGAAATTGTCACCCAAAGTGTGTCGTTTACTGTTTGCCGTAAACGTGTTTCTGAATCCAATTACTAGTCCGTGAATCGCAGAATCTCGAAAATCAGAGGCTTACGTCACAAGTAGGAAGAAAAGGAAAGATGCCAATAAAGAAAAGAAATAAAACAAAACAAAAAACGAAACAAGAGAATAATAACAACAAAGAACAGGAAGAAGAAAAAATAAATCGACCTCATCTAGGAACTTGCCACTGAGCTAACTGGGTTACTAAATCCTGGTTGTTGGGAACGTCGGCTGGCAAGCCGCTTCGTTTAAAAGCTTACTTTATTGTTCATTCGAAATAATTCCTAGTTTGAAAACATGGCTAAAACATGCTTACCTGCATCGATCCATCGATGTTAAGTTCATCTTCGATAGTGCACGTTTAGGGTTTGTTCAGCCCCGCAAATATTCTCCAAACAGCAGATGTCGCCCTTCCAGTTGTCTTGTTGTTCTTGCCATGTGTTCAGCTCTTATTTTGCCTAGTTCTTACTCTTGAAACGAGTGAAATGTCCGCCATTTTTGTTCTCACGATCAAAACAACTCAACTTCGTCCCCAGGTCTTCTCAGATAACGGTGCATTAACCTGCAAAAAAGCTGCACTTTTGACGTCATCGGTTCATTAAACGCAAAATTCTTCCAAAGTTGGTCATCAATAGCTGGTTATAGTGAATTATGCGTGTGCTTTTAGCCAATCGGAATCGGGGAATATTTTGAATTTATGATAATGGAGTTAAACTGATGAGTGGGTCACCTTCACCTTCAAAATTTCCTCTTAAATTCACGTTTTTCGGTGGCCTACGAGACAGATTTGTATTAAACAACCATGCACTCAGGATTTGAGTAGTTCACCTACTGGCCTATATATATATTTAGTATATTCTAAATATATATATTTATTATTTATTTCTTTATATGAATTTAGCATATACTAAAACCAGTGGATAGTGTTTTTCGCGCGCTCTGATTGGCTACTCAATCAGTGAATATCCTGCACTATTTACTGATTCACCAGCAGTTCCTCCGAGCGAGCGACCCCAAACTCTTCTAGGTTGCGAAAAAATGCCTTTCCGGTTTGCTGCCGTAACAAACAAAGAAATTTCACAACTAATCAAGCAAGCTGTTTCCGAAATACACGACGAAGGTGACGTAGTTCGGTTTGACACCTTTAATAGGTAAAGCTTTGTCTTTTTGACTTGAATTTATCGATAAAACCGGTGCAAAAATGTTTTGTTTAGAAATGCAAATTAAGCTTACGTCTTGCGTTACTTTATTTAGTTGACTTGTTCATAAATAAGCTTAAACTAAATTTAATAATCTTTTTTACAGAATGATTTTAATTACGACAAGAATTCACAACTACTATTGAAGAAATTTCCTCGCAAGAACTAAACAAATGCCTTCAAAAGTTTTATTTGTCGGCAAGAAAAAGCGGCGACTGCGGCCGTTCGGTCATTGCGCGCCAAAATTGTAATTG